>CM021697.1:128829394-128870053 GCA_011074415.1 Stictonetta naevosa
CAAAAAAAAAAAAAAAAAAAAAAAAAAAAAAAAAAAGAAAGAGAAAACTGGTGAAGTTCACTGTTAGTCTCCACTTCAATCTCGCGCTGTGTAGAGCACATTAGCCAAAGAGGTCATTTTATTTAAAAATGTTATTTTCTATTATTATTATTTTATTGAAATCACCAGCAATAAAACAAAAAGAATGTCTGTGCACATTTCATGCAACCACTGTTTCTAGTTGCCTTCCAACAGTCCAAGCATATCCAGTGCTATACTAATTCCTCCAGCTTTGTAAATCCCAAAACTATTTTGTAGCATTGATGAGAGGAATTGAAATGAATAGGAAAATTAAAGGTTAAATTTTGGGGATATTCTAAAGTTCAAGTGAGACCGAATGAAAACAGATAGAAATAAATGATATTTTGTTTTCTTCAGGCTGTGAAGTCAAATTGTACTCTGTGGAAAGAAATACTGTGATGGTAAAAAACCATATTTAAATAACACAAAATACATTCCTTGAGCAATATAATCTTCCAAAGAAATTACACTGGCAGACAGTGTTTTTGCAGCACTTCAATTGCTTTCTCAGGTGAATATGTAATTCCCGTGTTTTCTGATGGTAGGAGGGAAACAGATGGCATAAATTAGATGCATTTCATTTGACAGTGACCTTTCAATGGACAACATAGGACATCCATCTGCCAACCTGCTCTTAAAATCCCTGTATCACATCTGAAATACACAGATATAATCCCATAAATATTTCATTACTACTTGCAAAGACGAAATGTTGGTTTTGAATTAAAATGTATCCAGATAACGTCAGGAAATTTTATGATATGGATGAAGAAAAGCCAGTTATAATACAAGAAAATGCATGAAAACAGTCTGTTCTTTCCTGAAAATGGACTCTCAGCAAGGCCAATTTTTTAAACTGAAGGTAGGCAGTTTATTTTTATTCCTAACTTTTTTCTGAACACTCTGCTTATGACAGTAAAGGACATATTAGACTCCTGGAATGACAACACATACCCCTAGTTAGTTTCATTTAGTTTCTCCAAGCATTTCTGTAGACCACGCAAAATGTTTTCATTTATTCTACTGTGTTGGGTGAATTCATTGAACAAAATGTGCTTCTTCAGTAAAAGCCACAAGAAAGAATATTTACTGCAAATAAAATCAAAACATCTTCCTCCTCCCTTTCCTGCTACTGTCAAATGACCAGTATTCTTCTGTCACTTCTTTCTGTTTGCTCTTTCTGATTTTATTTCCCTGGGCTCTATTTTGTGGTTCATGAGTTAGGAGGAGGGCTGTATGCATGTTTCCTCTTTTAATGCCAAGAACTTTTAAAGCACTACTACAAAAATAGGTCTTGACAATTTCATGATAGCTTTACCCCAGCACTGAGACGGTAAGTATAACTCAGGTTGCCCCTCAGATACAAAAGAAATAATAATAATAATAATGATTAAAAAAAGGTATGCTTTTATCACTGAAACTGGTGAATAGCCACTGAACTCTGAGTACATACAGACCACATAAACATACCTAGTCACTTTACTTACTTAGTCAATTTAGCAGTGTTTTTCTTTACCTGTTTTACTTACAGTTCTTTTTTCTTGATTATGGACAGTCTAGATGTGATAAAATCGCAGGCATCTAAAATGCCTTTAACACTAGCTAGTGTTTTTCACAACTGAGTTTTTCTTTCTTTGATTATTTGTATCTATACAACATTGGTGTCTGGTTTTTTGTTTGTTTGTGTGTGTGTGTGTGTGTTTCTGTGTGTGTGATAGAATCATAGAATCATTAAGGCTGGAAGAGACCTTTGAGATCATCTGTTCCAACCATCACCCTACTACCAACATCTTTTTTTTTTTTTTTTTCTCTTCAGTCATTTCCAGATAATGAACTCTCAGATCATGTGATAAATGATTGAATCCCAGATAGGATTCTAATTAAAGTTTGTAATTTATGAAGTGAATAGAGGCAGGCAAACAGCACTGGGTTTGCCGGGATTCTCTGCTCCACCAAGACGCACAGCTATTACATCAGGTGGCTGATTCTTGTGCTCCTAGGCTAATACATATTCATCACTATTCCTAGAAAAGGCAGGGTTATTATAATTAGTTCCCAGAATCCAAACCCTCTCCAGACGCATGCGTATCAGTCTCTGGTGGTCTCTCTGGGGGTCTCTTGAGCTGAAGGCTCGTAGTCTTCCTTCCAGGCTTTGTCCTTCAACTCCCCCTTTCTACTTATTTGGTGGATCTCTTTGCTGGATATCAGAGGCTTGTGCAGTGTCCCATGCAAAAGTCAGCAGTTTCCTAAAAAAACCACTCCTTGGTCCTCTTATCTCCCAGACTCGAGTCTTAATGTTCATCCTTCAAACCCTCTATTTACACAAATTGCTGGACCCTTCCTTTGCATGATACAAGAACTATGTACACTAATCACTCTGTTTTTCTTAAATAGAAGGTTATATTTCATCATGCAGCCCTAGCGTTGTTCCATACTGGCACAAATCAGATTAACACATTTCACAGATCATAACTAACTAACTAGCTATCTAACTAAATAAATGTACAGATGTTCCATGGTGGACTTTTCATGACTGCATTTATTACCAGTATCAGAATTCCAAACCTCAGGGTGCCCCAGCTTCTTTTTGATTTTCCTGAACTGATAATCCTTCTTGGTGGTATAATCAGTACATTTTATGAACATGTATATTTTTCAAGTCATGGTCACTTTAGAAAATATAGCAATATAAAAAATTAACCTATCCTTTTTTTTGTTAATTGCTACTTTTTCCCCTTTGGCCAGTTTCTGAACTAATTTACTATTGTGTATTAATTCCTTTTCCTGCATCATAAGTGTGGTGGATTGAAATTGGCTGTCTGCCACATGCCTGCCACTCCCCCTCCTTAGCAGGATGGGGGAAGAGAATACAATGAAAATAGTCATGGTCTGAGAAAAGGACAGGTAGATCACTCACCTGTTACCATTGTGGGCAAAATGATTCAGCATAAGGAAGATTAATGTAATTTATTGCCAATTACAAGAATAGGATAGTGAGAAGTAAACTGAATAAAAACAATATCAATATCAATAATGATAACAATAATAAATAACCTTTCTTCTATCTCCCACCTTCTTCCCACCTTCTCAACTCTTTGACCTCTTCCCCCTCAAGTGGCGGATGGCGATGGGGAATAGGGTCTGTGGTCAGTTCTTAACTCTTTATCTCTCTCACTCCCTCTTCTTCTCCAGCATGGGGTTTGTCCTATGGGATGCAGTCCTTCACAACTTGCTCCAGTGTGGGTCCTTTTCATGGGCTGCAGGGGAGCTTCTGCTCTGGAACCTGGAAAACTTCTTCCCCCTCCTTCTTCACTGAGCTTAGTGTCTGAGGGGCTGTTTCTCTCAGCTTTTCTCACTCATCTCTCCCTCACAAGTGCCACACAGCGGTATTTTTGAACTTTCATAGATTTGTTACAGAGAGGCACCACCATCATCATTGATTTGCTCAGACTTGTTCTGCAGCAGATACCTTCTGGAACCATCAGGGGGCTGAACATGGGGGCAGCTCCTGGCCTCTTCTCACAGCCCTTCAGTTCTCCCATTACCAAAAAAATTGCCACCTAAATGTAATATAGTAAGTTTCTCAGAAAGCAACATATCAAATACTTTAGTAAAGCAACTTGAGGCAGATAAAATGTATATAAATATATTTTAGAAAATCAATCCATTAGAGGAAGACATCAGCTTATTTCAGTGTAATCCATGTAAAACTATGTTGCATTTAACCTCTTTTTTCATTTACATAAATGTCTTTTGCTATTATTTATTCTCATTCCAGCGTCCCATTCTACATTTGCATACCCTTTAGATCATATGACTGTTTTATCTCAGTCTTTCTCTTCTTTCTTCTTCGCCTCCTTCTCTTTTCAAAAAAGATGCTCCACTCATCACTTCTAGTCGTTAAGTGTCATCCTACAGTTGATAGATTTATTAAAGATAGCTGCTATCCAACCTGAGCTTTCATTTGTCTGATCTGGTGCAAAGCTTATCTGGGTTTCCCACTCTGTGTATACTAAGCAAAGAAAGATTCATTTCCACCTCTGTTGTTATTTCTGTTTCTTTGCCTCTGTTCTCATGAGCCTTCCTGCCTTTCTCCTACATTCAATATCATCATTTTTATCAGAAAATATGGCAAAGTATTTTTTCAGTTTGGGAGCCACCTTTAGCTTTTATCTGTATTTCATTCTCCCTCTTTTTTCTCTTTGTTATTTATATGACAGAAAAAAGTCTTTTGCTATTTGATGAAATATTCTTTGGATACCATGACCATAAAAATATAGAGATATAAAAGAGGTTAGGTGGATTGGAGAGAAAGACAGATTTCTTGATGTTAGAACTATGCTTATGTTCATTTCTTCTCCCTAGTGCTAGTAAAAAAGGATCAGACTCCCAGAGAGGAAAGAAAGGCCTTTTCTTTAGCCTTAATTTAGCACTGAATGTGAACAGAGAATGTGATTAAATAAAGCTGTGCAAAATACAAAACCATGGGCTCATGTGAATTGAACAGTCAGCCCACCACAAACATAGCATGAGTTTGAGAATAATTACTTTTCTGCAGAGAAGCATTTGTTCATTTTGAAGCAGGTGGGGATGATGCTGTGAATTATGTTAAGTATAAAAAGCTACTGTGAGTTGAAGTTTCATAATGTATCATAACCTCAGGAAGCCTTCCTTTTCTCAATGCCAACATCTCTTTTCTTAAAAAAAATAATATTATATAAATAAATTAATAAAATTGTCAAGGCATTTTTCATTTAGATTAATCTTTAATTAGTGTCCATATTGTTCCCTTGACATCTGTTCCTAGATGTGTTTGAAACATTCTGAATGGCTTTGAGTTATATCTCTTCATCCCAGTTTTTGATCCAAATACCCATTGGTGTTTCTCAGTAAATTAAACACAAACAAGCAAACAAACAAAAGCATGTAAAACTCTTAAGTGTATTTGGGTTAAAGATTTTGGAGATGATTTTGAAATACTGTTACTAAAATTTATACGTTCCAGTAATGAGAATATACTGGCAGGAGAAAAACAGCGTCACTAATCATGGGCAGGAAATGCTCAGTATGAGATAGTAACAGGGATTTGTATTTCCAGTTGAATTTGTACAATCTTCTGTTTAAGCTTTACAGAACACAAGAGCATTAGTAAAGAGTTGAAAAAAAAATAAAAATATGTCAATTCAGGAGGTCAATGTCTTTTCTTTTTTTTTTTTTTTTTTTTTTTTTTTTCTTGATGTTATATATGCACCAAAAGTGACCAGTCATTGTAATGTTAAATCACACTTTCAAACATCATGCTTCCTACATTGCAGGTACATTTCTGTCAATTATTCTTTACTGTCTCAGGCTTCATTTCACTAAATGAGGTCATATTAGGAACTGACTGATCTTTTCTACCATAGCAGGTAGGACAGTCTTTGACTAAACAACATAGGGTAATTATAAGATATCCAGACATGATAACACAGAATTAAGCCAGGTGCATTTTATTTTCTTTCAGTTAACAGATAAAAAATACACAGTTTCAAATGCAATAGGACAAAGAAAGAGACATTCTAAGTCACATTTTTAAAATACTCTTGGTTTCCTTTTTTCATTAAAATAAACAAACAAATAAATACATATATTAAAATGTATTTTTCAGTTTTGTCTCTAGGTTGAGAAATCTGTACATGATTTCCTCTGTGAATATGAATACATATCTTAAGGAACAGGGACAGAAGAGGGGAAGGAAGGGAAACAGATATTCCTGTTAATCAATTGGGATAGGTTAGGGAATCTGGCTGGCTGTTTCTATGCAATTCCTTTTTATTATATTTGAATGATCTCACTCTTGGTGCTACTTCATCATCTTTTCCTGAATTTCAGTTGTTTTTTTTGATAGAACTGGATATCTCTTGTGGGTTGCATAGAAGATTTATTTTATTTTTTTTCTCCTTTGGGAGTCTAAATTCCTGGTATCTAAAACTCTGTGAAACAAATTTAAAGTTAAAAAAAAAAAGGAAAAAAAAAAAAAAAAAGAGGAAGAAATGTTGGTCAGTAATGGAGGGCTGTTTATTTTTTTCTCTTGGCCCATGGGAATTTTACACTTCAAATTAACTCCAGCCATAAAGACCTCATGTGGTATCACAGGAAAAGATCTCTGTAAAAGAGAACTTGCAGAACACTGCTTTGTAAGTGTAAATCTAGAGTATTTCCAAACAAATGTCTCCCTTGAAACCTTTTATCTTTTTACCTTGCTTGTGTTAAGGAAGGTGATACAATAAAAAAAAAAAAAAAAAAAAAAAGGAGAAAAGTCCTACAGTTAGAAAGGATATATTTTTATAAAATAAAAAATAATTTAATATTAAATTAATAGAAAGCATAAATTAATGCCTATATATAGCATATCTATAACAGTAACTCTGAAGTTAGAAGTCTGGAGTGTGAGTACAGCGGGATTTATGGCACCTATCAGGTTAATAAATAGATCTATGCTGGTCTTATATTGGCTCCTGTATCATGATTAGTAACTAAGAACTAAAATATCATACACAAAATAAGAATAAAGAATAATTCCAATGTTATTTAAGGACTATTTTTGGCAATAGTAAAGACCTTATTGCATGTCTTAATTTATGCTGAATGCTGTAGGTGTTAATATATTATAAATCCAATGCTTTCATGCCTATAAATTTTAGATCACAGGATGGCATTTGTTACAAGACAACTGCAAGAAAATTTTACTAAATGAAAACTATACTGACTTTCAAAGCCAAGAAAATTTCATGTATAACTGCAGCAATATCCTCACCAATTAGAGAGCTCCACAACTCTATTTATTATGAAGTATTATAGTAGCTTTATTGTGGTAGTTTAATAAAATTTTTAAATGGTTGAGTTTATTTCAAGGAAATAATAATAATAATAATAACAATAATAAAAAAAGATGTAACTCACTAAGTAGCCCTGAATTACACTCTAAGCAGTGAAATTTACTTAAGATGTCAGTGCTAGAATTAACCTGTTAAAACATCCTTGCAAAAATATTTGAGGAAAGTTAATACACCAGACATTTCAGCTCATTATTCTGCAGTGCCATTGTTGCAAAGAACATTATAGATTCTTCTTTAGCGCATCAGTTATTTCTCATTTTTTGTTTTGTTTGTTTGTTTTTCTCACAACCCATTGAAGTACTAAAAGACACTGAACATCCCTGAAACACAGCAGTTTACCATAAATATTTGCCTTTCTCCCTAATTCTTCTTCATCTTTACAAATATTAGAGATGTGCAGCTGCAAAACAGAATTAAAATAAAAAGCTGAAAAGAACAGTGGACTCTGTCATTCCTCTGTCATCCTGAAAAGAGCCAAATAGCTCTCTGCACATCTTCCATTAAATAATATGGGATCTGAATCTAAAACAGCAACTTTTTATACTTTTTCGTTTTTTTTTTTTTTTTTTTTTTCAGATGGATTCTGAGGATTCCACAGGAAAGTATTTTAACTTTCAGTCCCTGTAAACTTTATATATGAACTCACACACACACACATACAAAAACAACAACAACCAAAACTTTTAAAGTGACACTTGAATGAACAAGCTGATTGCTGCTATGGGGACATCTACAAGTCTCCTCCAGATGTTCTGGGACTGGGTTAGTGAGGCTGAACTCAAAAACTCACAAGAGAGGAGAGGAGCAGCTCCCTTTATGAGATCCAGGAGCAGCCTCATAGCCTGCAAAGCTTTCAGCCAGACAGAACTGAAGTAATCTCATTGAATTTTCTGTATCACAGTTGCTCCATAAGCAGGAAAAAAATAAAAAAAAATAAAAAAAATCCCCCCATAGGTGTCATAGAATAGGTGTCTGTCATAGGTGTCAAGAATATCATGTGACATGTACAGACACATGACTTTTATCTCCTGCCTGCTCTCCAGTCTATTGAGTGGCCCTGCAAAAACAAAGCTTTAGAAATCCTTATATATCTTGTTATTACTTATTGCTTTTTCTTCAGTGGCTGCAGGAAAAAACACAGCTCCAGGCAGCTGAAGCCAATGCCTGGACTAGTAGCAGAGCAGTGCTAGAAAAGGTCTTGGTACGAGGAAAGAAATAGTATTGTTCTACCAACCTCTTTTTGCTATTTGGAAGTGTTATTTTCCCAGCTTCTATCCTATTCCCCATGATAGACCATTTCAATTCTTTCCATGAGCATTTAACTTCAGAGTATAACACTATCCTCAAGATTAGTAATTGCACCCCTGAAACAGGTAATAGGTGATTAGCATATAGTGCCGAAAGGTCAACAAGAAGAAGGCAAAATCACATATAATGGAAGCTCAGCTTCTCTTTGAAGACTATTGCTAACAACAAGGGAAAAACCTCAACAAGTCTAATAGAGGAAAATGGAACAAAAAGATGCATGAATAATTTAGAGTCAAAGAAGCTATAAATCTTGAGAAACATATGGAAGAGTTTTTGAGAGTGGCCTCTCACAGAAGAATTAATTTGTTTGATCTCCAGTGTTAGCCACAGCCCTGCCATAAATTCTCACATCATGAAAAAGACCTCTCTAACTTCCTGTTCCTAAAGAGGCACTGAAACACAGGAGATATCCAGGATTTCTGGACATGAGTTTGCCGTCAGAACAGTATTAAGTCTTTCGCTAGTATGGGCTGGATGACAAGCATGATTCAAATGGCAAAATCAGGTGGGATTTCTGGTTATGGGGATCACATACACAAGGGAGAGCAAGGACTTCTAAGGTGAAGCACGTGGTGTGGGGCATCTTACATCAAGCTGTCAGCAATCATGATAATACTGGACCTGATGGAAGCAATTTTTTGAACCGTTCTATTCCACAAGATTGAGCAGCACACTGTCTACTTCAAGTAGACTGAAATGTCCCATGTCTCTGGGGACAAATATATCATGTCTTTGTGAGCTGTAGTAAAATTCCTTCTGCCTTTGGCTGTACCCAGACCAGTAGTCTACACAGGTTTAACTTAGAACACTATAATTGCCTGTAAATCAAAGAAAAGTCAGATGTAACATTCAGGAAAAAGTCTGATAACTACAGAGAAAAAGTATCCTAAGAAGATAGAATTAGAAATGTTTGTCCACACAGACCTGTGAGACACCATTACTTTCTGCAGTCAATTTGTGGAAGACTAGAAGGATTCATTGTAAATTATTAATACCAGACAATCCATGACCAGACAATACCAGACAAACCTTTTGTATTGCATTAAAAATTTACACAACTAGTACATTGTAGAAGCAAAATCTTACCTCTCCTTCCAGCAAAAAGGCTGTTTTCTACATGCTTGTTTGATAGGTACATATTATAAGACACACAAATAACCTTTTCTCCATTGTTTTGTAGTACATGAAATTTGATATGGGCACTAAGGTCTTTCATATGAAAGGTGACAGTGGTAAATACATATCATTGGAAACAAACATAATTAAAATTCTACTAAATCAGAACCCTAATGCAGAAATGTAGGCATAAACTAGACAATCTATTATACAACCACAAACTCAGACATAAAACTTATGTGACAACTTTGCAATTTAGGACTTTTTTTTTTTTTTTTTTTTTTTTTTAATTTTCACCATAGTTGTGGTCTATTATCTCACATCAGTGAGCCAGCTGTAGAAAGGACTTATTTTATGTCAGTGTGAGGTTATCTTCACATGGGAAAAAGATATTCGCAGCCTGATCCATACTCAGCAGGCAGAATTGCTGAAATCAATGAAGATGATTCAAAGCAACAAATACCACTTAATAGGATTTACCTTCAGCAGCATGAATTGGTAGCACTCTGACTTCAATGGAGCTATGCCAGATTATACCAGCTAAGTATCTGGACCTATAAGTACAAGTGACAGAAGTAAAAGCTTTGCATTAGATACACTGTAGCTTTTCAAAGGAATCTTGCTTGGTTCTTGTGACAGATCAAAAACTTCAAACAGAGTGCGTAACATACACTTTAAACAAACATTCATGTTCTGAACTGGTGAGAGAATGGGAATGTATTTGATATGTGTCATTTCTACATTTCCACAGAGAAGAGTCTGGAGCAATCAGGAACCTATAAAAGATTAGCCATACAATTTTCCCCAATGCAATGACTGCCATACAACTGATATGAGAAATATAATTTTTGAATGCTTGAAAATATGTAGAACAGCTTGTAAGAGAAGTATACATTATTTAATAGTGGGTTGGCTTTCATTTCTGGCCTGGTGGTTTTGTGAAAAAAAATATTCTTGTGGTACCATTAATTCAAAAAAAAAAAAAAAAAAACAACCAAAAAAAAAAAATATAAACATAGATGTCGCATTGGAAATGTAAGATTTTTCATGTTCTGCAGGACATTTTTGTGAAAATGTAACTGACATAAATATGAACTGAGTCCTGTTTAAGGTCTTCTGAGGATAACTACAAACTAGTTTTACTCATCTGTTTCCATTCATTCACATATTTAAAAGAACCATTAAGATCTCAAGCACAAGTAAATATAATCTGATGATCTTTAAAAATATTTTTGCAGTATTGTTAACCCATTTTCATCTTCTTCTATCTCTGTATATCCCAGATACTTGTTTTGTTGATTTTTCTCTCTTAGGTGGTACACTATCAGTTTTTTTAAGCCTGGAGTAGTACCTCATTTTAAAAAATTAACATGTTTGTGAAGCATTCAACATCCTTTTGAGCATTAAATAAACCATAGCTTCCTGTCTGGCAATAAAACCATGAAACTGTATTTCTTGTTGATATTAGCAAATAGCAGCCTCCAGGATTATCATAGCTGTCCATTTTGCGACAATTGGAAAATCTCAGATTTAATTTTTTTTCTTTTATTTTAGATGTTGCTTTGAATTTCACGTTTAATTCACATATTCTGATTAAACAGATTGTTCCTTTACCTTGTTTAAGTTGCCAGTCAAAATCACCATTATTTTCTTTAAAACTTAACAAGATTTCTGATTGAATGAAGTCTTATTCATATAAATTAAGGAAAAGCTATGGAAATTGAAACTTATTGTATGTGAACATAATTATGGTAATAAAGGCTGATAAAATGGCATTAAAACTCATATCACGAACAAATACCACTGCTATAATATTGAATTAAAACCTTCTAATTCATAGTTTCATTTTTTTTTTTTATTCTCTTAGATGAGATAGAACTGATTTCCTATAGTAAACTGCTTTACTGGACATAAAATCGATGACTGTTCAGTCAAATATTGCCACTTGAAGGTTTCTTTTCAGAATGCTTCCCTATTTTATTTAATTATTTCTTATTTTATTTTAATTTAATTTAATTTAATTTAATTTTTATTTCATTCCATTGTATTTTACTGTTCTTTAGCACTCAAGACTCCACTGTCTTATTCAGCACGTACTGGATTGAAATTATGCAATCCTATGAAAATGCAAAAATAAACATACTGTAAAATACCATTGTTTTTAATATAGTTTGCCACTCTTTTTTTTTTTTTTCCAATAATTATGTATTAGGGAGTATCAGTGTAATAACAAAACTTTCTACAGCCTCCTAACAACATCTATCTTCTGGTGAAAAATTACTGCTAAAGAGCACATGACAGTTTATCATCATTAGTACAACATTTCTTTGTGATGTCATTAGCAGCTTAGCAATGTCCATGTTTGATGTACCTAGCTAATTCCCAATGCCAAAACTGTGTACTGTAGCAGGAAGACCACTGCATTTACATAGGAGCACCATTCTCTTGTGAGATATAAGATTTAGAGCTTTTTGTGCTTTTGCTAGTGGCACTATCACAATAAAATAAATAACATATGGACACAGGTAGGGGCCAAATAATTAAAATTCCCTCCAGAATTTCAGATGTACCAAATTAAAATTTACAGGTATCAACTTTCTGAAAGATTTATGCTAAGATAAAACGTACCATAGGCTCTTCCATAAGCTTATTACTCTTTACAGTAGTACTACCCAATTCTGAGAACTCAGAGGGAGCACTTTTCAGATAGTAAGTTCATTGGTCTGCATTCTGGCAAGAAAATATTGGCATTATCCTTAATTAATTAATTAAAAATAATTTTAAAGCTGCCTTATTTAAAATGACTTTTTAAAATTATTTTTTTTTTCCTTGCATATCGTGTTTTTAGCACACATCAGTGACCACATGGATGGAATCCAATCAAGCCAGTTATTGTCACCCATCTTCTTCAACTCAGAAACTTCATTGACCTGGAAAAGGAACAGAGAAAAGTCTATTTCCAGGGCACTGTTACAGCTCTTGAGGCAGCAGTTACAGCAATTACAATCTAGTCTTACTTTAAATGTTCTGAATAACATGTAGCAGCAGATCCAGACTGTGTAAGGAACATGTGAACACCTGCTTAGAGATTTAAATTCTTCAGCAAAGGAGATTTTTACAAATTCCTAAAAGATTCATAAAAACGGCTGACATTAGATGACGTGTGTACTTCCTGAAACTTAAAATACTATTCAAAACTGATCATTTAAGGCTTGCTTAAGAGATCAGATCCCCAAAAAGTTCACTAGAATTTGAACCATCCTTCCATATCTTATTAACTGCAGTTTTTCCATCCTTATTTTGAAAAACTTTGTCCCATTCATTGACATTCACATTATTGCTTTGAGGATCTTCTGGGCTTATCATTTTAATTGTTTTACATCTCTTTGTCTCTCAGATCAACCATTACTTACCTGTTTTCAGTTTCACAGCCTACTCCTATTCTGCCACCTTTCATTTATCACTGAGAGATTAATTTGCCCCTCAGTCAGCTCAGAATCTCTTTTCACCTGCTCAGCAGATTTCTCATCCAACGTCTTCATTTCCTTGCTCATTTAGTCCATCATATTAGTCAGGAAGTTGAAAACAATTAAATTGCTACCCTATAGAATATATTATCCATCAAGCTGCTAGCATATTGTTCATTGCTTTTCATCTCTTTCTGTTATAGTTTTACATTTAAAGCTTCCTGGAGCAGTTGCCATCACTTCTGGTTGTATTTGTAAAATTAATCCTATGAGTGGAACTCTTCAGCAGTACTGAAATGTATATACAAATAGTAATAACAAAAATAATTAAAATACAATAACAATAATAGTAATATTTAAATCAAATCCCTGTTGTTTAAATCATATGCAAATTATATTTCTGCATATGGTAGGTAAAATACATTTCAGTACTCTATTTCATTACCTACATTCATGATGACTTCTTATGGAATTATACAAAATGAGGGAGGACAATTTAAAACACTAAGTGTTACAAGAAGTGTTATACTTGTAAGACAAAAATCTATTACTTTTGGTATTTATGTTCTAGCAGTCATACTGCTCAAATATGAACAATCTCTTCATTGTCATCCACTGGAAAATATCTTTTGACTTTTTTCTGCCTATTTGAGAAGCTTGGTGAATTGGCTACTCAAGACTTGTCAAAATAGTTGGCTACAAAACTGATTGATCAGACAACACAATGAAACCTAATGATATTCATTCAAATACCAGGGATTCACACTGTGAATAAGACTTTTATTGTTACCATTTTTCATTCATTGAAAACACTTAGGACTTGAGGTTTTTGGGTGAGCACTTTGGTTTGCTTCTTACTGAAGAAATTTAATAACAAAAGTATCAAAGCCAAAGAATTTGACAAGGCAGACTATTATCTGCCAGTCTAAACAATGTAACAACAAAAGTTAATCTTCTGTGGAAAGAAAAGGAACTTTGGAAACATGAATCATATTTTATTGAGATATTTTATTGTTTATGCAGTATTACAGTAGAACTCACTGATGCACTGAGGTCATAGAAAATATTTCAAACATATTGACAGAAAATGCCTGGTATGTTTTATTTCTATGCCATTTCTATGACATTAAATTGAAATTTTATTGTATTGTTCTGCCGATGAGGTCTCACTGAGCTATCTTAGACTTGGAAAATGGTATTTTTTTCAAATAATTGGGAAAAAAAAGATTATTTTTTTTTTCAAACTGTGGGCAATTTGTATTGTTTTAGTGATTTTTCCCCATTGTTTGAAGATGCTAAAAGATTAAAAGGTCTCAAAAAAAAAGTAATATTTAGTTTAAATAAAATTAATAAAAGACAATATTGACGAGTTTTTTTTTTATTTTATTTTTTTTTAAGAACTGCTTTTTTAAAAAATTAGTTTATTAACAGATTAATAAAAAATAATAATAATAACCATAACAAATTTGCATGGTATGATTTGGGGAAAAGAAAATATTGAATAGTATTTTGAATGATTCAGTCGAACTAAATTCTGCTAATGAGCTGATGTCAGAGTATAACAGCCTTCAGACTGCTGTGGCAGGAGGGAGAGTGACAGTACTTTTTCTTTTCTAGTACATAGTGTGAGAATGAGCATTTCAAGACAGTGTTATGAGATATTTAATAGAAAATGTTAAACTTCTCTTCCCATGAATCCACATTACTTGATAGTGACCTGTGGCATTAGGAGTAGAATAAGAAATAAATAGGAAAAAGAGAGATTCATGAAAATTTTATGTATAGAGCTCACCATAGACAACATTCTTGTCACTATCTAGAACCTGTCCTATTTGTTTGTTTTATCTGAGGGTTTTGAATAATAGCATATAATGAAACTATTTTAGGTATACCAATCTCTATTTATATACCATGGTTTGCCATAGAGGATATTCATAGTTCTAAAACAACAGCAGTCCACTTCTGCATCTCAAGAACTCTTTTCATCCTTGTAATTTTAAAAGCTAATGAACAATTTCCTATACTTTTAAAAGGAGCTAGAACCAGTGTTCTATCTAGAACAGTTGCTAGAACAGCCAAAGTTACAGAACAGTATCATTGATTCCATAGAGGAAATAGTGGAGTGTAATAAAAATATGTAACACATTGTCTCTCCTGGCAATGGCTCATTTAATGAAACCATACCAAGAATAAAACTTCTGCTAGACACATCCATCCCACCGATAATCCCCAGCAGTGCTCTATCTATGATTTTGTATTTAAGTGTTTTATTTTTTGAAAAAAAAAATGTCTATAATGTTTTATTGCAAGACATAAATGATGCCTGCATAAGAAAGGCATCACTATGTTAATACAAATGCTGTCTGTTTCATTAATCTTCAGTAGTCAGACTTAGATAATTTTAGAAGAACTTTGAATTGCTTTAAAAAATAATCCCTAAAACAAAATGTTTAAAATATATTGACAATATCTTATGGCTGGCAGAAAAATTCATTCTCTCACATGTTGTCTCTAATACTGATTGACATCTGCACAAAAATGTAAGAAGAAGCTGCTTATATATTTCAGCAGCATTCTTTCAATAACGCACACTGTTATTGGGCATCTGAAATCTAAAACCATATGTTGTACATTTCCGAAAAATTTCATCATTATTTTCATCCATTGGATATTTTTGTTGTTGTTGTTTTACCATGAATAATCTGTTTTAAGGTGCATGTTGCTGATCTTCTCCATAGTTCAATTTCATTTTTGAAAAATATTTAGCAGAGTTTGCATCAGTTATATGTAACTACATATATCATATATGATATATGTATATATACAGGTATACCTCACATATACATCATATTTATATCATATATCATATATGTCATATATCTATATATATATCATTCCTTCGTGTCAGGAGAGGGGTAACTTAAACTATTAAGATGCCAAGTCCTTATACCATATATTTGTGAACTGGTCCAAAAGGAAATTCAAAATGAAACATGCATCAGCACACCTTACTATCCAGGGAAGCAATTCTACTGAAAGTAGCTTAAGGGGATACTTAAGCAAATTGGACATGGTTCTGATGGGATATAACCATGAGTGCTGAGAGAAACAGTAGATGTCATTTCAATGCTGCTCTTGATAATCCTTGACAGATCATGTTCAAAATAAGTCCTGAAGACTACAGGAAAGACAAAACCACTCCTGTCTTCAAGAGGGGCAAGAAAGAGGACCTGGCAAATTACAGATTGATCAGCTTCCCCTCAGTCCCTGGAAAGTGACCGAACAGCTAATACTGGAGGCCATTTCTAGGCACATGAAGGACAAGAAAATCATCAGGAGTAGTCAGCATGGACTCAATAAGGGGAAACTATTTTGACAAAACTGATAAGCTTCTATGATGAAATGACTGGCCTGAAGTATGAGGGGAGAGCACTGGATATTGTCTACCTGGATTTCAGTAAGGCTTTTGACACTGTTTTCCATAAGATCCTCATAGACCAGTGGTGGTGAGCAGTATTAAGGAAGTGATTGTCCCATTATAAGCAGCACCTTAAATATTGTGTTCAGTTTTGGGCCCCTCGTTACAAGAAGGATAATGAGTTGCTTGAGCCTGTGCAAAGAAGGTTCATCTAAGCGAATTTGTTTTTTTTTAGTCTGGAGAAAAGGAGGTTGAGAGGAAACCTCACCACCCTCTACTATTACCTGAGAGGAGGCTGCAACTAGGAAGTTGTCATTCTCTTTTCTCAGGTAACAAATAATAAAAAGTGAGGAAATGGTCTCAAGCTGTGCCAGGGGGTGTTTAAATTGGATGTTAGGATGAATTTCTACATGGAAAGAAGGTAGTCAAACATTGAAACAAGCTGCTTAGGGAAGTGGTGAATACCTCTCCATCCCTGGAGGTATTTAAGAGATGTGTAGATGTGTCACTAAGGGATGTGGTTTAGTGATGGGACTCAACGGGTCAGGCTGATGGTTGGATGTAATGATCTTGAAGGTCTTCTCCAACCTAGATGATTCTATGACCCTATGTTTATATGAAGATTGACTAAAAAGCTGGGCCTGGAGTGTGATGATCAGTTTGATGCAAAATTTAGTTGGAGGCCAGTAACTAATGGGGTCAATACTTGGTCCAGTTCTGAGTAACATTTTCATTAATGATTTGGATGATGGGGTAGAGTGTACCCTCAGCAAGTCTGCATATGACACAAAACTGGGAGGACTGACTGATACACCAGAGGGTTGTGCTGCCATCCAGGGGGACCTGGACAGGCTAGAGAAATTGTCTGACAGGAGCCTCAAGGAGGTCAGTTATGAGAAATGCAATGTCCCACACCAGAGGAGGAGCAGTCCCCGGTGCAAATGTATGCTGGGAGCCACCCAGCCTTGCAGAGAAGGAGCTAGGGGCCCTGGATTACTATATGAACCAGCAATGTACCCTTGCCAAAAAGAAGTCTAATGGTATCCTGGGGTATGTTAAGTAAAACATTGCCAGAAGGTCAAGAGAGGTGATCCTTCCCATTTATTCATCACAAGGCTCCTGAAGCATCAGTCTTGATGGGTGCACTCAAAAAGTGCCTGATATTTACTGCACAAAGAATGTACTAAGAGTATTATTTAATTTAGTTAAGGGGGATGCAATTCTAAATGATAATTTAATTAAAGTGGGTATCAAAATGTGCTAATTATATGGTTTCAATTATTTCAGTTCTCATGAATCCTCAGGAATACAAGCCATTTTCACTCACAAAAATGCAGATTAATATATAGAGTATTTCAGTAGTTCCACTGATTAAGCTTCTTTCCTTCCATTTAACATTAAAAGAAATATAGGTAGGTTTAGGATGAGAAACTGCTTTTGTAGCCAATGGGCTAAAACACAAAGCTAATGGCAGGAGCTCTGGGCACCAATCTCTGCTCCTTGGACTATTTATGCATGAAGGTAGGAAAGAGGCATTTGGATCTTCTCAGGGTGAAGGAGGCTTGGATCCTCATATCTTGTATGTTTTCAGTTATTTTATTCTGGGAAGGACAGCAGGGTAGTTTGCCCACTAAATCAGTACTTTCTTCAGGGGGAGATTTCAGAGCGGAAGAAAATGCTTTCCTAGAAACCCTTTCTCCTTTTCCTTTCTTTTTTTTTTTTTTCTTTTTTTTTCTTTCTTCCTGTTTTTCGTTGATGTGGACTTTCAGCATGGCGTCTTTGCACTGGTTTTGGTTTTCAGACTCAGCCAATTAGGTACAGTGTGCACACACCCTAGAACACTTCAAAGTTTACCCCAAGTCCAAGATGCTGGTGGAGATCAAGCGTGGAAGCTCAAGTCTAGGAACAGTAGATAGATTTGTTTCACCCTGCTTTTGACATTCCACCTACACTCCTTAATAAGTTGTGGTAAGAAAGAGAACATCCAGAGCACAGTTCATCTTATCCTCATGTAAACTATCAAAATGTTTTTGACAAAGTATTATATAGAAAGCTCATTTCTTAATATAGATAGCAAATGGAGCCTACAGTGACTGGCAAAAATTTAGACACAACGTTAGGAAGGATGAATCTCAAAGGCCCTGAAATTTGCCTGCTGCTGTATCTGGCTTTTAAGATATCTAAAAACTCTTTTTGAGCTAGACCATAAATTTTAAACCTTTTGTGACCTGCTGGCTTTGTATTCTACTTCTACAGCATTTTTCAGTATTATTAAAGTTTGTCAGAATTTGTTGAAAGATCCTTTTCTTTTTTTTTTTTTTCTTTTTTCTTTTTTTTGTTGTTTTTTTTTTTGGGGGGGGGTGGGGAGGAGATGGGATGGACAACTAATTTCTTAGGGTTATATCATTCACACAAAACCTTCTGTTCCAAATTAAACTTTCCTTCATCAGTATTATTTAGGTAGTAACTGCACTCAAGAATAAACTAGAAGATCAAAATGGCTATTGGTCTTTCTAACAGCTCTGAAAGATTAAAGCTGCTGGTGGTCTAAAGCAGGAAGCTTCATTTAAGTAGTTAAGAATACTTTCTTTAGCCTGTCCATTTGTGATATTTCTGTGCTGCTTTTCCCTCATTACCAAAGTATCAGACTGCTTCAAATCCTCCACACATTTATCAATTCAGCATGGTTGTGAGGTAGGAAACTCAGAGGAGCAATTACAGGAGGCTTAGAATGCTGTGTTAAAGGTATGTAGGCAGCTAAAGATGAAGGCAAGTGCCTAGTGTGATTTTGAAAACTGCTTATGGTTTAGAATTATAGGGGGACTTTGTGTCTGAAAGACTAGATATCTAGCTGTTATTTTAGGTACTTCTGTCCAAAATGCAAAAACAATTTTAAAAACTTTTTTTTTTTAAAAAAAAAAAAAAGGAAAAAAAAAAAAAAGTTTTGTAGGTGGATACTTCTTTCTCTTTTATTTTCTCTACTTCACAGTCCCTTGTCTTGTCTTCCCTTTAAGAAACAGTCTCACTGCTCCTCTCCCTGCTTCCTACTCTGGCCAATGGGCAATTCCAATGGGCAATTCCAGCCTGTTTTTCCTCAGCAGTAGAGGTTTGATAAATTGACTTTTTTCTATAGTCCAAATAAGCACAAGGACCATAGCTGTGGTGTTGCCTCTGTTAGTCTATTAGGTTTTTAGTCTATTAGGCTATTATTCAGGTTGTTTACGCGGAATAAACCCTAGCTAGCATTGGGTGGCTCAGAGCAATGTCATTCTTAAATCTACTGAGGTTACATAGACTAAGTATTTGGTGTCAGATATTAGAAGGGTTCCTCAAATGATCTGAGGTTTGGTAAGTTCATTCAGTTTTTTAGTTATATTTTCCTTTTATGGTTACATATTTGCTTCAGGGAAAGTATGCTGCTGCATATAAATTCACAGTTACAAATAAAGAGTGCAAATAATGCAAACATTCAAACAACATGAATATATGAGAATGTATTTTGTGGATTATTTAGCCTATTTTGTTGTAATATTTCTGTCATCTAGTTTTCAAGTTCTATCAATTTTTCTTCTTTCCCTGCTTAGAAATTAAATTAACTTATTTTTATTCTTATCTGACTGCTTGGAAGACAAATAATTACTAAATTTATGTGATAAACAAATCAGTAATGCCACAGTGAAGTCTTTGATCTGCCCATGGTTCTTGAAAATCAAGTAAGTGATCACAGTCATGAAATGATTTTTAATTAAATAAAATTAAAGACAGATTCTGGAAGTTCAAATGTAGTTTTAAATACTATGGGTTATCAATCAAATAACCAAAAAACAAACAAACAAACAAAAAAATAAATAGATTTTAAAAGTAGTCAAGAAGTCAGAAACAATAATCTATACCCAGGAATAATTTCTCTTCTTATCATTGAGTTATGATCAGTATGAACTTGGAAAAGGAAAAGTTTAATTGTACCAAAACTGATAAGTTGTACCAAAACAGTTAAGAAGAGATGTTGCAAGGTCTATAATTAACAATTTCACGTGATTTACATCACCATTTTGTTTCATTTGTATTTGTAATGGTAAAAGAAGAGAAAAGTTTCATCCTGTTATGAAACTTTCAGATCATATTAAAGAATAACATCTAACCCAATGTGGTGCAGAATTAAGACACGATAAAAAGTTATTGGTATGATAAGGTTTCATATCACATTAGTCCAGGAAAGCTACTACTTCATGTTTTGTTCACGCTCTACACTGCAACTCATTGTTTGTTTTCACTAAATGCAAAAACCTTGCATTTTTTAATAGTGCATTGTTATATTTATTTATTTATTTTTCTTTACTAGTATTCTCTTCTTTAGTATCTTTTTATTACTTTTTTTTTTTTAATAATTAATTCTGGACTAATAATCATTCTTTGACTAGATTTCTGAGATTTCAATTATATTAATAATAAACTCTTGTCTTTACAAAAAAGGTGAATCTCTTTTGCCCTTAAAAAGATTTTGAGCACATCAGGCTGAGTATTGAGCCTAAGCCATACAGTTTGTGAAGAGTCGTGGGTGAAAAATGAGAATCAATTCCCACCATATGAAAGATGATTCATAAAAATGGATTGTCTCCTACCACACTGTCTTTCCAATACATCCTTGTGTTGGCAGACTAGGTCTATCTTGGTCTATTCTGAATAGGAAATCCTCAGTTATTAGGTGACCCAAAGTACTTGAAGCTACTTTATTTCCTTTGGTATTTTAACTCAGGCAAATTCATGATACCTTATGTATTCTGTAGCATATGAATATAATGAAGAGTAATTGAAACAACATCTTAAAGATGTTGTAAAAAGGCAGTATAGATACAGATATACTTACTACACTGTTTATATGTTTTTAAGATAATTTGAATGCAATATTGTAAATATTGTTAAGTATATACAGCATAAGATTTTCTTTCTTCTTTTTTTTGTATCCTTCCTTTGTTCTTTCCTTCTTCAACAGAATAAATTAATCAGCCATATCAACATATTAATTTAAGCATTATCAGCATTATTCTTAGGGTCTTAAGAATTTATAGCAATCTCCAATGTCTCCTAAACATTAATCTTGTATTAAAATGTTTTGCAACTACAAATATTCATTTAGTTATGTAAATATGCATTTAGTTATGTAAAAAGCTATTATTGTTATCTTCTGCGTATGTAATTCAGAACCTCATACAAAAAGCAAAATGAACCTATTTCCTGCTATTTCCTTCGGAACCACTAAAATTAAATGTCATGTGCATTTCTGTGTGATGGCAAGAGATGACAAAGCTGAGTGTATTTGAATAAATAATGACATTTTTTGAAAATAATAATAATAATAAAAAAAAAAAAAAGAAGAAGAATTTTGCCTAGCTCTGTAGCAGCTCTCTAGCTTTTTGTTTCAGGATTTTTCTTTTGCTTATTTTGATTTTGGCACCTGTTTATTTTATGGTTTTAAATATCATTAATCAAGCATTTTCTGCTTATTAGGGTGTGAACCAGTTCTGGGACAACTTATTGCAATTTGGCTGTGGTAAGTGGATGATGATGAATTAATAGATTGAATGAAATTTCTTTTGATTTCAGACTGTTCCTGCTAACACTTTTTTGCTACTATTTACATATTTGATGTAGAAAGAAAGGAAGAAAAAAATATTTTTTTTATTTCTTGCTGCTTTTTCTCCAGTGCCCCAAATTGGCACTGATCACTGCTGAATTGCTTCTGTTTTAGTTTAAGTTAAATATATTAATTAATAGTTCCTTACATCTTTCAAAAATACTTGTCTTTTACATACAAAGAAACATTGGGGTCTGACTGCTAAGTTAAGGGTTCAGTTACTTCCTGAAGCTCTAACTGTAGAAACCAGTTTTGAACTGTTTTAAATTGCATGTATACACTGTCTCTTGCTGATAAGTTTATTAAAATAGCTGCTTGACTTCATGTAACCAATCAGGCATGTTTTATTCTAGTTTGAAAAGTGCTTACTGGATTCTGTTCTATTCTTTACAAATGCTCATATGAATATTAGAGTTCAAACAGAACCAATGACTTCTGCCTTATATCTGCAAATTTGAATGTAAAAATTTGAATGTAAAAAATTGTCTACCTTTCTACAGTGCTAGACTGAAGCTGTCAGACATTTCTAGAGCTCACCCAAATACCTGGTTCTCTTGTTTGATGACACCTAGTTGGCTCATTAACTTTTAGGGATACTATCTTCCCTATTAAGTGAAGGAACAGAGGAATACTTACAATTAAGATAATTTGACCTTGATCAAAGTCAAAGAAACATGTGAGTGGGAGGGAATGTCTGGAGGTCACCTAGTCCACTATCTTGTTTAAAACAGGACTAACTTCAAAGTTAGATCAGGACCTTGTTCAGGTTAATTCTGAAAAGCTCTAAGTGTTCAATATCTTCTCCAGGCAATCTGTTCCAGGGTTAAACCACCCTCATCTGGAAAAGCATTTTCTGTACATCCAACCCGAATATCCTTTTTTGCAAGTTGTATCTCATCTCTTTCACTTTTTGCGTACTTGTTCCTATAACTTTCCAGAGACTAAGGCAATTCTGGTCAGTCTAAAATTATCAAGATCCTTTTTCTCCTTGAAGGTGATCTTCCAGGTAAAGAAGAGCTCATCCTTTAATCTGTTCATCCCAAATACACGTAAAAACTGAACAACATTTCAGTCTCCTAGATAGCTTGTGCTGTACCTTGTTGCCCTCCCAGCAGATGTTATGATTACTAAAGTCCTTTGTGAGGACAAAGGACTGCAACTTTGTTCAATTTTTTTTCTTGATTGGTCCATATGTAGCAGATACCCACCATTCATGATACTCCCTTTTCTTCTTGGCTGATGCTAACACTAAGACTCTCCAAAGGTCTGTTGTCCATTCAGTAGCAAATTTCAATGAATGTCAACTTCACTTTTGTTTTTATTGTTTTCCTACTCATCTTCCCTATCATTCTTTCCTAGAGAACTTGTACCCATATGCTGCAGCTCTCCAGTCATGCAAGCTCTTCCATAATATCTCTAATTCCAATGGTGCATGGCTCTGAGTCTTCATACAGGTTTACAGTTTCCCATTTATTTCCCAGGATCCACGTGTTTTAGTACTGAAGTAATGACCTAGGTCCTCAGTCATAAAACCTATTTAGAGGAATCTGAGAGTCTTACACATTCTCCTGATACATTCACAGTTCTTCTCCAACCACTCTCAAAGAGTTCTATACTCCCCCTTTAAAAATAAATATATAGATAATAATAAATAAACTGAATTGTTCTCCTTTTACTGCACACTGCGTGTGATGTGATAGGTGCATAAAAGTGGGTGAATGAATATGTGAATAAAAAACTGGGATGTTCTCAAATAAAAGAAGAAAATAGTTCCAACCCAAATTTGACTTCAAATACCACTTTTAAACACTTAGAAGACTGCATCAATCAATCACTGTATTATGAGGAAATCTGAATTTCCCACTTCACTAAAGCAGCCACCACAGAAAGAAAAATCTGAAAACCATGGGATGAGTTGAATGCTTTGTTTAATAGATTATTTCTTACTAACTCTTGAAGTAGGAAAAAAAAGTGAGTGATAAATAGTTGCAACTAAAAGAAAAATATCTGGCATTGTGTGAAAAATGAGGTGGAAGTGCACTTAAACATCTACTTAAAAAGGACTGCTGTCTAGAATAAGGAATTATAGGCAGTGATGAAGGTAAAGCTGAGCATACTATTCCTATGGCATATTCCTGAGAGCATAAATTAATGTTGGCTGTTCTTCTAATATCCGAGATTAAAAGTGCTGTCAGGAATATTTCTTTAAGAGACCTGTGTGTAAAACTATAGATGGACAAGAAGTTATTTTCTGTCCTTGTCCACTGAGTGGACAATTCTACACTACAGTAGGACATTTCCCTCTAGGATAGAGATTCGGACTTTTGTGGTGCAGTGGACATCTTCTTATCTGTATAGTTTCATATGTGTAAATATATTCTGTAAGGAATATGAAGTGAAGAAGCCAAACAATCCGTAGCTACTGTTGTGAATGAATTATTGGGAGATGGGTATCAAGGCTCAATGTGACAAGGTCTTTCAGGTCTAGAGTAGTATTCAGAAAAGATAAAAGAATTGGCTTGCGAACAGGGTAAGCAAAAGAGGCTTAGAGAAATGATCCATTCTTGTTTTATAACATAATAATATCCTTGTAAATTAATAACTGAAGTCCAAGATGTCAGCATTACAAGAAGAGCTGTGGATAGCTGTGCAAAAGCTAACATGAAGCTAACCTGACCTCTTTTCAGAAATACATATGTATGTATTTATGTTCTGTCTTTCATTTTCTAGTAATAAAACATTATCTATGAGCACTGAGTAAATGACTATTTCAAAAAAAAAAAAAAAAAGAAAAAGAAATATGTTAGATGTTCAATATTAAAATGATATTGTTCATCACTTTGAAGACTTAAATATGAAACTGGTTGTTCTCATCAATGTTCCAGTGTCTGAGGGTAAGGTCTCATTTAGTTTCCTTTTAGAGTATTATAACTTCACTGACATCATTGTAGAGTTTTGTTTACACTTTTGCAAACTTGTTTAAGACAGATCTCATTTAAATTTAGATTCTCAGTTTAGATTTAAATTTAGATCTCAAATTTATTGTGTGCAGATTTTTTTTTTTTTTTTCTGATTGCTAAAATGGCTGCAAAAGGATCTTTACATTAAAGTTAGTGTCTCACAATGAAAGAAACTTGCCAGCTTAAAAACTCCAAGCAGTAGAATAGTGTGGAAAATACTTTTAAACTGTGAAAATTGAAAGAATTGAAATAAAATCCAGCTGTGTCGTTTCTAATGCTTAAAAAGAATCTCAAGCACAATTAGTGAAAAAATACGGGAAAATCAGAAAATAAGGTGTGCTATTCTCCTTATTCAGTTTCAACTCATTCAATTTGCTGATGCCTAAGAATGGGTTTTACCAAAAGAATAATTTTTGTCAAAGGAAATAGGAAGTTCTGTTGAAATTTTATTAACTACTATAGGTTAAGACATCAACTTTCATTAAATAAATAAAGAAAATAAAAACAAAAGAAAAAAAAAATCCAATCAATATTTCTAAGCCACCTAACAAATTTGTAGAAAAAAAAAAAAAAAATCAAAGAGGAAAGCCTCAATGCTCACAAATTTTGACATGTCTTTTTGCATGTGTCTGTATGAGCAGTCTCAACAACCAGGAAAAAAAAAATGCAGAGTAGCAATAAGAACCAAATTCTTTAAAATTAAATTTGTGTTGATCTGCAGTGCCTGTTGTACCAGTAATCACAGTCTGCTTTGTTTCTTTACATGTTACTACTTTAGGGTTAAGTGTCAGTTCTGTTTCTTTTAATTCAGTCCCAGTGTCATCTTCAAAATTCTTTTGGAATAAAGATTGCTAAGGACTTTATCTCAGGCTCTGAACAAAAAAAATATCTGCCAGAAAGGGTGATAAGAGTCTGATAAAGTCCAGTCAAGCAGCAAGAACTTTCTCTGAAAGTCGATGTCAGAGACAAGTGGGTTAAGCACTTGAAGGGACACTTGTTAGTGGATGACTCCTTGCACTTCATTTCTCCATTGCAACCAACCACATATTGCTTGTTAGACAACTGTCATTGCATTAGTGACAAATGGCTTCAAATGTAGTGTCTTATTACTAATCAGCTTTCAAAAGTGTCCTAAATGTGTGCAAAAGCTGCAGTATGCCAAACTTTTGACTTTCAATGAAGTAGACTTCATGCAGTATGCAAAACTTTTGACTTTCAATGAAGTAGACTTCATGGAAATGATAGTATGAGCAGTACTGTGTAGGAGCAAAGCCTGACCTTTTTCCTGACTTTTTTTTTTTTTTTTTTTTTACCCTATTAAAAAAGCCTTGCAGTAAGGGAAAAATGAAGAAAAAAAATTCAAGGTAAAATGGCAGTAAGATGGCATTGGCCTTGAGGTCTTGTCCTTACTATAGGACTGTTCTGTTGAGTATATGTGACTATTCTTCACCTTTCTGGATTCCAGCAGGGAAAGTAAGAGAATTGTTACTTAAGACCCTGTTGATCATGGAAAGGCCGACCTAACGTGCTGGAATATTTATAAAGAACTAAGGGTCAAGTTTCCTGCTGATTAACTTGTCTGTCTGCAGGGATGGGAATATATAGGGAGCAGATGAACCCCAGAGTTATTTTTCCATGATACATTTTATTGGAATTCACATCAGAACCATCACAATGGTGATCCATAACACACAATGTACTGCTGGTGAAACCCATGCCTGGAAGCTGCATCAATATCTTGTTACATGAGCCTTTGGTGCTCACTCACCCTGCTAGTTTGAAAATGAGAATTGTGGGATAAATCCTAATAACTTCCATAAGGCCTCTTGTTTATATGACTGCATTGGCTTCTCATTTATCCTTGCTATCACCACCTGTTCATCTCACTCTTGGCTTTGAAGGTGAAATCCTTAATTCTCCTTCATCAGAGCTGACAACAGCATTAAAGCTTTCTCTCTTATGTTACAAAACTCTCTGTTCCAGAGCACTGAAATGCTTAAATATTATTTCCTCAGGAAAAACAGAGCTTATTATTATTATTATTATTGTTATTATTATTATTATTATTATTTTGTCTAGGAATACTATTTTCTGTTGATTTGACATGGACTTAAATGTCCACAATAATGTTTATCTGGAAAATTTGCAAGAGAAAACAAATGGTTTATGATTTATGGATTCCAATTCATCCAAAGGTACATCAAATTTTCATCAGTAAGAACTGCTCTATTTCAAGGAATCATAGAATATCCAAGTTGAAAGGGATTCACGAGGATCATCGAGTCGAGATCCTGGATTCCCATAGGACCACCCCTTGTCCCCCTCCTGTAAAAAAGAATTTTAAAAAAGAAATAAGAAAATCAGATTATGTGTCTGAGAGCACCATCGTTGTCCAAATGCTTCTTGAACTCCAGAAGGCTTGGTGCCGTGACCACTTCAGGAAGAAGTACGGCATGTTTAACAACCTATACTATACAGATGATCGGATTAGATGACAGCTGTGGTTGCCTTTTGGACTTTGAATCTTTGAATTAGTGTACTCTGGGAGGAACTGCTTATATTTCTGGGACACAAAGCATTTTCTGCTTGACATCCTTTGTGAAAGGCAATGTTTATGCCATAGGTTATACAGTGTGGAACCTTTCCATTCTCCTTCGCCACATAAACAACCCCAACAACCCTCAGCAACTTCATAGAAGAGGTGTTTGTTGATTATCCTTGAGGCCCTCCTCTGGACTCATTCTAATAGTTCCATGTCCTTTTTGTGCTGAGGCCCCCAGTGTTGAACACAGCTGAACCCCAGGTGG
Source organism: Stictonetta naevosa (assembly GCA_011074415.1). Classification (NCBI taxonomy): domain Eukaryota; kingdom Metazoa; phylum Chordata; class Aves; order Anseriformes; family Anatidae; genus Stictonetta; species Stictonetta naevosa. The sequence goes on from CM021697.1 coordinate 128,857,044, forward strand.
GGTCTCACAAGAGCAGAGAAAAGTGGGAGAATCACTTCCCTCAACTTGCTGGCCACATTTCTTTTGATGCAGCCCAGGATGTGCTTGGCTTTCTGGGCTGCAAGAACACATTGCCAGTTCACGATGATCTTCTCATCAACCAACACCCTCAGGTCCTTCTCCTCAGGGCTGCTCTCAATCCACTCCACCCAGCCTGTATTTTTGCTTGGGATTTCCCCAACCCAGATGCATGATCTTGCACTTGGCCTTGTTGAACTTCATGAGGTTCGTGCAGACCCACCTCTCAAGTCTGCCAAAGTCCCTCTGGATGGCTTCCCTTTCCTCCATCATGTCAGCTGCACCACACAGATGATGTCATTGGCAAACTTGCTGAGGGTACACTCAATCCCATTGTCTTTGTCACTGATAAAGATATTAAATATATTTATCCTTAATTGATAAAGATATTAAATATCTTTATCTTTAGTCCCAATACTGACTCCCAAAGAACACCACTTGTTACTGATCTCCACTTTGAACATTTGACACTAAGCTGTTAACTGCAACTCTTTGAGTGTGACCATCCAGCCAATTCGTTATGCACTCTATGGTCTACCCATTAAATTCATGTCTCTCCAATTTCGAGACGAGGATACCATGTGGAATAGTGCCAAATACTTTGCACAAGTCCAGGTAGATTATGTCAGTTGCTCTTCTCCTATCTGCCAATGTTGTAATCCCATTGTAGAAGGCTACCAAATCTATCAGGCATGATCTGCGCTTAGTAAAGCCGTGTCATCTGTCACCAATCACCTCCGTATTTTCCATGTGCCTTAGCATAGTTTCCAGGAGGATCTGCCCAATAATCTTGTTGGTCACAGAGGTGAGAATGACTGGCCCTTAGTGTCCAAGTTTTTTGTTTGTTTGTTTGTTTGTTTTCCCTTTTTAAAGGTGTGAGTTATTCTTTCTCTCTTCCAGTCAGTGGGAACTTCACAGGACTGCCATGACTTGATTTTCCCAGGGACTGTAGTGAGGCTGACTGGCTTGTAGCTCTCCAAATAATTATTCTTGCCCTTATAAAAGCCTTTTGACAATTATCAGGGATTTTCCCTAGTCTCCATAATCTGCACTGACAGTAATAAGACTTTGGATACTTATAGTTGGATTCTCATTCCTAAAATATTTTATTTAGTGTTATTGTGTGTCCCATATGGTATCCTGCTTGCCTTCCATCACCATTTCATTGCTATTGTCTGCTACTCCTGTGGAGATGTCCCAGGTGTCCCATGCATCTCAAATGACACTTTGGACCTGGGTTTGGGCAACTTAATAGAGCCCATTCTTTTTTATAACATTCAATAACTGTACTCAGACCTCCCGTGATCTAACAGTTTTAAGCAGATGAATACTTAAGCTCTATTCATACATATATAGAAAACATTTTTCCCAGGTTGCTGCAGGACATCAGCTTATTCAGCATGAGATTTACATTTATTCATTGTGGGATTTATGCTGAACACAGCAAAGCTTCACAAAGTGTGTTGTTGAAGTACACATCTCTAAGAAGATATACTTTAATTCTAGTTTCAACCTCAGTGATTATGTAATATAAAAGAAGAATGGTGTTGAATCAGGTCTCTACTTTCTTAGATGAATGCTCTTAACAATAAACTACACAATTATAGCCACAATAACCAAAAATATTATCCCATAACTTATTATTATTATTTATGCTCCACTGTTTTTCAGTCTAATATTATTGACATGAAAAGGCAGTTTTGCTTTGGATCGCTCTGTATTAAATGACTATAAATAAAATTTCAAGCCACTCTCTTTTTGTAGGACTTGGAATCTATTTGCAGCAGTAGTCTATTTCAATATATTTTTCCTTCTTTTATCTCATAATTCTTGGCCCATGATTCTGCATCAGTGTCTCCTAAAGATTGCTGATTTATGTTAATTTTAATAAATGAAATTCACCATATTCTGTGGACTATCAAGTCCACCTGGTCCATACTATGGTCTATCAGGTCCCCTTACCTAGCTCTCTAATTTGTCAAGATCTCTCTAAAAGACCTCTCTACCCTTGAGAGAGTCATCACCTCCTGCAGCACCTTGCACTTGCACTTATACTTGTTGAACCTCATTAGTTTCATGTGGGCCCACTTTTCCAGCTTGTCCAGATCCCTTTGGAAGGTATCCCTTCCTTATATCAACTGTACCCCTCAGCTTGGTGTCTGCAAACTTGCTGAGAGTGCACTTGATCTCAATATCTATGTCATTGATAAAGATATTAAACATTTCCTCACATTTCTCAAAAAAAAAAAAAAAAGACTAAAAAAAAAGACTAAAAGACTTTTGTCCTTTTGTCTTTCTTCTTCTTTTTCTTTGGAAATAATTTTCTTTCCAACTCTTCTTTCAGTATAGATGAAAATGTTTAGGGCTTAGCTTCCCAATGTAATTTCCCACAATGATATAATACTTTATGCAACGTCCATATTTCATATTTACAGACAAACAAAACAAACAAGTAAAAACAAACAAAACAAAACAAACAAACAAACAAACAAACAAACAAACAAAAACAACCACCACACTGTAAAATGCTGGCATTCTGAGTTTGGTCATTGAGCTCATATTCTCTGTGTCACTGTTTGCATTTCCTAGAGACCATATATCACGCACAAACAGTATATATAAAATATTATATATATATAATACTTATTCTAAATTCAACTTTTATAAATCCTATAACTTTTCATAAGTTTTAGATTTCTGCCCTATACCAGGTTCTTAAAAATTCTTTGAACTACTTGGCTAGAGTGCAAAATCCTCATGTCTCAAAATAACATATTCTATAATTTAAGAATTATTGATCTTTTTATTCTGAAGTATAATATTTTTAGTGACGTATCAATATGTACCATGTATAGTTCCTTGAATTTCAGGAGTATATCCCTGACAAAAGATTTTGCACAGCCCCTCATGTGTGCCAATCATGCACAGATGCACAAACAAGGTGTGCATTCACTGTCTTCTGACTGATACATTTGCTTTTATTACCAGTCTGCATCTTTCTGTTATCCTCTGTCAACTGTAGACCTTAGCTTTTTATGATGTTTTCCTTCAGGACAGGGATACACAATCCTATATGGATACTTAAAGAGAATGCTTCTGGAAAAAGATCTACTATTGTCAAGGTTTTCATCTCTATGCAGAGCAGGATCAGATGATCTAAACATTATTTATTTTATTTCTCTTCTTCCAAGACTGATAGTTTTTCAAGCTTTTTGCCTACCAATAAAAATCCAAATGTGCTTGTATGCTTACAATTAATGGGAAAGGTCACCATCTGTCAGAACAGAGAAAGCCTCTTCTATGACTTTCCAGATTTTTATTAAGATGACAAAAAACATAAGCAGCTTGTTTTGTTTTCCATTTGATATGGCAATCATCGATTAACATTGATGAGCTGCAAGTCCCAACCATCATATAAAGTAATTCAATAATCAGGATAAGCTAAGAAAGCATTGATATTACCACTTCCCAGAAAAAGTTATAAAACAAATATGCTGCCACAAAGAACTACTCCACCAGTCAAGAGTAGATGTCTTTTATCCTGAAAAATCACAGATATAAGGCCATCTCTCATCAATGAACCTAGTGCAAGACGTTGTTTCCAAATACTCAGGTATCTGCTTCTTTGAGAATATTCCTAAGGAACACAAAACATTGGAAGTCAACAAGCATTTAAAATAAATAAATAAATAAAATCAGTCACTGGAGGAGTATCAGTACTTATAGAAACTTCTCTTAAAATGAATAAGAAATATAAAATTCTTAGGGTAAAGCATATGCTAGATGTTTAAATGAGGTCTTGAAATCATTCAGAGAGCATAGCACAACTGATCACTACTATGAAACAAATATTGGCTTGTATGTAGCAGTGAAAGAAAATGACATATTTTATTAAGCAAATCTAAAATGCTTGCAGGGAATCTGGGAGACTAATGAGCATTTAGACACAGTCCTCTACTGCCACAGTTTTACTAAGCACATTCCTTAATCAGTAATTGAATTTAACTGCACAACTGAAAACAAAAAGGCTGGGAGTATGTGACAGGTAGAAGTTTTTTTTTGTTTGTTTGTTTTGTTTTGATTTTTGTTTTTTTGGTTTTTTTTTGTTTTTTTTTTTTTTTTTTTTGGTGTGAGAACTGCAAACTGCCTATAATATTTGCTTTCAAAGAGGCAGTTAGTGAATCTTCTATGTAGTTCAAGTCAACTCTGTGTTGTGGTTTTACCCTGCTTGGCAGCTAAACTCCATCACAGATGCTCTCTCACTCCCTCTCCTCAAAAGAAGAGGAGGAGAAGAAAGTATGCTGGAAAGAAAAAGGTTCATAGGTTGAGATAAGTATACTTTAATTAAAGGGAGAAAAAAAAAAAAAAAAAAAAAAAGGAAGAGGGAGAAAGTGAAAGAAGGAAAGACAATGTGGAATTAAAGAGGTTGAAAAAAATATTCCTTACTTTGCATCAACATGTGATGTTCAGCCATGTCCCGGGAAGCAGGACCTCAACACAAGGGCCTCAATACACATAGCGTTTATTTGGGATGACAGATATCTTCATAACAAGAGCCAAGCCAAGCTGAGCCAAGCTGAGCCCAGCCCAGCCCAGCCCAGCCCAGCCCTGCCCCCCTTCCCCTTTCCCACCTTTAATTGCTGAGTGTGAGACCTTATGATATGCAATATCCCTTTGGTTGGTTTAGGACAGCTGCCCTGGTAATGTCCCCTCCCCAGTTCTTGTCCACCTCCAGCCTACTGGCTTTCAGGGGTTTGTAGAGGCTGCTGATGTTGATGCTGTGCCAGCACTGTTCAGAAACAGACAAAAATTGGTGTGATATTGATGCTATTCTAGCTACGCTGGCAGAGCACAACACTGTATGGGCTGCTACAGGGAAAGTTAGCTCCATCCCAGCCAGACCCAGTACAGTGTGAAACTGCGAAGTCAAACACCTTACAGGACAGGAACCATGCAGATCCAGCTCAGGGCTTCTCAGCAGAACAGGCAAAATTTAAAGTTGTCTTCCTATAGCAGAAGATGCCCATTTAATGCAAAGCAAAACAGGGCCCAGCAAAAGCACCTTGTCTGGAAAGGGGATGACAGAATCACGAAGGCCCATTTGAACTTCTGAGGCTATTTTCAGAAGAATGTCAAAGGCAGCAGTGTAGAATAAATTTTCTGGAAAAGCCGTTTTCCTCACAAGCTTTCGAAGCAGTAACAAGAGAGGCCCTTGCAGAGATGAAGAAATCAGCAGTGCCATGGTGCAGAACATTGCACACAGGTAACTTTGTGTGTTCATCATTAACTTGACTGTCCTTAATACTGCCCACTCTCTTTGGGCAGTATCCAGCTGTGACACACACACAGACTCCCATTCCAATGGTGTACAATTCCATAAGGCTGGACCTGCAAAGAAGAATGCAAAAAGGGTATTTAAAACTCACTTTTTCCATATTTTATATGAAGCATCCACATGCTTTTTAAGATGATGTATGATAGATAAAATTAAAGAACACTTCTAAAATCAAGACCCAAAATTACAGTCTACTCAGCCCAATTTCCACTAATTTAAATAAACTGTTAGTAATGCAGGTTCTTCTAAAACCAACTACTCCAGTGCTAATTGTCGAAGGAAGATGTAAATTATAGGATTTCTAGGGGATGGTAAGTAAACACTTCTATAACCTTTTATTTTTAACTTGCTTCTCAGTTTCCTTAGTTAAAAGATAACTGTAGAATTATTTTGTGAATTTGTCACATAAATCTACACTCTGACCTAATGTCCACAGATATTAATATGTTTGACCTTTATTAAATAGTTCTCTCTTACATTACAAGGCAAAGGTGATGAGAAAGACAGTAATGAGCTAGGCTGTCATTCTGCTGAAGAAAAAAGTAAGAAAGAAATTAGATGAAAAGCTGCTCAAGTGTTAAAGGTTCTAAATCTTTTATTGTCATTCCTGTAGCTCATAACAAACAATTTAATGTAGTAGGACATGACCTGTACATTTGTTCTTTGCTAGGTCCAAACACAGTAACACTGTTTGTAAGACTGGGTGTCTTCCAAGAACATATTTCTTACACCAAAGTAGAAAATATTTTATATCAATTATTTTAAATCAATTATTTTTAATACTAAAGTACTGTTTACTTTATTTTACTTTTGATTTTATTTACTAATTTATTTACTTATGCTTTGTTTTCATACAGACCAATAATGGAATGTTTGAACATGTGATACATGATGACACATATTTTCCATCTTTTTAAATGAAAAGAGAACAGTAATTCTTTCAAAACTACAAACAAACTTTAAAATGGACTTTTTGATTTTCAGTTTTTGGTTTTGTTTGGTTTTCAAAATACATAGAATATTTGGATCCTCAGACATTGTTTAGATATATCACTATTGGACATTCACTTTTTTCCACTTGAATGAGCTACTTAGGAAGAGATTGAGAGGCATGTATTCAACTCTTGCACTGAACATGTGTTTAATGGTCTCAGGTTGTGCCAGGGGATTTTAAATTGGACATTAGGGAGAATTTATTCATGAGGAGGAGGTGGTCAAGCACTGGAACTGTCTGGAACAGGGAAGTGGTGAAGTCCCTGTCCCTGGAGGTATTCCAGAGACATATTACACTAAGAGACATGGTTTAGTGTGGGGACCTAGGAGGTCAGGTTGATGGTTGGACTTAATGTTCTTGGTCTTTTTCAAACTATGTGATTCTATGATTCTATTATTTTGCGTTAGAGGCTATTGAGAGTCACTTACAGGGAGTCAAAATTCTCTGAAGATGATACAGTTATGTATATTCACACACAGATGCATATATATACGCTTTGTTTCTATAAAGGATGATTTGCCACATTGTTTTTTGATTCAGAAAACCTCAGCTCTTTCTATCCCTACTCTTTCCTTTCATCTTTCTGGCATATAATGACCATATCTTTGAACACATTTGTGAATGTGGCAAATACATATGAAAAACAGCTAGTTAAGAGATATGAATATGAATAGAATTAAGTAAAATAGCTGCACATTCATATAAATATGATACTGTAATTGTTCTACTTGTTACATTTTAAAACTGTACAGTAATATGCATTTAAACTTTTGTGTTGCTCATACACTATAGAAGCACGGAATGGTTTGTGTTGGAAGGGTCCCTAAAAATCATCTAATTCCAACTGCAACCTTAGACCAGGTTGGTCAAAGCCCCATCCTACCTGGCCTTAAACACTTCCAGGGATGGGACATCCACAGCTTCTCTGGACAACCTGTTCCAGTGCCTCACCACCCTCAGAGTAAAGTATTTCCTCATATCTAATCTAAATCTACTCTCTTTTAGTTTAAAACTATTACTCTTTGCCCTATCACTATATTCTTTCACGGTCCCTCTCCAGCTTTCCTGTAGACATCCTTTAGGTACTGAAATGTCACTGTGAAGTCTCCCCAGAGCCTTATCTTCTTCAGGCTGAATAAACCCCAACTCCCTCAGCCTGTCTTCATAAGAGAGGTGTTTGTTGATCATCCTTGTGTCCCTCTTGCTGACTCATTCTAATATGTCCGCGTCCTTGTGCTCGGGGTCCCAGAACTGAACACAGTATGCCAGGTGGGGTCTCACAAGAGCAGAGTAGAGGGGCAGAATCACCTCCCTTGCCTTGCTGGCCATCCTTCTTTTGATGCAGCCTGGGATACAGTTGGTCTTCTGGGCTGCAAGCACACATTGCTGGCTCACGTTGAGCTTCTTATCAACCAACACCCTCAGGTCTTTCCCCTCAGAGCTGTTCTCAATCCACTCTCCACCCAGCCTGTATTTGTGCTTGGGGTTGCTTAGAAATTGCTTCTTTACTAGTTACTAAAGAGAACAGAATCGCTTGTAATAATCTTCTATTCACTTTCCAATAAATCAGTTCAGTAAATCCAATTCAGCAAGTAAATGAGTAGAACTCACCATAATAGCAAGTAAATGAGCAGAACTGATTTTAATCATTCTTAATCTGAGGAATTTAATGGTGGCCCTTTAAGCAGAGGATCAACTATCCTGGAATCTATGGAAAGGTATCCTTGGACCCTTCATAGGGGCAAGCAGGCATATCCAGAGAGCGGTTCAGACCAGGTTGGGCTGACCTCTGGAAGTACTTTATATATATATATACATATATATATATATATGTTTCCTCTTTTTTAGCTTAAATTCTGAGAATGAAATAGGCCTAAACCTAGACTTCATGTGTTATCAGGTTGTATGATTGGTAGGAGACGTTCATTTATTTGACTCTATGTAAACGAGTAACATCTCCACACCTTTCTTTCCTTAAGGGTTTAATTTGCTGGAAGTTGATTTTTTCTCTGATCAGTTAAAATTTATTTTTTGAATAGTTGACTGTTTACTAAAACTATGCATTATTTCTATACAAATACTGGCATTAACATCAGAAAGATCTGTGGACTGAAATCTTGCACAATGTCAGGAAATATATCAGCACTTGCAAATTGTTAAACCATACAAATTGAATTAATAACCCTATGTTGAGGAAAAATAATAATAATACAAAACCAACAATTTTGAGTTTGAATTATATCAGAATGAAATATGAGTAACTCATTGAAATCATGATGTCATTATTAGAGTAAAAATTGGAGATCATTCTTTGGGTTTTTTCTGTATGAATGTAAGTCTTTGCCAAATGATTTTTAAATGGCTTAAGTTGATAAACAGCTTAAGTAGAACACCTTTATATGACAGAAGTTAAAACAAGTATTTCTGGGCAAGTCAAGCAAGACAATGTTCTCTTATCTAGTTAAATTATGAGGAAACTGATTTTTTTTTTATGTTTAATAATAAATATTAATAAAAGATAAGGTTTGGGAATTTTAAAACCTGACATTCTTTCCCTGTGAAAGGATAGAGAAATATAACATAATTAACACTTGATATTATTATTCTGCATCTAATGTAAAATTGTGTCAAAAATAGATGAAACTTAATTATGTTTCTCTCAACAAAGACATGGCAGCTGTTCAAGTAAATTTCAATTTAAGAATTTTAAAGTTGTTATTTATCTTGAATATATTCTATCTTGATATGTTGGTGAAACTGATTTCTATTCATTTCCATTCTCTTTCTCCTAATGGAATGATCATTAATTTTGATTCTTTCTTTTTTTTTTTTTTAATTTATTTTCTTTTTTCTCCCAAAATGTTCTCGTTTTCTTTAACTAAACTAGATTATATTCCCCTGTAGAATAATAAAATGTGAATTTTCAATATATTTTAGCATTCATTCAAGTGTAGATTTTGTTAAAAACAGAGCTAATCCTTGATACAATTTCTGTTTCTATCACAGCCATTTAACATAATTTAAATGAATACATTAAAGATTTTCTGTATACTATATAACTTATTTACTTATTTTAAGTATGATCTTATGGTTTCTATCTGAATTTATTTTATTTAAGTGCAGTAAGTGATAATGTTTTCCAAATGGAAAAAAAATTGTGCCCTTTCCTACAAAAAGCAAGCACTGTGTTTTACTGTTTAATTACAGACAGATTTTTTTCATCCTCTTTTATTCTTTATTTTCTTTTTAGCTAAGAAGGGAATCACTAGGAAAGCTGTAGTCATTAAAATTTTCTTAAAAGCAAAATTTAATTTGTTAAAATTGTTATTTGGCTTCCTATAATTTCTGGATTCAAATACATTCTTGGTAGATAATCTTATCAAAATAAATAATTCAGTCATTTTCTACCATTCACATTGATTTTAGGATTACATTAATTAGCCTAAACTAGTTTAGACTTCAACCTGAATTATTTCATAAATCTATTATTATTAATTTTCTAAAATTTATTTCTTATTTCTTCTTAACCCAGTGGCAGTTTAAAATCATTACTTTAATCTTAAGCATTTTAGGTGAAGTTAGGTAAAATAGAAGAATTATTGACAAATAAACAAAGAACAATTAAAGAAAAGTACCTGGAAATTAATAGAAACCATAGGTCTATTAATTCCTATGATCTGTAAAGCTTTCTTCATGTTATTTAAGAAATAACTGTGACAAGTTAACTCAAAAAGTTAATGACATAATGCCTATGAAAAGATAAGTATGGAGCTAGAAAGTAGGATATTTCTTCTATTGCTTTTACTACTTGTTCAGTTTACTGAAAATTTCCAGATCACTGGAAATAGAAGTTCATCAAAGTGAAACCTATGGCAACTATTGAGATTACTTAAAAACTACAGAAACTTTCACAAACGAAAATATCTAACTGTCAAAAACAATTTGTAGGTTGTAGTCACACTAATACGAAAACTGAAAATGGAGCACAATGCTTATCAGAAAGAAAATATGTTTTATTATATTGCGATGTGGTGGTAAAATTATTAATGCCTATGATTTGATAGGTCTGGCTAGGAAGTTATTCCTCTCAACCAAAGCTAGCAGTCTGATTATTCCATGTCCCACTTTCAAGCTAAGATAATACCAGGTATACCACTCCTACAGGCTCCACAAAGAGCATGTCACCAACTGAAGCAGTTAGCAAATTATTTAAGAGTCCATCTCCATGCATCAGTATTTGCCCTTATTAACATATAAATGATTGTCTGAAGTTCCTTCTCTCTAAAGAACTCATACCCAACTTTGTTAACATTAGAATTATTTTCCGTACTTCTTTCATTTGAAACAGTATGTTAGTTCTGTCTTTGTAATCGTTAGAAGGGAACTCAGGGACAGAGGGACTGCTGGAGCATTCTCTCACTATGGTCACAGTTAATAAAGCTTCTGTCTGACCTGTCTTAAATTGTACTTCTGTTACTACACACTTGGAGTCCTGACATTCCTGACAGTATCACAACATAAGACCAAATCTACACAAATCTTCTTTTCCTGTGCCAAATACTCTCTCATTTTTAAAATTTAACAGTCTGTTGGCCAGGTTTCACAAAAACAAACAAAATACAATTTACGCAATCTGAAGAGCTGTGGATTTTCATACCAAAAACAACAACAATGAAAAGTGTTTTTTTGTTTTTTTTTTTGTTTGTTTGTTTGGTTGGTTGTTTTTGTTGTTGTTGTTGTTTTCCATGAAGAAAACAAGTGAAGTGGTAATATCATGTGTAATTGCCTGTTTCAGTGAGTGAATAGGACAATTAGTTCATATCCATAAATCATTGGTATGTGGGAGCATTATATTGTTTTGGGAAAGATTTAAGATTCTCCAAGGATATAGCTCATATAGTCATAAGAACAGATCCACTGAAGCCTGTCACCTCTTTTTCTCCACCACTCCCCCTCCCCTTTTAAGATTGCCTACCACCTACAAAAGTGATCCTCAAAAGAGTGGTGCAGCTTTACTACTTTTAGGTAAGGAGTACAACGCCTTTACAGAGTTTCAAATTTAAGCCAATGAGTTCACTTGCAGAAGAAATTATAAGAACACTAGAAAGAATGAGGTGGTGAGCTGCTTTAAAATTATATTTATTAAAAAAAAATAATAAAAAAAAGATATTGTATTATAGTTGAAACCAACATAAAGCAGACATTCAAGTCCAATGTAACATTAATTCAAATGTTCATGAAGTTCAGACTAGAACCTTAAACAGTTTCAGATGCATTTGAATCCTAATTTGTGCATTCAGTTTTTGTGAAGCCCAAGATAAATGTTCAGGAATATAAACAGAGAGAAAAAATAAAAAATAATAATAAAAAAATCTTCCACTAAGATATAAATTTCAATGAAACTCTCATAACATTTTGGAGCTGTTAAATACATATATGTGTACATGTGTATATATATAAAAATTATAATATTTATATTATTTATATTTGTATATTTATTTATAAATTATTTTATTTATATTTGTTTTAACTGAAGCTGTCCAGGTTTACATTCAGAACTACTATTCTTTGTGATTCTTTGCTGATTTTCAGAAATGTTGAGCATTTAAAAATATAACATACTCAAGCTGTGGCTATGCATTATTCAGAATATAATTATTCCAGAAATCTGTAAAGCTAGCTAGATAAGTAAATAAGTTCATTGTCTGATGAACTCACATTTCTTTTCCATAATTTATATGATGTTTGTTTTCTACTCACCCATGACACATTTTATCCAGATAATCTGGACAATGAAAAGTTAACTTTGAAATAACTGCCAAAATTGAAAGCAATTGCACATATAATCTCTAATTTAAAGCACACATAAATTTATGTAAACATATGTCAGACTAGTACTGGCAAATTGTCAATGTCATTCTCATTATTGCCCTTGACTTACTCCATTAATCAAAAGGGATGGCCTAAATCCAAGTCTAATCTCTGGTTTGAAAATCTGCACTCTTTCTTGACAGAGGGTCAGATTTCCTTCCACCCCCTATTGCAATCCTCATATGACCTATCATGGAAATGTAGTATAGTTTGGAAGTTAATCACAAAAGAAAAGAAATAATGTCACCTAAAGTCAAGCTTAAGTCACTTCTGAACGTCTGAAAAGAGGATCTCATAAAACATACAATATTACCTTTGCAATTTGTCATCCTTTGATCAGTCATTAAATGATATATTACAGCTAGTCTTTACATGCCTTCAATAGAGCTGTGGAGGGATGTTTAATTACCTCTTATAACAGGGACTGAGCTGTAAAATGGAGAGAATGCATAGCAAAAAGTGAATGTTAAGTGAGAATTTCAATCACTATACAGGATGTCTGCAAGGTGAGCAGTGCTATTGATCCCAGCTAATGCAATGGAGATTTTGAGAAGATAAGATTGCCACTGCTCTCCTGCCAACACTTTAACGATTTAAGTTGCAGTGAATGACCTGTCTCTCCAGGTATTCCCAAATCATGGCAACTCTTAAAATTACCATTATGGTACTCCATCTGAAAACAACCACAGCACACACACACAACACACACACACAACACACACACACAACACACACACACAACACACACACACA
>CM021697.1:128870153-128964279 GCA_011074415.1 Stictonetta naevosa
ACAAAAAAAAAAAAAAAAAAAACTCATCAGTTTAAATATAAAAAATATAGTTTTAGGGACAGCATTTCAAATTTAGATACCTATCCATCTCCTATAAGTGTTAATATTGAAAGCATCTGTGTTATCACAGAGTTAGAGTCAATAATTTTTAGAACATTGCAACATATTGGCCCAGGCTTACAAACAAAAACAATTATTAACCCTGAAATACGTTTCTGAACCAAGTAATGTACATGACAGATTAATGTCTGGCAGACTTTTGATAACACAGCCACTGATTTTTATTAGTGCTAGTGCTCTGTTACTCAGATCTTATCCATTTTGATAGATTTATACATCTAAAAGAAAATAATCCTTCAGTTTCTTTATTGAAAGAAAATGGAAGTCAGATAAAAGACATTAGAGCTATTGAATCCCAGGGGTTTGGCAGAAATTACACAGCATCTTCTGAATACTAACATCACAGTACAAATAACACTTTGAGGTAATTCTATTTGGAGGTCTGGGAGTGTCAGGTACTGAAAACTGCAATTATTCTAGCTAATGTGGTTGATTAAAGGAAGGCTTCTCTGGAGTGGATTCCAAAAATCTGTTAATGTTCTGGAACAGTTAAAAACATTTCAGAGAGAGAGAGAGAAAGAGAGAGATTTAGACATGTATATACATATATACATATGTATACATATATACGTATACATATACGTATACGTATATACACATATATATGCATATATACATACACATACATCAGGTTTACGACCCATCTATAAAAAGGTCACAAGGAGGAAACAGGAACCACAGGCCTGTCATCCTGATTTCAGAGCCAGGAAAAGGTGATGGAATAGGTAATCCTGAACGCAATCATACAGCATATGCGGGACAATGGGGGATAAGGCCCAGTCTTCATGGGTTCGTGAAAGGCAAATCCTGCCTGACCAACCTCATCTCCTTCCATGACGAGGTAACCTGCCCAGTGGATGAGGAAAAGGCTATTGACATAGTCTACCTAGACTTCAGCAAGGCCTTTGACACAGTCTCCCACATTATTCTCCTGGAGAAGCCGGCAGTCCATGGCTTGGACAGGTACACTCTTCGCTGGGTTAAAAACTGGCTGGACGGCCAGGCCGAGAGAGTGGTGGTGAATGGAGTGAAACCCAGCTGGCCATCCACAAGTGTTGTTCCCCAGGGGTTGGTGCTGGGGCCCACCATCTTTAATATCTTTATTGATGATTTGGTTTAGGGTATTGAGTGCACCCTCAGTAAGTTTGCAGGCGAAACCAAGTTGGGGGGAAGTGTCGATCTGCCACAGGTGAGGCCGTACCTCAAGTACTGAGTTCAGTTTTGGGCACCTCAATGCAAGAAGGACATCGAGGCCCTGGAGCATGTGTGCAGAGAAGGGCTACGAAGCTGGTGAAGGGTCTGGAATGCAAGTCCTGTGAGGAGTGGCTGAGGGCACTGGGGTTGTTTAGTCTGGAAAAGAGGAGGCTCAGGGGAGACCTTATCGATCTCTACAACTACCTGAATGGAAGGTATGGGGAGCTGGGTGGTAGGCATCTTCTTGCAGATAACCAGCAATAGAACTAGAGGGAACGGCCTCAAGTTGCACCAGGGGAGGTTCAGGTTGGAAATTAGGAGACATTTCTTCTCAGAAAGAATAGTTAGGCATTGGAATGGGTTTGCCAGGGAGGTGGTGGCATCACCGTCCCTGGGAGTGTTTAAAGAAAGGTTGGATATGGTGCTTGGGGAAATGGTTTAGTGGGTGATATTGATAGTAGGGGGATGGTTGAACCAGATGATCTTGAAGGTCTTTTCCAACCTTAATGATTATATGATTCTATGATAAGTTTAGCTTTGATACTTTTTTCCATATGATATACTTGTAGGAATTTTACTTTGTTTTCAGAAATCACTATCATTTATTTAGTGTTTGTGGACACATTAGCAGCAGTTAAGAAGCATTTTGGGAAATTTTCATATCTGTGACATTATCACACAAAAAAATGCCCTTCTCTCATAAGAGAGAATTAGCAATATGTTTACTGATGAAAAGACTGATTTAGCAAAGCTTAATCATGAATAAGACAGTGGAAGGTGTCTCTAGCCATGGCAGGGAGGTTGGAACTAGATGATCTTTAAGGTCCTTTCCAACCCAAACCATTCTGTGACTCTGTGATTCTGTATGTCCCCCTGGTGCCAACAATTGGGGAGACTGCAGCTTCTGGGCAGACTGGGTGTCAGCTGTGAGAGGGATCCACGTTGTAAATATATATATACAATATAATATGCATAATATATCATAGAATGGCTCAGGATGGAAGGGACCTTAAAGATCATCTAACTCCAAACCCCCTGCCATAGGCAGGGATGCCACCCACTAGATCAGTTTGGCCAAGACCTCATCCAGACTGGCCTTTAACGCCTCTGGGGATGGGGCATCCACAAGTTCTCTTGGCAACCTACTCCAGTGCCTTACTACCCTTAAGGTGAAAAATTTCCTCTTATGTCTAGTCTAAATCTACCTGCTTTTAGTTTAAAACCATTCCTCCTTGTCCTGTCATTATCTACCCAAGTAAATAGTCAGTCTCCATCTTTTTTATAAGACCCCTTTAAGTACTGAAAGGTTTCAGTGAAGTCCTCCCTGGAGCTTTCTCTTCTGTAGAATGAACATCCTTAGCTCTCTCAGACTTTCTTCATAGGTGAGGTGCTCCAGCCTTCTGATCTTCTTTGTAGCCCTCCTCTGGACTCACTCTAAGAGATCAACATCCTTCTTATGCTGGGCGCCCCAACTCTGGACACAGTACTTCAGGTGGGGCCTCATGAGGGCAGAGTAGACGGGGACAATCACCTCCCTCGACTTGCTGGTCACACCACTTTTGATGCAGCCCGGGAAGCAGTTGGCCTTCTGGGCTGCAGACACGCACTGCTAGTGTCAAGCCTTTCATCTGCCAGAACCCCCAAGTTTTTCTCTGCAGGGCTGCTGTCAACGAGTTCTTCTCCCAGTCTGTACTCCTGCCTGGGGTTACCCTGACCCAGGTGCAGCACCCTGAACTTGGACTTTTTCAACCTCATGTGGTTCACATGGGCCCACTTATCCAGCCTGTCCAGGTCCCTTTGAATGGCATCTCTTCCTTCTGTTATATCAACTGCACCACTCAGCTTGGTGTCATCTGCAAACTTGCTGAGGGTGCAATCAAACCAATCATCTATGTTATTGATAAAGATATTGAAAAGCACCTGTCCCAAGACCCCTGAAGGACACCGCTCATCACTGGTCTTCATCAGGGCATAGAACAATTCACCACCACTCTCTGGGTGTGGCCATTGAGCCAATTGCTTTTCCACCACATGGTACACCCTTCAAATCCATATCTTTCCAATTTAGAGATTAGGATGTCATGTGGGAGTTTGTCAAAGGCCTTACAGAAGCCTAGGTAGATGATAGCAATTGGTCTTCCTTTGTTGACTGATGCAGTCACTCCATTGTAGAAGGCCACCAGATTGGTCAGGCACGATTTACCCTTGGTGAAGCCACGCTGGCTGTCCTGAATCACCTCCTTATCCTGCATGTGCCTTAACATTGGCCCCAGGAGGATTCATTCCATGATCTTGCCAGCCACAGAGGCGAGGTTCACCGGTCTGTAGTTTCCGAGGTCTTCCTTTCTACCCTTTTTAAAAATAGGAGTGATGTTTCCCTTTTTTCAGTCTTCGGGGACTTCACCTGACTCCCATGATTTTTCAAACATGATGGAGAGTGTCTTGGCAACTACATCAGACAGATCCCTCAGGACCCTGGGATGCATATCATCAGGTCCCATAGACTTGTAGTTGTTTAGCTGCAGATATGATCGTTGTTAGTTGTTAAGTTACAGATATGATGCTCCTCTGGGGTCCAAAAAAAGGAGAATGTGCCGACAACAACAATGGTAATGGTCAAGACCAAGGAAAGGGCAACTGTAAAATGTAGACTAGCAAGACTAGCAAACCACTTCTTTAAGAACCAGTTCCACAAAAAAAAAAAAAAAAAAAAAAGCACAGAGGATGTTGGTAATTGGAGATTCCTCTCTGAGAGGTACTTAGGTACCCATTTGCCACCCACATAATCTCTTGAGAGAGGTTTGCTGCCTACCTTGTACCTGTATTCATGACATCACAAAGAGGCTACCAAGCTTGGTCAAGCTGGACGACTATCACCTGTTCCTGCTCTTTCTGTCCCCTAAAGGAACAACTGAGGTTGTGACAAGAAGACTTGGAAACATCAAAAGAGACTTTACATCCATTGGAAAATGCTGAAGGGATCAGGAGCACAAGTAATGTTCTCCTCCATCCTTCCAGCTGGAGACTGAGACCCAAAGAGGAGGCAGCATACAGGTCAGGTGCCATGATCCAGGTTTCATGTTCTATGATCTTGGGAGTAATTTTGAGAGACCAGGCATGCTGACACAGGATGGGGCACACCTGACCAAGTAGTCCAAGAGCATTTTGGGCAGTAAGCTGTCTGGATTCATTAGCAAGGCTTTAAACTAGATTTGGTGGGGGAAGGGAACGTATCTGTAAGTGGCTCAAAGGAACTCCTGAATGCTAATACTTTAAATAGCAGGGAAACACCTGTGAATCATCCCTTAGGAATTAGGAAGGACTCCTCTAAAAAGGCATCATGGCCCATAGCCCAGCTGAAGTTCCTCTATACCAATGCACACAGCATGGGAAACAAGCAGGAAGAGTTGGAAGACACAGTGCAATTAGAAAACTATGAACTAATTCCTATCATGAAAACGTGGTGGGATGAATCACACAGCTGGAATATTGGAATGGAGGACTACTAACTTTAGAAGAGAGATGAGCAGGGATGGAAGGATGGGGGTGTTGCCTTTTATGTTAAGAAATCAATAGATTGTGAAAAGTTCCCTCTAAGAAACTGTCAAGACCAGGTTGTGAGCCTGTGGTTAAAAATTAAGGAGTGGACCAACAAAGGATATCTTGTGGTTGGGGTCTACTACAGACTACCTGATCAAGAGGAGCCTGTTGATGAGGCTTTCTTGCTCCAACTACAGAAAGCATCGCACTCAGGGGCTCTCAACCTCCTGAGGGATTTCAACCACCCAGATATCTGCTGGGAAAGCCATGTGGTGGGAAGTAAGCAATCCAGGAGACTCCTGGAGTGCATTGAGGATATCTTCCTCATCCACATATTAGACAAACCAACCAGAGGAGAAGCGTTATTGGACCTGGTGCTCACCAATGCAGAAGAGCTCATAATAATATGTATGCATTCTGACTGAGGTGGCTGGAGATCCTCAAGTGAGTCTCAGAGAGAGGGGAGCAGGATGAGACCACTGGTGCTGCCTGTTTTTGTCTGAGTGCTCTGTATGTGCATATGTGTTATTTGTGTAGCCAAACATGTATATATGTATATGTTGCATACAGTGTAAACTTCCTATTAGAAATACACACTCAGCCTTAACACCAGAGAGATCATCTATTGAATCAGACTAGAATGAACTAGAGACAGACAGAGGAGGCCTGGCAGACACAGGAACGGGAACCTCTTACATTTCCAAGCTTGCCAGACCAGGCAGTGCTAGCAGATGTTAATCAAAGCTAGAGCTACTTCTAGCTATTTACCTTCCACAGAAGTAGCGGACTGCTACACCCAAATTAGAAAATCCCTACCAATAAATCAACATGAACATTTCTGAAAGCAAGAAGTGGATGCTGAGCTGTAATGAAGGTAATTCAGACTAAACAGTATGTTGGTCCATCTTCTGAACTTCACTAACTCTAGCAGAGAATAGCAGAACCCCCCTTTACACTTATTGTGTAAAGATCTCATGACCATTAACACAATTTAGACTGAGAGTTTAGCCACCAGCATTCCAGCTGACTTCCCTCCACCTTCACTGGATGCAGACCATCTGTGCATGACCATGCATTACAAAAATGGAGGGAAGGAAATTCAGGAGTGGCAGTACTGAGAAGGAAGAGTAAGTGTTGAAGTAAAATTCACTGTGGAATATCATTATAGTGATCTGCCAGCTGCACAGTAATGCTACAATACAGCTGATGACAGTGTAATTCTGAAAAACAGTCAGAGACTTCATTAAGCTAAATAGAAGCACTAAAGATATATTTATTTAATTTATTTATTTATTTATTTTGAGGGGTGTAACAGTAAGAGCACAGAATTCCTTCACATGAGGCAGAAAGAAGGGATACAAGTCTGAGCAGCTGAATTTGGGTACTGTCCAGTCACTAAGCATTTCATTCTCAGGCATGGCTATGGCCAGAGTGAGGACAGGGGGGCAAGGATAGTCTGGGTTGGTGGTGCCCTACGGGACCTGACAATGCAGAAGTTTTATGATTGCTATGGTAAGGACCACACTATGAACTAATTCAGAAGTGCTATCATTTATATGGATGCTAAAGTGAATGAAAATATTTTTTTCTTCTAGAAAAATATGCATTTCTTCCCTATTAATTGTTTTATAATGAATAGTGCAGCAGAAAAAAAAAAAAAAAAAAGTTCTAATTATAGAATCTCTTTAATTTGGATAAATTTCATACATTTTTCCATCTTATTAACCCTAGTGCTTACCTCCTTTGCTGATAAGGGAGGATAATTTACATTCATTCCCCTGTTTAATTGTGCCATTTGCACTATAGGTGCTCTCTGTGGTAGTTCATATAATGTTCAGATCAATGCTGTGACACTGTTAAACATTGTCTGTATTTAAATTCTTAATCATATATACTCCCTTTCTACATTAAAACATCTGCAAGTGGGAAGATCAAAAAGGTTGATAGGATTTGGTCATACGACACTTCTTTTCGTACAGGTCACAGACACTCTTTAATTAGATATCATCTCAGGATGCCCAAAAAGCTAGGATTATGCCTTGAATAGTGAACAAGTGAATTTCAAATTGTCCAGTCCAGGAAGACAATATTCCTTCATACCATTGTACTTTGTTTTCCACAGGGAGAAAATAGAGATGTGCCATCTGCAAAGGAATATTGTCTTGGAGGACCAGAAGTCCTGGGAATGCAATGCTTCCAGCCATTGCTCAGAGTCCCCTCAGCCTTTGATCCCAAAATTCCACTATATCCATCTCCTTGGTGTGTCCCACACCACTACAGATAGTCGTAATGATTACTCTGTGAGACTGATGGACTTAGCTGATTAATTGTAACAGGGAGACTTGCATGCAACTTCCACTTGGCAACAGGCCATTATGCCACCTGCTTGAGTCTTTTTAACTTGATGTAAAGCAGCATATTTGTGTAATGTTCCTCTGCTTGACAGTAGAAATGATGAATAGAGCTGTTTACTAATACGAAAATCCTATAAAGCTCTAAAAACTACAATGCTGGCAAACCTCACCACAGACAGGTTCTACACAGCACACTGTGACCTGACTAGAGTTCTGTCCAATGCTGTAAAACTTAGGGTTCCCATCATCTGAAGAGACATAAAATTAGATTATCTATGCTATCATGCTTTCTTCCTTCTCCTGTTAAGTCAAATAAATTGTATTTTAATCAATATCTGACAGTCTGAGTGTCTTTCTTACTGGAATCCAAAATGAACACTAACACCAGTGCATTATATTAAGCATTTGCTAGATGTGCAAGTCCGGTACCAGTGCCAGAATCTGCTTCCCAGATTACGCTGAATCCTCACCAGATTCAGCAGTCTGGTGGTAAAAGGTGACTAGAAATAGATAGTAACGTCTCAGGTGTCAATGTTCACTGCAGAAATCAATATGTGCATAGGTTATTTTCCATAGCAGCAGAACTGCCTAATGCTGTAAGTACTAATTTGATCTTTCTATCAAATAAATCCTATGATACACCATATTCTGGTGCTATGGTACCCACAAAACAACCCACAGAGGGAACAGAAGTGACCAAGGGGAAATGGCACCTGAACAAATAGTCTAACTATGAAAAAGGGATGGGAGCTTTCTCCAAACAATTCTTCATAGGATAACAAGAAGATTATCATCCTCATAACATCTTTTTTGTGTTTGTAACCCAAAATGAGTAGCATTTGAAAAATGGGAATGAGTGAGCAAACGTGGTGGAGCTCAGCTGCCCAGCTGAGTAAAACCATCACACGTGGCTTAATAATAAAATGATTACAAAAACAGAAAATATATGATACCTGATATATAAATACTATTATTTACTTTATTAACAAATTATTGCTAGGTGAAGCTAAACATTCCTTGCTATTATCAAAGGGAAACTTAAAATTCTGGATTGGCTTACGGGAAAAATATCATATTACTGTAATCTTTAATTCAACATTTTATTTATTATTCAAAGCAATAGTCACCAAGAGTTACATTAAAGTTAACATAAAGGTTATTTTCAGAAATATCTGGTAGTTATTTTCAGTCCTTGAGTAGCCCACTGATTTCAAAATCACTATCTGATAACAACTGTCTAATATCTTACTAGCCCAAAATTCACTTGCTTTAAAATAATCCAAGATTTTTTTTCATGTCTTAGTCTAGTTACCAACCTAACTGGTTCTAATATTCTTAGTATTTTTTCTTCCTTTTTTCCCTGTTTATGAAGTTTCTTCTCTATTTGCAAGCTGATTATTCATAAATGTACCGCCAAAGGAACATCAAATATTTACAAGAAGACTGAAGAGCAGGAATGCAAAGACAAAGAAACGCTAAGAAGGTAGAACTCAGTAAGGATAGTCAACCCTCTCCACAGAACAGCTTCCCATGGTTAATACAGCATTTAAATGGAATTTTGTCAAACTTAAACAACATTCTTAAGTACAACACTTGTGCAAATAAGACTGAGGCAGACTGACAAGTACAGATTTATTAGTGGGGTCCACAGCTGATTGTATATAACAACACTAATAATGGAAGTTACTCTTGGGCAAGAATTACAAAAGGAAAGATACAAAGGGAAGGGGAAGAGAAAAAGAAAGGTAGAAGAAAATGGGTGAGGGAAAAGACATATGTGAACTCTCCGTGGTGGCTGGCATGAAAAAGCTATGACAGTGTCTCAGTCAAGCATACTCCTCTGATGGGGGTTCTCTCCAGAACAACAAGAGATGAGGAAGAGGATGACAACCATGGTGATGTATTTTTTGTCTTGCTTTTGTTTCCTAAGAATAATCATAACCTTCTCCAATTCCTTTTTAATATTTTCTTGTTTATGATGCTTGTAGTACTAGCTGGCAGAGGTGAGAGCATTGCATACAGATTTTCTGTTAAGTTTCTGTGCTTATATATTGTTGGATAATGCTGGTCAAATATTTAAAGCACTATTGCCTATTTTATTGTGCACTATGTTTGGTTTTCTCTATACTCGAGAAAATTAAAAAGAACCTCACATCTAAAATCTGCAAAACAAAAGAAGAGAGTTGTAAAGAGGAGAGATTGTTATGCCAGTAGTAGTCACTTCCCATGAGAATGTGCTGTACCCAATACTATTGGGGTTAGCAGGTGAAAGCCCCTGAAATAAACATCATGAGAACAGCACTAGTTTAAAAAAAAAAAAAAAAAAAAAAAAAAAAAAAAAGTTTTTTAAAGCATTTTGGAAGCAGCTTAGGTGAAAAATAGCAAATAGCAATAGCATCCCCTTAACATTATTAATGCTAACATGCTAAGACACTTCAGGCACTGTGCAACAGCACTTGCTATTCTAAAATCTTTTTCACAATTGTGCTTTGAAGAAAAAGATTTCATTTTTCTATATTTAATGTGTCTTGATATATTTTGTTCTTCATGATGAAAACATATTTAGCTTTCTCTGTTAAAGCCATTATTTCTCAAGTTCTACATGATACTAATACAGAAGTATACAGAAATGACTACTGTTCATTTTAGTTGGTAAATGAATTATAATTCAACTGTACATCCATAAAATCTAGAAACAGGTATCTCTCTATGTGTCCAGAGTATTAAATTTTACATACATGTACCATTTGTAGTTCTGACTTCAGCTTTTCTTTATATTGGCTGTGGATTAAATCAGTATATTAATCTAATATGCTGAAACAAATAATATAAACATAACAGCTGTTACATCACATTGCATATCAATGCCAGAATAATCACAGTAACCAACTATCTTGCTCAAAGGCTTTGAAAAATGAATTGCAAGACAATTAATAAAGTCAATTTTGTTAAGTCAGAAGAATACTTTGAAATGCAATGTTTGTGCAGGCAACTGTTCTATTTAAGATATTGATTAGGATGTTTCCTTTGAGTGTGTAATGAGAAAACATTGAAATTTACAGTTCAGTTAAAATAGCAAACCAACAAGGTGCTAGAGTTCTGAAACTGTTTTCTTTGCTTGGTTTACCAGATCCATTATTAAGAACTACTATTTACTTTTTTTTTTTTTTTTTTTCTCATTTGATGCTCAATATGATGAGAAATAAACTTAATTTCAGTGATCAGTGACAGTTTTTACTTTAAGTACCGATGGCAATATTTATTTTAAACTGATCTGATCTTTGTGTATGAATTTAGGTAATTATGATATTAATTGAATCATAACATTATTTGAATTTTCATTTCATGTTATTCAGATTCTGCGTGCAACATAAGCCTTTAATTTTAAACATAAGATATGTTTATTTGTTTGTTTTAAACAGATGTCTCTTACCTATTTTTTGTGTATACTTGTGTTGTTCAGATATGTACTGTTTATTGGTAACAGTGGAAATAGGGATCTCATGACCCTGCAGGTTGTTTTCTGCCACAGAGTTTGGTAAAATACTCACTGAACTCTGCAGAAACAACAACTGTCAATTTACTGTGACTTGGTAGGATTTTCTTGGATGGCAGGGTGCACTGGGCTATGTCAAATAACTGTCTACCATGCTGAAGCTATAGCTGAGGTCTGGGACAGGACTGACAGGCAGCATAAGCTACTGTCTCATTATGTACAGATGACAAAATTAGGTTTATGGGATATGTTATTTTTACACACAATACGGGATAGGTAGATTTTATCAAAAGGGGTGTTTAAATATAGTAATAATCTTTCTTTTCTTTCTTTTTTCATTCTTTCTTTCATCTTCACCTTCCTATGCTGACAGTAAGCACTGAGAATAAGAGTCTTTGTAAAAGAGGATCACTATTATCAATTTCAATAACACATGATAAAATCCATCCCTGTACAAAAGACATGTTCCAGCATAAGAGATTGCCTAAACTGAGATTTGATTAAAATAAAAGACCATCAAGTCTAAGAACTGAAAAAAAAAAAAAAAAAAAAAAAAAAAAAGATAACAAAAACAACTTGAATCTAAGCAGCAAAACTGATACAGGTCAAAACTGTAGTTCTCATAAAACTGACTGCTCCATTCTTAAAATCATATTGCTAACTCCAAAGACCTCTCTGTTCAGGTTGCAATTCTTACTGCAGCCATTGTGGTTAGCTGGTACCAGCTTCAGGCAGACGAGGCCTAGATAATCTCAAACAGTATATGCCAAGCTACTGTGCTTTGTAACTGTCTTCCAAAAAGAAAGAGGCAAACCAAGCCCAAACAGAAATAGCTCTGTTGCTACAAAGCATTCCCTTTTTCTGAACACTCCTGACCTGACCTCCTTACAGAAGAAATAACTAAAACAAGAATAGGAAAGGTGGAAAAAAGACACTCTCTTCTTCCAGTAAAAATTCTGCACTAAAGAAACAGCTTTCAGCAGCTTCTTCTTCTTCCCACATCCCATATGACAGTGAAACTCAGAACAACCTAGGAAACATAGCTAAATTACCCAAGAAATACAAGAAAGGCACACATCATTGTGAAAATAATCATGTCAATAATAAGTGTAGAAAGATTCAAAGAAATAAGTGTCTTTAAATCTGGAACCCAGGACTCATTCAGTCTTTCAGTCTCACATAGGTAAAACATTCAGTGACAAGAGTGTTGGGAAAAAATAAAAATAAATAAATAATAATAAAAAAATGCCACAGCTTTCTCCAGTTTGGCGTTTTTTTTTTGTTTGTTTTTGTTTGTTTTTGTTTTTTAAGAAAAAAACAACATGAAAAATGCATGTCTTTGCCTTTCTACAGGCTTGTAACTACATGTAGTGATTTCACCTTTGAAAATCCATTATACAACCTTAATCTTTTTCAAAGATGATTTTAAGGACTCAGTGTTATAGTATATTGTCTATTTGCTAACTGGCTGCTGGGCTAAAAGCCTTCCTAAAATGCAGTGAGATTTCCAAAAAGGATGCTTTATAATGGGGAATCAGAAGTCACTATGTTTTATGAATTTTAAAGTATCTGAAAAAGACTGTGATTGATGCCTGGCATCATCACAGATTTTTGATGGAACGCTGCATCTTGTGTTTCTCTTTTTTTTTTTTTTTTAATTTATTTTATTTATTTTCAGATGCACTCACTACTCTGTATGGAAGTCTTTAATACTTATGTTTGTACCTAGTGTTGATATGATATATGAAGTAAAATGTTAACATTTCTATTCTAAAAGAATACTATTTTTCTTGTTTTAATGCTTTACAGAATAAAGATGGACTCATATCCTGAAAATCCATACTTTCTTGAGAAAGCCTTGCTTTCTAGGATCATTTTGAGCATCATCTTAAAAGCAATCAATAGATATGCAAGAGACTAGAAGAATACAGCCAGATCAGTTTCTTTATTTGCAATATTTAACAAAAGGGAAAAAAAACAAGTGTTTTATCTTATATATCTTATATCTCTTATATCTGCATATTTAAACAACTTAATACCAAACTTTATGGCAGTGCAATAACTTTTCCCATTCTTGTATGTCTCTATTCAGTTTTATATGAATTTAGGCATGGAAAAATAACAGGTGAGAAAAATGAGTTTCAGGAATATCAATTGGTATCTTAAAAATGTTCACACATATTCAGTCATTAAGTAACAAAATTCATAAATTCTTCAACTTCTCAGGACCAGAACTCTTGTCTCTTCATGCTCTTTTGGCAATATTACTGAGTAAATATAAATAGATTTTTAATATAAATAATATTTTCTCCTTCCATATTTCATCAGTGAGAAGATCACCACTATGAGATAGGGTTTAAACCAAACTTGGCTTTAGCTGAACTTGATATATGAATGATAACAACTTTCTTATCAGCAGCTCAATATTTTCAATGGAGCCAGATAATGAGCTAAAACATAACTAAAACATTTTTATTGGTCCACATTTTAAAAGTGCTATGTAATCACCACTTCATTCCTCAGTCTTGGATATGAGTTTGAGATGTGTTACATATTCAGTGGAAAGAAAGAAACAATGAGTCTCTGTGCTTTTTATTTTTGGAGTACTGCTTTGCTTTAGATTTCCTGTATGTTGAGGGTTGCTTCCCCACATACTCACCAAACATTGTGAATTCACATTCTATGTGCGGTCTTATGCTCCAATATACTTTTACAAAGCAGAATTGATAAGCAGCAAATAATGAATTTGTGCCAAAGGCATGGGGTGCCATGTCATCATCATCATCTTTCTGAGTCCTTCACAGTTGAGGGTGACTGTCATAGATCATTTAAGCTTAGTTGATATGCTATAGTTAGGTGTATAAAGCTGGTTAATGTAAAAGCTTCTCTCCCAGGCCAGAGAATTCAATTACCTTTTTCTATGCACTCGCTCACTGTATAGGTGCTGACTGACTTACTCATGTCAGCTATCTTTACCATATGTCTCACTCACCATACATGGGTTTAACTTGCATTATATAAGGAAATGTGTAATCAGTAAGTTTCAAGCCCTCATCCCTGGATAATTTGACATATAACTTCAAAGTGTGGCACAAAAATGCCTTCAATGGAATTTATCCAGGATACAGTTATGACTTCATTACAGTCTCCAGCTCTGTAGGCCTTTATAAACTGTCAAATGAATGTCAGATTTCTTTCACAGGCATGTACAAAGGTATTCAGCTTACGGGAGTGTAAATTCTATAGATCTAGATAAAAATTATATTCAAGAACAGACATATATACTCATATTTGTTGATTAAAACACATTTGAACATTTCAGCTTCTTCTCACACCAGATATCACAGATTTTACAGAAACTGTGAATGACTGTTAGATCAACCTTTTTACTCTGCTCAAACCCAGTTTGTAATAATTGACTTGTCTAGCATTTTCTGATTTTAAAAGAAAATGCCTACAGCAGGCAACATTAAAGTTCTATCATTTTAAAATCACAAGCTAAAATCAGTGGATGAGCCTCTGGAGAAGTAGCCAGTGATGTTGTAAAGAATTATGAGAAAAGCAAAAGAACCTACAATTGAAGGAAACAGAAATAAAAGGTAGGTGTGAAATGATACTGAAGGTTCGTGTTTGACAAACTCTTTGTCCCCCCAGAACATGCACACCTTTTGGTACTTGATGTTATAATGAGAGCCATGTCTTTTTTTACTGGCGTATTACTCCTTCAGAACCCAAAGCAACAACTTAAGAACAATTTATTTATTTTTTGTGCTTCACTCCCATTCTAATAGTGATTATTTTGCTGAATTTTCTTAGAGTGCTTGTGAACTTTTTAGTTAGTTTATGACTTTTTCAGCTAATTTTTGTCGAAACTACTGATTAAGATGTTATTGATCTTCCTCCATTGTATAATCTCTAAAAATCAATATTAAAACATTTAAAACTTCAATTATTTTTATCCATAATGCCGTTAGCTTTGAACATACAAATTGTACATGACATCTCATCTTTCAACCTAGTAAATCAAATCCTTTCCTTCACAATTTCATTTGGAAAGAAAATGCAATCTGTGGTCCAATAAAATCTGCATTAGTTTGTTCCAAATTCAATTTGAATGTGCGTGCACACACACAAACACACACACACACAAAAAAAAAAAAAAAAAAAAAAAAAAACTGCTGCAAGCAATAACTTTATTAATCAGATTAATCTTAATTGCTCCAGTATACCAGTGGCTGTACTGAGAAAATTGCTACTGAAGCAATCAACATGGAAGTGCTAAGTCTGTAACTGATATGTTCAAGCTTTTATGGTGCTTGTTTTTTTTAAATGATTCTTGCTTACTGCAAAACAAAATAAAATTTTATTCATTTGTGAGCGTGAATATACAACACAGACACATGGATCTAAATCTAGTTTTCACTGTAAAAAAAATTGCCATCTTACTTTGTTTATAGGGATTACTTTCTTTAAGTATATATGGTTGTTTGATGCCAGCAATAGAAAACAAAATGGAAGGAAATACAGGAATATACACAAATATTTTATACTGAAAGAAACTCAGATTTGGATGACCTCAAGCTATGTTCAAAGTCTAAAGCTGAAATCAGAGTTTGTGGATGATTTGCTTCTATTTACTCTTCTCTTCCCTTTATTTTAATTTATTTATTTGTTGTTGTTTGTACGTTTTAATAAGTCCTAAAATGAAATGCCCAAACTCATTATTAATTAACCTTTCTGCTATGCTGATAAACATTGAGGACCCCATATGTAATTTACTGCTCAGATATATATATTGAAATAACCATTACCTCATTCTTCATTTCTTCCAATATTTCTGTATTCTTCTACATTTCTTTTCCTCTACAATTCCCTGAAAATTTTACTCTTGAGACAAAAGAAATTAGTATTAAAAACAAAACAAAAACAAAAACAAAAACAAACAAACAAAAAACAGTATATTGTGTTTCTGTTTTGATAGAGCATTGGGTTTACATGGGAAGGTTTTTGTAAAAGCTCTGTGAGAAGAGACCAGGTGGTCCCATGTAGGGGACAACCAGTTCCAGCTGGCTCCAAAATCGACCCACTGCTGGCCAGAGCTGAGCCCATTACTGACACTTCTTTCATCTCTGTGATAACATATTTAAGAAAGGGCCAAAAAAAAAAGCATCAGTTCAGATGCAGATGTGTTGCAGAGACAGAAGTGAGAAAAGTGTAAGAGAAACAACCCTGCAGACACCAAGGTCAGTGCAGAAGGAGGGCAGGAGGTGCTCCAGGAACCAGAGCAGAAGTTTCCCTGTGGCCTGTGGAGAGGGCCATGGACCAGGCTGCCCCCCTGCAGCCCACGGACAACAAAGTTAGAGCTCTATGGATATTTGTGGAGCAGATATTCACACTGCAGGCTGTGGAGGAGCCCATGGTGGAGCAGGTGGATCTGACCTGACAGAGGTTTCAGCCCACAGGAAGGTGCCCACACTGGAGCAGGAGAAGAGAAGAAAGATGAAGGAGCAGCAGAGAAAAAGCATTACTGACTGATCGCAACTCATTCCCATGGTTGCTCAGGGGGAAGAGTTACAAGAGTCAGGAGTGAAGTTAAGCCTGTGAAGAAGGGGGATGGGGAGAAGGTGAGGCTTGTTTTTAATTCTCATTGTCCTACTCTGTTATCAATTGACAATAAATTAAATTAGTCTTCCCCAGGCTAAGTCTGTTTTGCCTGTGACAACACATGGAATTTTTTCATCATATTTTCTCTGTTTTTCCTATTGAGGAAGGGTGAGAGAGGCCTGGTGGGCACCTGTTAACCAGCCAAAATTGCCCTACCACAAATAGACAATGTATCGTTGGATGAAACTGAGAACTAAAACTAACTTTTAGGACTGAGCAACATTTTTTTGTAATTAAAAAAAAATATATATTTATTATCCATTGATTGAATGAGCATGTACATTTTTTTCTTCTTTCCACATAACTGTGGATAGGTACAATGTTCCTGACAGGCAATTTGACTATTTTCTTTCTAGTATGATGAAGTATTAGACAAGTATGGATGTTTGCTTAAGATATCAAGGATAAACTTTAACTTAAAAATGTGAAAATTAGCTTTTACTAATTTTTTGTTTGTTTTTCTATATTACAGAAATAAAATTAACAGTAAACTTAGTTGCAGTCATCAGGGTTAACAAATACCTATGCAAGGTGACTGAGCTGATTTCTATAATTTCTGTTGAACTGGTCTATATAATACTTCATAGCTTTTGCATCAATAGATCTAAGTGATTAAAATATTTGTATAGGGGACATAGATGAGCTATGGGTGGGAAAGTAGGTAACCTGATTAATAAACTTCGGTAAGTCAGAAAGTTTATTCTAGTCCAATTAATTTGGGTTGTATCATTTCCTTTTGGGTTTTGTCATGTCTGTTCACCTGAGTTTGATATTTATGGCTTGAGGTCCTGCAAGATTGCTTTTATCTGGCCAGCAGTCTACTTGTAGAAAACAGAAGTTTTTGGTGAATATGTGCCCTAAATAAACAAGAAAGTTAATGATATTTCTAAAATTTGATATCGCAAATGCTAAAGTGAAAATACAATTCAAAAATACAGACATGCTCAGATAAATTGATATTTTTTTTTTTACTATATTTTGTTTCATTTGATCAGAATTACTCAGTTCATTATAACTAAAATATTTTATCTATCAATTGTACCTATCTTTAAAATCTCAATAGTGAAAGAATTATATTAGCAAAAGAGGTAAATACCCTCTAGTTTTGTTTTGTTTTCTTTCAGGAATTCTGAAGGTGTGCTTCTTGTAGTTGAAACTGTCTAAATTTGTAAAAGCACAGAAACATTAGAGAAATGGCATAGAAAAAAAAAAAAAAAAAAAAAAAAACTGGTTATAAACAGACTTGGTAGTTCATGTCAGATTGCAGTTCAGAAATTAGACATTAAGCTTTTACTTTTGATCATGTCATGAACTGTTGATCTAAGTAACAAAGTAAGCTCTAAAGATACATACGGCTTAAACCACTAGGCAGCTAAGCACCACACAGCCATTTGTTTACTTCACCCCACCCCTTCCCACAATGAAATGAGTGAGAGAATCTGTAAAAAAGGTAAAACAGACATTAAATCCAAATGCCCATCACTAATTAGAATATTCCTGTGATGTACACTGCCATACTATACATATGTATATGAGCAAGAAGAGGGGAAAAAAAAATGGTGATGATGAAGCCTGTAGTAATCCAATCTAATTCTGTAGAACTTGCACAGTATCACATTGTACTAAGAGGTCCTTCTAAAAATAATGAAATCAACCACCTGCTAGTACCTTCTGGGCATTTTTCTTCTAGATATTCAAAAATTATTGGTTTTGGAAGTAAAAAAAAAAAAAAATCAGAAAAAAAATGCCAGACAAATATTGTCTGATATGCATTTGTTCATTAAAATCTGATTTAAAAAAAAATAATAAAATCTATTAATTAAAGGAAACAGTTACTGTCCACTGTTAAAACAATGATACAGAAATACTGGATTATCTAAAATTTCAACTGTTTTACCACCTATTCCCTGCAAGTTACCTTTTGGCCTGAACTTGCTCTAATATGTTGCCCCTCTGTCAGTTAAGTAGGAATATGAGGACTGAGTCTTTTCTGACTACCAGTAAACCCATTTCATCTCTTACATCTGAAAAACAGATCCTAAACACCAGTGACGTCTGGAGGATGACATCTTTGACTTCACGTCCACCAAGAGTATCACACATAGACTGTCTTAATATAATGAATGACAACTGAGAAATTTGAGTCACTGTATAGATCTGTTTGTTTGTTTGTTGTTAAAGTCTATAGGCATATTTTCTCTGAATGTGTATTATTTTTTATCTGATTGTATGATTAAATACCTCTCAAGGTATCATTGAAATGTTACAATGACCTGAAAAGTCAGTTTTGCTGCTCTGTATCCTTTCGATGAGCATAAAAGAGTTGTAATTTATATTAAAAAAGTATAAAAACCTATGTGTTTCACAAAGAGAATTATGCCCTTCACTCATAAGAGAGAAGTAGCAATATGTTTACTGATGAAAATACTGATTTAGCAAACTAATAATGAATAAGACAGTGATTTAACAAAGTTCTAATGGCAAATGTGACATTAACAAGATTCATGATGGCAAGGTCTCTTGGTTACTTACTGTAGAGAGGACAGGGTCAGACTAACAGCATCAGGGAGTTCCCCAGCATTAAGTCACAAGGTTCAAAACGGAATCCCTTCTACTGTCCATACTCTGAGGAGTCAAGGTACAAACAGATCCTATCCCAATCCTAGACTAAATGATTTATGCTTTAAGGATTATATACACAATCACTACTTTTTAATCACTTAGCTAAGACTACAAAGTTTCAGCATGCTTAGCAAATTACTCACAAAGTTTCAACAAGCTATCTATTGGTCAATTACCAAATACCTGTCACAGGTAAGGAATCTCTCAGCCTGAAGGAGTAACCTTGGGTGGCATCCATGCTCAAGGGTAGGATCTTAGAATCCTAGAATGCAAGAATCCTAGAATGGTTTGGATTGGAAAGGACCTTAAAGATCATCTAGTTCCAACCTGCCTGCCATGGGCAGGCTCACCTACCCCTAGACCATGTTACTCAAAGCCCCATCCAACCTGGCCTTAAACAATTCCAGGGATGGGGCATCCACAGCTTCTCTGGGCAACCTGTTCCAGGGCCTCACCACCCTCATAGTAAATAATTTCTTCTTCATATCTAATCTAAATCTACCCTCTCTTAGATTAAAACTATTACTTCTCATTCTATCATTACACTACCTGACAAAGAAACCCTTCCCAGCTTTCCTGTAGGCCCTCTTTACATACTGGAAGGCCACTGTGAGGTCTCCTTGGAGCTTTCTCTTCTTCAGGCTGAGCAACCCTATCTCCTTCAGCCTGTCTTCATAGCAGAGGTGCTCCAACCCTTTGATCATCTTTGTGGCAGTCCTCTAGACCTGCTCTAACAGATCCACATCTTTCTTATGTTGAGGGGGCTGAAGCTGAATGCAGTACTACAGAGCAGAATAGAGAGGGAGAATCACTTCCCTTCAGTTGCTGGCCATTCTTTTTTTGATGCCGTCCAGGGTATCCTTGCCTTTCTGGGCTGCAAGCACATATTGACAGCTCATGCTGAGCCTCTTATCAACCAACACCCCCAGCTTCTAATCCTCAGGGCTGCTCACAATCCATTCTCTGCCCAGCCTGTATTTGTGCTTACGATTGTCCTAGCCCAGGTGCAGGACCTTGCACCTGGCACTGTTGAACCTTATGAGGTTCACACAGGCCCACCTCTCAAGTCTGTCAAAGTCCCTCTGGATGGCACCCCTTCCCTTCAGAGTGTTGGCTGCACCACACAGCTTGGTGTAATCAACAAACCTGCTGAGGGTGCCCTTGATCCCACTGTCCACATCACTGACAAAGATGTTAAACAGCACTGGTCTCAATACTGACCCCTGAGGAACACCACTCATTACTGATCTCCATTTGGACACTGAGCTGTTGACCACAGCTCGAGTGTGACCATTCAGCCAATTCCTTACCCACTGAGTGGTCCATCCAACAAATCCATATCTTTCCAATTTAGAGACAAAGATATCATGGGGGATAGTGTCAAATGTCTTGCACAAATCCATGTAGATGATGCCAGTTGCTCTTCCCCTGCCCACCAATGTTGTAACCCCATAGTGTGATTTAGCATAGTTTCCAGGATGATGTGCTCCATGATCTTGTTGGGCATAGAGGTGAGACTGACTGGCCTGTATTTCCCCAGGTCCTCCTTCTTTTCCTTTTTAAAAATGGATAGTGGCTTATCAACTTCATCCACCAGCATCCTCAGGACCCTTGTATGTATTGCATCAGGTCCCATGGACTTGTACATCCTGGCATGCAGCACACCACGCCTATTTATGGGGAAAAATATTAACTACTATTCATATTTGCATACCAGCCATATTTTATTGGTGCATACTCTGTTAGCCCTTGGATCTATCTCCCCCAAATCCACCTTGAGTGCAGTTCAGCTATCACAACCAGACACATAAATCACAGCTACCACTGATGGCTATTACCTGGGAAGTGTCATGGGTACAAGGCCGGGGGGGGGGGGGGGGGGGGGGGGGGAGGAGCAGGGAAAGTACACCACCACAACATGTCAAGTCAACTAAATTGAGTGTTATTCTATATATACACTCAGAAGAAGAGGAAGAATAAGGGGTGGGGTGGGAGGTGGGTGAGTGGGTGTAAAATGGGAAGAACCCAGACAGGACAGTATTGGATTTCTGTAAGGAATTAAATTGTTCAAATTCACTGATATTCAGTGACTGTAGTTACTTACTTACATGTTACCATGGTATTTCACACCTAATATCCTCTGAAGATTATACTTATGTCATACCTCACTGATTATTTACCTCATGTTGAATATGTGTTAAGAAGAATGGGGAACATTCAGAGTGGGGAAATAATATAAAGACTATTAACATGGACCAGAAATCCTGCTTCCATCAGTTCTTTGTGAGCTGTTGTTATGGCCTAATTCTCACATAAAAGCTTGGAGTGTTTTATTATTTCAAAGTACTTTGACAATTAAAAAGATCCCTGGTGCTCAGCACTTCACTCTTAAGAGATTAGTTACCCATATCCAACAGTTTAATTGACACATGTAACTTATTATCACAAATGTCTTTTGATGTAAAACAGAAGATTTACGACCCTCCTGGGACTCATAAGATCCAGACTCGAAAATAGTTCAATAGTGACAGTAATTGACTGGAAACACCAAAAAATTGTAAGTCTGAAGACTACCTGCATAGGACTGTAACTACTTGTATTAATCTGCACTGGTTTACTGGTTTATAGCCAAAAATGCAAGATTCCTGAGCACAGAAGAGAACTTGGCAGTGGCATAATTAGGAAGCTCAGCTAGAAAGAGAGAGACATCTACATTAGTAAATTAATCATGTCTGTTCTCTGGCATTGAGATTAGCTGGCTTTGTATGGCCTGCTTCCACACTCTTAAACCCCTGTATGCTCTCAAGTTAGGTGTCTGACTGCAAATTGCCTACAGGAATAGCATTCAAACTCTACTATCACCAGGAAATATTTGGGAAAATGCTAGACAGCCTGGGCCAAAAAAAGCATGCTAGAGACTCCTCTAATTATTCAACAGTTTAAGAAATTGAATTTCAGGACTTGATATAGCTAGCAATGTTACCTTCTGCAAACAAACAGGCATAGGGTTCCATGTACCATCCCTGTAAGTTTTTAAGGCCAGGTTGGATGGGGCTTTGAGCAACCCAATCTAGTGGGCTGTGTCCATGCCCATGGCAGGGGAGTTGTAAGAAGATGACCTTTAAGGTCCCTTCCAACCCAAACCATTCTGTGATTCCAAGATACTGTGATTCTCTTTCCCTTATTCATAAATGTATTTTGACAGCCTTTCAATGAGCAAGACAAATTCAGGTATCAAGAAACTATATCCATATTTCTCCCTCACTTCAGCCACATAGCTTGGAGTTAGGATTTCCAAGATGCAGGGGTAAGGCATTCAGACTTACTTTAAATATTAGGTAGGGCACCCTTTACAGTGCAAAAAACTGTAGGTTAAACTCTTTCACTTGATGATAGGGATGTTGTTGCTGTCAGCCTGAGAACAAGGTAGTGTAACATCTCTCCAGAGCACCAGCCAAAAAGGGGTACTTACTATGCTATCCCAGAAAGTTAATACAACAGACCTTTGCTTTGCATAACTTGAGGAAAATGTATGTAGTTGGAATAGTTCTAAAGAATGACAGTGGAGAAACTACTATCTGTAGCAGTTATTTGCAAATGATGTATTTCACTGTTTAAGGCAGAACATGTTTCACAGGTGAGAGGAATTAAAACTGTAGGTAACAAGAAAAATACAAGTAAATTAGAGCTTTTTATAAATATTCTTTATATTTATATCTTTATTTGTCATAAAGTAATTCCTTACATGTCCGTTCCTTGTAGACTTCTCCAAAACCTATTATTATGGAGAACAGCACTCAATAAGGCTGTACATTTTCTATGTGCACTTCATACAAGAAAACAGTTTTCTTTAATCATATTCTCTTTCATCCTAAAACAGAAGGTGAGAACAAAAGCAAGGAAGAGCAATAATTGAAGCCTTGTTTGTCAAAAAAAAAAAAAAAAAAAAAGTCAAAAATAAGAAAGAAGCAAGAAGGAAATAGGCAAGTCTAAGTCTTTTCTTTGTAACTACTAGAAATAGATATATTAAAGAAAATGTGAAATGTGATCAATATAAGCAACAAAACTGATGAAACCTATTTTTGAAAATATATGGAAATACAGATTTTAATGGCAGTACTCTCATCTATGTTATCTATGTCATCTATGACTTTCAAATATTGCTGGCATATATATCTTGTTTTTCCTACTAACAAGAAGGAATCAAGTGGAAAAAGAAACTAAATGCAGTATAAAATGCATGATATTTAATCTTTGAAATTAACCTATGTGTCATACTTGAAATAGAGACATGAAAACCTGTCTTAATATTTGTTTCCCCTTAATATTTGTTGGTGTGGTGGCTTTACTCAGAAATATTTCCTTCCCCATATTAGGTCAGTGGGTTATGGCAATTCCTAACATGTCACAATCGGATTAAATATTAAATCTAAGTAGTCCATGATGCAGTGATAATAGTTATACTAAAATCCACATCAAGACAACTTAATTAATTCATGTCCTTTTCCAAATTATTTGCTGGAAAGGAATAATATTAAAAAAATGATATGTATCCAACTTTTGATCAGCTGAATATATTAATAATGTGCTGCCTAAACTAATTATACCTGAATGCCTGTATCTCAGCCAAATAAGAGAATATATTCCAACAGAAGATTTGAGTGGCTTAAGAATTTAAAAAAAAAAAAAAAAAAAGAGAGAGCACTACAAAGACATTTCCACTATTTCTTTTACTATTAGCCCTTATGGTTTAAAAGAGTTCCATGCTTCATATATAACTCACTAGACTTTGAACTCTATCTTCATTCTTTCACCTAATGCTCTGTTAGATAGCCTTTTTCATCTTCAATTCATCTCACTGAAACACACTTTTGCAAATAATCCCTAGAACTTCATAAAAAGCTTTGAAAATGGAAGGAAAAATCAAAGGTGATTAAAATATCTTAGTGTACATTAAGATGCATTTCCAGTTTTCACATATTAAAAGGTAGAGTTTTACATAGCTTTTCAAAAGGAAAACCTGACAAGTAAATTAAGGCAAATTTTGCTCCAGCTAGAGGACAATATGCTGTCTCTCTTAATGTCAAAAGTAAAATACTACACATCTACCATAGATTTGAATGACATTTAAGCTAGAAATGTTTTGTTGTTGTTTGTTTGTTTTTTGTTTGTTTTTCAATCACAATATAAAATATAGTATTTAAGTATTGACTTTCTCAAGCCTTTTTCTCAAAACATCTAGAGCCACCTCAAAGTATTTTACCACTGTCTGAATAGTCTGACATATCTCTCTCTTTAGAAAGTGTGCATTCCAGAAATTATGCATTCCAAACTTGCCAAATATCTCAAAATTAGAAATAAAGGCATGGTTAAATCTCACCAAATTATTTTCAAATAGCAAAGCAACAATTTGACTAGTGCCTAGAGCAGGAAAGCTCTCACATATATAATATTCAGCTGCCAGTGACACATTTTTGTGTATCTTCATAGGCATAGAGACTGAATAACTAGTGACTATAATATAGTGAATTTCAGAACCCAGTGATCAATTTTCTGTTTTTCAGCTAATCGAACTGAAATGATCTCTATTTTCACTTCCACCGGACTCAGCCAGATGCATAAAACAGAGGCAAACACTTGTTCATTTTCTGCTGCTGTATCCTTAACTTGCTGTTTTATTAGTAACTGATGATATTTTTGCAAATGCAATAGGAAAAGAAAAAAATTCTCCAGACCCAAGACCCTATTTTAGATTACTAATATTTATATTTTTTTTTTTCCATAGAAGTATTGGTATCAATTGTGTATAACACCTTACAGAAGACACTCCATATGTGACAGAAAAAAAATGCTTAGTAGGATTGAAAAAATGTCGGCTTGATGTCTAGATGATAGCATATCTCACACATTTTGTAGGCTAACATAAGGACATTCTGTCTGCATTATAAGCAGACAAATGCAGCTGCAGTTTACCGTCAGTCTAAGTCCACCAGGAACCTTAGGATTTTGAGTTGAATAGTACAACACCTGAGCTAGTAGTGATGAACTTACATTAATATAACCCAATTCATTTCTTTGAAATTTGCATTATGGCTATTTCTAATGAGGGCTTGATTCTGCTCACTATATATATATGCACATGTATATATATACATAAATTTTCTTTTAATTTCCTGTCATAAACTAAGTGAGCAGAACAGTAACTGTTCTCAATTCCTTATAAAAGAAAGAGCAAAAACAAGTCTTTTACAGCCAGGTCTTAAGCAAAATGTGAAAACAAACAAACAAACAAACAAACAAACAAAAAACCTCAAAGATTATTTGAGTGGCTAAAGAAAGGCTTATAAAACAAATTTAATAGGAGGAAATCCAAGTTTTTGTAATGTAGGAAAAATTCAGTGTGCTCCTTAATTTTTCATTTTATATTTTTTCCTGAAAGTTACAAATGTGTGTCATGATTTTGGCTGGGACAGAGTTACTTTTCTTTGTAGAGGCTTGTACGGTGTTGTGTTTCGGATCTTTGATGAAACAGTGAACAGATGTTTCAGTTGTTGCAGAGTAGTGCTTACACAGAGCCAAAGACTTTTCGACTTCTTGTGCTGCCCTGCCAGCAAGGAGGCTGGGGATGCACCAGGAGCTGGGAGGGGACACAGCCAGGAAAGGGATATTCCATACCATATGATGTCTTGCTCAGCAATAAATGCTGTGATAAAGGGAGAGAAAGAAGGGGACATTTGGAGTGATGGTGTTTGCCTTCCCAAGAAACCATTACACATGATGAGACCTGTTTTCCTGGAAGTAGCTGAACATCTGCCTGCTGATGGAAAGTAGAGAATGAATTCCTTGTTTTGCTTTGCTTATACACACAGTTTTTGCGTTACTTAGTAAGCTGTCTTTATTTCAACCCAAGAGTTGAAATTAAATAATAATAATATTTTTTTTTTTTTTTAAATGAGCATTTTTACCTTTCTGATTCTCTCCTTCATCCCACCTGGGGAGGGTGAGCAAGCAAGCAGCTTTGTGACACTTTAGCTACCTGCTGGGGATAAACTACAACAATGCGGTAAAAATGAAGCAGGATAAGAACCAAAAGAATTAACATTCTACATTTGCTGAAGTTGTTCTGCAGAAGAATAAACCATGATAACTTTTTCAAAACAGGTAATACATTTCAAAAAGTAATATTATCATTTAAAAAACTTACTTAATGGTTGGACCCTCATACATGGAAAAAAAAGAATATAAATCAATCAGAAAATTCAGTGAATCATCATATCTGATTCAACCAAACTAAAATACAGCAATATATACCCAATGATCAGATAAAAATGCTAAGACTATTATAAAAAGGAAAATAATAAGCCGCCAATAGTATTAGACAACTATCATTAATCAAGTAATAAAGCCAATAACAATTGTATAATACATTTAAAGGTTTATTTTCAGAAATACTTTATATTCCTTAATGTAGAGTAGAACATGGCTTCCAATGGCTAGACTTCATTGACTTTTTATAGCAAGCTAGTGAATTATAAAATAAGTAAAAGGTGGGAATAGTTTTAAAATGCTAAAACAGGAGGAAGGAAAAGATTCTGTATTTATGCTTAACATTATTTTGAACACTACAGGTTTGTAGCTTTGTTTAGGTCTTGATATGTATGTGGAGACTGGCCCTGTGCAATGAAATTTAAGTTTTAGCTATATAAATAATACCTGTATAAACTTGTATGCATAAAAGAAAGAGAAATTCAGATTTTAACTACTCTCTAATACTCCCCAGATCTTCTCAACTGACCTACTGTTGAGAGAAGAAAAAGAAATAACATAGATGTCTGGCTTTGTTCAACCTTATGTAGAAAGAAGCATCTTTTGACTACGTAGGGCAGATTTTTATCCCAAATATTGTTCATTTGATCCAAAACTCCACTCTTGACATTTTGCACAGAATTTTTGTTTAAAAACAGAGAGGTGTACATGTCTGAAATATCCCTATTTCAAGACTGCTTCTCAAATCTTCTATAATTTGATGTTTCTATCCAATGACTTTATACTGCTTTCAGACTGAGTATTACTCAGATTACTGCATCTGACTATCCCATATTGCAAAAGAAAATGTCTATAAAGTAATAGAGAGCTATAAAAATGTGAATAAGATTGTTCTATCTGTGTGAGACATTTTTTTAATGAAGACTGTCTGTCATACAGACTTTTAACTGGTGTCGGACACACTGGATTGTGTACTTCACCTGTGAAGGCTGGCTGCTACAGTATGCTTCCTTCTGAAGTGTGAAGGATTGATGAGATATGAAAATCTTACATTTTCATCAAGTGAAAGCTGTGCCATCACCCTTCATGGACAAAGCAGACGATGCCTTTTCTTTCAGGTAAAATGAAAGTGTTTAATTTTCAGTGTATGCTTTTAGAGGGGGGAAATTTTACTGGTAGTGGTAATGATTATTAAGCTTACCCTCAGAATCAAATCCTATTACATAAGTGACGCATGTACTCTATTTGCTTTCAGTACCTCTCTATTTTGATACTGTACAACAATGGAGATTTTGGATGCACGTTGGGTTCTAGGATTAAGAATAAAATTATAACACTACAACAAGACAAAACTCTTTTGTATGATGTATTAGCACATTATCTACCATGCTGCTAAAGTCTAGACCATTAATTCCTAGTTTTAAAGGGTAATTTTCACACTGCTGATCAGGTTCTCATGGCTCAGTCTTTTTCTTATCAGTCTTTTCACTGTGCTGTCTATGCTTTCTTCCATTTGTATCATCTCTTCAGCAGAGCAGACACCTTCTGTTTAACATGAATTTCACATTGCTCAAATAACTACCAAATTTCTAGTTTTGTTTTATTTTTTCAAGTCTCTTCATTTTTTATTCTTCCTTCAAAGTAATTCTAAGCACATCTATAACATGAATCAGTCTTAGAGGCTAAACAGTTTAATTTAATCATTCATCCATTCACTGAAGTGGATATGACTCCTTGCCAACAAGACCTGAATGCATAGTTGTTATATTTAGGCTAATAAATAAATAAATAATTTTCCACTAATGCGCTGTATTTTTTAAAACTGCAAACTTGCTTCTTGATTTTTAAAATAATCATTATAAATAGGTTTAGGAACACAAGGAGTCATTATAGAGAAAGAAGTACATACTCCCCTTGGCATTTCTGAGAGCAGACTTCTTTATTCAACTCCCCACATTTATTTAAAGGAAAAGACAAAAAGAAAATATTTAAATATTTCAGCCTTACATTACGCTAACTCAAGAGTAAAGCTCAGTCCATTTATGGAAAGGTTTTGCAATGCATGGCAATTATAACAGAAACAATATAGTTAGAATGTATGCAAGATTTGCATACATTTTATGGCAGCCAGGAGGGCCAACCGTGTCCTGGGGTGCATCAAGCACGGCATCGCTAGTAGGTCAAGGGAGGTGATTGTCCCGCTCTACTCTGCGCTGGTGCGGCCTCACCTCGAGTACTGTGTGCAGTTCTGGGCACCACAGTATAAAAAGGACATGAAACTGTTGGAGAGTGTCCAGAGGAGGGCGACGAAGATGGTGAAAGGCCTGGAGGGGAAGACGTACGAAGAACGGCTGAGGTCACTGGGTCTGTTCAGCCTGGAGAAGAGGAGGCTGAGAGGAGACCTCATCACAGTCTACAACTTCCTCGTAAGGGGGTGTCGAGAGGCAGGAGACCTTTTCTCCATTAACACCAGTGACAGGACCCGCGGGAACGGGGTTAAGCTGAGGCAGGGGAAATTTAGGCTTGACATCAGGAGGAGATTCTTCACAGAGAGGGTGGTTACACACTGGAACAGGCTCCCCAGGGAAGTGGTCACTGCACCGAGCCTGACTGAATTTAAGAGGAGATTGGACTGTGCACTTAGTCACATGGTTTGAACTTTTGGATGGACCTGTGCGGTGTCAAGAGTTGGACTTGATGATCCTTAAGGTTCCCTTCCAACTCAGGATATTCTATGATTCTATGATTCTATGATTTGCAAATACTTATCATTTAAATCTGAGGCTTTTGTAAGGGAAACTGAAAGTGTGAACGAATTTTCATCAAAACAGACTTCTATAACGTAACACTTTAAAGACAAGGGCAAGGGGCTCTGTTTAGGCCAGTAATTCCTACCTTTCTTCCTCTAGACAAACCTGGTTAAGTTTGCTGTACTAATGGAGAGATACTACTTAGGATTCTTCAGCTAGCTTGAGCACAAACAGCAAAGCTTTCTCTTCATCATGCTCCACTGAGCAGTGCAGAAATGTTAATAACTGGCAGTGACTAGGTTAGCAAGCTGTTGGGAAACATACTGTTTTGTATGCAGTATTAGATGCTGTCCACTTCTTCTGTTGTCTTCATATACACTCAAATAAATCAAAATCCTACTTGTTACGTACATTGATTTTCCTCCCAAGTCACATTCTGTAACTGGGCTTCTTGCTGCAGCAGCTGCAGCATCTCAAAAAGATCCATTAAAGATATATATATTTGTGTATATAGGAAGTGAGAGAGAGCCAGAGACAGTAGCAGAAGGTGTCAGAGACATAGAGACCTAACACACTAACAAAAATAAAAGAATCCTGTATTTCTCTGCTACTTCTGCTGAGAAAACAGTAAGTTAATGTTTAGTAATTTCTCTGCTGAGTTAATGAGTTGTCCTATTGCCTTCAGATCACTTCTGCTCTCATTTCATTACTGTTATATCACAGGAAATCACCAAGTCAACACTTCAAAACTTACCTGTTCAACCATGTGCAGAAACTATTATAAAAAAAAACACCGCTTTTTGGAGCACAGTGAAAGAGGAAAACAGTCAAATCTGTGTAAAATTCTTCTTTATTTCCAACCATCCCAGGAGTGATCTGAAAAACATAGGCCTTTGCTAATCTCACCAAAAATAGAAAAAGATAAAAGATCAACAGACTTAAATCTGAAACTTTAAACAGAAAATAACAAAATAAATGCCCCTTTCCAAGGTCCTCTCTTGTAGTTATATGAAAGCATATTAAGTGCTTATTAATGCATGAAACCTCATGTACCAAAAAAATGCTGTATCTTTTACTTCTCTGCCTGCTACTGTGGTGGCTTTACTCAAATGGGCACCTGAGCTCCACCACAGCCGCTCTCTCCTCCTCAAAGGGAAAGGAGGAGAAAATGCAATGCAAAGGACTCAAGGGTTGAGGAAAGGACAGGGAGATCACTCAACAATTATTGTGATGGGCAAAACAGACTCAGAGTAGGGAGACAGTAAGATTTATTGCCTATTACTAACAAGCTAGAGAAGTGAGAAACCAAGGAAAGAAACCAAAAACACCTTCTCCCCATCTTCCACCTCCTCCCCCTGAGTGACACAGGGGAACAGGGAATAGGGGCTGCAGTCAGTCCCTAACACCTCGTCTCCTCTGCTCCTTCACGGTCCGATCACTCTCTGCCCCTGCTCCACGTGGGGTCCCTCCCACGGGATGCTGTCCTTCCCAAAATTGAGCCTGCAGGGGCTGCCCATAGGCAGCAGCTCTTCAAGAACTGCTCCCACATGGCTCTGTACCATGGGGTCCATCCCCCAGGAGCAAACTGCTCCAGCACGGGTCCCCCACGGGCGGCAGCTCCCCCCAGACCCCTGCTGCTGCGTGGGCTCCTCTCCACGGGCTGCAGCTCCGGCCCGGGGCCTGCTCCTGCGGGGGCTCTCCATGGGCCGCAGCCTCCTCCAGGCCACATCCACCTGCTCCAGAGGGGGCTCCTCCACGGGCTGCAGCGTGGAGATCTGCTCCATGTGGGACCCATGGGCTGCAGGGGGACAGCCTGCTCCACCAGGGGCCTCTCCACAGGCTGCAGGGGAACTTATGCCTGGAGCACCTCCTGACCTCCTGCTGCACTCACCTTGGGATCTGCAGGGCTCCTCACTCCCTCTCTCTTGCAGCTGCTGTTCAGCAGCAGCTTGTTTTGATTTTTTTCCCCTTTTCTTAAATATGCTCTCATAGAGGTGCAAAAAACATCACTTACTGGCTCAGCTCTGGCCAGCAGCGGGGCCTTTACCTAACATGAGGCAGCTGCTGGATTCTT
Organism: Stictonetta naevosa; assembly: GCA_011074415.1. NCBI lineage: Eukaryota > Metazoa > Chordata > Aves > Anseriformes > Anatidae > Stictonetta > Stictonetta naevosa. Next base: position 128,901,234 of record CM021697.1, read on the forward strand.
CTCTCAGAAGCCACCCCTATGGCCCCCAGCTACCAAAACCTTGCCACATAAATCCACTACAGCTACTTGTTTACAAGTCTATTTATTGCCCTAAGTAATATTTTTTCTTCTTATGACCAGTGAAAAAACATTTATTTTTTTTATTTTTTATTTTTTTTTAATGCCGGCTAGCTGAGCAATGCAATGTATACTGACTGTGCCCTGCTAAACTACACATTTTTGAGGGTTCTTCTTTCTTTTTGAAGAATAAAACCTTCCTCAGTGCCAAAATGGATATTCTTATTAAATGAGTTAATAGAGCAATATAGCAATATACAAGATTTTGTTGGTCTCCAGTAGGTACCTTCACTGCCAAACTGCAGTGAAAGATATTAGTGGTGGTTTTTGTTTGTTCATTTGTTTGTTTGTTTTCTGATGTTGATTATTTTTTTCCCATTACAATAACTTTTTCCTCAACAATAGCATACAAAAACTGGAACTTCCCTTCAAAGATAGTGCACTCTATACAAAAGCATCTCACCATTCATTTGGCTAAAGTATTGACCCTAAATTTACTGTCTCTGTGCCCTTTAAACAAATCAGAAAGCAGAGAACAAAAAAGACAACCGTGGATATACCAATGAGAACAGTACCATAGAAATACATAAATCTTGGAGATAAAAGACTTCCATATCTTAAAAGATGAGAAAGGTCTGTTCTTTGCATGAGAAGACCATTGCTGTGTATCAAGTAAGCCCTAGGAAAATTCAGAAGCCATGTTCTTTTCCTACAGCTGACAATAGCAAGGAATGGTGAAACAGGCCCAATGGAATGCATTTCTGTGAAACTGGAAGAAACTGACTTGCAAAGGTGAACAATTGTAGTAAATAGACAACCATCAGGGGTGAACAAGCATCACGATTTTCTCTTAATGCCAAACAATATTCTGACTGTATTCAGAGGAAGGCATTGAAGCTGGCAAAAGGGCTGGAAGGCATGTCCCATGAGGAGAGGCTGAGGGCACTCAGTTTATGTAGTCTGGAGAAAAGAAGGCTGAGAGGTGACGTCACTGCTCTCTGAAACATCCTGATGGGAAGTGGAGAGGGAGGTGCTGGTCTCTGCTCCCTAGTATACAATGATAGATTGTGTATGAACAGCACAAAACCGCATCACAGGAAGTTCAGACAGGGCATTAGGAAAAATTTCTTTACCGTGAGACTGGTCAAACACTGGAACAGGCTTCCTAGTGAGATGTTGATGCCCCATGCCTGTCAGTGTTCAAGAGGCATGTGGATAGTACCTTTAACAATATGCTTTTAATTTTTGTTTAGCTAAGAAGTAGTCAGGCAGTTGGACTTGATAATACTTGTATGTCCTTTCCAACTGAATTATTCTAACTCTAATTCTAATTCTAATTCTAATTCATAAATATATGCACTTGTACCTCGGGAAATCTGGCTGTTAAGCAAACTCTTGACACTAAGATCTAAAAATGTTCTTCCTATTAGCTTCTGCCAATGAAATTATGTAGGATTCCTGGCTAATTATTTCCTTGTCCCTGTAATCTCCAATCTATAATGATGGCAATATCATTTTTGCTCTTGCAGATATTAGAAACTTTGTTTTACTTAATTAACTGAAGTTTACATAAAATGGTTAAATATATATATATATATTTTGATTGCGTAGGAAGAATTTGTCTATAGATTTTAAATTAAACAAAGAAAAAAAAAGTCATATATGATTAGGACTTCAATGTATTTTGTTTTATGAAGGCAGCTATGTACTGAGTTCCTTCATGAGCAGTCTTTCACTTTTTTACAAGCTGTCATTTTCTATGTCATGACATTTAATGGCATCCAAGCAACAAAGAGAAAAACACAAACTATATTTGGAATCTATCCATACTGAAAACAAAAGGTGACAATCTAATTGAACATACTTTATATGCATTCACATTCAGCCTTTAGTCACTGACATGGTATTTTTATCTAGATTGTGTGTCTTGCAGTGAACAAAGTAGATGCTACAAAAACAAAATAGGACTGTGTGGGAAATTAAGCTCTTTCTCTCAGCCTCCACAGAAGCTGCTTTGTGTGTAGTAAATGAGTTACATTTACAATGAGGACATTGCAGAAGGGAAAGGATCTTTGCCCAGACAATGCAGATGAATAATACTCAGGTGAATTCAGTTCAGGTCTGCCTCTGTGAGGTCAGGCAACTCATGTAAAGGAATATTTTCACAGGTGCACAATAGCAGTAAATTTCTCATGTTCTAAATACTGCTGAGAAATGAGGATCAAATTAGCAGACATGCTAAATGTTTAATAGCTACAACTCGTAGTTAACAGGGAAGTACTTTGGGAAGGAAAAGTGACATAAGAAGCTGCTAAAATCAGAAACAGGACATTCAAACTTAGTAAAGAGTTTTATTGTTAATATTTTTGAGCCTTTGTACCTTATTAATATTATCTCCTTGTTCATTGTGAAAATCACTTTAGTAAATGCTTATGAAGCTACAAAATTCCATAGTGACATCACAGAAGACAAGCTCATGAGTTAATTATTGGTTCTCTATTTTATATCTGAACAGTATGAAATAAAATAGGACAAGGGCTATACACTGAGTGAAAAAAACAAACAAACAAAAAAAAAAAAAGTGAAGGGACTTGGAATAGCTCTTATGAGATATATTACTATGGAAATAATGTGGTAGCTTTAATAAAGTAAAATCTGAAAATAAACTTCCCTGAATACATTTTTAATACAGTTTCATGTTTCAAATGAGAAGAACCTCAATGAAAACTTCAGTCCATTTTGTTGATCATCATACTGACAACAGTCAGTGCCTCTACTCTCAGGCATTTTCCATTGTTATCTTAGGGTTAAGGTGAATCACTGGGGACCAAAGAAGAGGAATGCGGCAAGTTCCTGTTCTCTGTTCCACTGCTGTCTTTTCCACATCTCAAAGGCCCCATGGAACAAAGTAAAAATGACAATGCATTTATTCCACTTTCCACAGGGAAGAATAGTATAGACTGAGATTTCTAAATTTGGAGGAACTTCTCAGCATGTCAAGCACTGCCTGTAACCTCAGTGAATATTTCCAGTATTTTTGACATCAGCATGCAAACATTAATGAGTTTACAATTATCTTTTAAAGTATCAGTTTTACAATGCAATAGAGCATAAACTTTGAATTATGGGTTGTTTGTTTGTTTGTTTGTTTTCTCTGTGTGTGTGTGTGTGTGTGTGTAAGATACAGCCCAAGCTGTTACTTGCAGTTTTAAGCCAGACATCAATGAATCAACATTTCTAATGTTATGTGCTTCTTTTTACTGGCATATACTAGAAGCAGTTCTCTGTTCCTTCAGTGCTTGTTTCTGCATGTCCTTCAAGACTGTATAAGAGAAGGGATATTCTGTCCAATATTCCAGATAGAATTGAGTTGTTGAGGACTGTAGTAGTAGTGCAGTGGCTCATCACATTTTCAAGTGTATGAGCATTGACCATTCCCCCTAGAAAAAATTTTGCTAATTGCAGATGTAATTTAGACCCTGAGTCCAAGCAGTAATGTTGCTGAAACATCTTGATTAACTTTGAATAACTTCATCAATATAGGGAAACACATAACATAATTCAAGGTAAACTAATATCCTCCCTTTATCCCAGTTCCATTTTCAGTTTTGGTAGAATTTCAGATCTTAGCTTGTGTTTTAATCTGACAATCCAACGGCATGTGTATGTGAACTAGGTGTCTAAGCTGACATTCTAGTCTATGGAGATACATAATTCAATTCAGTGCCCCAACTATATTTCATGTTATTTTCAATGTCCTACATTATCTTGCCAGCTTCCAGCTGCTGTCCTGATGAATATGGATCACCTGTAAGTAGTGTGCCATATCTGACAACTCCATGTCTCCTACAACTTTAAAAATAAAAAGGTATTTATAAACCAATATGACTAGAAGTAACAGAGAAATACTTATTCTACATTTCTAGAAGGTACATGTATGTAAGAGTAAGAGATTTATATGCAGTTGCCAGGTGCATGGGAAACATCATATAGAGGACTGTCTCCTTCATCTCTGCTGAACAACCTCTCTTATTTTTTTTGATGTTATTTCTATATTGCACATGTGCATGCATGTGTGTATATAAGTAACAAATACCCGTATGAGTATTTATGGTTTATTTTTAATCAGTTCTACAGTGAACTAATATCCAGAAAGCTGTAGCTTCGAGTTTGAAACAAATATCAACATGATAAATTATAGACTAAAAAGAGCTAAGACAAAATATAAACAAATACTCAAATACCTGAAATAGTTTTCTATTCAGGGTCAAGATCCAGGGAAATTCCTGATCAAGCAGCTGAGAAGCTCCAGACAAGTATGGGTTCTAGAAGATAAGTGCTAACAGCTGTGCTAGTGGCCAAGCTCAGCATCATTGTGATATTTGCTGATCTCCATGCATGATAACCTTTCATCTACAGATGCTTTTCAAAAAGAAACATCTCAAAATTTTAATTTGAGAGACATAATCAGAATCAACCACAATTCCTTTAGTTCATTCAGATGTATAACTTCAAGGAGTTAGAACACTGGCAAAGAAATACAGATAATTCCAAGGTTACAGCCTTAACCTGAGAGTACAGACTATCCTGAGGAAGACTTCTGTTTAATTAAATGTCCATAGGCAGGAGTACAAGAGTACAAGATTATTTCAGAGGTCTATACAAAGCATAATAACAGTATAGAAATGGTATAGAAAGTAGAGCAGACATAATCAAGTATGAACTTAATTCTAAAGAAAAATTGTTTGCATCTTACATTTGTGTTAAAGTCATCTCTGCAGAAGTATTCTAAGATACCAATCCAAATAACATTTATTTGTATAATTTGCTAAATCCACAGTTACAAATTTTACCTGTGTGAACTTAATTTTGTTACTGGAATCTTAATGCATTGTATGAAAAGTTAAAATATATAATCAACAAAGAACCCACTCCTTATGCATTTAACAGTTCATATGAAATGAAAACATAGCAAGTTCATTTACAGTATCTCACATATTCTCATGCTTACTGTCTTATTCCAGATTCAAACACCAAAATTTAGGTATTTACATATAGATGCCAATTTATGAGAAATATATCTATCTTCTCATAGTGGTCAATAAAGATCTGGACAACCTACCCAAAGAGGGATTCAGACAAGCAAATGTAGGTTTTTGATGTAGTTTTCTAAACAGACTCCTCTAATGTCATATACTATCTAACGTCATATACTATCTAACTATCTAACATTGCTGATCCAGATGGCTTGAGGTGTCTTGTTCTGTCTGTCATATCTGTCATCTCTGTAAGAAGCTGTTTGGTTGTATTAGAGATTACTGTTGGTCACGTGTATTGGGAAACCAAATCAAGCACTGTGCATCCACATCACGATAAATTGAATAGCTCTCTGTACACTGCTGTCTGCCTTGATTCAATGTTCAGTAACTGTAACAGAAGATTTGACAACTTGTTTGTGTTTAGACACTAAATTTACCAGGATTTGGTGCATTCACACAAGCAGATCCACTCTGTGTAGGTATGACAAAGAATACAAAAGATAGTTGTGGCAGCTATTGCAGCAGATGATGATACTATAGAGTATCTTAAATAGCATCAGCTGCATATACTGAGACCACTGAATCAAGGCTCAGCATCTGAAGCTGTTGTGGTTAAAGATCAAATTGATATGGCAGAAAACACATGGGCTTAGTTTCTGAAATGCTTTGACCATGGACATGTTGCAATTGAACTGCATGACTTCCCCATCTTACAGCAGAATCAAACTGGTAAAGGAGTAAAGTTGGGCAAGTGGTCCTCGGACTGCACTGTGGGTGCTCCCTTCATGGTCTGAAGCATTTGCACCACCTGGACTCAGCTGTGGCTGACAAAGGGCAGGTCCTCCTCCTGCTCTGGGCACCTTGCAGCCCATCCACTAGTCAAACACTGCCAGCTATGCCTAATGTAAAAGTTCAACCTGGAACCTGAATTTGGTTACTCTTTAGAGTATTTCTAGATCATAGAAATACTATGAATAAATAAGTGCTTATATAATTTAACTTAAAGAAAATTTATCTAAGATTCTGTAAACTTGTGTGCGTAGAATCATAGAATCATAGAATATCCCAAGTTGGAAGGGACCCACAAGGATCATCACACAGATCTACCCAAAAGTTTAGACCATGTGACTAAGTGCACAGTCCAATCGCTTCTTAAATGCAGACAGGCTTGGTGCAGTGACTACGTCACTGGGGAGCCTGTTCCAGTGTGCAACCACCCTCTCGGTGAAGAACCTCCTCCTGATGTCCAGTCTAAACTTCCCTTGCCACAGCTTGACCCCGTTCCCGTGGGTCCTATCACTGGTGATCACAGATAATAGGTCACCCGCCTCTCCACTCCCCGGCGAGGAAGTTCTAGACCACGATGAGGTCTCCCCTCAGCCTCCTCTTCTCCAGGCTGATCAGGCCCAGTGACCTCAGCCGCTCCTCATGTTTTCCCCTCCAGGCCCTTCACCATCTTCATCGCCCTCCTCTGGACACTCTCCAACAGTTGAATGTCCTTTTTGTACTGTGGTGCCCAGAACTGCACACAGTACTCGAGGTGAGGCCGCACCAGCGCAGAGTAGAGCAGGACGATCACTTCCCTCGACCAACTAGCAATGCCGTGCTTGATGCACCCCAGGATACGGTTGGCCCTCCTGTCTGCCAGGGCACACTGCTTGCTCATATTCAACTTGCTGTCAACTACAACCCCCAGATCCCTCTCTGCGGGGCTGCTCTCCAGCGTCTCGTCACCCAGCCAGGGTTGCCGCGTCCCAGGTGCAGGATCCGGCACTTGCTTCTGTTAAACTTCATGTGGTTGGTGATCGCCCAGCTCTCCAACCTGTCCAGATCTCTCTGCAGGGCCTTTGCACTCTCATCCGAGTTCACAACTCCTCCAAGTTTGGTGTCATCAGCAAATTTGCTCAAAACACCTTCTAGTCCTACATCCAAATCATTTATAAAAATATTGAAGAGGACTGGCCCTAAAATGGAGCCTTGAGGGACCCCACTAGTGACCATCCACCAGCCTGATGTGGCCCCATTTACCACAACCCTTTGAGCCCTGCCCGTCAGCCAATTGCTCACCCATCGTATGATGTTTTTGTTAAGTTGTATGCTGGACATTTTGGCCAGTAGGATCCTATGGGAAACCGTGTCAAAAGCCTTGCTGAAGTCCAAAAAGATCACATCATCTGGTTTCCCTTGGTCGACTAGATGGGTGATCTTATCATAAAAGGAAATCAAATTTGTTAAGCATGACCTACCCCTCATGAACCCATGTTGGCTGGGACCAATGACTGCATAATCTCCCAGGTGGGCTTCAATAACTTCAAGAATCATCTTCTCCATAATTCTACCAAGCACTGATGTGAGACTGACTGGCCTGTAATTGCTAGGGTCTTCTTTCTTACCCTTCTTGAAAATTGGCACACCTTTTGCCATCTTCCAGTCTACTGGGACCTCTCCAGATTCCAAAGATTGTTGAAAAATAATCGAGCGAGGTCCCACGATGACGTCAGCCAGCTCTTTAAGCACCCTGGGATGAATCCCATCTGGACCCATGAACTTGTAGGGATCCAGGTGGAGCAGCAAATCCCGCACACGTTCACGGTCGATTGGGAGTTTGTCATTCCCACTGTCACGGTCCTCCAGCTCAGGGCACTCTGGGTCCCAAAGCCCATCATCAGCGTTGAAGAAAGAGGCGAAGAAGGCATTAAACGTCTCTGCTTTGCCTATGTCATTGTCTGTGAGGAGACGTTCCCCATCAAGTAGCGGACCTATGTTTTCTTTGGTTCTCATTTTTCTGTTCACATATCTAAAAAAAAACTTTTTTATCTCCCACAGACATGGCCAGCTTCAACTCTAGTTGGGCTTTGGCCACATGAATTTTCTCCCTACAAACACGAACAGCATCCCTGTATTCCTTCCTCGTCGCCTGACCCTCCTTCCAGCAGCCATACACTTTCTTTTTTTCGCCTAAGCTCCAGTAGAAGATCCCTGGCCAGCCAGGCCGGCCTCCTGCCCCGCCTGCCTGACTTCTGATATTTTGGAATTGCCTGATCTTGTGCTTTTAGGAGGCAGTGCTTAAAGACTGACCAGCACTGATGGACAGCAATGCCTTCAAAAGCAGTTTCCAAGGGGACCTTGCCAACTAGTCCCCTGAGCAGCCTGAAATCTGCTTTCCCCATATCCAGGGCTGAAGTTTTAGTGGCAGTTTTCCTCCTGTCACCATAAATTCTAAATTCAACCACTTCATGGTCATTATGACCTAGACGGCCGCCAATTGCCACGTCTCCCACAAGACCCTCTCTATTGTCTAGCAACAGATCTAGGAGGGCACCTTGCCTAGTTGGCTCCCTTAGCACCTGCACCAAGGAGTTACCATCTAGGTGTTTTATGAACCTCTTGGACTTGCTTGTTTCAGCTGTGTGGTGATCCCAGTCGACGTCTGGAAGTTGAAGTCCCCCATAAGGACAAGGGGAGTTGATCTCGAGGCATCTCTCAGTTCTGCAAAGAATAATTTATCGGCATTGTCGTCCTGGCCAGGTGGTCTGTAAGAGACTCCCACAATGATATTCCCTTTATTTGTTCGTCCCTTAATCTTTACCCAGAGGCTCTCAACTTTGCCATTGCCAATCTGAAGTTACACACAGTCCAGCCCATTCTTCACATACATCGCCACCCCGCCACCTCGCCTACCCTGCCTGTCCCTTCTGAAGAGCCTGTAACCATCTATTGCAGCACACCAACCACAGGACTCATCCCACCAGGTTTCACTTATGCCGATGATGTCATAGCTGTGGGACTGGGCCAAGACTTCTAGCTCATCCATTTTATTCCTCATACTGTGTGTGTTTGTGTAGAAGCTCTTCAAATGAGCCTCCCTACACACAGCACCTTGTGGAGCTGACCAAAGGACCTCACTATCACACAGTCCCTCTGATTCTAGCACACCATCCCTTAGGTCATCACCGGCTTGCCTGGTTTTATCCCCTTTCCCCTTCAACTCTAGTTTAAAGCCCTATATATCAGCCCTGCCATCTCCTGACCAAAAATCCTTACCCCTCTCTGAGAGAGGCGCATCCCATCTGGTGCCAGCTGGCCTGGTGTCACGTAGACCTTCCTGTGATTGAAAAACCCAAAGTTCTGCCACTGACACCAGTCCTGAAGCCACGTGTTAATGTGATGAGCCCGCTTGTCAGCATCGAGCCCCCCTCTTGGAAAGACAGAGGCAAACACAACCTGTGCCCCTGATCCTTTAAGTAGTCACCCCAAAGCCCTAAGGTCCCTTTTGATTGCTCTCGGACTTCTCGTTGCTACCTCGTCATTACCAGTCTGAAAGACCAGTAGCAGGTAGTAGTCAGTGGGCTGTACTAGGCGCTTGACTTTCTTAGCAAAGTCTCTCACCCAAGCCCCAGGGAGGCAACAGATTTCCCTGTGGGTTGGTCCGGTCAGCATATCAGGCCCTCTGTCCCTTTCAGAAGGGAGTCCCCCATGACAATAACCCTTCCTTCTTTTTTGACAAATGATGTAGCAATGCGGGCGGTAGGTAGCCTTGCCTTAGGCACCCTCTCCAACTAGGACAGGCTTTTGTCTACTTTATTGTTCTGACTGTCGTGTTCTAGACCCTCATACCTGTTATATAAGGGTAGATGGGAAGGTGAGGTGGACAGGGACAGGGCTCACCTACCACCCCGAACAAGAACCTGCATCCATTCCCCCCCTTGTCCTAGGTCCCCTCATACTGCCTGGCGGGTTGAGGGAACTTTTGTCTTCAGCGTAGCAGCAAACACTTGTGCTGTGGCAGGCTCATGAGTCTGTCTCAGAGAGGGTAGAGTACACCTCCACCAGTCAATTTCCCTCGATGACTCCCTGATACTCCTCAGCCTGCTCACCTCCTCCCAGAGCTCCGCTACCTGGCTGAGCAGCTCTTCAACCTGGGCACACCTCCCACAGGCATACCCCTCGCTGCTGCTGTCGGATACTGACAGAAGACTCCGGCACACCCTGCAGCCCAAGACCTGGATGGCCGCATGTTTCCCCAAGCCCTCCGTCTGAGTAGCCACATCAGTGACTGTGGCTGGAGAGGCTGCGAGAGATGCGGAGGCCATGGTTTTCTGCCTGGTTGAATACCATGGCTAGGTTCCTCGCAAGCAGGTTACAAATACCGAAGGGAAAGACCGCTGCAAAGGAGCCCTGAGGAGCCCTGACTGCGCGAACTGCCACACCCCGCCCTTCTGACATGCCACTCCCTGTTTGCCCGCCCTGTTCACCACACTCCTGCTCACTCGCGCTCCCTAGGGGCTGCTTTTGAACGGCCGGGGAGGGGGCGCTGCTGGCCCTGCCTACGCCTCGTTAGCCTCCCTCGCGAGGGCTGCCGGGTCGTGGCAGCTCCCTCGGCTGCCTCGAGTGGCCTCGATGCCGAGAAAAAAGCCCCGCCTGTCTCAATCCCGCATTCTGCTGCAGAATGCATCTGCCCCAGAGCCAATCGCCTCGGCAAGTGGCCATATACTGTATCATTCCACTACGTATACGTAAAGCCAAAGGCGCTTAATAGAAACACGTCTGCATCTCAGATCGTGTAGGACCTGGAATCAGGACCTTACATAAAGATTGCAAGTTCAAATCTAAATGCAGGTCCAAAGGGAAAATACATTCATCTTAACTATTATAAATCAGATTGTATCTGAAAGTTAGACAGGTGATATATAATTTTCCCTCTCAAATATCATGTTTGTACAAAAAAAAAAAAAAAGTAAACATGACAACAATCAACAGTAAAGACTTTTTCTTTTGCTGATGATATTTTACACCAAGTAATTGTTTCTGACACATACAAAACAAGACAGAGCTGATTTTCCTACACAGGATTGTGCATCTACAATTTTTTTCAGTCTTTGATTTAATATAACCGGTGGCCTTATAAGATCTCTTTCATTCACAATTGTTAGTTCTAGAAAGCAGTGCACTACTAAAGCAATTTAGTTACAAATAACAATTTAAAATAATTAATGAAAGCAAGATTTCTGAAATAATAAAAGATTTGTCTGTCAAAGCAGATTTCTCAGGGACCTTTGATATAGACACTAATATTTAAAACACTATATGTTTGTATAACACATACCATATTGTGTCATGCTCTAGCTAAACCATCAAGGTCCTACTGCAATATAAAAGTGTTGCATGAGAAATAACTGTAATTAAGTAAACCCCTGTGACATATAGTCTTAGAAAGACAAGACACAACCAATAATCAGGTCAGGCATAAATAGCATTGGCTAGGAGAATTGATCTATAACACTTCATCACAATATATTAAGAACGTCTGTCCTTCAGTTGTCAGACTGGTCTTCAGAGCTAGAATTCTCTGCATCTTCTCAAAGATCTGTTTTGAAACAAGAGACTAAAACCAACACAAAACAAAACAAAAACACTATGATTTACATCTGGCGTCAGAGTGTATTTGATTTTGAAATGAAGATGTAAATTTTCGATAGTGAAGGTATGTTCATCACAGAACATTTTATTAAAAGTTTTGTTGAACTGTCCACTTCTTCAGATTTCCAGAGCAAATCATATGGTCTACTCTAGCTACATTAGAAATTATAAATCTTATTCCTAATCTCTTAAGTGAAATTCCATAGTCTTTGTGGTGCAGATGCTCAAATGATCAAGTAATCTGCTTTTTTTTTGTAAGTTAGTTATAATGAACGGTGTGTCTGGTCAGACAGGTGAAAACTAAAACACTACACTAAGGGATGTAACTGGTGGCATTTATTTGTTTTAGCTACCGTAGATCAGAACATGTTAGTCAGTCACAACACAATACTTTTTGAGAAGAGAGAATTACTCTGCCTTCATTTTCTATGTTGTTAAAATCCACATGACTCAAAAAGATAAGAGTGGAGATATTTGAGAAGCATTAATCCTTTAGGTCCATAGTACAGATATCCTAATAAGAGATACGCAATATTATTATTGATATTATATTGGTTGTAGGCTAAAACTACAGCTGAACATATTATTTAACACTTTATATGGAAATCTGATTCAGTTTCTATTAGTCTCTTCCATTTTCACCATTTTCTTTCCCTTTTTATTAACAAGTTTCACTCTCGAGTTAGGGTAATATTAGTAGCAGCTTTCTCAGTGTCTTTTTTTTTTCTTTTTTTTTTTTTTCCTTTGAGGGGTAAGTGTAAAGAAACCAGTTTAAACTGCATTTTAGGTTTCTCCTTATTTTGGAAACTACTGCAGTCTATCTGCAGTCTATCACAATTCTCTTGATCTCACAGTGACAATTATTCAATACTCCATCCCAATCCAAATATCATTTAAGAAAAGTTAGGTAATTCTACCCAGCCTGGTGCTTAAGCTACTGGCAGGAATAGTGAAAATGCAGCCAAAACAAAACATCATTAGCACAGCAGAGCAAATGAGATTAAGAGGTTCTGAAGTTCTTTGACCTATGTCTGGGTCTATGTCCTATATATCTTCCTATCAAAGGAGGCAAAAATAAACTGTTTATGATACTCAGGGGTGTCACAGCCTGAGTTATGGAAGCATCCTTTGGGAAGTCATATGAAACATGGTGCTCATCTGAAGACTTTCATTGTGATGCACAAGATTTTCTTGTCTTTTTAGTTGTTGGTTTCTTTTCCTTTTATTTTTTTTTTCTACTTCCTCTCATCTACTGTACTAGTCTTCCCGATTTCCTTAGTCCTTTGATAGAAAGGAGTTTCCCTCTGATACTGAAACTCTGTGCTGTTTTGTGCAGTTTTGTGCTGTTTTGTGTTACTTCTACCTTAACAATAGAGAAATGATTAACCTATCTGAAAGAAGCAAGTGAAGGAGTCATTGATGATTTTCCTGCTATTTCTTTCCAGAAAGGTTTGTTCCTTCTGGCATTTGGGGAGTTGGTCAGACAAAGAACAGAAGCTTCAAACATATAAACTTTGGCTGAAACTACCCTGAGCTACTGTTACTGCTTGGAGTTTTCTGTGATAAATTATTGGTAGGGCCTATCTTAGACATTTATGGTCAAAATAACTTTGAATGGGGGGTCCTTTCTGCCTCAGGATAGAGTTTCATAATGTATTGTAGGTTGCAACACATCAGCACTAAATTAGAAAGAGATGACTACCAATGTTATTTACCTAGAATAATTCCTTTCCTTGTTCCCAAAAAAGCATTTGGAAAAATCTCAGTCATATTGTGACAACAATTCAATAAGAATGAAAACTGAACACAAGCAACTCCTTCTATTCATTACTGATTTCATTATTTATCTATTAATGAGAAGGTTCATAGTCCAAATTCTAAAGGAAGTCAAGAAGAATTCAGAATGGAAAACATAGCACAAGCAAGTATAGTGAAAACAGATTAGGGATTGTCTTCTCAGTAAACAAGTCACTTTGACTGTAATTTATTCATAAAATGACTAAGCAGTCAAGAATATTATTATTTTATTTTATTTTATTTTATTTTATTTTATTTTATTTTATTTTATTTTATTTTATTTTATTTTATTTTATTTTATTAAGATGTTTGTTCCATTTGATTATCTGCTCAGTCAAGTAACATACCCAAATATGCCTGGAAGATACATTCTATTAAACCTCCTGAATCTTGACAAAGTGGGATGTTTTACCCTTCATTTCTCTTCTGAGGATAAGATATAGAAAATCACTTGTAAATGAGAGAGTGATAAAGATAATAACTATAGATAATAAATCAATTCTACATATTTTGCCTTTATTTATTTATTTTCTCATGGATCTGATCTGTTGATGTTTTCTTTCTTTTATGTATTCATCTATTTTAACCTTTTAGTATAACCCAAGAGGGGTACATGCAAAAAAAGGCAGGGATCTGGGACAATTTGTATGAATAACAACAGCTAAAGGACTTAGCCTGAAGGACTAGCTTTGACATCTCACCATGCTAGATGGGCACACAGTCATGAAAAAAATCTTAAAGAAGAAACTTAGGAATGATGGAACCAAAACAGTAACTAGAGAGTAGTCAGAGCTACAGACTCTGCTAGAAGAATATGGCAGGACAGTCTTCTAGTATAGCCAGTCAGGCAGAATGTGAGAGGACAGCCTCAGGATAATGTCGCAGAAGCTTAAGTTCGAGGAATTATCATATTGAGTAAATACAGCTTCTTCGATGTCTGCATATAACAAGAAACTACAACTTGCTGTTAAGAAACTGCTTTGCTATACAAAGAAACAGTGGAATGGAGCAGTTCTAGAAGCTACTTATTAGTCTTTAAGGAACTGATTACTAATCTTTCCTGCTCTTAGAGGTTCAGTGTCACACCTTCCTTTGCATTCCTGGGCACATTTCAAAGCTAGTAATCTTATTTCCATTTCTATTCATAAATTTCAGAGTTACATCAGAATCATGATCTCTAGCTTGTGAACTGGTACCTTACAGCTTCTCCTAGCTGCTGTTCTGTTTACCTGTGCCCTGTCCAAAGTAAAACAGGAATAATAGAAATTATTAGATTACCCTATCATTAGGTTGTAATCTTCCTTGAAATTTCATTGTTGTGTTTTCCACTTGAACTTTCATTGCCTGATGGCTCAGAATCAGGTCTCCATAAAACAATTGAATTTCTATTCACATTTCTTTCATCATTGTCTTTGAAAGGACTCCATCTGTACAAACTTTCAGAGGTAAAAAAATCATTGTGATGGATTTACACTGTAGCCAACATGGATTTAAAGAGTGTAGTAAAATGAAAGAGGCAAGTTTTTGTCTATGTTTATTTTTCTATTCCCCAGATAATTTGTCATTTTTGCATGCAAAATGTGTAGAAATTAAAATAATAAATAAATAAATAGATAAACTTAACGTGGAAATAAGGGATTAAATACATGCAAATATGAAGAAATGTCATTTAAACACATTTGCTAATTACATAATGCAATTTAGTATTTGGCAGGGCAATATAAGCAAAAAAGAAAAGTGTTGTTTCCTTCCAGCTATATTTGCTTGAAATAATACTTAAAAAAAAATAAAAAATAAAAAATAAAATGATAAAACCTGGTATTTTACTATATAAATGTAAGAAACAGCAAGACACCAAAATATTATCTATTATTAATAGGATATACTTTTTCATATGAAAATGCTTTTGAAGCCACAAAAGCATTTCCCTTGGGTAATTCAGTATATATGTACATGCCTGTTTAATTCTTGATCCAATGTTCTATGACTGTAAGTCAGCATAAAAATATAAGAGAAAATAATGCTCTTTCAGATCTTAACCATTTATGCAACTATCAGAAATATATCTATCTATAAAGTGATCAAGTAGAAGTAATAATTTGAGCGATAGATACACAAAACAATCCTTTTTTGTTACGTTTGCTAAATATGCTAATGCATATATTTATGTATTATTATTTATTTTTTCTCCATTGGAGCAGAATTTCTGAAGAATGAAACTGCAGTCTGGTGATTTTAATTTAGATCTCCACGTTGCTACTTGAAATTTTGCACACAGCATGGATTAACATGAGAAATGCATAAAATGAACAGGTCTTTAGTGGATAACTTCAAATTTTTAGAGTACTTGAAGAACAAAAATGTTAATTTATTTTTTTTCTTCCAGACAGAGTTTCTTTAGTACCTCTACATGCTCGATATTCAAAAAGTTTGCATACCACCATTCCAGTGGTATTCTAGATATCTACCATTATATCTATGCTTCAGACATGCATTCTGTCTGAGACAGAGAACAATCAGTTATCAATATGGATTTTCTTCTTTCTCTTTGTTTTTTAACTATTTTTTATTCTATGTGCAGCAGCACCACTTGCTGTCCAGAATATTAAATACCTTTTAAAAATGTTTTCTTTTTTTTTCCCTGCTTTAGCATCCTGTAAGCTTACATAAACAGACTGGATTTCAGTTAAGAGCATATTTTCAAAAAGGTTTCATATACTTATAACTTTAAAATAAATTTGATGAGTAAAAAGTCATAGTATTTGCAAGATGCAGTAAAACAGGTATAACCTTGAAGGTCCTTAGCCCTCAATTATTCTTTATCTCCCCAAAAGCAACTTAGTAGTCATATTCTTACTTTTTGACAAAAACAAAAAGCAAAAAATAAAATAAACAAACAAACAAACAAAACAACACTCACTTATCCAGAAACCTTGGGATTATATAAGACATTGCAATTTAATATTTTTTTTCCAATACTAGGTCAAAGAATTTGTAAATGGCTAGACAACTGATCTAAAGTGTGACCGTCAAAAAGGCAATCATTTCTACAGGTATAAATTTTCCCATTCCACAGTCCAACCCACATTTTAGCCCAATAATTAATCACAGTCAATGATACTTCTATTCTGTGACAAGGGATCTTTTTACTTTGGTATGAAAATAAAACCATTGAAATTTAGGGGAATAGACTGTTTTGTTGTTTTTCTTTTTGGTTGGTTAGGTTTTTTGTTTGTTTGTTTGTTTGTTTGTATATATTCTTCTTTCTTTTTTGGGGCTAGGGGGAGTTTTTAGTGTCTTAGGGCTCTGGGGGCAGGAAAGAGAGTTTTATATTGTTTTTTTATTATTATTTTT
This sequence comes from Stictonetta naevosa, assembly GCA_011074415.1. NCBI lineage: Eukaryota > Metazoa > Chordata > Aves > Anseriformes > Anatidae > Stictonetta > Stictonetta naevosa. Next base: position 128,917,901 of record CM021697.1, read on the forward strand.
ATTTTTATTTTTTTTCCAGATGTATCACTTGTTCTAATAAAACACTTTATTTTTTTTCCCTTCAAGCCTGTCCTGTTTACATAATTTTGTCTTATGAAATGACATTACTAATCACATTAAATTAATATCCCACAGCTGTATTTATTATGCCACTGCTTCTGTTCATACCTCTGTTGGTACAATTAGTACTTTTTGCCAGTCTGTTGCTCTAAGTTAACTGTTAGCTATACTTTTGCAATCACCCTGCAAGTATGATTTGTACACCTTCCTTCCCATGCGTTTTATCAGTAGTGATTTATATTTATTATCAATCAATGTCATCAATGAAAATGTTGAAAAGAACCATGTCCAATACTAATTTCTACAGAACACCATATACAAGAAAATTCAGTAATAACTCACCTGTCTATTAGCCAGTTCATGATCTACTTGTTGTATGATTCAATCCTTTCATTAGAGTGTCATGTGGTATTAAGTCAAATACTTTATGAAATTTCAGCTGTATTTACCAAATCCATAATCTTATCAAGGCTGACAGTAAAATCTGATTTGCTTGACAAGATTTATATTCCAGTAAATCATGTTGACTACCAATAATTATATTCTCACCATTTAATTCATTATGATTTAAATCCTATATCAGTTTATCTCCAATATTGTCCAAGACTTATTCCAAGACTGTTTGAGACAACTCCCAGAGCTCTTGGATGGAATTGGTCCAGACTTGCTGGTTTAAATTCATATATAAGCTGTGCCTTTATACTCAAAGTTTGCTAACGATGCTCAGTGAAAAAGAACACAAAGTCTTTTATATATATATATATGTGTGTGTGTATATATATATATATATATAAAAGCCGAGGAATAAGTTGTTCATTGCTCCTTCCAGAGGAGTTTTCTTCTAGGCACCGGCTGCTAAATAATATAGACTACAATCAGATTTCAGGACTGCTGTAATTCAGAAGATGGTCAGAGAATTTGAGTCACGTGAAGCATTTCATGACACAGTCATTTACTATTGTCCAAAAATTGTAGCTTTTGTAAATTACCTTTTCCTTGGGAATGAAGATGGGGGAGTTGCAGGTCACAATCAATATTCCTTGGAACATCTTGCATATATTAAGCTGTTATTACCAATAGAATCCAGCTTTTATAACAAATCATAATCATTTATATACGAGTCTAATTCATTTAGTAGAAGAAATTAAAAAAATGAACACAATTCCCTTTGAACCTGTCAGAACCATCTGTAACAATCCCAAAGTCTTGCCACAGATCTACATTGGCTTCCACGGGCAACAGCTGCTCCAATGAAATACAATGTTGTTCTAACTCATTCTGTTATAACCAATAAAGTTAAGAAAATTTTTTTTTTCTATCAAGATCAGGTGTCCTCCAAATAGGACACACCATGAATGATTCACCAGAAGAAAATCATGCACCCTAAACAGAAGAAGGATGACAGCAACTTAATGGTTTTCCATGTATTTTATGCTTTCTTTTTTGTTGACCAGAAAAACAAGCTATGATTATAGTCATGTATATCCCAAACCTCTATTCAAAAAGAAAAATATAAACAAAAGAAAAACCCTTTCTAAGATTTATGAAGGCTGGAATAAGTAAGATACTGAAGGAAAGGACCAACCCAGAACAAATGCACACTTTAAAAAAAAAAAAAAAAAAAAAAAAACCAAAAGAAAGAAAAAAGAAAAAAATAAAAAGTTCATTTTTGTCAGTCAAGAAGAACTAAAACACACAAGTGATCTTGGCCAGACCACTTGGACATGTACATCTTTATGCTAATGAGTGTATGGGTGTAAAAATATGGATGGACAAAATCTAAGTGAGAAGTACTGGGATTGGGAAAAATCAGCTGACTTAAAAGGTTTTGTAAATAAATATCGGTATGCCCTGCTCTAAGATCTCAAACTGAATTTCTACATTAATTTCCTATATTAATTAAATTAAATGTTGATATGAAAAGCTTTGATTAAAAGCCAGGACAAGGTGACATTGACCAGGACAAGATAATTTCATTGTCTTCCTGTCATGCATGAATTCAAGAAGAATTTGGACAACGCTCTCAAAAATATGGTTTGTTTTTTAGGTGGTCCTGTGTGAGGCCAGGAGCTGGACTTGATCATCCTTGTGGGTCCCTTCCAGATCAGGATGAACTAGCTATTTGGAAGATAAGGAGAATAGAAAATTAGAAAGGATAGTAGCAACTCAGACATACACTTAACAATGAGATTGTCAGGACTGGGAGGAGCAAGCACTTAGTTTCTCTTCTCCCACTACAGAGACATCCAGGACGGCACCTGGATGATTACTTGTTCCATTTAGGTTAGTCAGTGAATAAGTATATTAATGTGCCATGTCAATCTGCTACATCTTGTAATGTTTTGCTCTACGTGATATGTGTCCATTAGTAAGAATTTTAGTGTCATTGCTTCTATTTTTGATGGTCATCTTAATCCTATAAAATAACCCTTGTGACACTCTCTACATAGATTCTGCTTTTAAAAGTCAGGTTACTGACTTTTGCCTTCTGTCTAGAACTCCTTTCTCAAATTCTTAATTACTTTGCCCAGTCACTGTGCACACATTGAAATGTCTTTGTTTATGCCTTTCAGTCAGTACATGCACCAATTATGCATCTTGGACACTATACTGAATATCTTCACACAATGGCTCAAGTTGGAAGGGACCTTAAAGGCCATCTAGTTCCAACTCATCTGCCATAGGCAAGGATGCCTCCCACTAGATTAGGTTGCTCAGGGCCTCATCTAACCTGGCCTTGAACACCTCCAGGGATGGGCCATCCACAACATTTCTGGGCAACCTGTTCCAGTGCCTCACCACCCTCTAAGAGAAAAATTCCTCTGGACCCGTTCTAACAGGTCCACATCCTTCTTGTGCTGGGGGCCCCAGACCTGAATGCAGTACTCCTGGTGAGGCCTCACAAGGGCAGAGCAGAGGGGCACAATCACCTCCCTCAACCTGCTGGCCACTCCTCTGTTGATGCAGCCCAAAATGCAGTTAGTCTTCTGGGCTGCAAGCACACACTGCTGGCTCATATCGAGCTTTTCATCCATCAGAACTCCCAAGTCCTTCTCTGCAGGAATTCTCTCAATTTCTCCCACTCATGTCCAGGATTGCCCCAGCCCAGGTGCAGCAGCTCATTAGGTTCACGTGGGCCCAATTCTCAAGCTTTTCCAGGTCCCTTTGGCTGGCATCCTTTCCTTCTATTGTACTAACTGTACCACTCAGCTTGGTGTCATCTGCAAACTTGCTGAGTGTGGACTCAATCCCACTATCTATGTCATTGATTAAGATATTAAACGGTACCAGTCCCAATGATTCAGTTGTTCTCATTGTGAATTATGCTTCATGTAGCCGATGTGAGACCACAAATATCCTGTTGTGATTCATCTAGGCTCAACTCTGTTTCATTTAACCTAGCCCTCCATAATCCGATTGTAAGCAGTTAATCACATGTTCTTCTCAGCCCTCTGTCAGAGAGTATCTTACATTAACTTTTTAACACAAATGGATCAGAGTTGATGAGTTTCAGGGAAACAGTTCCTGCTTTCCCTGCGTGTGAAACTAACACACCACTTTGAAAGTGAGCTTTAACTTCACAATAGCATTTGGCTTAAATGAGGAAGGGAATAAAAAATAGTGCACTTGCAAATATAGTCTTTACACGTTCATGGTGTGCCTTCATCAACTGAAGATTAAACATGATATCGGCAATATTTAGAATACAGGAATAATAGAAAGAAAACAACATTGAAAAACAGGTTGTTCCTGACTCACAAGACCTTTTGAACTCTAGTAAGAGGATAAAAACACCCGGATGACAAATGGACTCCCAGCTGAGCTAAAATATTCACTGAAGCTCATTCTGTTTCTATCTTTCTATATTAAATAATTCACTGTCTTCAGCTTTTCCTCTTCATTTTGTGGGATTTCCCTGTGTAAGACCATTCCTGCTCTTCTTAAACATAGGTACATGGACATATAACTGTCAGAAGGTTCAGAACTGAAACTGAAAAACCTAGGTTTTGTGTAAGTTGTATATTCAGAAAATTAATTATTCCTCTGTGAACTCAGTAGAGCTACATGGGAATACATGTAAGTTGCCAAGTTACTACCAGATGAACCAAAGCCCAGGACTGTAACAAAATTATCATAGTGTATGTCGATTTAGAACTCTTCAGAAGAGCACTTCAGTGACATGGCTCAGATATCAGTGCTTATACAGTCAAATATAGTCAGGCTCCATGTGTATATTCTTGTGTGTATATATATATGTATATATATAAAAGGAAGGAGGGGGGGGAATATTAACACTTGTGCTTTAGAGGGGAAACATTTTTGAATATATCTGTAAACATTCAGGCTCTTAATTTTTTTGTTCTTTTGCTTAGATAGGTGAATACTGCTTTTAGCAGCATTTTTGAATTTCTGCATAATTTATTTACTTATATTTGCAACCTGACTCCTTTTCAAATTTTAATTTAAATACAGGCTGATATAGCTAGAATATATTTATATTCTGTGGAAAAAAAATGTAAAAAGACTTTCAGAATTATATAACAATCTCTGAAGATTTGGTCTTTTATCTGTATTAAACAAGAAAAGTCTTGCAAGATTGAAACTGAAAATTTCATTTCCAAATGAGCCTCCAAATTCAGAAAGTTCATGTTTAAGGTTGTTAACTTGGAAATGAAAGCAGAAAACTTTAGATGTTGGTGATGTTTCATATTTTTCCATTTCCTGAGCACGAGCATTGCAGTGTGCTAATTCAGAATGATTCCTTTTGTACATAGTTAATAAAAAAAAAAAAAAAAAAAAAAAAAGTTATTTATTTATTTTAAATATTGTCATATAAAAGTGGTTATTTCTTCAAGGAGTTACGTGTCAAAGTTTCGGAAGAACCAGAGATAGCATAGCTCATCAGCAAAGCATTATGCCTAAACTGGTGAACCTCATTTAGTATGCTAAACTGCAGATTAGCAGAAACCTAAAGGACTTTTTCAGTCAGCACACTGCATTTTTTTGTGAGCAGCAGTGCTGCCTGAGAGCACACTGGATCTTCTGAACTGCATGTGTTTACCTCTTTATTTTTAGGTTATTTTCAGTGGTTGCCGCAGAAAGTTTTGTGTTCCTTCAGGGGAAAAAAATAATAAAAGTTATCACTTCTATTTTCTATCCTTTGCATTTCCTTATGCTACTCCGGTATTATAGGAGAATGTCCTGGTTTTGCCTAGGATAGAGTTAATTTTCCTCCTAGTAGCTAGTAAGGTGCTGTGTTGGGGATTTAGGATGTGAATAATGTGAAAACTGATGTTGTAATTGTTGCAGAGTAGTGTTTACACTAAGCCAAGGCCTTTTCAGCTCCTCATTCTGTCCTGCCAGCGGGCAGGCTAGGGGTGCAGCGGGAGCTGGGAGGGGATAGACCCATGACAGCTGACCCAAACTGAGCAAAGAGGTATTCCATACCATCTGACGTCATGCTAAACAATATATAGAGGTGGCTAGCCGGGAGGGGTGGGGGGGTGGGGAGCGCGGCTGCTCAGGGTAGGCTGGGCATCGGTCAGTGGGTGGTGAGCAATTGCATTGTGAATCACTTGTTTTGTACACATTAATAGTAGTAGTACTTTTATCATCACTATTATTATTATTATCCTTTCTTTTCTGTCCTAATAAACTGTCTTTATCTCAACCTGCAAGCTTTCACTTGTTTTTCTCCAATTTTCTCCCCAACCCACTGAGGGGAGTGGGGAGTGGTGGTGGGGGAGAGAACGGCTGTGTGGTGCTTAGCTGCCAGCTGGGTTAAGCTACAACAGGGATACAGATGAACAGGACAGTAGCTAGGTCTTTCTTAATCCAGCTGTGTTTTGAGGTCAGAAGGCCAATAGGAGCTGTGGCAACTGACCCTATTAGCTGAACTATATTGATCTTCTGCTGGCCAAAATATGAATTTGTTTATACAGAATGCTCATATAGAATTTGTATACAGCTCTTTATTCCAGCTAGCTGAAGCATATCTATAAAGCTCTGAATATAACAGTTAAATAAAAACGTAGTCACTTTATGTTGAAATGCACTCTCATGTATAATATGACAATTATTAAGTAGCTCTGAGGTGGAAGTCTGGAGTTCAAAAACCATTTATCTTGCTGAAACTAAGAGGTATTAACACTGACCAAGTTTTGTTAAAATGCCTATGCAAAAATTAAAACTTAGCTTTTGCATTAATGACTTAATCATAGTTATGATTTTTTTTAATAATGCTGCTATATTTTAGGTGTTTAAGATTTTCACTTTAAGTTGTTATGTATCAATCTGAACAATGTTCTGTTCAAGCAAAGATTGAACAGTTTAAGAGTTCCATATCCTGCAGTAATCTCTCAGAAAAAGGCACTTAAACTCCTTTTAAAGGACACACAAGTCAATAGACTCTAAAAAGTCAGTGAATTTTGGATCATGGCATACAAATAAATTTTTTATCAGCTTAGTCAAAACAGCTCTTTCCATTAATTAAGAATTCTCCTTGATATTCTTCCATGTGAACTGTGATCAAGTTTAAATTTTCCATTGTGTCTTTTGTGTGTGAAATAAATCATAACTGAGACTGTCAGGCCACAGTTTTTAAAGAGTCTAAAGGAGTCTTCTTTGTTCTGAATACTATTATGTATCTGTATCCTGCATCAAGCTTACTGTATTGCACAAAGTATCAGGCATAGAAAATGTTTAGCTTTTTAGCTTTATATAGAATTTTCTGAGTTAGTCTAGCAAAACTGCTCTCATAAAAAGTCTGCTATTTTACTAATTTTCAAATTATGCTGCAGAGAAATTATATTATACTCTTTCTATCCTCATGCTCCTTGCCTTCAGAAAAGTTGATTTTTGTCAGAGGAATCATTTATGTTACTGAAAATCTATGAAAAACTATACAAATCTGTCTAATTTACAAAGTCTTGAAAAGTAATATTTCCTATGCTTCATAAAGGTTTGCCTAATCTCATTCATACATTTGAGAGGGTTCATTTGCACTTTGCAAGTTTCACCTATGGCTTTTTGTGCTCTGATCTTAAAGATTTGGAATCCAGCAGCAGACAAAGCAAATAAAATAATGTTCCTACCATGTTTTCATAGCAGGCATCATTCTGCCACTAGCATATGAGGAAGAGGAGGCTATTGGTTTGAATAACAAGTTGACAATGTCAGAAACCGAAGAATAAAGCAATATAAATGCAGATATAGAAGTCTCATACTGTGAAAATACAAAAGACGTTGCTGAAATAATGAGTTGTTGGAAAAGAGCTTAATTGTGTGTAGTGGGTTTACATGGCAAGGTTTTGGTAGCAGGGGGCCATAGGGGTGGTTTCTGTGAGAAGAATCTAGAAGCTGCCCCATGTTAGGTAAGGGTCCCGCTGCTGGCCAGAGCCAGGCCACTAAGCAATGTTGTTTGCACCTCTGTGAGAACATATTTAAGAAAAGGAAAAAAAAAATAAAAATAAACTGCTACTGAACAGCAGCTGGGAGAGAGCAGTGAGAAATAGCCTTGCAGGCACCAAGGTCAGTGAAGAAGGAGAGGGAGGTGCTCCAGATGCTGGAGCAGAAGTCCCCTGTGACCTGTGGCGAGGACCATGGTGAAGCAGGCTGTCCCCCTGCAGCCCATGGAGTACCACAGTGGAGCAGGGTTCCACACTGCAGCCCGTGGAGGAGACCACGGTGGAGCAGGTGGACCTGCACTGACGGAGGCTGCATCCTGTGGAGGACCCACACAGGAACAGGCCCCAGGCCAGACCTGTAGCTTGTGGAGAGGAGCCCACGCAGGAGCAAGTGGTCTGGGGGGAACTGCCGCCCATGCGGAACCCACGTTGGAGCAGTTTGCTCCTGAGGGATGGACCCCGTGGTATGGACCCATATCTGGAGCAGTTCTTGAAGAGCTGCTGCCTGTGGACAGCCCCCGCAAGGCTCAGTTTTGGAAGGACGGCATCCCGTGGGCAGGACCCCACTTGGAGCAGGGGCAGAGAGTGACCATGAAGGAGAGGTGGAGGTGTAGTGTTAGGGACTGACTGCAGCCCCCATTCGCCGTGGTCCCACACTGCTCGGGGGGAGGAGGTGGAAGAGGGTGGGTGGGAGAAAGGCATTTTTGATTTCTTTCCTTTGTTTTTCACTTCTTCAGCTTGTTAGTAATAGGCAGTAAATTTTACCATCTCCCTACTCTGAGTCTGTTTTGCCCATCACAATAATTGTTGAGCAATCTCCTCATCCTTATCTCAATCCTTGAGCCCTTTGCATTGTATTTTCTCCCCCTTTCCTCTTTGAAGAGGGGAGCAAGAGAGCGGCCATGGTGGAACTCAGCTGCCCACCCGAGTAAAACCACCACACTGAGACAGGTTTTCACAGTTTTCCTGAGGAAATATCATAAAGACCAGTAAGCAATTAGGAGACACTGAATGAAAACAGATGAAAGCTACCGTAATTTGAAAGAGGATAGAGTTAGAAATAATGAAGAACAAAGAGCAAATATGGCAGGAGAAGTGGCAATAACAGAAGACAGGATTTAGCAGAAGACTTGTGAAAAACTAAAGAAATGTTGATAGACTGAAGAGGAATATAGAAATTAGTTTAAAACTAGAAGGCAGTGAGAAAAAATATATATTTGGAATTAATGTCAGACAGAACACCAGAAGAGAGAAAATGGATTTCTTTAGGAATAAGACGGGGAAAATGGGAATGACATCAGAAGCGGAGACTGGGTTAGGAATGATGAGTCCGTTTTGGGAAATTAGGATAGGTAGGACAAAGAACCAAGGACCAGGATAAGTGCAAGGAACAGAAAGCAAGACTGATCGTATGACAATAGTGATGTTGGAAGTTATAACGGTATTTGATGACATTCATACCAGATACTGAAGTTAGAACCACACAGACTGGAAGGAACAAAAGGAATCATATATGGAGCAAAAAGTATATGGAAATTTCCAACAAGTGTATCATGTGATGGTATTACATGACTTCATGAGTCCAGAACTGAATTAAATTAATTGATAGAGTTTCTCTGTGACATTATATAGGTTTAGACATTTAATAGGTTTGAAGACTGAAGTGACTACATCGACTAGATGATTGATATCATTTGCTTGAACATTGGTGCCTAGTGGCATCTGCAGTATGATACTGCATCCACAGTGGGCTGCTAGAAACCAGTGTGAGACCTGCTCTCACTCTGAAACAGCAGCTGAAGACCAGCAAAGATAGCTAGAGCCTGTTAAATGGAACCTGTCATCAATATTTTATTTTGTACTTTATTGGACACCCAGTTTTACTAAGGCAAGAAGTTAGTGTGCTAAGTTAATTAAAATTAATTTATATTTTGAAAACAGAACTGTATACTGCTCTATCATTTTGTAATAAAAACTAATTCTGTTGAGTAATTAGTTGTACTAGTTGTGGGCACTAAAGGAAAAGGTATTAAGCAAAGGGTTAATTATACAGTTAACATGTTTTAATGGTCATCAGTAACTTATACCTGAGAATACACATAGAGTGATTAGGAAGAACCAGGAATGTGAACATCTGCTCATTAGTGAGCACTGTTCTTTCTGAGCCATGCATAAGGCAGATGGTGTGTAAATGTGATTATGCAATTAAGATAGGGATGCAATAAAGAGACCTAAATGCAGACTGCACAGACATCTTGCTTTCTGGCATTTATTATTTCTGAGCTTCTTCTGTTTTATAATTTTGTGAAAAATAATGGGTTCTATGCGAAATTCATCTAATAAAGGTGGCTATTTGTACAACAAAGAAATATACTGTACTCCTATGTCACAATAGATTGAGCTTGGGTTAGCCATTTCTTACCAAATAAGCAGAAGAATGTTGTTTATTTAGTTTTATATTCAATTGATAAAATATAGTTATGGGCCTTAAGAACTATTACAAATAAATACATAAATAAATAAAATAAAACAAAATAAAATAAAAACAAGAATATAAAGGCAGAGGATTCAAAAGGTAGATCTCTGCCAAAAAGAAGAAAGGAACAAGGAACAGTGAACACATACTTCATCTAAACAGATGCTTCAAGACCATCGGGCAGAAAGAGATGTGCATTGACTGCTAAAATACATAAACTTAAGAAAGCGAAGTGCAGTATCTATATCCTATCAAATGTGGCATAACAATGCTGGTTTAACCAAACAACAAATCAAAGGCTCCTCTCTCATTTGAAAATGTGAAGATACTTCAAAAATTAAACTATTAAAGATAACATACATTTTTTTTTTTTTTCTGTTGACTTTGATGACGATCTGGCTGACAACCATTTTTGCAGTTGTATGAAGGCTAAGGTAAGCAAGTAAAGAATGTGCTTAAAGTTTTCAAGTGGTAATAATGGTAAGTGAACACAGATTTAAAGAATTATTTCTGAGGGTCAGGAGTTCACAAAGATGAAAAATGGAAATATGAAGCAGAGTTAATTTACACAAAGCATTTCTCATCCTTGTTATTCCAGGTTTGTTGACTTTGGTTGAACTTATATCAGGCTGCAAAAGAACCCAGGAAATAAAATGTGTCATCAGTTTCCCACTGCTTGTTGGAATCATGATTAAACGTTGGCATCATGGCATCATCATTTTGCAGAAACTATATTTTAAATGAGCATAGCAGATCAAACTTTCTCAGGGAAAGACATGGCTCACTTGGTAAGTGGGTACAAGAAAATTATATTTGTTCTAATGCAGGAAAAAAAGTCATACATCTTCATTCAAAATCACAGTGTGCTTAGAGGGGATCATCTGGGGAGCAATGACTCTGAACAGGGCATGATGGATAATTCCTCACACACAACCATGAGCACGAGAGAGTAGTGAAAAATTGAGATTACCTACTCTGAGTTTGTGATGATACTGCCAACACAATGGAAAATCCAAGCCTTTGTGTTATTTTAACACTTTTAGAAAATTGTGTTCACCTGGGGAGAATTCAAAAAAGACATAAGAAACTACTGTTGGAGAGTACATCTCATGGAGAAAAATTCCAGTAATTTTCCCATTTAATAAGTTCAAAGTATTTCTCTTCTCACCATGTTTGTTGTTAGACTCATCTCGCTAAACATTCATAAGTATAATATATCATAGAATCATAGAATATCCCAAGTTGGAAGGGACCCACAAGGATCATCAAGTCCAACTCCTCACACCGCACAGGTCTACCCAAAAGTTTAGACCATGTGACTAAGTGCACAGTCCAATCGCTTCTTAAATGCAGACAGGCTTGGTGCAGTGACTACGTCACTGGGGAGCCTGTTCCAGTGTGCAACCACCCTCTCGGTGAAGAACCTCCTCCTGATGTCCAGTCTAAACTTCCCTTGCCACAGCTTGACCCCGTTCCCGTGGGTCCTATCACTGGTGATCACAGATAATAGGTCACCCGCCTCTCCACTCCCCAGCGAGGAAGTTCTAGACCACGATGAGGTCTCCCCTCAGCCTCCTCTTCTCCAGGCTGATCAGGCCCAGTGACCTCAGCCGCTCCTCATGTTTTCCCCTCCAGGCCCTTCACCATCTTCATCGCCCTCCTCTGGACACTCTCCAACAGTTGAATGTCCTTTTTGTACTGTGGTGCCCAGAACTGCACACAGTACTCGAGGTGAGGCCGCACCAGCGCAGAGTAGAGCAGGACGATCACTTCCCTCGACCAACTAGCAATGCCGTGCTTGATGCACCCCAGGATACGGTTGGCCCTCCTGTCTGCCAGGGCACACTGCTTGCTCATATTCAACTTGCTGTCAACTACAACCCCCAGATCCCTCTCTGCGGGGCTGCTCTCCAGCGTCTCGTCACCCAGCCAGGGTTGCCGCGTCCCAGGTGCAGGATCCGGCACTTGCTTCTGTTAAACTTCATGTGGTTGGTGATCGCCCAGCTCTCCAACCTGTCCAGATCTCTCTGCAGGGCCTTTGCACTCTCATCCGAGTTCACAACTCCTCCAAGTTTGGTGTCATCAGCAAATTTGCTCAAAACACCTTCTAGTCCTACATCCAAATCATTTATAAAAATATTGAAGAGGACTGGCCCTAAAATGGAGCCTTGAGGGACCCCACTAGTGACCATCCACCAGCCTGATGTGGCCCCATTTACCACAACCCTTTGAGCCCTGCCCATCAGCCAATTGCTCACCCATCGTATGATGTTTTTGTTAAGTTGTATGCTGGACATTTTGGCTTGTAGGATCCTATGGGAAACCGTGTCAAAAGCCTTGCTGAAGTCCAAAAAGATCACATCAGCTGGTTTCCCTTGGTCGACTAGATGGGAAAAATAGTGCAGGGGATGAGCCTCGTCCTGGGAAAACCACCTGCCTGATCGTGGTGTCTCCCCTGCCAGGTAAGTATATTTCTAAGTGCTTTTAAAAATTCATACTATGAGCTATCATATTTTATTAAAAGAATAACAATCTTTTAATTCAGGCAGATGCCAGGATCACAACAACAATGATCAGATTACCTGTTGGGAACAAGATGAGAAGCGAGCAGGACCAATGTCATTTCAGGAATCTGTCCTTGTCTTTTTCAACAATTAATGTTTTCTTTGAGACTAGTTTATTTATTTATTTATTTATTTATTTATTGGGTGTGGGGGTGGGTTATTTGTTTGTTTGCTTGCTTATTTTCAGACAAGTGAAGCTCTTTCCATTTAGGCTATTTTTTAAAAAAGAGATTATTAATATATTTTTTAATCTGGTCCCTTACTCTGTGGTAGGTTTACAGGAAACACGGGAAAAAAGTTGAACATTGGAATGGACATGACACAAATCTCAAACTTTAAAAAGTTACAAAAGCTTTAGTAACCAGAAAACACTATTTCCATTATATATTACTCTTCCTATAAAAATATTGCACTTTGTTTTGCAGGTCACATTACATGTGACACTATAACAATTCTAATTGTTTTTTGCTTTTAGCCCTGTAATATTTTCATCATGTGGACTATCGTAGATAGTCTTCCCCCAGAAAAAAAAAAAAAAAAAAAAAAAAAAAAACATTATTAATGTCTCCCACTCCTGTCCATCTATTTACTTCTTAAGATTTTTAATGATCTTAAAGACCATATAATTCCAAGCATTCTGCAATGGGCAGGGACACGTTCCACTAAATGATTTTGGTCAAATCCCCATCCAGCCTGGACTTGAACACTTCCAAGGATGAGGCATCCACGCTTCTCTAGGCAATCTGTTCCATTACCTCTCCATCCTCAGAGTAAAGAATTTATTCTTTGTATCTAATCTAAATCTATCATCTTTTAGTTTAAAACCTTTACTTCTTGTCCTATCACTACACTCCCTGACAAAGAGTCCGTTCCCAACTTTCTTGTGATCCCCATTAGGTACTAGCAAAATGCTAGTACCTAAAGAAGGTCTGCCCGGAACCTTCTCTTCTCCAGACTGAACAACCCCAATGCTCTCAGCCTGTCTTCATAGGAGAGGTGCTCCAACCTTCTGATCATCTTTGTGGCCCTCCTCTGGACTCATTATAATAGGTCCATATCCTTCTTGTGCTGAGGGCTCCAGAGCTACTCCAGGTGAGATCTCAGAAGAGCAGAATAGAGTGGGAAAATCACTTCCCTTCAGTTGCTGGCCACACTTTTGATGCAGCCCAGGATATACTTGGATTTCTGGGCTGCAAGTACACATTGATGGCTCATGTTGAGCTTCTAGTTAGCCAACACCCCCAGGTCCTTCTCCTCAGGGCTGCTCTCAATCCATTCTCTATCCAGCCTGTTTTTTTGCTTGGCATTGCCCCAGCTCAGGTGCAGAACTTTGCACTTGGCGTTGTTGAACCTCAGGAGTTCCTGTCAAAGTCCCTCTGAATGGCAACCCTTCCCTCTAGTGTGTCAACTGCACCACACAGCTTTGTGTCATCAGCAAACTTGCTAAGGGCGCCCTTGATCCCACTGTCCATGTCAAGATATTAAACAGTGCCAGTCCCAATACTGGCCCCTGTGGAACACCAGTCGTTACTGATTTACACTTGGACATTGAGCCATTGACCACAACACTCTGAGTGTGACTATCCTTAGGGCAATTTCTTACCCACTGAGTGGTCCATCCATCAAATCCATGTCTCTCCTATTTAGAGACAATGATGTCATGGGGGACTGCGTCAAATGCTTTGCACAAGTTCAGATAGATAATGCCAGTTGCTCTCCCATATTCACCAATGCCAAGTAACCACAAAACCTGTAAGCTGGTTTAAGGATTTACCTGGGGCTGCCCAGAAACATCATGATAAATTAAATACATCTACTTGTAGTATACCTATTAAATCAGTTTTATGTTAGAAATTGCACAGCAAGAGATGAGCTCTCTCCTGAAAAAGTATTCTGGTATTGGACTTTGAATGAGGTTCCCAGCTGCAGCTGCAATGAGACCTTCTCATTCCTCCAACTTGGTGGCTGAATTTTGTGAACAGCGGGCCTTGAGAGTCAAGACATCTATTAATATTTCTTAACATTTTGAAAACTAAGAAAATTTCAGTCTTCAGACTTTCTACAATGTTTATAAGGTTATAATACTCCTGTATTACTTTTAGGTAGATACATCATTATGGATATTTCTTAGTATTCATTGACTAGTATTTTCAGTAAAATTATTTTAAAGTCAATTCTCTGGAACACTTTGATTTCTCTGGATTGAGACCTTGGCCTCCTTTTGTATTCAGCGCATACTTTGGGGTCTACATGTGTTTCTTATTTTAATGCACCTCTATGAGGAGACTTAAGCCTCTAATGCTATAAATTTAATCAAAGGTTGCATTCCCAAAAGAACATCATTAGGAATTAAATCATCTGTTATTTTTCTTTTTATGGTGTTCAACACAGTAACTCTAAATTTCAGTCTCCATTTTTGCAAGAACTGCTGCAGAGACAAAATTAGTTCTCTAAAAACCACTGAGAAGGAAAAGTCAAAAATTAACCTTTCTGCCCAATTCCATCTTTGCATGAATACACTGGAGATGGGTCTGTACACTTCCAAAAAAATTTCCTTGCTTACACAATTTCAGATGACTTGAATGGTAAAATTTATCCATTTCTTTCATTTCTCCAGTAGCTTTAATTTGCAAAAGAGTTGACCTTGTCTGTAGTTTGGTTACAACCCATTGCATTTGTGACACAGACTACATACAGGATTTGCATAGGCTAATTGCATCCCCAGATCTCCACCCTCCTAGATGTTCTCTCTCTGAAATGTGTCAAAATAAGTTTTTGCTTTAGTTTTGGATTTCTGTGATTTAGTAGCTACTTACAAATGCACCTGATTCAGAAATTTACATAGTGTTTGCATAATGCTTTACCTCCCTTATCTGAGAGCACTAGTATTCCCCATGTTCTGGCACCCTTATACTTCAGCCTATTGTTACCTTAAAGGGAGTTTCTGGAAGTAGCTGTGGAGTTTTGAAGGGACTATTACTATAAAAGATTATTACTATAATCCCAATTATCCCTTTGTCATCTGGTAACCTCCTCAGTATTTTTTTATTCATCTATTTCATTTGTTCTACTATGCTTGATGGCTGAGTTCATACAAAATGTATCTTTTTTGTTGTCGTTGTCACTGAACTCTTAACATCTTTGAAGATTCTCAGAACAGCTGTCAGATTCAATATTAGCTTGGACTACCTAGAGAGAAAAAAGCTTATTCCACCATGGCTGCAGATGTGGCTAGCTCAACAGTCCACTGCAAAAGAAATGTTTCAACCTTACTTTAGAGTACTGGGAAGGGAATATACAATTACAAGTCAAAATTAATTTCCTTGATGATTTTCTACCAGTGGACCCGCAAATAAATTTGAAAGCATTCCATCATTTCATATTTCTGAGAGCCTGAGGGAACGTTAAATTGAGTGGTTTACTTGGAAAAACAACCAAGCGTGCCTTTACACATATCCTATTCAAGTCAGAAACCCAAGATAGAAAGCTTTTGATAAGTCTTTGTTTTCCTAAATATTCTCCAGTGAAGGCATCATCAGCATAATACTGCATTTCCTTTCTCAAATGAGTTGATATTATCCATACAGGAATCTCACTTCCTTCATACAACAGTAACTCACAGTATATTTGCATTTCACCTAAGGAAATCCTTTATCAAGTCCTTTTCCTTGGTTATCATCTTCAAACATACAAGATTTTTTTTTTCTCAGTCTTTGAGTCAAGTACTTCATTTTTGTGTTATTCCTTCATGAGATCTTTGAACAATATAGACCCTTCTGCTGCTGCTATTTTACATATATATATATATACATAAAAAAGCTTATTTTACCAGCTGATCTGTCATCTATTTTAAGAGGGCTAAAGTACAATGGGCTTTTAACTTTTTCACTTTGTGATGATTTCTTAATTTAATAAGGTTACAAATACACTGCAATGAAGTAATAAATTTATAGATGTGACTCACCAGAAGTGTTCTCATGAGCACCCTGTGTTGACAAGAATACTGTGAGAGAACTGCATTTCCAAGCAGAGCCTGAAAACAAAGTAGGCATTCAACTGCTATGAGCACATTCAAGTGCAGGTGATGGAAAGCAATTCAATAGCGAGCTGAGTGACAGACAGCTGAGTAACGCATGCTTCAAGTGCTTCCAGATGTGTGGATGAAATTGTGTGGCTGTCAAATTCAATATATCTTTTCTTGATTGCCATAACTGGAACTATTATAAAACCTTAGCTTGCAGGCACATCTGTATGTGAGAGCAGTGATTTGAAATACCAGTTCACTAAAACTTTAGTTCTCTCATCTAGCCTTTGGGAGTGCTGCAGAATTTGTAAAGGTGCTGTGTCAACTGGCACTACTGTAAAAACTTCTTGCTAGAGTTCATGATCAGTGCACTGGACAGGAGTTTGACTCTTCTCCATACTTCCCTTCCTTTGGTAGCAAAAAACTGCATAGCTGTGTGGGTATTATGTTGTACAGTCTGACTTGGACCAGTCAGAAATGCAAAATGTTTGATGATCATTTGTGTTTCTTCCAAACTGAGAATATTTACTTGCCATAGTGGTCAAAAAGCATAGAGACTTAACTTTAAGTCTGAATTTTCATGGCAGTCTTATGCTGCACCTGGTGCTGAAATCATTTAGAGTACTTGTGTGCCTCCCATTCCCTAGCCATTTAATCTGATTTTTCCTGTAATCAGTTCCACTGAGACAGAGACGTTGGGAATTAATACTTGATAATACCTACTAGCATCCAAAAAGAGTGTGCTGGCTGTTGAATGAATGTTTTTCACCATGTTTTCTCTTACAGGATTGATGTTTGTCTGCCTTTACAAGGCGGGACACCTAAAAATACCCCTTCATTATCAGCTGCATTTTTGACATATTACACCTGAGGCCTACTTCTGTTATGGAACCTGATTGTTTTTTTAGTTTTTTAACTATTCTTTGATGGTTAACCTTCATGAATTTTGGCAATTTCATTTGTATTTATTTCATTTGACAACGAAAGTGGAAGAAACGTTCTGTGATCCCCTTGGGTAAACACGTAAAACAAGTACTCAGTACCCACAGAAGCAGATGTACAGTTTTACAGGCACCTTTATACACTGGAGCATGAGAGAATGTGTGTTAAGAGTGAAAACTACTCAACAGTGAGATCTAAAAGTGTATTTAGATCAGGTGTCTTTGCTGGCTAGTAGTTATGACTTGGTTCAGTTTTCCGTAACCATATGTAAGACACTAAAAAATGTCTGCTTTTCTTATTAGCTAGACAGTAAAATTAGTGACTGAAAAACATTCTCAAATTTTGGTTAGAAGTTGCCAAATTGGGAAGGGTGACAGAGGCAAGGCTGGTGTGGCTCCGTGACCCAGGTCCTGCTAGCGGTGAGGCTGGGCACAGATTGCCAGCAGGCACAGACACACACACAGTGCAGTGCAAGTACGTGCATACGTGGCCAGCCGCACAGAGCAGAACCAGCAGGAGCACCCATGGCCTCATCCTGCATACACACACACATACATGGGTCTCCACAGTCGCTGGATTCAACCTCCCAGTGCTGTGTGGCTCCTGACACCTGGTCCCAACCCCTCCACCTCCCCACAAACAGCTCTGGCCTTTGCTTGGCCTGGACTTTAACACACCCACACCCTGCACTCACCACAAATTACAGTCTCTCTGGCCCCAGCCCCTAGCCTCATAGCAGAACCACACTTGGCCCTGCCAAGCATGTGCACAGGGAGCCCTGGCCTAGAAAATCTGTCAGAAATTGAGTTTAGCGACGAGGCAGCAGAGGCTGGTGCAGGAATGGCTGGGTACAACTTACCACGCCACCAGTCACTTTCATTTCCTTTTCCCTATATTTTCCCACTCTTGTTCCTCCCCAGACCTCCCTGATCTCTCATTTTCCTGCCTCCAGTCTTTACCTTAAGCACTCATAAAGATCCTGGCTTGAGCCCCAGGGTGTCCCTCTTCTTTACAAACACCACTGCTTGTATACAGTAGCACCATAAGTCTGCATAATTCTTGGCTTCCCCAATACATTTTCTCTTATGCCTCCTACTTTTGTCCTCCTCTCTTTTGGTGGTGGGTTGGATGTCCAGCAAGCAGACTGAATTTGAACTTGGTGACCCAAACCACATTTCTTCTATGTCAGTTTTCTTCTGGTGTGCTTTTGGAGCTGTTGTTGAGGAGGAGGAGGCATAAATTCAAAAAGACACTGGAAAGGAAAATCCAAAGCTACATTCGTGGAGATGTTGGTGATGGATTGATATTGTTCTCTAGGAAACTACTGGTGCTTAGGGAATATAAGCTTCCGTGGAAGATTGCAAAGCTTACTTTACTGACAATATTCACTGGAGCTCTCTTATTATCTGTGGTAATACTTCTGTCTGGTCCAGAATATTTGAGTAACTGTTAGGATTAAAGAGCTAGGAGAGTAGTAAACTTCCTTTCACATGTTGATAGTACTTCTGCAGCAAGGGCTCTCAATTTCTGATCCTTATGGGGAAAAGAACCATACATTTTATTATGCCACTGCCTCTTCAATGTGAAAAAGTAAGTCAAGTACTTAATCAAGACACTCAGGAACAGTTCTTCCTTTACCCTTTTGTTAAGAGAGTTGTTAACAAATAGATTAATATACCCAGCATTTCCAGAAGTACCAGGCATATCAGTACTCAAAACTCCACATCTACTGCCATGGCCAATGGCTCAGAGCTAGGCACTGCTTTTTTTTTTTTTTTTTTTTTTTTTTAATGTTTTTACAGTGGGCTTTTAAAGCTCCTCATGAAAACCAGTAGGGTAAGAACTGAGTAAACACTGATGAACTGTCAAATGAAGCAATTTAATCAAAGCATCAGTGTCAACAATAACATGAAAACTCAGACAAAGTTTTAACAATACCACTTGTTCAGCTGTTAGTTCATTTTTCTTCACAGCCTCTGTACTTTAGTTTGAATATAAAAAATCTCGTTACCAGTCATAATTACAACTGGAGGCTTAAGAATTTTGTTAAAGAGTAGTGAAGCTGATGAGTAGGAGGACTCATTCTCTGTAATCAGAGAAATTATTCTTTGATGAGGAAAAGTCTTTATGATTAAAGGAATGAGGAAAATAAATGATGCTAAGACTACAGATGTGATATCAGCTAGAAAATTCTAGTGCCATCTGACAAGAGTGCCTAGATTGCTAATAGCACCTTAACAGACTATATTAGTGGTATGAGCATCATGTAAGGATAATGCTATAGCAGAAACTATTAGTGAATAACAAAGTCACTTTAAATGTTCTGAGTGTCTCAAAATGTCTCAAAAGTAGTGTTTGCAGCAGAATACAGTGCCTCTCACTGTTGAGTTTTATGTCTTTACTAACATTTGATGAGAAACTGTAGGGGGGAAGTATCCCAAGGACTGGTAAAGCAAGACCACTACCTCAGTTTGCCAGTTCTGTATTAAAGACTGTAGATCTGATTATTCCCCTGTGGGTGGACTTTGGTATCTATCAAGTTTTGGAGTGGAATAAGGACCTGTTTCTAAGAGGCAGTCTCAGGCAACGTGCTGCGATATGCAGAGTGACATAACATTTTGTAACTTTCACATGTGCCAGGTAAATCATATATTAACAAAGAAATTTTATCAACTAATTCATTTGGTGAAAATGTAATCATTTGGGTGCAAGTCTGAAATCCATTGTTCTTTGTCATGACTTTGGTTGGATGATAGTTAATTTTCTTTGCAGAGGCTTGTATGATGCTGTGTTTTGGATTTTTTATTAAAATAGCATCATGCGATACACACCAATGCATTTGGTTCTTGCAGAGCAGTGCTTCAGGGCCAAGGACTTTTCAGCTTCTTATGCTGCCCGGCCAGCAAGGATGCTGGGAGTGCACAAGCAGCTGGGAGGGGACAGAGCCAGGACAGCTGACCAAATTGGCCACAGGGATGTCCTGTACCATATGGCATCATGCTCAGCAATAAAAGCTGAGGTATAAAAGGAGGAAGGAAGGAGATGTTTGGAGTGAGAGTATTTGCCTTCCCAAGAGACCATTACACATGATGAGTCCTGTTTTCCTGAAGTGGCTGAACCTATTAGAGGAACTTTTTCTTAGTTCCACAGGAACTAAGCGCAAGATGTTGTGGTAGTTTTACATTATTAAGTACAAGTATGCTTTATTATTATGTATATGTATATTTTGTATTATGCTGGAGGTCAGATGAAATGAATTCATGGGACACTTTGGGCCTTGCAAGCTGTGAAGCTATGCATCTAGAACTAAATTTTGTGCTTTAATTATAATAACTCCTCATAGCAAGTCTATATGTCCTTATCCATGTACCTTGAAAGATACCATCGTATGGACATCTGTGACCCATTGTCTTTAAAAAAGAAAATAAACCACACTTTTACAATTATTTTCTTCAGTCAGTGAAGAAGTCTCTTTCTGTGTGCCTTTCTTCAGACTTATTCAGAAGCTTGACAAGACAGTTGCATCATTTACAGTGAAGGGACAAATACCTACGAAGTTAATGAAGTTGTTTAGTTTACTCCCCTGTGCTATCTAGTATATTTTGAATTTCAGTAATGTGTTGTCAAAGCAGGGACCCCACACGACTCTCACAGGAGGAGACCTTCTGTCTTGAAAATCCTTTCAGATCTTCTTCCCAGCACAGCCTCTTTTTCCCTTTCCTCATCCCGTTCCCAATATCTTCTGATTCTAAAAAGACATTATACCTCTAGTTTAAATATCTTATGGAATATATTTTAATACCTGATCCTATAATCCTATAGGATCTGTTATTTTGAAGTTAGGTTCAACAAAGACATGAGAAACAGACTTGGGAGGTTGATAGGTGGGTGATTTGTTGTTAAAAATATATATATATATTTTTAAAACTTAATCAGTGATTCCTATCACTCCACTGTTAATTGCCCTGCTTCTCTTTCCTTCCCCTCCCTGTCCCCACAACTTAAAAAAACAACAACAACAACAACAAAAAAACCTGCAAATAACACTAAAATAGAAATAACTTTTCAGTTTGTTTGGAGTTGGATTGCTTTTTCTTTTATTTATATTAAATAAATCTGCTCAGAGAGAAAAACGTGTATTGTAATTAAAAGAAAAATAAACACATTTTATTGTTAATATAAAGATGGTCTTACTACTTGCTCCTAACTAGGGAAAGTTTGCAGACACAGTACCAGGCAGTAGTCAACATAATTTAAATATCAAAGTGCTGCAAACACAGTGGTATTCCATCATAATGATATTCAATCATAAAGGTAAGGTGAGAGGTCCTACCGTATGCAGTACAAACAATAAAAAGAAGTTAATTACGTAACATCCTAACACTGATCAAACAAAAAAAAATAAAGAAAAAGAATGTTTGCAGATGTGAAAATGACTACCTATAAAATAAAAATGCAGAACAAACAAATAAAATTCCAACTGAAGAAACAGAAAAGGAGGCAAGTTCTGGATATATAAGAAATGTACCAATATTGTTGTTGTTGAAGATCTGATGTTAGTAAAACATATGTTGTTAGTGCCAGCAACAGGAAAATAAGGTTGTTTGGATTCCAGTCCTGCTCTCAGTAAGTGCCACTAATGACAGATAAAAATCATACTTGGTATTGTTAAAAATTAAAACATAGGAAAAAGGTGGTAAGTCAAGAAAAATTAAATGTTCACTATTTGCAGGTTTATCTTGTTCATTTTAATGAATCACTCTATGTTCCATTTATGATCAATGTTAAAAAATGTTAGTGGTGTTTTAATTAAATTTGTATGCTAAAAATAAAAAAATAAAATAAAAATCTGTGCAGAAAGGACATCTTATTTTTAATGAAAACCACTGTTGTTGTCTTGTGGAAAGTACTGCTATCCTCTCTTACTGTTTGTATTATTATCACATGGTAATTAAATACTGAGGTATGAAAAATGAGTATGTTGCTTATGCATAGAAAATTCATTTAGCAAGGTGTTCTTGATGTCCTGAAACATTTATATAAGGGTTTCTAAGGCTTCATCTCTTTGTTGGTTTCTTTGCTTGTTTGTTTTAATTCAGTTTGGTTTTTGAAGTAATCTGGAAAAAATAATAATCAAATAACCCCCTAACTGTCTTGGGTACAATCTGCATACAGCTACACAGCAGGTTTTAATCTGGGTCATTCAAACTGATACATCATATAGAATAGATAATCTAAGGTAAATAACATTAAGACATGATTATTGCCAAGCTGAATATTAAGACAATTTCTTTATCCATACTCTTGTTTCTGCCCCCAGACAGCAATCTGACAATTGAGCTTAATAAAGTAATTAGGAACTGTAGATGGAGAGTAAAAGAAAGAGTATATTAACTATGGACACCTACAATTCCCTGAAATCTTATTAGCAGTACTCTTGTAAAGGATTCAGTCCACCATTTTAATTTGCAAGCTTTTAAAGGTGCACCTCGATTTTCTGTTTGAAAATCTATAAAACATTGTAACAGTCTGTGGAAAAAAAAAAAAAAAAAAAAAAAGAGAGAGAGAGAAAGAGAGAGAGAGGAGAGAGAGAGATTCATTATTATGGAATGACATTCTGTGAAATTGCTTTACAGGAAGAAGGTATGAATTCTTTTAACAAGATTACTTTGGTCAATTGA
The DNA here is from genome assembly GCA_011074415.1 of Stictonetta naevosa. Lineage (NCBI taxonomy): Eukaryota > Metazoa > Chordata > Aves > Anseriformes > Anatidae > Stictonetta > Stictonetta naevosa. Next base: position 128,941,054 of record CM021697.1, read on the forward strand.
ATTTGTTTAATAAAGTTATGTAGTTACCTGACTCCAGAGATTCTACAACATTTTTTTTCTTCATATTCTGCAAAGACAAATTGAGTTTGTGTAAGCAATAATTTAAATTTAGGATATTTCATTAAGCACAAATTCAGGGAAAAAAAAAATAAATTAATCAGATGTAATTGTGTAATTGCTAAGACATTGGGTGGTGTAAGAATGTAGAAATGAGGCTTATCAGCTGCAAACACCATCTGACTGAATTCAATATTTCTGTTTGCAAAACTCATCAAAATTTTATGATCTTGTTGGTCAGACATACTTTCAATATCTGAATTAAATGTATTCCCTACAAGCTATTTAGAATCATAGAATTAAATAATGGTTTGGGTTGGAAGAGACCTTAAAGATCATCTAGTTCCAAACCCCCTACCATGGGAAGAGACACCTGCTAGATCAGGTTGCTCAAAGCCCCATCCAACCTGGCCTTGAACACCTCCAGGGACAGGGCATCCACAGCTTCTCTGGGCAACCTGTTCCAGGACATCACCACCCTCAGAGTACAGAATTTCTTCCTCATATCTAATCTAAACCTCTCTGTTAGTTTAAAACAATTGCTTCTTGTCGTATCAATACAATCCGTGATAAAGAGTCCCTCCCCTTCTTCTTGGAAGCCTCCTTTAGGTACTGGAAGGTCTCTCCATAGCCTCCTCATCTCCAGACTGAACGACCCCAGCTTTCTCAGCCTGTCTTCATAGGAGAGATGTTTCATTCCTTTGACCATTTTTTCTCTTGTTTGTTTGTTTTTCTGGTAGGTGGTGAAGAAATTAGGGAAGACCTGCCTATGGAAAAGAATCTTGGCGAGAAATCTCAATTTAGATCTTTTCAGATTAATGTAAATTATAAAAATAATTATGCAATAAGCATTTGCAATTCCATAAAGGTCAACTTTAAGAGACAGTTGAAACCAGACTGAAGCTCTCAAGGTCTGTATATAAGATTTATTACTATATTATCCAGAGGTGACAAATATGAATCCTACACTGAAGTTTAAATTACACCAAATAAGGCTTCAGAGCCAAAACAATGAACAAGCATTTCAGAGGGTCAGTAGGAAGAACGAAGGAATAGTTAAAAGGATATGTCTAGATGGTTAAAAGGATATGTCAGCAAATTAAGGGTTGATAGGCAGATCTTATATCATATTTGTACGTTTGCTTATTTTTCAGATCATAAACAATAGAGAACATGAAAAGTAGTTTTAATACATTTATTTAATAAAATAACTTAGGATGTGCTACAAATGGAAATCTATCAATGAATGAAAACTAAATGAGTTTTTGCCTTAATTTATTTATTTTTTTTTTAAAAAAAAAAAAAAGGAAAAAAGGAAAAAAAAAGTGAAACAATGAGGTGAAATACAAGAGAAACAAACTTACACTAAAGAATATCTTCTGACAGTCAAACAGCTGGGGGGGTGGAGGGGAGGTGGTATTGGGAAAGTTAGGCAGCATGTTATTATACATTTTTAATGAAGCATTTTTTTTTTCTAAATATAATTCTATTGATATTTATTCCATTTTTTTATTTTTTATTATTATAAATCTTTACAAAGTCTCTTTTACCACTACTTTAAACAGCAATAACACAAGAACTATGTTGACTTATAACAGATGTCTAGGGAAGACTATAAGAGCAGAATAATGTAGGCATTGGAATCTGTTGAATTTCATGAGTTTTATAGCAGTGCATTTCTCCAGCCTCCCTAGGTCTGGATGACAGCCCTGGCCTTGTTCAAATAATGGAAGTGACTTTCAAGAGAAAACAGTGTAACTAGCTGAACAGAGTGCATCCACAAGCTTTCTCGGATAGTCCTAATTGAAGTCATGAATTACCTATTCAATAAATAGTGTGAGTATAGACATTTACCTTGTAGAAATTATAATCAACTTCCACTTCCTTCTTCCCTTCCTCCCTCTCATATAGACAAATAGTATACAAATCATAATTTAAAATATGTTATTGTTGTGAGATTTACACACTCCTGTCTGTGCTGGTGTTGTCACACTTTACCTTAGCTAGAGATCTTCTCCATTATGACTGATTCTTTAATCACTTGGTAAACTTTCTTAAAAGTATAAAAAAATTCTGTCATATTTTTCTATACCATTTTTGGTAGTATACTCTCAGTTGTGTATCAAATTTATCATTCTGGGAATAGATTTTCTGTATTTTTCAATTTGATAAGTATGCAGCCAGAATTTGCAAAAGAGTTATATTTTCATGAGACTATATGTCAGCTAAGCATTCTACAGGGTTAAATGTTAAGAGACACTACATGGCATTTAATATATGAAAAGTCCTCTTTTCAGACTATTTTTTTTTCTGATGTGACAGACTGAGTCTTCACAGTATTGATGGAAAGTTTACAAGTAGGAAGTTGAAATCAATCAGGTTGAAGTTTATGAGCCAGCCATGTGCCCTTGCTGCAAAGGCTGATGGTAAGCTGGGCTGCATAAAGTAAAGTATTGCCAGAAGGTCAAGGGAGGTGATCCTTTCTCTCTAATCAGCACTGGTGAGGCCACACCTGTGTCCAGTTATGGACTACCTAGTACAAAACAGTACGTGACATACTGGAGATAGTCCAGCAAACAGACAAAAAAAAAATGAAGAAGGAACTGGAGCACATCTCCTCTACTGTAAGGCTGAGAGAGCTGGGACTTTTTAGAAGAGTTCAGGAGTAATCTCATCAAAGTATGAAGGGACAGTGCAAAGGAGACAGAGCCAGGCTGTGCTCGGTTTTGCCCAGTGGCAGGACAAGAGGCAAGGGGACTCTTGAATCACAGGAGGTTCCTTCTGAACATCAAGAAGCACTTCTGTACTGTGCGGGTGACTGAGCACTGGCATAGGTTTCCAGAGGTCATGGAGTCTCCTTTGTTGGAGATCTTCAAAAGCCTCCTGGACATGGTACTAGGAAACCTGTCCTAGGTGGTCATTCTTGTGCAGGGGTAGCCAGACGAGATAAGCTCCAGAGGTCCCCTCCAACCTCGGCCATTCCATGATTCTGTGATTTGAGAAGTTTTACTCTCAAGAGCATAGGGGGATACAGAAGGCAATAATCACTAATATAAATTTATGCAGTGTGGGAAAAACACTTCCATGTATATCTAACAAATATTATTCTCATTCAAATAACTATCACAGAGACACAATTAAGTAGTGTAATAGTAAATGTAATAGTAAATGTCTTTTTCTTTATTTTGTTTGTTTTTTGTTTGTTTTTTTGTTTGTTTTTCTTACATTGAATTTTCTTTTATACGATAGTTGCATTTTCTCCATATGTAAATATGAGTTTGGAAATTTTAGAAGCAAAAACACTGAATCAGTTTCTGAACAGCTTGCAAAATAATTTATTCCCATTACCTTTATAGTTAAAAATAAAATAAAAAACACCTAACTTAACTTCTACAGTATTCATTTTCAGGCCATTGTATTCAGCTTAATATTTATCAGAGTTATTTTTTCTCTTGAGCAACATTTATGAAATTAACAATCTTCCTTTTTTTGTTGTTTTTTGTTTTCTTCTAAAAACTATATGTGTTTAAAAATTTACATGTGGTCACAGTTCCCCTTAATAATAAAGTTAAAGCTAGCATGACCCTTTCAGCTTAAATAGCATTGCTACTATAAACAATTTAATTAGGTGTTTTGCTTTTTCCCCATTTTCAATTCACTTCTAAGTCTAAAATTATCTAACAAAATTTGTGTAACTGCATATGTTTAATGTCAAATTAAACCTAAGGTGTTCTTTTTTTCTTTCTTGAGCATAAATACAAATCTAGTCTCCATTGATGATGCCACCATTTATGTATTCAGTTCTTTTTGCAAGACCACTGCTTCATGTGTTCCTTTTTTTCAAAATTCTTTGAAGATTAGTGAGAACCAAAGATATGATACATTATTAGCTTTTTTTATTACTGTTTTTCCCTCAAAAGAAAAAGTGGCCTCATTCTCAGTCTCTTTGTTTCTGGGAACAATAACACAATGCCAAATAAACAGAGAATAAGAATCTAAACTATTACTTACCAGGTTAAAAGATGTGATAAATCCACTTGACAAGAATATTGTGAAAGAAAGGCATGTTTTGTTCAACATAAAGGGAGACAAATAAATAAATAAATAAATAAATAAATAAATAAATAAATAAATAAATAAATACATAAATACATAAATAAATAAATAGATAGATAGATAGATAGATAAATAAATAAATAAAGATGTGCTAATTGGCATGTTAACTGACAATCCACATTATCTTTGAAGCCCAGAATAGAAATTGTGATAGAGCTCTTGAAAAATCTCTAGGTAATGCTGGAAGAATTATGTTGGAGCACATATTGCTGGATGCTGTTTTAAGCATTCTCAGCAAGACAGATGTGGATCATTTCAAAGAGCACACCACTGAGAATTATAAGAAGGCTTAGTAAAATGAACTTTAATAAAAAAAGGAAGAATTGGGAAGAAAAGAATGCAGGAATAAAACTGGGAGAATACGTGATAAAAGACTTCTTAGTTCTAAAGTATGCAACTATTATAAATACTTCATATATCAAGCAGATCAAAATGAAAATAAATTATTCTCGCAGCCCACGGCATATAGGAGATAAAGTAACAGGCTAAAAATACAGAAAGAAATGCAATCTATTTGTAGGAGCTGTTAATTACAGAGGCTTCATGAAAAGGTCACAGAATCACTGTCATCATAAGGGCTGTTCTGGTTGCTTGTTTTGATTTGTTTTAAAAAGAGGGTAGACAATTGCCTATCAATGATCAAGACGTAGTTATTGCTGATCATACTTTCTATTAAGGAAGGGATCTTAAGATCTCTTCCAATCCCTTCCAGCCTGTTTTCTATGGCTTCATGGACCGCCTTAATAAAAACAGAGACAAACAGCTAATGTTGGTTTTCAGCCATATTTCTGTCTTTATTGACCCAAACCCACAATATCAAGTACCACTGTTTTTTTATTGAAATAAAGTATTTGTACTGTTTCTGTTAGCTTTCCTCCCAAAGTCTAATTCAACCTTCTAGCTGGCAATTCCTATTTTATCCTGAAGTTAGAAAACATGATTTTCTTTGTTTATCAATGGCTCTGTAAATATACTTACCACTGTACTTGATGTCTTTCTGGTGTTGTTTATTAATCTATAAGGTCTACAGCCTTTTTATAGTTTTTTGTTTGTTTGCTTGTTTGTTTGTTTTTTCCTAGAGATAAAACATGTATGTTTAGTACTAAACATAGATCTTTGACAACTAGGTTACATTAGCTTATAACTGTCATGAAAGATTTTAACTAAGATGAAAAGATTAAAATGATTATAATCATTAAACTTCATAACACTTTTAAAATGTTTTAAACTCAAATAATTTTCTTTTTAATTTCAAATAATTTAATCAATTCTTTAAACTCAAAGAATCGGAGAAGCTATGGTGACACCCATTCAGTCTGAAAAGGCTGACTGCCAGGTTTATGGTGTTCACAGCAGATACAGAAGAAACAAAGGTGATCCAGATAGGGTGTCTGGAAAAGGGGAGAATCACTATTTTTCCACTCTGTTATTCCAGGAATTTCCAGGAATAAAGTTTTCCTGGTGAATCCAACCAAGGTGAATCTGACCATGTTCAGACCTGATCTCCTTTGCATGGTATTATAAAGAACACCCAATATCCCATTTCATTTACCATTTAAAGATGTTCTGCAAGCACATACAGAAACAGTCTTGATGGTAACTTCAAAACCTGACTTTAGGAATTAAACAGAAGATCACAACATTTTGCATTTTTATGAGCTTTGCTAAGAATTGGAGCAGGGAAAAAGGTTCAGAAATGAACTAGCTTGCTTCTTTAAGGAAAAATGACTATAACGTGTTCATTTATATTATCCCAGAAGTTAATTACATTTTCATGATAGGTATTAAAACTGTAGCATTCTTAATGGTTGTTTGTTTGTTTGTTTGTTTGTTTGACCTTATTTTTTGAAAAACATGTACAGGAGAGGGGGACTAGAATCTCTACCTGTTTATTTCAGGGATTAGGACTGTAAACTATGAAATGCACTTGGGCAGAGTTGATCCAGAAGTAAAATTAACAAAACTAGACTGAAACAATCTTAAAAACAGACAACTGAATATCTCTCAGGACTGTATCATAATATCCATTATAGATAAATAAGAAATATTACAGTTTATATAAATGTCACCAGTATATAAATTAGAAAAATATTCCTTTTACCAATGTATGAGTTTTCCTTTATGTCTGATTATTATTACTATGGCAGTTATCACTGGCATTAACAAATGTTTTGTGTATGTGTTTGGAGAGAGTCCCTGTTCCAGAAAATTAAAACAGATTAAAAAAAAAAAAAAAAAAAAAAAAAAAAAGAAAAAGATTTTTTTTCACCCTTCTCACAGTTCTATCTGTACTTCTCCAAGGCATAAAGAGGTAATTGAAATCCTATTTGAAATCCTCTTTTTTTTTTTTTTTTTTTTTTTTTTTTTTTTTTTTACCTCTCTCTCAATATATATATATATATATTAAAGATTTGCTGTTATGAGTTTATTCAGAGACTGAACAAGATTTTGAATGTATGAAGCTTTCCTGTGGATCATTTCACTTACCTCTGGGCAGAAAACCTTCTGCACAGTTAAAAGCCAACTCTGTTAGACAGCATCAGAAGCTCTGGAGAGGAAGAAAAACACATTTTAAAGTGTATAGATTGTGTAAATAAATCAGACCATGAAAAGATGGGAAACAGTGTAGGCACGGTGTATGCAGGCAAGGAGTTTAGGAGAAGAAAGCCTCATGGAAGGTGCTGTGTGTTGAGGTCCAAAAGTCTTGTGTCCTATTTCTAACAGTGACCATCAAGAACCAGACAAAATTTCAAAATCCTTGACTATGCAAATGTAGAGTAATCCAACATTTAGATTAGATACAGATCTCTATTTTTCATGGGCAGCCTTAAGCTACAAACCAGGAGCTTTAACATATTTTCCAAAATAATGATTAATTTTAAGAGGAAAAGATAGTTCTGTTTTCTGTAGAAATACCCTGTCTTTGAATCTTCTTAAATATTTGTTGAGAGCTGAAAACAGCTGAAACACATTAATATAAATAAAAATGTATGTCTATTTTAATTTTAAGTTGAATACCTTTAGTTAAATTGAACATATTCCAGTGATGTAAACAGAAGATCCTGGATAGATTTTTCACTATTGTACTTACTGTAATATAATTCCTAGTAATTATATCATTTCTAAGGTTGTGGACTCTTCAATCTCTTATTTATATGCAAGATGTTTGCTTTTCCAGACTTTGCATTTTCGCTAAGCAACTTCTCAGAAAAGGGTATTGTGTTATATGTATAAAATATTCCGAAGCATCTCTGTGATTTGTTTTGTTTTGTTTTGTTTTGTTTTTTTTTGTACAAAATATTCATACATTAGATTTCATCTTATTTCTGAAATAAACCTATATTTGTAGGACCACATGTATTTATAGGACTGCCTATATTATGGACCATAAGAGCATAATGAAGGGAGATCTTCAGTGAGCTCTTCATAATAATAATCCATAATTTTCTGAATTAATAATGCAATTTTTAATATTTGCAAGGAATAATAGTAATTCTATTTTATATTTATTGCTCCATATTTTACATCACTATACATACTTTGCTCAAAACCTACTTTCTTTGAGGTCCTATTTCTCTTGATTTTCTGATCTTGATTTGTGATACTAAAGTATTTAGCAAAATTTACTAATGTTGGCTGGTACTTCATAGAGTTACTATAACACAGAGCTTAGATTTGCTTTTTCCAATATGGATTTTAATGTTTGCAAATTAAAACCATTTTCAAATGATTTCCGAGTAGCATTATTTTTGTACTCATTGCATTGTTTGATGTTGTACTTTAAAATGAAGAAACAGTAATGCAAATAAAATTTATATCATGCTATCAACTATAGACTGATTATTGCCACAAATTATGATTAAATTCAACCACATCCTTGTGAATTTTAAATTAACTGGGTTTTCTCTAGTAACTCCAGGGAACACTGTACTGAAGTTGAACATGTTTCTATTACTTTCCTGTTACTTTTCACATCAACATACTGTAGTTTCTGCTTACCCAGGACAAAGATTTTATATACATCAAGATGGATATCTACATTTTCCTCACTATTTTTAAGACTGACAACACTTAACGCCCCAGCTGCACTTTTTTCTTTCCTCCCCCTAGCAAAGGTGAAAACAGGAGTAGGAAAGGTGCTGGTGTGTGAAAGTACTTGAAGGGTATGAAAAACAAAAATTTACTTGAGAAGTTTGAGTGATGTGAGTGAGAAATAAATCCAGATTAAATTCCTGAGAGGGAAGGGGTGCTTTAGTCTTCTATGTTATTCTTTGTAGACTAAAATTTAAAAAGTACAGTGAGACAGTACTGTGCAAGGAGTGGCAGTTAGATTGGTTAGCGATGTAAGAAGCAGGGCAAGGCAAAACTGCTGGGGTAAGGCTGAGGTAAGCTAGGGAGATGAGATGGTGGCAGCAAGTCAGAATAGGCCATCTTAGCAAGTATTGGGCCTTACTACTCAGTGAAATGTTAAAAATTCCAATAGTAAATGGAGGTTTCTGCAGGATGGGGAAAACAGATGGTCATCCTCATCATTGCATTCCCAATGGAAAATATTGTACATTGTTAAACAAACAAACAAACAAAAACTTTCACAAGTTTCTGATGTTTACTGAAAGTTTTGTGACACTGAATTCCCTAAAGAGAGACATTGAGAGGCATGGCAAATATGGAAAACACTGTCATTGACGGTCTAATGTTATCAGGTTAGGGAAAAATAGCTGTCTCTTCAACAATCTAGATAATTTTTGTCTTAATTTGTTGAACAATCCAAGATGCTTGCTTGGAGATTAACTTGAGTTAAAGACTCAAATCACAGGGAAGTATAGACAGTAGAAGATCAAGGAACAGAAATAATCAAAGAAGACTTCAGAATAGAAATGATCCAAAATAGATACACCTCAAATGTACATGGTGAGATTCTGAAATACTTTTTTTTTAAATTCAAATGTCTGTTTCACAATGTTGACAATATAGTGCTAGAGCAATATGCACTATTTATATCATAATTTAGTATTAAAATTGGATTCATAATGTTTATTTCCTGTCTGTCTCACTCTGGTGTTACCAAAATATTAAGAGAAGGGTTTGTAAATTGTGTATGCATTTACATACAAGATAATGAAAAAAGGCAAGGTACCTCACTGTTTTTCTTACAAACTTTATCTGGATTTAAGAAACTTTATCAGTATAGTGATAGCACAGAGCTATCACTTTCCCATGGAGTCTGAGATAATTATGGGAGAAGAGTTGTTTAGCTGATGCAGTTTAAATCAATTCTCTGAGTGCTCATTTCCAAAAATGCTGTTAAATTATCTTCTCTCTTCCATTTGTCTGTGTGTGTGTGGTGTGTGTGTGTGTTTCTGAATGTGGTTGCTTTTAAGAGCTTCTTTTTTCCTTTTTTTTTCTTTTTCTTTTCCTTTTCCTTTTTTTTTTTTTTTTTTTTTCTCCTCTCTCTCCACATTCCTAGTCACAACCTAAATGTAAAACACCATATCAGTTTTTATTCAGGTTCCGTTTCTGGTTTTGTCATACTTCATAATCAGATTAAGATAAAAGTAGACTTAACATCAGCTATGTAGTTCGATATATATGGAGAAAGCTGTAAAGTCCTGTGTCACTTGGCTGCATTCAGTCAGATACCTCTACCAACACACTCTTAACTCAAGTAAATATTAACCCATTTGTACATTTGACTAAATTAAAACTGGCTGAGAAACCCCAAAACAGGTACTGAGTAGACATGACTATTGACTAACTTTTAAATTGTACTAATGAAAATTAGTCCTTTCCATCTTTTCACCCTAGCACAATACATAAAAAAAAATCTGCAAAATGAATAACAAAATCCTACTATCCTTTTTAAGGACAGTCATGTTGCTTTTTTGCTTCCTTTTCTTCCTTCATGGATATTAAAGAAAAAATATACTAAAATTGACATGCTGGAGAATCTAGCATCTTATATAAATCAAGTTGACTCTTTACCTGTTTGGATAAAACTAATCTAATATCCAATGTCCAAATCTAATATCTAATCCATCCTCCTTCAGATCACTCTTGATCTCTAAATGTACAGGATAGAATTCTTCAAAGCTTACAAGGAAGGCTAAGATTTGGAGCAAGATGGATTAGATCTGATGTCCAAAAACCTGTACTACTTGTAATATTTCCAAAGTATCATTCAACCTCTATTTGAGGTGAATAATGGAACAGTGATTAACATTTATTGCTGAGTCATGTTGTAATTTTTTAAAACACTGTCATTCATTTCAGTGAAGCTTTGTCAGTTTAAAAATGGGACCTGATTCCTTGTGTTTATGGTTAATACAGGTAAATTAATCTTTCCTTTTAAAAGGTACTAATCAAGTTTACTCCCTGGAGTTTGGTGTTCATGATGAAATACAAAAAATACCCTATGTTTCATGAGGGCATGAAAGAGAAAAGCAATACACTGAAGGGAAATTCAGAGCAGAACAGAAATGTAGTAGCACAAGTTTTACTGCAAATGGTGGGAAAAGCTCTCAAACAGTCATGCAAACCACACCAAAAACAATCAACTTTTGTCAAATATGTGCAAATATAGCAAGTTAAGTGTGCCAAAGTCAGCTAGGATCCAGTTCACTCTGGACTGGAGATTTAATTAGATTTTCATAATTTTTGAAAGCTATTCCCAAAGCAATTTGACAGTTTCAGTGTTTGCAACAAGTAATTAGGAATAACACAGCACTGTCCAAATTCCATCTCTTCCATCCTTCTTCAGTAGGGACTATGAGTAAGCATAAAGCAGTATGATTAAGAATGAGTTTGTTTTATGGTTCAGTGGGAGCTGAATTCATTAAGCTCTTTAACATGTTTTTATTCCTATGCATATTTTAAACCTAATTCTGTTAAGGAATACCCCCATTAAAAAAAAAGAAATCAAGCTCTTCTTCAAAGTGCAGAAAATACTTATTTACCTACTATATACTTATGTTCTCATTTGATAAATACTGTTTAAGCCAAGAGAAATTGCAGGCTGCAGAAATCTTTCTGTGTGGCACAGAAGAGACTGCAAGTCAGTTTTCAAGTCCTTATCTGCAAAGGGAAAGAGATGATTGCCTTAAACTGTGTTATCAGTATGAGACCTACTTTAATGCTCATAAGGCTCAAAAGGACTTATGAAGTGGTAAAAAGCTGAGCTAGGTGGGCTGCATCTTGTTGACAAGCAGCTGGCTCTTCAATAGAGGAACCTGTGCTGGGGTAGCTCGTGTTCCAGGGCAGTGAAATGCTGCCTCTCACAGGTGCAGTCTCAAATATCACTTTTTTTCCTATGGTGGTTTAGATTCAAAAGATGTGATTAACACCAGCATGCAAAACACAAATAAATGAAGTCAGCAGCAGGTCAAAACTTGTCATTTGTATCTGCTTTCCCATCCACATATAGCCATAGCGAAAAGGTTCCCCTTTCCTGACTCCTAAATGCTGTTATTGTTAGTCCACCTAAAGACATTCTTCAATAATTAATCAGATTTTGCAGAATAGAATGGACTGTTTTGGTTTTGCTTGAAATATCTCATTCTTTTATTCTCCACCATATAGTACTATAGTACAATAAAACATTAAACAGAAAAATTACCAACTTTTTGGTTCATAATGATTTCAACACTTTTTCTGTCCTAAAATCCCAGAAAAATAGGTTACGCTTAGAATTTCTTTGTACATTCTGAAAAACAAAAGTCTTTATATATAGCAGCAAACTGCCTTGAAACTGTGCCAATTTTTCTCTTTTATGCCATCTTTACTATAGCTGTATTTTGGGGAACTTTTGCAGAGTTTCTGCAATATATTTAGGCTTCTAACTTTCATTATTGTGCATATGAAATATTAACAGGATTGGAGACCTATTTAATGCCTGAATAGTTTTGTGCTAACTCTCCATTCTTAAACAATAATTTCAAAGTTTTTCATAAGTACCACATTTCAAAGTCCAGGAATGCAGAAGCAAGATGAAAATTGTGTATTTTATAAAAGTCATCTTTCATAACACATATTTATTCTTTATTTATTCTTATTTATTCTTTACTATCTTTTCCCTGTGAAAGACTTCCTTCTCTTTTAGCCTAAGAATTAGATGCAACTGCTATGAAATCAGCAAATATAATGCCCCAGGTACCATATTTTAAGAGCACAGTTCATAATATTTTGGGAAGATGATACAGGACTTGGAGCTGTGAACCATTTGTACCATATTCTCAGAAAGGCTAGCTAAAATATTTGCTCTTTTGCAAAGCTTTCTTAAGCTTGAAACATATAGATTAACTATTAAAAATTTTCATGAAATTCAGAGATAAAAGCCAGACTACTTCTATGAAGAAGGGGAGATAGAAAATTAGAAATTAGAAACTGGAATGAGAGAAAGGGAAAAACATCTCACTCTTGTAAATGTTTTTTTTTATTATTATTTGTTTGTTTTTGTTTTTGTTTTTTACCTCTTCCACTGTATCTATTCTAACTTATTTCACATACAATGTGCACAACACTCATACAGACCTTATCTGCATATCTTATTACAGGTAGGAAATGTAAAGACATGGACAACAACTTTATTTCATTTTCACTTTCTTCCTCTGATGTGGGAGAGTGGGCAGATGTGACAACCAGTGTCTCCACATACTTAAAAGGACTTAAAAGTGAATTTACCACTCTTACAAGAACAGAAGCAACTGATTTTGAAGTGGAATTACCTACTTGCAACCCTTCAAAAGGTTATGAAAACTAGGTACTGCTTGTCCAGGTCTATTAAAACAAGGAGTGAATGCAAGCAGTATATTTCTAAAGTCAGTTGGGAAGTATCTGGGAAGTGGATACAATATATGATAACACATCAGCTGTCATTATATGTATTTTATCCTCCTAGTTTCCTACTTAGTCTCTCTAGTTTTCTAGTTTCCTGTTTATATCCCATGTCATTTCAAAACATTTTTATATATTATGGACAGGCACTGGTAGAAGGGCATTAAAGATATTTCCTTGACATACACACAAGTGTCTTTTGACAACATTGCCTAGATATGAGCTAGGCACATAGAAAAACCTCCAAACCAATTCACTCATACCCAAGACCAGAGGTGGACTATGGAAGATATTGACAAGTCATTTTAGATAATTCATTGAGAATTAATAAATGCTTAAGAAGAGAAACTTCTTAATTTTCATAAACAGACAAAGAAACCAAACTCTACTTGTGACCTAACTACAAGCAAAACTATATATATTGTGGAAATATATTTAGCAGTTCTTTTTTAGTCCCTGTCTGGATCAAAATTCTAGTGTTATAATTCATCCATATTCTGAAATTGACTTCATGTATATTTATTTCATTTTGTTTACTCTTCCCAATTAGAAAACAATAAATGGAAAATACCTTATGCAGATATGAGCTCCTTTTTCTTGTAAGAAAATAATAATAATAATAATAATAATTTATAGATTTTTTTACTAAAGACATTTTAAATCTGCAAACTAGCAGTATTCAGATTTTCAACTCCCTTTTCATACATTTTTCCCTAAGGCATCTATATCTGTTTCTCTTAGTACCCCAAAATAGACCCTTATTCATCTTCCCTACAGACATATGCATCGTCAATTCTCTTGGCCCCCTTTTTAACAAGTTTGGGGTATTTCAAAAAGACATGGAATCTATTTTTGGATTACATACAGGGAGAAAAAGGAAATTAAAAAGAAATGAAGAATAATATAGGAGTATGAATCGTTTATCACAGTCAATATGAAGCTTTTTCTTCATTATTATCTCTATTTGTCTTAAAAATATGTCTAGTGTTTCTGAATACCGGCTTATAAACCATTATTATTTCTTCTTAACATATGGTAGCATTTGTACCTGAACATGTTTTATTCCAATTGCATTCAGAATATCTGACGGTAATTATTTTATAAAGGACTAATCTTTATGATGATGAGACAGAATAGGTATGTTCTGATGTATTCAGCATCCCTTCTAGGCTTTCATCAATAGCTATGTATAACTAATCAAAAATCTTTTGAAGGAAAAAAAAAAAAATCACATTAATTTCCATGTCTTGACTGAATTTCTGTTCATGTGCAAAATATTGAAGCTTTAATATGCTTGCACATATTTGATCACTAATTCATGAATCAGCTTGTAGAGATTCTCATTTTTCCTAGCATCGTTTTGTATTTATGAAGAACTTATGCACTGATCTTCACAGAAGGAGGACAGCTAACATCTTCCTCCATTTTTTTAAACAGTAAGGCTATGTAGAAGGTGCATATTTTTGGTCTCTTTCAAACTCTTGGACTATCATAATTCCCAAGGTCATTCATAGGAACATGACCATATTTAAAGCATGCATAAAAAACATAATCCAAGAGCTGGTTTTAGTCATTGTTTTCACCTTGAAGATACTCTCCTTCCAGACATTTTCATATAATTACAGAGGTAGATATAAACATAGATGTGGATACATATGCACGTGCAAAGAGAGAGAAAAAAATATGGAATTCAAAGATCATAGAAAATTAATCTAAGTAATATGGATCATATATTTCAAATAGGAAAATACAAATTATGTCCAGACCATCACTACAGAGAGTGTTCTGTAGAATAGCCATTGCTGTCTATGCACTCTACCTGTCACATCAAGTAAATTTTGTTGTCCATATTTAATTCTAACTTTTTTAAAGGTTTCAGGTTCCCATAAACCCCCCAGAAATAAAACTAATCATGGATGAACTGACATGCTAGCTAAGTTTACACGTGTATTTCAGAGTTGTGGAGAGCTTCAGATGGTTTGGATTTCTGGATTACTATTTTTTAAGTTTGTGTCTATTCAGCAGTTTTTTTCCTTTTTCTTCTACATCAAACTGACCTTTAAATTTTCATTTGCACCACAAATAGATACTTTTTTATGACCATGAGGAAAGGTCACCTCTTGACCTAAAACCACACTCAAAAGAATTTGAATTATCTTTGGCTATGTTGTTAAATATCTGGGTATATCAGTGTATCAGTGTTTAGACACCACCAAGGGGTCTTTTCTTTTTTTCTTTCATTTTCTTTTTTTTTTTTTTCTTTCAGAGTTCAGTAAAAATAAAAACATGATCTGCTAAAGCAAACAATGGAAAATCTGCGGGTTTATTCAGCATGAATAAATCACCATTATTCGTGATACAGGTTCTTACAAGTGGTAAACCATGCCTGCATCCTTAGTGTCATCTGCCACAAGAAGAGAGCCTTGGTCTTAAGGCTAAAAAGGGTGAAGTGAATTATGTTTCAGTTGTAGTGGCTGTATCCATACTGCACAGCATTACTTTGCATGGTAATCCCTGTGACTTCATGACAAAATTACTATTTTACATGCATTTTTCTCTGTTGAAAGTTTCTTAAGTAATGTGAAGGTTTGTTAAGATCACTTGTGTCATATTGTATACCACATGGAAATGTGAGCATACTTTTTGTGTTCTGGAATGTGAGATGAAGATTCTTGTGGTTCTTTGAAGGTACGGGCTTACTGAGAGATTGATAGGTGATTACAGGAGGAAGAAACATTGCTTCCAGTCTCTCCATGGTCATTTGCCAGTGGCTATTGCCTTCCTTGGGGGGCATCATCAAGGCAGGTGACACCTAGCTATTTCTGTGCATCTCAAACTACCGACATTAATCTGGAATTATCTGGATAACAAAGGTAACACTTCCTCTTTCTGTACCATTTTTGTCTGGGGCCAGAGGATGATGAAAACTGCAATGGAAATTGTTGATTGATGTGAGGCTATGTGACTAAGGAATCCATGTGGCTTGTTCTGAAAAAGTAATAAAGAAAACAAGGAACAGTTAAAACAGTAAACCATCCTGTAAGGACATCAAATGTTGAGCATTTTTTAGAAGCTAGAGCCCAAGGAGAAGCTATTATGTGTAGTGGCCAAGCTGTCAGATGCAGACCTGACTCATCAACAGGTTTGCAGCAAGTGACCTGTTCACCTGGGTCTACCCTGCTCTAGTTTGAGCTAGTGGGGCTGGGCTCTGGTTCAGGTGTACCATTGTGGTTTTTAACACAGGAATAACTATCAACCCAATTATCTGTCATGACAAGTAGATATATTTTAGATCATATGTCACTGCATGGGGTCGCTGTTACAACCACCCTATTCCATTGCTTTTGGCATCTTGGGAGCGAACCATCAGCCACACTGAGCTGTGTTTTCAGGAGAACCGAAGAATATGAGGACACATACAGTGTTGATAGCAAGGATACAATGGTCCCAACCAATCTAACAGTGTAAGTCTACTTCTGACAATACCTGCAGGAGAGAATTTGTATGTTCCATCTCTCTTTGTATGTATATTACCACAAGCAAATTAGATCTACAGCTGCTCTTAGGTCCTTTGAGTGAAACTCAGAGATATATTTCTGACTTTTGAGACAGTATGAAAGAAACTAATTAACAAACCAATTTATTGGTTGTTAAATGACTTTTTTCCCCTTTTTCTGCTGCCTGTGTCTATCAACATATTAATATCTATTGTTATGTTGAGTTAAAAAAAAATAAAAAATAAAAAATAATAAAAAGTTAAATTCACTAATTTTTCTGTCTTACTATGCATTGTTTTTTCTTATTTTGGGGGGAAATTGTCCCTGCTCACAGAAACACAGTCATAACTAAGGCTAGAATTCATCTTTTAGTCAACAACTTATCTCTCTCCTTCATCAATGCCATAGCGCAAAATTAAATTTCAGAAAGGTTCAGTTTTATATGGCTTTGCACTCAGGTATTCATGAGACAGAAACCTGTTTGTGTTTATGTAAGAAGTTCAACTGATGTACACTGCATTTGGAGGCTTTGTTGATGCTGACTCGATTAACATGCAAATAGCTCTTGATGTCTCTGCACAAATTAACATTCCTATCACCTTTATCTCTCAAGATAACTGTTTCTCCTGGCTAAACATCAAAGCTGGATGTCAGTATTTCCCAAGATCTCAAATTTAAAAAGACAGAGTCCATATTTACCAATAATTTCTCCATTTCTAAAATGAATCCCCTGCAGATGAGGCTCCATCTGGTGTGGTTATTAACTACTTTATCCGTGCTCTATAATCACATTGAGATTCTGTAGTGGTCCATGGAAAAGATTGCATTTCTCCACTGATAAACCTCCAAAAAGGAATGGGTGATGACATTAATACTTGCAATTTTCTGTCTTTTTCTCTCTTTCCCTTTCTTTCCTGCTGGTAACATTTGATTGTGAGGAAAATAACTATTGCTACATCCAAATATCCTTGAAGATACACATTTGAAATTTCATTTCACTTATTTATTTATATTTTTTTTTAGCCACTGCTGCCCATTGCTCCTGCTCACCTATGTCCAGCACATAGCCACTGCTATGTGGGTATTGGGCACTGTTCTTTCTGGACAACAGCTACAAGAACCTGTATTTTCCTTCCATTAAGTACCAATCTCCCCTCTGCTGCGGTAGTCTTCATACTGTCTATATCTTGATTTCTCTCCCAGAGCTGCAGGATCTCTCTGACAGAAATAAAGACCCTTAGAGGTGGCCCTTAAAATACAAACTTGATGAATGGGGCCTTTAAAGATTGACCATTGCAGCCACTATCATTGTTTTTTTCACAAGGAATAGAATGCATCAATCTGTATTTGTTAACAATATAGGAGAGAAATATGAAGTAATAGCTACGTTAATGGATGTGGGATTTTTGTTTATTTGTTTTGTTGTTGTTCTTTTTGGATTTATTTGGTTGTTTTTGTTGTTGCTTGTTATTTCAGTGTACTGGTAAGATTTGCAGTATATTTTTATATTCTGTGACTTGCTAGCCCCTTTTTAATAAGTAAATTACGTACCTAATTTCTCCATTTTTTTTTTCTATGGTTTCCATATTTATTTTATCCTGAAGGAAATACTTAAAAGTCCTTTCCAAACTGAACATTGCTGATCTATTACTTCTCCACAGGATCATATTTCATTTGGAGGCATTCATCTCCTTTTTCCCAAGGCTTTTAACTCATTTTCATCAGATCAATAAGAGTGGTTGTGATCAAGAAATATAAATAAGGGTTGTGCCTACACCACCACGTCTGCAGCATTGTGTCAATGTGTCCAAGATAATGTCAAACTACCAGCTCTGTTTTCAATGACTGTAAAATGAAAATTTGTTATTTGAGAGCTTTTAGTGTAAAGGAATATGCTATGCATATGTCTAACCTACCCTTCCATGATAATCATCTCACAGCAGTAACTGTAGCAGTGGTATAAACATGAAAGGAAAATGATGAAGTTTTATATTCAATGCTGTTTGATTACCTATAAGTGCATGTAACAAGGTGAAGTAGAAGTCCCTACAATGAGGTTTTGTTTTCTTAGATTTGAAGATTGCCCTCTCCAACTATTTTTTCTCTCTATTTAAACAGTAAGTACATAATAGAAAGTCTTTTAATGTGTAAATATATTATCTGTTGGCTCCTTTTGGCTCCAAGAGGCTCAATATTTTTTTTATTTCAAAAAATATAGTGAGAGGCGAATGATTTGGGACATAAGATAGCTATATTTACCTACTTCCTGCATGTGTTTACTCAAAACTAGAAGTCAGGGTATGGGTAGCAGTAAAACCACAGCAACTGCTGCATGAATGCCTGCAGTCTTGAGTTTATGCCAAGATTTGTTTGGAGGCTTGTGAGGTCTGCACTGAAGACCCATCTGCTCTGTCTTTGTTGTGATTGTTTCTTCACTGTTGTTGGTTGTTGTCTGAAACAATGCCAGCATGGTAATGTAAGAGCTACACAGGCTGTATTCAATGTGCTCAAGTCTTTGGACAACCTCACTATATATATATATATATACATATATATATATACACACACATACTGGGAATTAATATTTATATTGTAAAATCAGTTCTGTACTTTTCAAAAAGTGTCTCTGATTCTTGCTACCTGCTACATTTTAGTTACCTGCAATGAGGAATTAAAAGCTTCAAATCAATTTTAAAACTCTGTCCAGCACATAAGTGAACAATTAAAAAAAGGCAGGAATCTATTAACATTTACCTTAGCATACTGAAACTAAGGGATATGAAAGCAATGAGTAGTAATATGAGAGGGATTTAGTTCCCATCTATTTTTGGTTATTAATATACTTTTTGTGAAAGGTACTTTAGGACTGCAACAAATACTCTAGAAGTATTAGTTCTTAATGACACAAATCATAACACTGCTTAAATCTATTAAGATGGTCCTAAATATATTTTAAGTCCAAGAAGTTTGAAACTCTCTACTAAATATTAAAGGAAATGCCTTGCAGAATTTGTCTGAAGAACAATATTGTGAATTTTGATTTGTTAGAAGATTTTCATTCAACATTTGTCCAAAACATCTGTGAAAACACATTATCTTAAATGTGTTCATTCACAAAAGAATTCTAATACAAAAGAGAAATATAAGATTTCATACATATGCACACACACATGCATATGTACACTATAACTTATGCATTTGACACAGAGCTGACTCCTGCTAAATCTGATTTATAAGAATTTTGAATGTAAATGTATACATTACAGTATTGCATTCTTCAGAGTGAAAGCAGAAAGCACCATAGGTTCATCCCATGGAATAAATTCCAAATTTAAAATTCCAAATTCAAATTTCAAACAATTCAAAACAATTCAGATGCCTCTCATTTGAATTAGCTCCTAGCAGTGCAAGCTAACATTTTTTGCTGTCTTTACTGTATTCATTCCTATGTTTAAGGGCTTTTTTTTTTTTTTTTTTTTTTTTTTTTCCAGCAAGATGAATGCCAAAATATTCTCTTTGTGGAATAGAAAACTCTTAGTTCATCAGCATTTGAACTGTGATCAAACTATTCTGAGCATCTCTGAGAAGAGCTCTTCTCCCTAATGACCTCTTGTACTAAATTGAAGCGTTAAATCATATATCCAAAATGAAAATGTGAAATTAAAATTTAAATGAAAAATAAAAACAGAAAATACATTTTTCCCCCCTTTCATTGTCCTTTCCCCTTATTTGTGGTTTGTTGTTGTTGCTTTCTTGGAAAAGTAATGCTTTTTCCTGAGTGAAGCTGTTGAATCATAGAAGCTTTTCCATCTGGAGAGGCTTTACAGTTCCAAATCTCCAGACTCATATTGCTCTTAATTCTCCATTATACTAAAGGCATAAAGCCATTTTAACAGACAATGTAGGTTTATTTCAGTTAAGGGGGATTCTCTGATGATGGAGATCTGCCATAGGAATGTGTTTGCCTCCCCACATCCTTTTGGCATTGAAGATGTACGTGTGAAAAAGGATGTAATTCTGACTTCCCTCTATTTCACTAGCATATGGATGCTAAAATACATTGTTGAAGCAATTGGCTAAGGGCAAAAACTGAAAATGCACAAGGGCTGTTCTAACTTAAGACAAGAACCAACATTTGTGTAACCTTAGAAGACATTCAAAAATGTGGTACAATTTTCTTCCTTTTTTTTTTTTTCCCATAAATTATTGCAATTCTTCCTTGGGCAAACTCTACAATGAAATATAATGTAGAAATCAAGATGGAATAAGGATGAAAGATATTTCCTTACTACATCGTGAGACTTTTCAAAACAAGGACAAAGAAAGAGAAAAGCAGCTGTAAGGCTTTGAGTTCCTGAGATTTGGCTTGTACTAAGATGTACATGATTCCATGCACTATAATCCCACTGCTGGAAGTATTTCTGTTATGTTTTTGATGAAACTGTAATTAACTCATTACAAACATGACAAACAATTTTTTTTTCTGTCTTTTAGACACATCTTTGTCCTGTACAGGGACAGGTGGAGAAATTTCCTTAAAAAAATTAAAAGGGAGAAAATAATATGTAAAATAATTATTTAGGTAGAGAATGATTATCCACCATATATTTAATACAATCATTTTTTTTTAAGACACCTTTTAACTGAAATCTGTTAGAGAGTTCCTTAGAGAGATTTGAAACTCAAAATGAGCCTTCATGGTGCTGTCACTATATGGTATTTGTTATTACTTGAAGGATTTCTGCAATTTTCATCTTACATTTGTTTAAAAATCATTTTTATTCAAGGAAAAAAATAATAATAAAATTAAAAAAAAAAAAAGTTCATGGGTAAATGGCCCAGAAAGCTCTCTTCTAGCTATCTGTCCCAAATGATACTAGTGACAGAGATGTGGAAGAACAACCCTCAGTGTGTTTTAACAACTGGTGTGTTTTCCAAGTTATTACAACAATTTTTGCAATCAATAACTTGTGGACTGTACTGCTGAAGCACAGCACATAATCTTCTTGGTTTACATCTGTTTCAGGCAGGTTTATTTAAGTATGGCCACAGAGGGTGAAAGACAGAGCAATAAAAGCCCCAGTCCTGCAATTACAACTCTGATAGCAGATTCATAGACCTGGTCTGAACCCATTATCTCTACAATCCTAGAAAGCACCAGAAATTCCAGCACAGTGCTACACAAAAGTGGAACCTGTTCACGCAGAACCAATTGCAGGATAAAGGCTATGAACATCTTCAAGGAAGCATGCCTAACAGCCTGCTTACAAGGTTGCTCAGTAAGAGAGGTAGCTACCTGTTGATTTTCTATTTTTCTGTTGCATTTTTCCAGTAAGGGAAAGTCCGTTTTAAAGAAATGGATTTTGGTGGAAATGGATTTTGGTGGAAAAAAATAAAAAATAAAAAAAAAATAAAGAATGTTAGAATGTTTGGTTTTAGTTTTGCTTCTCTTCCAAGGGATAATAGCATGGTAAATCAAGGGGTTTGAAGTTAATACCCCTGACTACACCATTTTTCAAACTACACATTAAAAATGTGATCATTTAGAACCTATCAGATTTAATTCAGTGGGATTAGTTTTATTAAATCTAATACAAGTCAGAACATAATATATAGCTTTACTGCTGAAAACAAACAAACAAAAAAAAACAAAAAAGCCCTCAGCTGAGTGTTTTGCTGAGATTTGGTTATTATGCATTACAATTTACTTCACTAATCTCTAAAATATCCCCAGCTTTATTCTGTAGTCCCAAGAGCAAACAGATAAATGCATACATTTAGCTATGTGTGTACTTATAGTTTCAGGAAACTTCTGTTAATAAAACATCTTTGTATCTTTGATGCATCTTTGCATCTATTTTCATTGTCTCTACTCTGTTCAACCCAAGTCAATGGTACTTGTTACCTTCTAGATAAACTGGAAATCTTTTTCAACTCATTTGGTAGCTCTGAAGGAAGTCTAATCTTACAAGACCAAGGATGGAGTAAGCTCTGAAAATTCAGCCAAACATTCACCAAAAGAAACCATTCTTCCATATTTAATTCAAATGTCAATTACATTCCAGAACATTTATTACTCTGGAATTAATTATATTTCAGGGCCTAACTTCTTTCTCAGCTTATTTGTGGTACTATGGTCCGCGGAAGCAATTTCTTGTAACCTTTGCATGAGACTTATTCCAGAGTCTCAGATGCATGCGTAAGCGAATCATTATAGCTGGACCGTATGTTCATATGGCTGATAGACATCTGATTTAGTTGCTTGTTTGTTTTATTGCAAACAGAGCTAGCAGAAATCCACAGTCTCAAAACAATATTGACTGATGCATGTTGCAGAGTGCAAGCCACTTAGTCCAGAACCTGATAGAAATGCATTGATAGCTACTGTGATATGACCAAAGGTAGAAAACAGATTCATGAATGAGAAGACAATGGTTGGTGTTTTTCAATTTGATAGGGATTTCTTGGATGAACAGCTTTTAAATGTCATAGTACTAAAATCATTTTACTACAACATACCTGATGAAATAAGTTGTTTCATTAAAAAAGGCTGTGGTGTGTGTGATTTAGCCATTATGATAAACTTCCCAACAGGACATTGAGGCCAAGGAAATTAAATAGTAAGAAAGAGAAAATGACATAAGAAAGAAGGAAAGAAAGAAAGAAATGGTACCCGAACCCGGACCCTAACCGGGACCCGGTGAAATTTTCCAAAAAATATTTACCA
>CM021697.1:128964379-129127579 GCA_011074415.1 Stictonetta naevosa
GTGTCATGTTCCCAAATCTAGTTTATGCCGTACTAATGAATTTAAAAAGTCATAGTATGCATTTTAGTCTATCTGTGGGGACAGTGTACCCACAGTCTACACTCAGGGCCTTGCTTCTAGGATAGTGAGGCAAGTGCTAAGATAGCTATTAAAGCACAGTTTGCAGAGCAGTCCAGATAGACTGACCACATCCTGTATAATCATGTACAGTGATCAGTACATGACTTCTTGACAGCAAGCTCTAAACTAGGCTCAAGAAGAAAAGCCCAAGAAAGAATTTAGCATGCTTCCTAAATACATCAGATCTTTAACTTTTAACACTGAATGTTTCAGGGGAATGTTGTAATAGAGAAAAACAAGGTAGATTCTTTACAATTCCCTTCAAAAAATATTTAATTCTTCTTTCCTTGTTGACAGAGCTTCCTGGAATACATTTCTAAAGGTTTTACTGAAATTATCTTCTCCAAAGGATGCTGTTTGCAAAAATCATGTTATTTACTTTTTATTTTTTAACTTGAGAGGTTAGTATACAAAAATATGTGATTGGATTACCTTTGCCTGAAAGTTAATCAACAGTTCTTATGTATCACTATATCAATTTCTTTTCTGAACTATGACAAGGACAGTGAGACATAGAGCTTGCCTTTGTGAGGATTACATATTTACCCTCCACAAATATGAATTCCTTGCTTGTTGTTTTTATTATTATTATTATATTAGAATTCTGTTGAGTTGAATCACTACTACAAGATCATTTTCTTAGAAAATCCATGTTAGATTTTACCCTCTCAGCAACGCTAGAGTGTTTGATACTGTATCAAATTGACAGTGCTTAGAGCAAATTAAATATTTTGAGAGTTAAGAGAGGACTGTACAGGTCAGCAAAATGATTAACAGCCCTATCAACCTGATCTATCTCTGTGGTGTTTCTTCTGAAGGTAATGCTTTGATGCCAAGGATAGTCCTTCTCTGACAAGGAGGAGTTTAAATTCACTGTTATAAATGTCTGTCCTTCTCCTGTTCCTAACCTCTCACAATGCCAAGCATCACTTATGGAAGGCAACAGATTTTACATACACCTTTCCCTGGTAGAGAAGACACAGAAAAAAATATGTGGAGATATAGTAGGCAGTACTTAATTTATCACAATTCTCAAGTGTTTTGAAGCAATGGGTTTGAGAAAAACTGGGACATTCCAATCTAAATTGGCAATTACAGGCATAAAGATAGCTATGTCACAAATACTAGGGCAATACAGACATGGCACTGGTATGAGCAGAGTGATAGTTATGAATGGTCTTTCCATTCCACCATTTCTATAGTCACAATTACTGCAATATGATAGAAAAATGCACTTAAGTATAGCAAATATTTTATATCTCCTATGCCCAAGATAAGATTTGAAAATAAAAGCTAACATCAAATAAACTACTCCACATACTATATATCCTATATAATATATATATTATATGTTTATAATATATATATTATAAAATATATATATTTATATATATACTATATAAGAAATGGGGGGGAAGGAAAAAAATCAACACTAGGCAATTATTTTGAAGCATTTTTAATCAGCAGCATAGTATTAATATCACTGTGATCAGACTATCAATGTTGAAAATAGTCAAAAACAATTCTTACTGATTTTGTGTCTACCCATTGTATGTCACATACTGTTTTGGTTTGGTTTGACATAGTTTTGCCCATGTGTGCCATTTGGACTGGCTTTGATTGACTATCAGAGAGGAATGGGCAAAATTTTAAACACTGTAAATAAAATTAAATTTAGAATTAAATTTAGCAAGAGACATCAAGGATAACAAGAAGAGCTTCTTCAGATACGTCAGCAGCAAAAGAAAGGCTATAAGGAAAATGTGGGTCTGCTTCTATATGAGGTGGGTTCCCTGGTGACAGCGGATACAGAGAAGGTGGAGTTACTGAATGCCTTCTTTGCTTCAGTCTTCACTGCTAAGGCTAGCCCCCACACACTACTGAGCGTCGAAAAAAGTGAGAAAACCTGGAGAGAGGAAGACTTTCCCCTGGTTGAAGAGGATTCGGTTAGAAGTTGTTTAGGCAAGTTAGACACCCAGAAATTTATGGGCCCCGATGGGATGCACCTGAGAGTGCTGAGGGAACTGGTGGGCATTATTGCTAAGCCACTCTCTGTCATCTTCAAAAGGTCTTGTAGAGGTGCCTGAGGACTGGAAGAAAGCTAACATTATGCCATTGTTCAAGAAGGGCAAGAAGGAAGACCCAGGAAACTACAGGCCTGTCAACTTCACCTCCATCAATGGAAAGGTGATGGAGGAGCTTGTCCTTGAGACCATCTCTAAGCATGTGGAAGAAAAGAAGGTGATCAGGAGCAATCAAAATGGATTCATCAAGGGGAAGTCATGCTTAACCAAGCTGATAGCCTACTATGATGAGATGACTGGTTGGATGGATGAGGGGAGAGCAGTGGATGTTGTCTACTTTGACTTCAGCAAGGCTTTTGACACTATCTCCCATAACATCCTCCTGGGTAAGCTCCAGGAGTGTGGGATCTCCGTGGACTGAGGGGTGAACTGGCTGGATGGAAGAGCTCAGAGGGTTGTGCTCAACAGTGCTAGGTCTAGTTGGAGGCCTGTGGCTAGTGGTGTCCCCCAGGGGTCAGTACTGGGTTCAGTGTTATTCAACTTATTCATCAAGGACCTGGATGAAGGCACAGAGTGCACCTTCAGCAAGTTTGCAGATGATACAAAGCTTGGCAGAGTGGCTGACACAGCAGAGTTCTGTGTGGCCATTCAGAGGGAACTGGACAGGCTGGAGAGTTGAGAGCAGAGGAACCTCATGAGGTTCAACAAGGGCAAGTGCAAGATCCTACTCTAGGTGATCCTGCTTGAGCCGGGGGGTTGGACTAGATGATCTCTGGAGATCCCTTCCATCCCATCCATTCTGGGAGTCTGTGTTTTTATTAAATGTGTTTAAAGTCTGAGGGAGAGGAAAAATATATGCATGTATATAATAAAGTTTTTCACTCTGGCAGTCCATGGAAAGATTATAAATAATCACTTTTACCTATCTATTGTTGCTTTTAACCATGTTTACCTATTTCCAAGAGAGTGAATTAAACATACCCATTAGAAGAAATAATAATAATAATAATAAAGTGCTAATTACAAGATTAAAGCAGTATTGAAATCAGTAGCCAACAACTAAACATGAATACATTTATATTTCAAATGAGCCCAGTATCCCTTTGCATTAACTGGGAAATGTAGACTATTCAACATTAAAATAATGGTAAGAGTAAGGGAGGAAATAGGGTCATGTTATACTTACTAAGCCTTGCTATGTACCCTGATCAAAATCATTTTCTGTAATTCTGTACAAATGCTCAAATTTAACCAAAATTCTCCAATGTCAGAACTGATCAAGATATTTATTTTTCTTATGCAATTCCACTTAGTAATTTATGCCAGCTGTACTCATGCACATTATAAGATACATTGTTGTTTTTGATTGTTTGTTTGTTTGGTTTTTCAGTAACAGCACATATATTTGAACTGTCTTTTTCACCTTACCTGTTTTTTTCAACAGGATCTGTACAAATTCTTTCAACACAGAAACTGAGAGCTAAAATAAACCCTTCAGTGGACTCCTTGAATGGCTTCTGGTATCACTTATAGCCTTTTTTTTAGGGGAGACAGAAATTGGAGGGCAAAATAAATGTTCTCAAAAACTGCTGTGATTCACAACTTAATATATGAAGTAAAAAATGAATATTAATATAAATTTTACTTCTGTCTAGGAAAAACATTAAGTAGGTCCCTATAATTTTGTAGAGCAGAATTGTCCAGTTTAACACAGTTCATCCACTGTATTCCAAATAGACTATGTTAAGCTACTGCAGGGAGGGCTAAAGTGGAATATATCCTCCTTCTAATTCTAGATCTAGGTTTGAAGACTGAAAGTCAATAAAGAATTAGGGCTTATTTGAACACTTCAGAGGCTAAATGTTTTAGAAAACCAATAGAGGAAGACTATTCTCAAAGATCACTGCTTGGCTCAGCTGTAATAATGAAACAATAGGCACATAAATATTTGATATGTCCTGACATGATTTCCAGAACCTAACTAAGGGTCATTTAGCCTAAGGGCTAAGCAAAATGACAAAATGATGGGGGGAAGGGAAGGGGAAAGAGGAGGGGCAATTAGCCCCTTTCTCTTTTACTCTTATTCATTTCTGGTTTAGAGAAGGAGTAATGGGGGAAAAAATAGAGATGAATAAATATAAAGGTATATAAATGTTGTTACTTTGGGAAAATTCACTTGGGTGGCATATCTTTCTCAAAGAATCACTGTCAAGTACCCTGCAGTGTCAAATATGTTGACAGCAAGCCTCATCATGACTATAATTTGTGAGTCATTCTGCCAGCTCCTGTCTGGTAAAAGCAAACTGTCCTTGAACACTGAATATTTTTTCTCCTGCAAAGTGGCCAATGACTCTCCCTTCAGCATAACATCCCTGAGATGCAAGAAATGAGGCTTGCTTTACTATGACATGATAAACTATTTTCTTGACATCCAGGGTAATCTACAGATAATTCAATATCCCAATCAGGTCTGATCTGGCTACTTTACAACACAAATGTGACTGGTTTTCCTACAGTTGTACTGGTTCTGTTAAAAAAAAAAAATAAAATAAAATAAAAAGGCATTAGCCTGAAGAAAAAATCAGGGAAGTCAAAATAGATTTGTTGATTTCAAATAAGGTAATATCCTGGGGAAATTAAAGTCCTATTCACTGCACTTAGAGTTCTCAAATGCTACCTTCCACAGTTTGGTAGCACAGATTAAAACACACAACAAAAACATGCTGAATTACCGAATCATACCTGTAGTTCCACTCCCATTGCTGTGTATTTGCAGTCTGCTATATTTGGAAATAAGATATGAATCACAATTGTGTTAAATAGATACGCATACAAAGTTTTATGTTTATGTAGAACTCATACTCTGGGAAAATATATCAACCAAACTGAAAATATAACATTGGCAGATCCCATAGAGTTTCCCATTTCTGGCACATAATTTCCAGTAATGATCAGAATGATTGTAGGGGACATAAACAGTCCACCTCTTAGACTCTGTAAAATATATCCTAAACGTAGATTCAGTATAATCAATTTCTACTATTATTTTGATAGTAGTTAAGTCATGTCAAAAAGTACTATAGAAGCTATATATAACCTGTAAGGTTATAATATGTAAGGTTATATAGGCTGCCAAGCCTATATTTTGGTTTTGGTTTTAGTTTTGGTTTTGGTTTGGTCAGTAATCATTCTGTTTTTATGGTGCATAGTTTTTTAGGTGTTTGTTTTTTGTTGTTGTTGTATTTTGGTTGGTTGGTTGGTTGTTTTTTTGTTTTGTTTTTTAAGATTCAAACTTTACTCTCTAAAGATATCAACTTATTCAAACAGAAATGGTAGCATGTATGTAACATAGTTTTCAAAGGTTGATAGCAGTTTGCTCAGTGGTAGTTT
This sequence comes from Stictonetta naevosa, assembly GCA_011074415.1. Taxonomy (NCBI): domain Eukaryota; kingdom Metazoa; phylum Chordata; class Aves; order Anseriformes; family Anatidae; genus Stictonetta; species Stictonetta naevosa. The sequence goes on from CM021697.1 coordinate 128,969,914, forward strand.
TAGAGATGCTCCCCATCTCGGCCATTGTCACAGTTGTGTCTCAAGGATCACTGATAATATTAAACTGTGCTGGATGGAAAGGTTATATTACCAGTCATCATGCAACAACGTTACAATATTAGGGGAAAAGTAAAAAGAAAAAGGAAAGAAAAATTGCTGAACCACAGCTTTAGTTGAAATAGTTAACACCTATTTCAAATTTGTAAGAATTTTTGTTTTAACCTTGAGTAAAAAGTATGAAGTTAATATAAGTCTTGCGATGAAAACCCAGGAGACAAAGGAAATTGTCCAAATACGCCCCTTCTCTACTCTTCTTTCCACCCAAGAAATTGGGATATGTGCTCAGGTGATATCCTCTGGAAGGAAGGAAGGAAGGAAGGAAAAGATACCAAGTAAGCAGCATTGTATCAAAACTAGCAAAGGAAATCATGAGGACTACCATGTTTTAATCAGATGAAAACAACTCTATAAATTCCTGTCATTGTATATTGTAATTGTAATTTTGTCAACTGTAATATTGTAAATAGTGACTATATAGAGTGTGAAAGAGCCTTTGAACATGAAAGAAGTTATTCTTCTTCAGATACATTTAGTTAAAATTTTACATAGCAAAATGTGTAAAGAAATACGTATATGAGTGGGGGGAATAAGAATAGTTTAAATAGATAAACCGATAAACTTTTATTGCTGGACTTTAAAATTTGTCCATGATGGGGTTTACATAGCCAAATTATCCATATAGCAATACAGCAAAAGACTAGTAAAAATGGAAACAATGTACTGTAAGGAAAAGATTTCAATTGAGCTATCCCAAAAATGTAAAAATAATCAAAGATATTTTAAAATTTAGAATTACCAGCCAGTTAATTTATATAAAACTGGCCACATTAAATTTAATGTTATATTACATTAAATCTACTAGAGAAGATTGATATAATTTTTTAACTAATTTAGGAATACTAGTCGATAATAAAACAAGTAGAACAGATGTATTCTCGTGAGCAATTCCACTAAAATATGAAAATCTTCTTCTTAGAAGTTGGAAGAAGATTTCATTTTCAAACTGAAAGGTGTTTGGAATTCCTCCAGTTATGCAGCTATTCATCATCAATTAGGAAATAATTGATAAGAGTGATCAAGTATATGTAATGTGTGATATTCTAGATAGTCTAAAAGAGGCATATAGTCAATACAAAAAGCAGACGCAAGTAATATATCACATATGCTTCAAATGAAAATAATAAAATATTTCACATGCAAAACTTTGACATAACATTTCATAGATATACACTTTTACACTGTTATAAGCACACAAAAATATATTTGTTGTTGAAGTGAAGCTGAACAAGATAAAGGAACAGTTTGCAACACTCCTCCCATGGATTTTGATAACCTAGGCAGTTCTGAAACAGTATGGCTCAATTTAAAACACTGTAAAGAATGAAAAAAAGACAACTACTATTGGCAGTAAGCCAAAGCAATTAGCTAATATTGATAATTGGAAAGCTATGCAATTAGTTAATTACTAGGCACTTTGCTAGGTTGTTCTAGAAAGAGAAAGACATTCTGAAAAAGACAAGTATTCCTTAGATACAATTCAGTTCATTCACAGAGAATGTCTATACCTCCTTGTTTCTACTGAATAGATTTCATTCATAACTGTTTATTCCTCATGGCTAGCTAAACATCCCTGACATTTTTGCTGATGCCATTCAAGTGAAAAATTGCAATTTTGACTGTCTTACCTGATGACTAATTCATCACTCTGAGCATATTGTAATACAGCTAAAGATGAGCAGCATTATTCAGCCAGTATTGGGGTTATATCAATCAAATGTGTCCTCCAAGACTGCAATTTCCCCCTCAAAATTGCTCTGCCGCAGGTTATGTCAAGTAGACATTATCTATCCTACAGTAGTTGTAAAATGCCGGAGACCAAGTAAATTATGTACTAGCAAAGCAATTTTCATAGGAAAAGCATACTTGCATCAATTTTTATTATTTATTTATTTATTTATTTATTTATTTTGGTAGGAAATGTCCTTGCATTATGTCATATCTTAATGTCATACAGCCAGATGGATATTTTGAGGGAAAGCTTTTTTCAGTTTACTCTTTTACATACAGCTCCTTATTCCAACTCTGTCTAAATCCTGCTATGTCTTTCCTGTTACATCCTATGCCTTTCTTTTAAATAAGGACAGAATAAGTGGATATTAATAATAGTATTGTCTAACAGTATAAAGATAGTCTGAAATTTTGAAACTTTTAGATGTAGTTCTAAAAAATCACAACAGATGATTCTTAAAATAACTACCTTCAGAACCAAGGCTTAAAAAGGTGCCAACTGTTCTGATCTGAATTGTACTTTAAAGTAAAATTATAATGACTAAAAACAAAGCGATCTCAATAAAGGTCAAACATTAAACAAGACAAAACATAACATTAACTGATGAAGGGTAGCAGTTTACCTAACAGCTTGTTACAAGTCATCTTTAGTATATAATTCTCATTTGAATTCTAGACTCGGCCATGCAAAATAGCTATAAAAAAAGAAGTAACTGAAACAAACAACAACAGTTAAAGACTGTTAAAGAGAGTTTATTTAATCCCTTGCAAAGCGTACACAGGAGAATAAGTTTATTAAATAATATCAACCAAAAAACAAACAAAAAAAAAAAAGGAAATAGAAAAGAACAGTTTTCGTCAGGACTGAAGGCAAGAGACATTAATTTTCACAGGTTTTCTTTGCTAAATTTGCTCTTCATTCTCTTTCTCACCATATTCACTATACCATTGCAAATGGTTGGCCTGAGTCCTTTTCAGATAATTTTCTGAGGTGACCATTTTGAGGAAGTTTCCCAGAAATCAAAGCAGCCAACAGGTACTTCTTACATAAAAAGGCACACTACAACTCTACAAAAGCAACACTTACTATGGTAGATAGAACTGGTCCAGTGGGGTTTGAACTTGAAAGTTAAGCACCAAGTAGGACACAATAAACATGAAATTTGAAGGGACTTCAAGAGGGACTTCAAGAGGCAAGAGTGCATTGTTTACCCTTGGAAAGTACAACTATATCTATGTCATTTCTAATAGACACTTGTCTAATCTGTTTCTCAATGCTCTTGTAAGCGAGATTTCACAACTTCCCCAGGCAACCTATTCCATCGCTTCACTAATCTTAGAATTAGAAAAGGTTCTATCATATCTAAACTAAATATCAGTGCAATTTAAGCAGCTTACTGTTTGTTCTGTTTTCTGCAAATGTTATTTCTGCATTTTGAGATTTTGTTGTATATCCCTTCAATATCTTCTCCATTTCAGTCTAAATAGCTCAATCATTTTATTTTTTTATATCATTTTATTTTCTAAACCTCTAAATATTAGTATGCAGATAAAACAAAGATAATAGAGATATCTGTATTTAAACCAAAGACATAGTATTGCACATTACATTGATAAAAAATATTCATCTGTAAATATCTCAGACTAGGTTTATTTTCTCCAGAAATTACATACATTTCATGAATTCAGTCATAGTAATAACATGTGTTATATTCAGGAATGTACCTAACATTCAAGATACATCGTAAGAAGTTTGAGGTCTGTGGATAGGACAGGAGAGAAAGCGAGAAGAAAATGGTAAATATATAGATTTGGCATAACTGGTTACGACAAACTCTGAAGGAGCCTGAGGTAAGTCACTAAAGCAGAGCCAAAGAAGCAGAATTACTCTCATGTAGTGTATGAATTACTCTCATGTAGGAGTAACAAATTTCTGCAATCAGCTCTCTTTGTCTCGTACTAGTTTTTCTTCTTTTCTGACTGTCCCATATTTTCTTGATTGAGTAGAGCTTTCTTTTCTCTTCTGGCAGATAATGAGACATAAAAGAAGTTTTGGTGACTGTAAATAGGAAAAGGCAGTCTGTCAACTTCTTCACTGCTGCTCAAGGCAACACTGAAAGTAAAAGTTCCTCTAAAAATAAGCTTTCTCATTTTTGCCCAAGTGATCTAATTAACATGCAGACAGTGAGACCAGTTGAAACAGATATAAGAACCTACTCAGGTTCTCATGTCATGCCAAAACTTGTTGAATATTGGATGTTAACATGCTAGAACACAGCAAGATGGAAACTGTGGGGATTTTCAGATGTTTTCAATGGAATATAATTTATTAGAACAAGTCGAAATCATCATTGTATATCAAACGTTTAATATTTCCATCATATTCATATCATATGATGGACTGGGGTGGAGAGAAGGCTGTTTATACTGCGATATAAAGATGAATATGCCAAATCAGTGCTTCTGCAATACAGACCTCAAGACCTGGTGGCAGAGGTGGGTTACAGAACAGGAGATGCAAGAAAGTTTGCATCTCTGCATGTAATCTGAGGCACTTCTAAGATTTCTTATGCTCTGTCACTTAAGTTTCCAGATGTTTTTAATAAACCTTTGCCTTTAGGAAAGCCAGCACAACACTCTATAAGCATTTCCACATAATTTTTTGGGGAAGCCACATTGCATTCTTTACATTGTCCAAGCTTATATATGGATAATACCTGTATTAAAGCTAAACTTTCTGGTGTAATTTATTTTGGCAAACTCTTAGTTTTTAGTGTAGTAAGTTGTAATGTTTACTGTGAGGTTCATTTATTTAACCACTTTTTCAATTAGTAATATATTAACGTCATGATACAAGTGGTTTGTGAAATCTATTTGCTTGATTTTCCTTGAGGCAGAGATCAATATTGTACTGCAATGGCATATGGATTCTCCAGAAAGAAAAAGACAACAACAAAAAATGCTAGTCAATACTGTTAGCTGTTATTTCCATATATTAACATTTATATGCAGAGGATTTTGAAATTGATGATTTTACCAGGGATGAAGGGGACAGGGGGAGGATATTGGTTTTTTGATAGTGCATATCATTCTCATTAGGACGTGATTCCAGATAGACCATCTGTATTAAGATGTTAAATTCAATTGTTCAGAAACTACTTGTTATTGAGAAATTCCAGTTTTCCAAATGTCAAGGGAAGGTCCAATGATCATAAATGAAAGGGGAAAATTAGGAAAAAAACAAAAACAAAAACAAAAACAAAACAAAACAAAACAAAAAAAAACTTTATCTTCCAAATAAATTAGGGATTTCTTTCTCATGAAGTCATAAATTATTACTGAAAATTATTAGCAATTATTATCGCTAAATGGTTGAACCTTTTAAAGCAAAATAAATACAACTTTATATTGTTGGTACTGCTTCCTTCCCAATGAAATTTGGCCCATTTCTCCTTCAGGGTACATAATATGGAATATTGAAACTTTCTCTGTAGTGGTTTAACCCTGCAGGCATCTAAGCCTGTGTGTTGATATAGAGACAGTTTATTAGGACAGAAAAGGATAATAATAATAATAATAGTACTAATAATAATAATGTGCACAAAACAAGTGATGCAAAATGCAATTGCTCACTACCTTCTGACTGATGCCCAGCATATCCCTGAGCAGCCAATTCCCCCCCCCCCCCCCCCCCCCCCCCCCGCCCTCCCATATTAATTGTTCAGCATGATGTCAGATGGTACGGAATACCTCTTTGGTCAGTTTGGGTCAGCTGTCCTGGGTCTATCCCCTCCCATCTCCTGCTGCACCCCCAGCCTGCCCGCTGGCAGGACAGTGTGAGAAGCTGAAAAGTCCTTGGCTTAATGTAAACACTGCTCTGCAACAATTACAACATCAGTGTGTTATCAACATTATTCTCATCCTAAATCCCCAAAAAGGCACCATACTAGCTACTAGGAGGAAAATTAACTCTATCCTAGTCAAAACCAGGACATTCTCCTATAGTACCAGAATAGCATAAGGAAATGTTCCTCTGAAGGAACACAAAACTTTCTGTGGCAACCACTGAAAATAACGTAAAAATAAACTTTATGCAATTATTTCAGTCTATATCCATACAGTTATTAAGCATAGAACTTCTGTTTGGGTACTCCATTGAGAAGAAGCTGTGTTAGGAGAATAAATAAGAATTTGCTGAATTAATATTTTTGTTTGCTTGAGTAATCTGGTTTCTTCAGTGATCCAGATATTGAATCAGTGATCAGGAACATCCTATGTGAAATTAAAGTATGACATCTGTCATCAAATCTTTTTAACTGATACACAAATAAGAAAAACACTGTAATTTTCCTGTACAAACACAGTTTTTGTCCACAGAGTTTATGAACAGAGACATTATATCTTTAAAATATATATTATCAAACGTGAGAATGAAGAAATCAGCATGCCTTTAAAATGATACTTTATGCTTTAAGTAATGGGTATGTAATGATTAATCTAAATAAGCTATAAGTACAAAGAAAAACATATCCTCTGTTTTGACTGCTAAAAAATTGCAGTTATAGTTTATAATTACAGCACAAGTGGATAAGGGAAAGCAACTGATGTAACCTACCTGGACTTGTGCAAAGCATTTGACGCTGTCCCCCATGATATCCTTGTCTAAGTTGCAGAGACGTGGATTTGATGGATAGACCATTTGGTTGGTAAAGAACTGGCCGGATGGTAACACTCAAAGAGCTGCAGTCAACAGCTCAATGTCCAAGTGGAGATCAGTGACAAGTGGTGTTCCTCAGAGGTCAGTATTGTGATTGACACTGTTTAACATCTTTGTCAGTGATATGGACAGTGGGGTTGAGTGCGCCCTCAGAAAGTTTGCTGATGACACTAAGCTGTGTGGTGCAGTCAATATACAGCTGATCTTTAAAGATGATCTTTAAAGTCCCTTCCAACCCAAACCATTCTATGATTCTATGGTTCTACGATTCTACGATTCTATGGAACAGTATAATTCTTGGGAGTAGCTTATTGTGTGAAGGATGCTTTTCACAAGACACTGGAAAAAGGCCATCTCAGTGAAGGTTGTTGACTTTCCTTAGACTTCAGCCATTGAGAAAACTGCACTATTTTGGATGAAATATTTTTTTTAACAGTTGCATTAAGCATCTCTCATTAAATCAAAATATTATTTCCCAACTTAAAAATACATATATATTTTTTTTAAAAAAAAAAAAAGTATTTTCAGTGCATTGTCTGTATGACCAGACACTGAACATACTTCTATGTGACTGATTCTGTCACAAGGCATAAAATTCATCCAATGATTATTGCATGTAGCCTATGAACTGCAGCTGAAATAGATGGTGTACTCAGACATAGTTTCTCAATTTAAGGATTTCAAGTGCATGGGGATTTACTGCACCCTTTGATAATGGGCTATACTTACTGAAGACAGTTTTTGTTAAAATTGTCTGATACTTTTCAATTTGTGCTGGCTAACTTCAACTTCCAGCCCCCTTCATCTTGTTATGTGATTAAGAAACTCTAAGGCAGCTCTGATTGCATGATTTTGCATCATTGAATTCATATAAAATGTTCAGTATTTTTATCCCAACGTCACACTAACTGGTTAACTCTTAAGATGATCCAAGTAGTTTCCTATATATCATGGAGTGTCTGTTTTCCCATGCTTAAAACAAATATATTTTTGTATTATTATTGTTATTATTTTACTCTTGCTTTGATATTAAGTGTAGATCAATCTGGTTCAATGATCTCTTTTGACACCTGCAAAAAAATAAAAATAAAAATCTGCCTTTGTCCCTCTCATTCAAGTTACTGTTAAAATCTATCAAATAGCACGGAATTGAGGGAACAGCCATCCCATCTTAAACAGTTACCAATATTCATTCATATTTTTTTATACTTTTAATTCTACATTATTTTACAATCCTGAAAGATATTGTAGGTTTAGAATATTTGCTGCATTAAATGCAAGGTAAACATTTGTCTGCAACTTAGTTTCAAACCACACATCTTTTGTAGACTCCCTAGCTTTAACTATAGAAGTTACTTCCAGCAGATGCTCTTTGAACAGCCACTTTTTATCCTGTACCATTTTATGATTATTCTGTGTATTCCTTTTCCTTTCTTTCTTTTCTTGCCCTAAGCCTTGGTAATTTACCCTCTTCCTTTCTTGTAGCTCTTTTCGGTAATGGAGATACATTCTGTTTCTCTTCGTCGCCAGGCTGGATGGGGCCTTGGCCAACCTGACCTAGTGGACAGCATCCCTGCCTATGGCTGGGGGTTGGAGTTAGATGATATTTAAGTTTCCTTCCAACCCAAGCTATTCTGTGATTCTATGATCACACTACCTTTTCCCTGTAAAAACAAGAATCAAACCTCTAAATATTCTAATATTTATTTCTTAAATGCATCAATATTTTTTTTCCATGAAAAAAACATCATTTGAGTTCAAACTGTAACAAGAAAGACTAGACTACAGCAGTCAGAGGTCATTAAGTGAACTAAGACAATCATAAATGGGACCATAAAGACACTAAAACCTTATGTTATGACCAATAGAAAGAGAAATGCTTCATTTAGATAGATATCTTAAATTAACCTCCCTTCCCTGTCAAAGAAACTTGTTAAAGATGCGATGAATCCAGCATAGATCACTACGAGCAAATATTTCCTGCTTTTCATTTTTCCCCATTACTTTATGTTTTACACCTGGGCACCTCAGTAACATTTTAATACTTAATAATAAGGATGTTTCTTCTACATTTGAATAATTGCCATTTGAATAACAGTCTGTGTCCTACAAAATGGAGTATGGTAATGTTGCTTTGTCACTGGAGGCAGTGGAGTTCATGTCTCCAAAGAAAGAAATTATCATTGGACAGGAAACACAATGAAGTAAAGGTTATTCCTGAATTCCTGCAGGGCACTTGTAGCTGATACAATCATGACATCTTAACTGAAAGTGTGTAGAGCTAATTAGTCAAAAGTAGAAGTGTAATCAATACTGAGCTATGAAAACTTCCCACAAGTAACACTGTATTTTTGGACAGAATAAATTGTTACTACTATTATTTAATTTCTGTAATTCCCTAGTGCTCTTTGTTCATAAAAATAAAGCTCTATTTTATTACAACTAAAAATTTCCAAGTGCACTTTCCTCTGAAACACATTTTTTTCATGTGTATATACAGAAGCTTATGGCTGTTTTGGGGCCATGAAACTCTGGGCTCTGGAGTCTTACATAAGAGGAAGGAATCCAGAGCAATTCATGACTGAAGATTGCTTGTGATGTTATGAAAATTAATGCTAGCTACTTGCCAGTCATTCATCTGTTCCTTTACAGATTAGTTTGTGTGATCTCTAGCCCCAAGCAAGCCTGAGAGTATTATAAGCATCACAGTCTTGTAGGCTGTCATCCTTTTGAAAATCAGATATTTCTAACCATTTTAATTGCCATCCCCTTGACCTTTTCCATTTCTGCCATAGAAGTCTTTAAAAACCCCAATGTTTAATCAATATTCCATGTGCTGATACATCATCTTTTTTTTTTTTTTTTTTTTTTTCCCTGTCATTTCCTTGTTGATAACTTGATTTATTTTTCTGCTTAAAGCTTGCAAGGCTTCTATTTATACAATTTTGTGACTGCCAGAATGATCACTGGTGTCTAAATGGCTTTGCCTGAGTTATTACCACACAAGATGGATCATGTTGCCAAACGGGGGTAAAGAGCATCTGTAAGGAGAAGGTCAGGAGATGACTACAGTTTGCTACACTAGAAATATAAAGAGATTGTTACACACACAAGGCCATTACCAAGAGTAATTTTTTCTTGAGGTCTCTTTGTTGGGTTGCCATGTTGGGTAAGATACAGTAAAAAATATTCAGTGAATGATAAATTTATGTGCTTGCCTTTTATCACCTCTTCTGGTCCTCCTAAAGACTGGAAGGACTACTAACTTATTTTGGGATGCTGTGATCTTTAACTCTAGTCTTCAGTGGAATGGAAATATCTATGAAAACACTTCCTAATTATATATTTGGAGAAGAGGAAAAAAAAATCCCAAATATCTGCCATATTATTTGTGTCAGTTAAGGTGATCCAACAGTTTCTGTTCTGTAGATGTCATGGCTTTGGTACACGGCTGTGCTCTCTGAAAATATTGCCGTATCTCTATGTTACTCAATCTGTCAGAGGACTTTTCTCCTTAATCTCTAGAAAGTAAATATGAAGGTACTCTAGGACTTTAGGAGCATAACATACTTCTGTCTCCAGTAGCTAACTAAGACATCTTTTCATATCATGATTAACCTGAGAAAATCCTTTTTTTTTTTTTTTTTTTTTTTTTTTCCCCATATTACCAAGAGAGAAGAGAAAAGGTTGTTAATTTCTTCTGGGACAAGAGTGTCTTTACTTTGAGATAAGACATGGAGAGCCTTAATGTAATTGTATTCATTGCTTCATTTATATCTCTATTTCTATCTTAGTGACTGCTGTGGGTTAACCTCTATTAGGTTTATTTGGCAAGGTTTTGGTAGTGGAGAAGGTAATGCAGTAGTGGCCTCTTTGAGAAGAGTTGAAAAACAGTTCTGTGTAAGATAGAAGCCAACACCATACAGCTCCAAATGGAGCTGGCCAAAGCTGAGCCAATGAGTGACGCTTGTGCAGTGGGTTTCCATGGCAAGGTTTTGGTAGCAGGGGGCTGCAGAAATGGCTTCTGCAAGAAGAATTCAGAAGCTGCCCCAAGTTAGATAGGGCCAGTTTCAGCCAGCTCCAAAGGGACCCACTGCTGCCCAGAGGGACCCACTGCTGCCCAGAGATCTGGGCCAAATAGCAATGTTGTTGGCACCTCTGTGAGGTCATGTGTAAGAAAGGGAAAAAAATAAAAATAAAATAAAATAAAAAAAAATAAAAACCCGCTGTGCAACAGCAGCTGGGAGAGTGAGGAGTGAGAAACAGCCATGCAGACACCCAAGGTCTGTGAAGGAGGGCAGGAGGTGCTCCAGCTGCTGAAACAGAAGTTCTCCTGCGGCCTGTACAGAGGCCCCTGGTGGAGCAGGCTGTCCTCCTGCAGCCCATGAGTCCCACGGTGAAGCAGGTCTCCACGCTGCAGCCGGTGGAGGAGCCCCCGGTGGAGCAGGTAGTTGTGGCCTGGAGGAGGCTGCCGCCCATGGAGAGCCCCCGCAGGAGCAGACTCAGTTGGACTCATGTTTCTAAATTATAAATGTACTTCAAAATTCTCACTGCTGTTTATACTTTCTATTGTTTATAGCTCAAGGGTTTTGAGAGCTGTAAATGAACAATCATATGCTTAATTCTAGAAATAGCACTAACGCAGACAGATAAAGATGTTTGTGGGTGGGGTGGTGAAGAAGGTGAAAGCTTTTACAGCAGATTGTAGTTTAGAATAGAGATCATAGAATCTTAGACTTGTTTGAGTTGCAAAGGCTTCAAGCTTAACTAATTCCACCGCCTCCTGCCATGGGCAGGGACACCTCCCAGTAGATCAGGTTGCCCAACGCCGCATCCAGACTGGCCTTAAATGCTTCCAAGGATGGGGCATCCACAGCTTCTCTGGGCAACGAGTGCCAGTGCCTCACCACCTTCTGACTGAAAAATTTCTTCCTAATATCTAATCTAAATCTACCCTCTTTTAGTTTAAAACCATTACTCCTTGTCCCATCACTACAGTCCCTGACAGAATCCCTCCCCAGCTTTCCAATAAGTCCCTTTTAGGTACTGAAAGGCTCCCCAGAGACTTCTTCAGACTTAACAACCCCAGTTCCCTCAGCCTGTCTTCACAGGAGAGGTGCTCCAGCCCTTTGATCATCTTTGTGGCCCTTCTTTGGTCTTGTTTCAACACTTCCATGTCCTTCTTGTGCTGGTAGTCCCAGAGCTGAACACAGTACTCCAGGTGGGGTCTCATAAAGGCAGAGCAGAGGTGGAGAATCACCTCCATTGGCATGCTGTACACGCTTCTCTTGATGCAGCCGAGGATACAGCTGGTGTTCTGGACTCCAAGTTCAAGTTGGCTCATGTCATGCTTCTTGTGAGCCAACACCCCAAGGTGCTTCTCAGGGCTGTTCTCAATCCATTTTCCACCCAGCCAGTGTTTTTGCTTGGGATTGCCCAGCCCAGGGGCAGGACCTTGTATTTGGAATACTTAAATTAGATTGAAATAACAGTATACAAAAAAAAAAAAAAAAATGTACCTAGTGGGAGGAAATTCGGAAGGAAGAAACACACATAGCCTTGAAGACAGTGAATGGAAACACTACGACATTTAATGGAGTTATTAATGGAAGAAAATATAAAGGAATGTAACAATGTCTTCACTATTAGAACTGTTATTTTTTTCTGTTTGTTAGTTACTTTTTTACTTTTAACATGAAAGCTAGCTGAAGTCACATCACTGAGATCATGAGTTAGGTGAATGGAGACCTCATGGGCAGTTGTATAGAAAGTAGAGACATGCATGATGAGAAAGGTGATCCAAACCTTAAGACAAACAGTGTTGTTGTCAGTTCTTCATGGGTTTAGTTTGACAGGTACTAGAATTTTTATTTTACATTTTCCAGCTTCTCTTAAAACAGTAGACCAGAATATTCTGATTTTGCTTGTGCCAGTACCTTCATTTTAGATCGCCCTACCAATTGCACAGAATAAAGTTAGCATATGAAAGTGTGTAGTATATGTATTGTATATAGATTAGATATATTTCCAGAGTAGCATTCTGCCTGTATTAATGTCATGTTAAAAACAAGCAAAAAGTTTGTAATGGTAGTAATAACTTCAGCATTTTCCCATACTGTGTGATATCATCTGAAAACATCATTATCAGGTTGAATTAAGAAAAAAGACTGGATAGAAATGCAAATAGATTTAACTTGCATTCTGATTTTGTGACAGGAATGAATGTAAATTGTATTCAGGTAGGAAGATGGTACAAACAGAAGAATTTCTTCTCAGCAAGAAGGAAAGCTAAAGAGAATTAACAAATATATGAGCCTATAGAGGTTCAGAAAGCATTCTCACCCTGACTGACACTGCAAAACTTTTGTTTCCTGAACTTTGAGTATCAGTTTTTTCAGAATATATGAGAAGTTATCATATCTGGTAAATTCAAAATGCCTTGGAAGGTTTTTAACCAAGATATTTCATTCTAGATATTTTTATTTCTTAAGACTGAATTTGCAGAACATTTTCATAGGAAAAAAAAAAAAAAAAAAAAAAAAAAAAGATTACTTATGTTAAAAATAATCACCAAATATTTCTTACAAGATTACATTACAAAATATTTCTCTTGAGGAAGAGAGGAAGAAAACTTCTGAAGTGGAAAACAATGACTTTTGGACAACCTGTATCTCCAAGAATACTGAACAAGGTCACTGAAGTCTACAGTTCCTCTCTTAAGATTGATAGAAAAAAGAGTTTTGATATATGTGATGAAGAGTTCAGATGACTTTGCCATTCTTTCCTTGGAGAATACTTTTCTTTTCCTGTATTTGGAACACATCACCTACCTCCACTTGGATCCAGGTACAATAGTAAATTACAGCAATTTTTCTTCAAATAAAACAGAATAGTTCATAACATAAATCTCATCAACTTGAAGATTTGGTAAAATTGAGGATATCTGTGGCACAAGATTTTGTTTTCTATTTATAGAGATTTAGGATTTTTATTTTTTTTTTTTTAAATTTAAACCCTTTTAATATAACTTTAGCCTTTATAATATGTAGCTTTTTTTATTTTTTATTTTTCTTTTCCCTGTGGAAAGACACAGATAGTTGGTTGAACTTAATGGTAAAACTCAAAAAGAACCAGACTGTCTGATTAACTAAGCCTCCTTCTGTATGAGATAATTACTTCTACAGACATCTGTGAAAAGTAATCTGATGCAGAGCAATTTAGGGATATATTTTGTAAAATATAAGAATAGCAACGGAACATATTATGTCCTGTTTAGTCTGAGAAAATCAAAGCACAGTCTCTAAAAATGCTAAAATACAAACAGTGGAGCACGAATAAGAGGTTACAGTGTAATAATGGACGATAATGGAAAATATTACATACGGATCAATCAGTGCAGAAGCAGTTAGGATCTGCAGCAACTCCAAAATTGAAAGAGGTTAGAACAGTAAAATCTAATGTTTACTAAATCCTAAAAGACAGAAGTTGAGCTGTATGTTTGAGGTTATCTTCCTTGTTATTCTGTCACTTTACTAGTGGCAACAAGTTATCATTGTCATTCAAATTGATTGCTGTTTCATGCACAATAAACCACAGCTTGTGTTTCAAACCTGCTGATGTACCACAATAATTTAGTTTTTATGACCACTGTGATGTCTCACACGTTAACTAGTAGTTTTTTTTTCTGATTCTCATACACTTAAACATGAGCTCTTAGCTTTAAGAAAATATTATTCTTCTCTCTTATTTTCAAGTGGAAATATGAAATGTATCAGGATGTAAGTTACATGATAAAAATGCCTGAAAAAAAAGATGTTAAGGCTATTTTGTCTTAGCAGCTGTAAGTAAGAGAGTGTCCTGCCAAACCCAGCTCTCCTCATCCCCCCACTTCTTACCCCCACCCCTTTTTTTATTTTCCTCATATATATATATACCATTTCAGAACATCATGCACCTACTAGAGAATCTTGTCTGTTAGCATAAGTCACTCCCTGTCCACTGTTCAAAACCATCATGAAGGTATCAAAACTACCATGGCCTAGATATTAAGAGACTCACTCAAACTTCTTATATTATCGTGTGTCCTCTTGTGGAGACTTCTGACTGCAGCAAGTATGTTTTTGCTATAAGCAGAACAAACATATCACTAAATTAGACGATATTTGTGATGTATTGTGATGGCATTTTTGTACTTGTGAGGGTATTGTATTTTGATTGCCATTGTGTAAAGCAGTAAAAATGAAGTGATTTGCAAAGCAAAGAACCATAGATTTATATCTTAGTAAATCTCCAGATATTTCAAATGAAGAAAACTAGCTTTGTATGTGTGGTGGCTTCACACCAATGGGCTGTTAAATTCCACCATGCTGCTCTCTCATGCCCTATCCTCAAGAGAACAGGGGAAGAAAATATGACGGAAAAAAAGTTCATAGACTGAGATAAGGACAGGGAGATCATTCACCAGTTACGATCACAGGCAAAACAGACTCAGCACAGGCAGATTAATATAATTTCTTGCCTATTAATAAAAACAGACTAGAGTAATGAGAAACTAAAAGCAAACTAAAAACACCTTCCAAACTGAATCCACCCTGTTCTATCTCCACCCCACAAGCAGCTCAAGGGAATGGGGGCCAGGAGGGACCCCCGCTACTAAAACCATGCCACTTAAACCCAATACAGTATGAAAATAAATTTACTTATTTACTTACCTTCCAAGTTCCACCACAACTGCTCTCTCACTCCCCCTCCTCAAAGAGGAATGGGGAGAAAATATGACGAAAAGGGCTCAAGGACTGAGATAAGGACAGGGAGATCACACAGTAATTATTGTGATGGGCAAAACAGACTCAGCAGAGGGAGATAGGAAGATTTATTGCCTATTATTAACAAGCTAGAAAAGCGAGAAACAAAGGAAAGAAACTAAAAGCACCTTAGCCCCCATCCACCCTCTTCCACCTCCTCCCCCCAAGTGGTGCAGGGGAATGGGGGAATAGGGGTTATGGTCAGTCTATAGTACTTCTTTGCCGCTGCTCCTTCTCGGTCACTCTCGTCCCCTGTGCTGTGAGGTCCCTCCCACGGGATGCAGTCCTTGCCGAACTGATCTGGCGTGGGCTGCCCACAGGCAGCAGCTCTTCAAAACTGCTCCAGATATGGGTCCGTACCACGGGGTCCATCCCTCGGGAGCAAACTGCTCCAACCTGGGTCCCCCATGGGCAGCAGCTCCTGCCAGGTCACCTGCTCCTGCGTGGGCTCATCTCCACGACCTACATGTCTGGCCCAGAATCTGCTCCGGCAGGGGTCTTCCACAGGCCGCAGTCTCCGTCGGTGCAGGTCCATCTGCTCCACCGTGCTCTCCTCCACGGGCTGCAGCGTGGAACCCTGCTCCACCGTGGTACTCCATGGGCTGCAGGGGGACAGCCTGCTTCACCATGGGCCTCACCACAGGTCGCAGGGGACTTCTGCTCCGGCGCCTGGAGCACCTCTCCCCCTCCTTCTTCACTGACCTTGGCGCCTGCAAAGCTGTTCCTCACTCCTCTCACTCTCCCAGCTGCTGTGTGGCACAGCTTTTTTCTTCCCTGTTTTAAATCTTCTCACACAGAGGCGCAAAACAACATCACTTATTGGCTCAGCTCTGGTCAGCAGTGGGGCCCTTACCAAACATGGGGCAGCTTCTAGATCCTTCTCACAGAAGCCACCCCTATGGCCCCCTGCTACCAAAACCTTGCCACGTAAACCCACTACAAATAAGCTTTCTAGTTTTTCCAAATTACTATGTCATTGGTTTATTAATGGACATATTCAATACAGTATCAGGGAATTTACTTCATAATCCAGCAGAGCACCTTTAAAGGGTTAAAAGTAAAACTTACAAGTATATATAGATAGATAGATATTTTTTCCCTTGGAACATAGTACAAAAAATTATCTGGACTTTTTTTTTTTTCATAGTTAAACATAGCAACAAAATCAATAGTTCTTGTGTTTCACTAGAATCATCTCAATAATTTCCTTAGATTCCTTCAGGAAAATAATAAAAAATAAACCAAATTACATTGTTTTTTAATTTCATTATAATAGCATTGAAATATTAGAGTAGCATTTTTCTTCTATTTTTAAAATACTAGCTGGACTTTTCAGTACTTAGATTATTTAAAACAGAATATGTGCTTCATGGTTTTCCACTTATACTAATGAGAAGATTGCACAAAGATAAACAATAATGAGATCAACAGGATGGATGATATCCTGACTTGACTATTTGAAATTATAACTTACTGTAGGTGATCGTTCTGGGTAGGACCATGGTCTCTTAAATGAGCATTGTAACTTCTTGTGTGGAAAAGCAAAACAAAACAAAACAAGAAAAATCTTAAGACAGAATCTAGAGATTTTTCAAGGAAATGTGATTGTTTTAGGCAAGTTGTACTGAGGGGGTTGTGCCTTGTTCAAAGCTCTGAGCCAAATAACATGCTTAGTGTTCTGTGCTTCCTTTGCTCAAGCCTATATTACCACTTAAAAAAAAAAAAAAAAAAAAAAAAAAAAAAAAAAAGGCAGCAAGCAGCAAGTCTCTTCATGAAGAAGAAACAGTTTCCTGGTCCTTGATAGAGAGGATGATATCCTTTGATGACTGACTGCCATAAGTAACCATAATGTCATGGGAAGTCATGCTGATAAGAGAAGTGATGAGGATAGAATGCACAGTCCACTTCTATCTGGTCTTGCTTTCCCTGCTACCTCTGATTCTACTAAGAATACTGGACATGTGGGCAGTGGCAACAGAGATACCAAGTGGTAGCAACAGAGATACCAAGATGTTATAACATGCATGTCAACTCACTGTGAGCTCTTTTGTAGTCAGTAACTTTAAAACAGTTAATTCTGCACTGTGGGAAGAGACATGAGTCCCTGCTCAGCACAGACACTGAAAAGTCCTGTACACATCTGAGTCGTCTTTTTCCACTCTACTTCTCAGTCTTCTTGCACCCAAAACAGTTGCAACCAAGAGAACCATAAGAGCATGCTTTGATAACACTATTTATTAATCTTTGCTTTGACATTACTTTTGGAGGACTTCTCTGAGGAAAACAACACATGCATACATATGACCAGGGTTTATTGTCTGAAAAAGGCAACTTCAGCTAAGCCAATTATTGTAACTGATGTCCTGCAGAGAGAACATTTGCTGCAGACAGAATAGGCTTTAAATTTCTTATACTTAGAAAGCATTATTCAAGGAGAAAAGTAAGTCTACACTTTGAAATCCTTCTGGTTTATCTTATATATTTAATTACATATGTCTCTCTGTTAAGAAAGTATTTTAAAAAGTTTTTGATAACAGTGTTCTCAAAAATTATA
Source organism: Stictonetta naevosa (assembly GCA_011074415.1). Lineage (NCBI taxonomy): Eukaryota > Metazoa > Chordata > Aves > Anseriformes > Anatidae > Stictonetta > Stictonetta naevosa. The sequence goes on from CM021697.1 coordinate 128,987,837, forward strand.
GCCAGATGAAGGTATTGGGTTTTTAATGAATTGTAAAATATGGAATGAAAGGGAAAAAGAAACTAACCCTCATGAAGTGATAGCACATTTTGTTAGCATATCTGTATCCGAAAATCAAAGTCCCACTGTATAAAGGTAAAAGTCATTTAACTGACAAAATTTCTGAGTGACTGAAAACTGGCATCTGTGAGGTTCTAACTTTATAGGTTCTCTCCTTATGGGTTCTTTTTTTGAGAATTCTCACTAGAAAACAGCAGTTGAAAAGATTATCTTTAGCAGTACTAAATAATAGAGTGTTCTGTGACATTCAAAGGTCTGGAGCTCCCTGTGGAACCAGTGACATTTGTACAGCAAGTTAGACTGCTTCTGCAAAGGGGAGTGGTGGGAACGGGAAATTATAGCTTTTTGACAGAATGTTAACCCCACGTTGCCAGCTTTTCTGAAAGATAACTAAAAAAATAAAAATAAAAAAAATAAAAACCACCTCCAATAATACCAAAACCTCCAATAATACCTGTAACAAAGGGCCAGACTCTTACATGAATTTTAAACTGGCACACATCCACCGCTTTTGAAGGTTCCAACTGATGCTCTGTCCCTGGCAGGTTTCAGAGAGGAAATAAATGCCATGTTGGTATGCTCTGGTGACAGATCAGTTGGGTATGTTTTCCCAGATGGTATAATGCAGCACTTTATTAATGGCAGCTCCTTTTTCTTGTCAATGCAACATTTGAAATGTTTTTTTTTGTTGTTGTTGTTGTTTTTTGTTTTTTTCTGGTTTCTGGTTGACTTACCTGGAAGTTTAAAAAGTTTCCCCAGACATATTTGAAGTAAATATGTCTAGCTCAGCCATTAAGCAGGGTCACTGCCTCCAAATGAGATCTCTTCCTATATTTACTCCACTACTATAGTGGAAAAACATTAGCGGAGAAATAGACTGTGGGCTTTCTTCACACAGGAAGTGATTTGATCTTATGCATCCTGCATGCCTTTAAGAGCAGGCTGTAACACTTGCAGAAAAATAAACATACAAATAAAAAAAGGAGAAGCCACTTCATCCCTCCTGTTGAATCTGGAGAAAACTGCAGCTAGACAGTTAGGAGTCATTGGGAAAGAAAGCAAGCAGGCAAGGAGAACCCGCTTTTCTCCTGGAAGAAAGCAGAACTTGGTTGCAGACCTGGATATATTTTACATCTACTTCTCTTTAGCTAGCTATCCTTACTTGTGACTTTATTCGTTGTATGATAATGCAACTTCAACATGGGGACTGAGAATTTACATATATATGAAATTCCACAATCCTGATTCTGAGACCTTTCCCTGGGTTACGGGAGTAAAATTCATTCAGACTGAGAAGGGTCTGCTTGGGAAAAATGACACCAGGTTATTGGGTTATCTGTAAAAGTCACTTTGTTCTGTTACTTGCCACCACCAACAGTCTGATACAGTCAGCTGTATGGGTCAGCAAAGTGACCTGCTTTGTAGATTTCCTTAGGGATTTAAGCTGAATTGGGAAATTCTGTATCTAAAATTATATAGCAACAGAACTCAGCTGGAATACAAACGTTATCCCCTCAACAGGGCAGCTAAATCCATGTTTGATCACTCAAGCAATTTCTGTTTCGAGGAGCTGGAGACCAAGGCAGTGTTAGAAGTAGACACTTGATTACTGTGTGAACCTTAAATTGAGAGCCCTAATTCCCAATTGAGATGGGTTTTCTACGGTTGCATTTAGCCCCATGGGCACTTCAGCACTGCCTGTCAGCATTTGCTGGGTTTCTGAGTCCATTTGCTTTGTCCCCCTCAAAATGTGCTCAGGCTTTCCCACTGTGGGCAAAAACAAATGGAGAACATAAGCCTAACACCATAGAGAATCTTAAACCTCATGAGTACTGATAATGTTTCTAAACAGAATTACAACAGAGATAGAGAGCAGGATTTATTGTATATTAGTAAGAATTTGGCACTTCAGACTTAGCCAGTCCTCCAAAACATTTTTTATGTAATACTGCTCATTGTGTAGCTAATAGAGTAACACTGTCTATGGACTAAGTCCAGGCAGTTCAACTGAACTGGCTGTTTAACCTCTCCAGTTATACATTCATGTTATTTGTGTTAGCCAAAATATAGCCTGAGATTCAAAGCTCTCCTGAGACATAATATGTTATGTGTATATTAATCATATATTTATGTGGTGGTTTTACCCTCCTATGCAGCTGAACTCCACTACAACCACTCCCTCACCACCACTCCTCAAAGGAAAAGAGGGAAGAATAATGCAACAGGCTTAAGGGTTGAGATAAGGACAGGGAGATCACTCAACAATTATTGTCACTGGCAAAAAAGCCTCAGCATAGGGAGATTAGTATAATTTAGATCACTAGCAGACTAGAGCAGTGAGAAAATAAAAGCAAACTAGAAGGTGCACCTTCCCCCCATGCACCCTCTTCTATCTCTTCCCCACAAGCAGCTCAAGGGAATGGGGATGGGGACTGCCTTAAGTCTTCACCTCAACCAATCCTTCATTTAGACTGCCCCTTCTCCAGCCTGGGGTCCCACCCCACAGGATGCTGTCCTTCACAAAATGATCCTGCGTGGGCTTCCTACAGGCAGCAGCTCTTCAAAAATTGCTCCCATGTGGGTCCATACCACTGGGACCATCCATCAGGAGCAGATTGCTCCAACATGGGTCCCCTACAGGCGGCAGCTCCACTGACACCCCCTGCTCCTGCGTGGGCTCTTCTCCACGCGCTGCAGCTCCGGCCCGGGGCCTGCTCCTGCGGGGGCTCTCCGTGGGCCGCAGCCTCCTCCAGGCCACGTCCACCTGCTCCACTGGGGGCTCCTCCACGGGCTGCAGCGTGGAGATCTGCTCCATGTGGGACCCATGGGCTGCAGGGGGACAGCCTGCTCCACCAGGGGCCTCTCCACAGGCCGCAGGGGAACTGCTGCTGCCTGCCTGGAGCACCTCCTACCCTTTCACGGACCTCGGTGTCTTCATAGCTGTTTCTCACTCCTCACTCTCCCAGCTGCTGTTACACAGCAGGTTTTTTTGGTTTGTTTTGTTTTCCCTTTCTTAAATCTGCTCTCCCAGAGTCCATCAGCATCGCTCCCTGGCTTGGTTCTGGCCAGCAGCAGGTCCCTTTTGGAGCCGCCTGGAGCTGGCTCTGATCTGACATGAGGCAGCTGCTGGGCTCTGCTCACAGAGGCCACCCCTGCAGCCACCTGCTACCAAAACCTTGCCACATAAGCACAATACACTTCCTAACTATTTACATGCTTGAAATATTTGCTGTAAGCAAATAGCTTGTTAGAGATACCACCCTAAGTGATTTCCTAGGCTGAATTCATCCACTTCCTTCTTCTTTCAACTGCCATATGCAAACATATGAACAAATACTGTTCTTGTATTGCTTCTTCTCAATACATGGCTAATCTAATTGAAGTATTAAAAGCAGGTAAAAAAAATTGTTATATTATTAAATTTTAAAAGTCTTGTTTCTTCTCTCTCAACCAAAAAATCTAGTATCTAACATTACGCAAGGCGAAGGAAAAGGTAGCAAAGTGAATCCGCCCACATTTTCTTTAAAAAGTACTTATGGTTTCAGTGTCCAACCTGGAAGATAGATGATCACAATGACAAAGGCTTATTAAAATTATTCTGCATTTCTGATGTTATGACAAGCCTGTGTTTTCCTTAACTTACGCCAGTGGTTACTGGATTTCCATTCATCTGCATTGCCTGAATTTACCACAAGAGTACAGAAAAAGTGGAAATGCAGAGGCTCTTTTCACTTCAGATCGCATCATTAGGTCCTGTAAAATCACTAGTACCCCCCAATTCTAATGGTTCAGCAATGATTTCTGTTACATACGGAGGTGGCCCAGCAATGTTTTTTGTTGTTGTTGTTTGGTTGGTTTTTTTGTTTGTTTGTTTTGTTTGTTTGTTTGTTTGTTTTAGCTTGGTAAGTAGAAATGAAACTTGATGAAATTTAACCCAACATCTGAAAAGTTCTTTTAAGCAAATTTCCATAGTCTATGTTGACTTCCTAGTTTCCATAAAGCCCTTTGAAATTATTAATCTCAAAGTTTTGTTGTGGCATTTTATAAATTTATACTAATTCTTAGAAATTGTCCATAAAATATAAAGTCAAAATGAGGCCAATAGGAATAAATAAATAAATAAATGTGGCAAAATATGCCCTGAGGTATATTTCTTCCAAATGTCCTGTCTCTCCTTATAAATACTGTGTCAAGACTTCTCCCTGTAGGACAAACAGTTCTTCTGTTCTTGCATGATTATTTTGTTTGATTTTAACAGTTTCTCAGTTTAGTCTGCCAGCAGGCCCATGATCTATCCAGCAGTGTGCAATATTTAATTCTTCTATCTCCAGCTTCCCTGCCTCTGTTTTTCTGTCATAGCTGGGCTTTTATGCCAGTGGGCAGAGATCCCAGGTCCAAATTTCAGATATCCTTACTGAAACATATAAAATAAATTAATAAATAAATAAGTAAAGCTCTGAATTTCAATTCCCAAATAGCTTCAGCATAAAATACTGCATTAACTATTTCCCTTTTCCGCTAGTCTTTTCCCCTTTACATCCCTCAAATAAATCACTCACATCCACAGAATTTCCTTTTCTAACTGCAGTATACTACTGCTAATTAACTGTTAAACAAACAGACAAACAGAATATGGCACTTTATTCTGCATAGCTTTAAAATTAGTACTCATTTGTATTGTAGCAGAATCCGATAGGCCCTGCTGAAACCAAGGTCTTATATTGCATAGTGCTGTATGACCATAGAGGAAGCATCAATCTCATCCCTAAGAGCTAATAGCTGTGGCAGGCAAAAAAAGGATTATTCTACCTTGTTTAACAGATGAGGTATGAAAGTGCAGATATTAAACAATTTGTTCAAAGAGAGCCATGGCAGAACTGAACCCAGATCTCTTAAATCTGATCCAGATGTCCAGTTCATAAGGCCATGTCTTCCTTCTGTTAATTCAAATTCTGTAAATATCTGTGGACCATAGTTCAACAGCAATTTCCTATTGCTATCAATAAGAAAATATTTCATTTCTTCTCTCTTTCCCTCCTAAAAAAATTTGAAACGTCAGGATACTAAAAAATGTTGGGTGTTATTTTTTTAAAATGCATGCTATTTCCATTGCCAAGGCCAGTGTTTCATGCCTCACAGAATAACTGGCTCAAACACAATTCATTTTCATTGCTGTAAACAAGATGTAATGGAGCAGCATAGCAGTAGCCACAACTGCCACTTATTATCATTGCTCTAGTTGCATATAATTAATTCCTGGTGAAAAACACCATTATAATAAAACAATTCAAAACAATCTCTCAAGCAGTGTTTCTGCCCTGGAAACAACACATCACAGTCACGAGAATGGTTTAGGCTAACACTCCTGTTGTTCTGTACCAGAGCCAATAAGCTCCATATCTATCAGTGCTGCAACCAACCAACCCACAATAATGAGCTTATTGGAAACATCTAGTGGAAACTGAACCTATCATTTCAAGATGTTTTAATAATTAAGCAAGGAAAGACCAACGTACAATGGAGAATAGAATATTTGTGACAAAGATTCTTGTGGGATGCTCTGTATCGCTCTGTAGTTAAAATAAATAAACACATAAATAAATAAAAGCAGTTTCTCAACTCTTATGAGGGATGACACCAGACTGTAATACTGCTATGAAACACTAAATACTTGTAAAAAATAGCAATGGTATTCACAAATCAATACAGAAAAAAAAAAAAAAAAAAAAAAAAAAAAAGAGCATTCTAGCATTCTTTTAAGTTTGGAATGACTTCACTTATGTAGGTTCCATGACATGCAGGAAGAGACAAGGGAAATCACCACCAAAAGGCTTTGGCTATAAAAATATTCAGTGACTTCTATATGAAGGTGATATTTCAAACTATCATTACAAAAGAAAAAGAAAATCTGAACTGATTCCTGCCAAAAATTGTTTTGCCATGTCTTGCTAACCCCACTGTCCTTTTGAATTAAACTGGTACTAGATTCAAAGCTGATAAGCCTTTCTCCTTTCGGACAGACTGAAGAATGTTTGTTGCTTGTTCGTAGTTTCCGACATTATCTGCAATACAGTATGTGGTCTGTTCCCTTGGACTGCTTGAGAATTTAAGTTTTATGGACTGCATTAACCAATTGGCCAAATCTAATCCTGAACAAAGAACATTATTGAACATTGTGGGCATCCAGGTATTTTTAAGAAAAACCTGAGACTATTTTATGAATCTGTGCTATCTGGAATGTGAGATCTTCAGAGACAAGAAGGTCAATATTTTCAATTTGGTTATATTGCTTGGATAAAAACTTCTTTGGTATCTGAATTGTAACCAGGAATAACATGTGAAATATTTTCCTCATCAACAGTACTATTTTAAAAATAGCTTGGATAGTAATAACATCAATATAGCAATATATATTGCTTCTTCTACAAGTAGCAGTGTGTTTTTTTCTGTGCCCATTGCTATACTGAACCACAAACACATCCTAAAAGGACCTGGCATGTCAGAGGGCTGATGAATATGGTCAGGTAGGTCAATCCTTTCCTTTGCAAGTTGCAGAACAGGAAAAAGTGATGTTTGCAGTCCTGTAGAGTTTGGAGCAGAATTTCTAAATCGAAGTGTAGCAAATCACATTTGAGTCCTTCTTATGTGAAGCATCTCAAGGCCCCATGTCATCCAGGATGTCTTACTGCAAGTCATTTTGAAGTGTGGCACTTAACTGGGCAAGTATACCTGGAAGAAGTAAAATACTCAGTGGGCAGAAAAGCAAAGAGGTACAAGCATGACACTGTAGGTTGTTTTGTCAGCCATAAGGAAGAAGAGAAGGAAATATACTTCTGCTACAATTAAGCACAGAGTATCCCCCATGAAATTAAGTTACGTTAAAGAAACATTTAGGGCATATTTATACTTCACAGTGCAAAGCCACATTGGCAAGGAGTCCAGGTAGCTCTGAAAAAAATAGTGTATCTAATTTGTTTTTCAGTGTGATTAGTTTTGGTACTAGCCACGACATGGTCCCAGTGACGAGAGGGTTCCAATTTGAAATCTCTGCAGTTCTTTCTAACAGCCCAAGCAGGCCATCCTGAATGTCATAGAGCTATTCCGTAAGGTGGAAGCAAGCTTCAAGCAGAAGCTGGTTTTGAACCTCAGTTTCCCCAGCTCATGTTTCCACTGTGATCCACTTGTGAAGGAGTCCCATGCTGTTGTGTCTCCCCTACCTCTCCATGGCACTTACATGAAGAAAATGTTTTAAAAGATTGTGCTCTAACATTGAGAGTCTAATATATATCCTGACATCAGTGAAAAAGTGGGCATAAACTTCATTTGTTCAGATTACATTCAGGCTGAAAAGACTGGCCTAGGAAACTTTTTAAAACTCTGAAATCATAATACCACTAAGGCCAATGAGTGGTTTTCATCAATTTTCACTGAGTCGGGATTTAATTACTCCAAAGAAGCAAACACTTTGCTCAACTGTAGTTTTGCAAATAGGAAAATGTGTTTTTATGAAAATGGAGAACAGAAAAAATACAGAACCTTTTTTTAACTTAGCACCATAGAAAACCCAGCAACATTTTATGGCTACAAAGCTGTAAGTTTACAAGTACAATGAAACTGGATTTATTAACATAAACACTATTAGTGAATTCTATTTGACCATATAAGTCTAGATGGTCCAACATTCATTTGAAGGTTAAAAAAATAAAATGCAATAATTGAATATTGTTTCCTGATTTCTACTCATTCACGTATACATAAACTTTTCTTAGTGGAAATAACAGAAAAACAAACAAACAAACAAACAAAAAACTACTTTATCTTTTATTAAATATTATTGAATGAGTTAAGCTTTCTAGAGTTTTCTAAACTATTCTTTCTTTCTAAACTATTCCTTTCCTTTATAATTAATACTTTTCTTTCTGTTTTATTCCTTCCCCAGCAACTCTTAACTGTAGCTAGAACTGGAAACAGAGCTACCTATCTTGAGAGAGGTTGCACTTAATAAAAAGAGTTAGAAAAGTGGAAATTTCTAAAACAGAGCTGTCCAGTTAAGGATCGTATATACATAACTTACCATCCATATTTCAGATGATTTTTCCTTCTCACAAGATATTCACTACTCCCTTCCTGCTATCTTAAAAAATAAAATGAAATCCAGGCACACAAGAGCCAAGTGATCACCACCCACCTTATCCCAATATTTTTGTTCTTTGTAGCAACAGTAAAACAGGTTTCCGATTCTTGCCTATACTCTGATATCAAGGATTCCTTCGCTGTGTAGGGTCTAGCCAGAAACACCACACATTTAGTTTCATGGAAAGCAAGGTTGTGATTCTCACACCTGGTTTTAAATTCATGAAAAAGGATGATTCAAGAAAAATAATATTTTTTATCATTTCTAGTTTATAACTGGTTTATAACTAGTTTATAACTGGTTTATAACTGGTTTATAACTAGTTTATTTCTAGTTTATAACTGGATTTCACTAGTAGACTTTTTTACACTAGTAATGTTAGTTAAACTGAAATATGCTTATGTGTTTTGGTAATTTGGAAATCATGGTACATCATATTTCTCTGCATCAAGTCCATGCCTTTAGAAGTCTCTGCAGGAAATCAGGCATAAAACAGAGAGTGCCTAAAATTTAAAGTTATAGTCAGTATCAAAATCTGTGCTTTAAAATGCTGCGTATAACTCCGTGTAATATTAAGGTCAATATATCTTAAATGAAAACTGGGTGTTCATGAGTAAAGAGCAACATTATTACAATGTTTTCAATTTCTGAAATGAAAATTAGCATCAATTAATGAGGCATCATCAGTGAGGCACTGGAACAGGTTGCCCAGAGAAGTTGGGTATGGTCCATCCCTGGAGATGTTCAAGGCCAGGTTGGAAGGGGCCTTGGCCAACCTGATTTAGTGGGTGTCATCCCTGTCTATGGCAGGGGGGGTTGGAACTAGGTGATCTTTAATGTCCCTTCCAACCCAAGCCATCCTGTGATTCTATGATTAACTTGATGCTAATTTTCCTTGTAGCCATAAAGCTCTTACAGGATGCAGACAGAGTAAGGTAAACATCTTATTAAATGGTCAAGAGTTTGTAAACAAGATCTGAGAAGACTGTGAAGATAGATGAATAATTTGTGGAGAGAAGATGAATAATTTTTTCACTAAATATGAAATTTATTGTAATTGATTATGTAGGAAGTATATGCAATTACTAAAACTACCTAGTCCCAAAAACATTTCATTAGTTTTAATATTCATATGGTTCTATATAGTGTTTTTGATATTTTTTTCTTTGCATTGACAGCAGTTAGACAGTTATATGAGAATAAAAGGCTATTAAAGTGGAATAGGACTAATCTATCAGTACTAAATAGAACTAAAAGACCGAAGTGCTTTTTTTTCCAACATCTTTGTTCTCTCCACTACTCATATCCTCTTGCTTGTGAGAAGGAATTTATCCCACTCCACAGTGAGAAATGGGAGTTGATATTATACCTTTGCAGTAGCATTTTCTCATCATTTTCTTCCTAGTTTTCATCTGTCATTATAAAATCATTTGGAGATACTTCATTTTAAAACAGATACGACACGACAATACACCGAAATATTTTCCTATAGCAAATAAAAAATATCGATAAACATTATCAAGAAAATTATTACTTCTCAAAATTAGACTGTTTTCCTTTTTTGTTTATTACTATTTCCAATTCTATCTTTTCTCCCATCAGACATAATTATCACATGTTCCTGAACACTTAAATGAAATATATATATAATAAGTATGTTTGCCTAGTAAAATGTATTTGCAATGAGCTAATGCTGAAAATAGCCAAACTACTCTAAAATTCAACTTTAGTTTGTTTACCTCTAAAATTCATGCTTTTTGTGTTTCTACACAAAGCATAAATTTCTAAGATGCTCAGAAAAAAAGTAGTTCTGACAAATTTTACAAGTTTATAGAAATGTTTAAAATGTTAAAGAAATTAAAAAGAAAAAACTGGTTTGATGTCACCAAGTTTTCCAAGTTTTTCCTTGTTTGATTTTGACGCTAAAATGAGCACAATGTAAACTTTGATCAACTGTTTTCTGAGTTTTTGGAGTGCCGTATATTTTGGCAGAACCAGCAGAATATATAATCTACACATAACTTCAAAACTGTCTCATAGAATCATAGAATCATAGAATATCCTGAGTTGGAAGGGACCCACAAGGATCATCGAGTCCAACTGCCAGCACCACACAGGTCTACCCAAAAATTCAGAGCATATGGCTAAGAGCACAGTCCAAATGCTTCCTAAACTCCAACAGGCTTGGTGCCGTGACTACGTCCCTGGGGAGTCTGTTCCAGTGTGCAACAATCCTCTCAGTGAAGAACCTCTTCCTGATATCCAGCCTGAACCTGCTCTGTTGCAGCTTGACAACATTCCCTCAAGTTCTATCACTGGCCACTAAAGAGACTAGATCAGCGTCTGCCCCTCCACTCCCTCTCGTGAGGAACCTATAGACTGTGATGAGGTCTCGCCTCTTTTCTGGGCTGAACAAGCCAAGTGACCTTAGCTGCTCCTCATATGTCTTGCCCTCTAGGCCCTTCACCATCTTGGTAGCCCTCCTCTGAACATTCCGATAGTTTCACGTCCTTTTTGTACTGTGGTGCCCAAAACTGCACACAGTACTCGAGGTGAGGCTGCACCAGCACAGAGTAGAGCTTGCTTTACTAACTCTGTTTGTTAAAACTGCCTGGCAAATAGTATGTCTCACAACTGGCCCTTTCTGCTCTATTAATTTCTAAATTCCACTTAAAATAAAAAAATATATATTTTTTAAAAAATATAATGCATTGATATATTTGTCTTTGAAATGCAAAGGGTCTTTAACAATGTTCTTATACACACACATATACACACACAAGATTAAATTCAGAAGTGAAAAAAATAATAATAATAATCTGATATATTGCTGATAGACATTTCATCATTAGAACCAGCACCTCTAGGCCTTGAAGCAGGTTTGAAAGCAAGCAGCCCACCTCATATTTAGATAGAAATTTACATCAGAGATAATTGCACATCAAGAAGCACAAAAGCATACATATTTATGGGCAACAGACTTACTGCAGATCATCTCATAAAACTAGTGTCACAGGGCCTTTTTATCATAAGCAATTCTGCTTTTATATTATTATTAATACTGTTGTGGGTGGTTACATGAATTGCAGAAATTTCCCTTGTCACTCTTGGAAACTGTGACTAATATGTCTAATTTTTAAGCTGTAATTAAGCTGATCCATCTCTTAAAGAATTCTTAATTTGAACAAAGTTTCAATTAAACTTTGTGAAGTGTAACTTTTTAAAAACTAGCCCTATAATTTAATATATTTTGGGGTATATCATACGTTGATCATTATTTAATATCAGACCAATTTAAGCCTTGGAATATATTAACTTATGGCATTAGATTTCTTCCTGTGTCACTGAACCATGACAGTAGAGCAAAAGCAATTCTCAGATTGGCATTATTCCAAATTGTGGTTTAACCCAGCAGTCAGCTAAGCACCATACTGCCTTTTGCTTACTCCCCCTAACCCAGTGGTATATCAGGGATTGGGGAAAAAAAAAAAAAAAAAAAAAAAAAGTAAAAAAAGTAAAGCTTATGGATTGAGATAAAGACACCTTAACAGGGCAGAAAAGGAAAGGGAAATAATTAATAGTATATATAGTATATATAATAATATATACAAAACAAGTGATGCACAGTGCATTTGCTCACCACCCACTGAGTGATGCCTGGCCAGTCCTTGAGCAGCAGCAGCCCCCGCAGCCAACTCCCTGCAGTTTTACTGTTCAGCATGATGCCATATGGTATGGGATATCCCTTTGGCCAGTTTGGGTCAGCTCTCTTGGTTGTGTCCCACCCCTAGCTCCTGCCCCCAGCCTCCTTGCTGGTAGTTCAGCACAAGAAGCAGAAAAGGCCTTGTCTCTGTGTAAGCACTGCTCTGCAACAATTAATAGATAGATGTGTTATCAGAATTATTCTCATCTTAAATAAAAAACACAGCACCATTGCAGCTACTAGGAAAAAAAAAATAACTCTATCCCAGCCAAAACCAGGAAACAAGGCCATGCTTTGATTTTTGAATATTCAACCTTATTTTAGTGATGAATGCATGTTTAGGATTATCAAGGGGAAAAAAATAGCAGTAGGAAATTCATTTTCATGGATTTTCTCTCTTTTAAAAAAATAAAAATAAAAAATAAAAAAGTTATAAATAAAACACAGTGGTTTCTTTATCATCATCACTCAAGCATTTGGGGAAGAGTGGTCTTTCTAGGGGAGTCAGCTCACTGGAGACCTCTTCCAATTACATTAATTCTTATCTGAAAGTTATTTTCCACCCCAACACCTATTTCAGTTTGCTACCTAAGTACAAGTAAGTTCTAAGTTTAATGCAGTGCTTAATGACCAACATAATACAAGTATCTGGTTTGAAACAGTGATAAAAAATATATAGTATAGACTAAATGCTAGAGAAAATGAGAGAAGGAAAAAAAAATATGACAATTTTGTATATGGTTAGAAGTAAGTGAACAGAGATCTAGTTCAAACTGAAGAGCTGCATAGTAATAACACTATTAACCTGAGCATACTTCCAGACCATACAGGCAACAGAATGTAGTCTTCTTTACCATTTGTCACTACAGAATATGAAATATGAGTGCCTGACTAGGAGATTAACATGTTTTGTATATATTTCTTTATCCACAGTCAGAGGGTTTCCAAGTCCATTCTTCATAAAAAGTGGAAGTTTGATTGTGTTGCAAAACCTCCAGGAGATATCCGCCTAGTGGACAAATCTCATGGAAAGTCATGAGCTGATAAAATAATGCCAGTTTGTTTGTGTGACCATATCTGATTCCTCTGAGAGACAATAGTAGATGTAAGACAGACAAAACCTGTCTTAAAATATATATGGAGACAGTACATTAAAACCTAAGCACCATACAAAACTACACAGCCAGCACAATACATATTTTACTTGTTAATTCAGTCATCAAGCCTTTGGCCACAGTTTGAAATTTCTGAAATATAGTGTAGATATAGCTGGAATGTTTAATTAAAATATTTTCGGCTTTGATGAAACAATTTTCTACTGAATTATATTTAGAAATATCTCCTTTGCTGAGAAACAATCATCAAAGGCTGGCATTACAAGTGTGCTTCCTCTTCCACATACCTAAGAAAACTATCTCAGTTTAATTGTCAGCAAATACTACCATAGAAGCATAGGCCTTCAAAGCAGAATGATCAGGAAAGTTATTTCTTTTCTCATGAGCCTACTTCAGAAGGACATGCTTAAATCATTGTAGAATCTTCAGTCAGTTCCCCAAACAGCAATGGAGTGAGAATGGAAGAATAAATCACCTGCTAGACATTTTAAAGGAATGAGAAAATCTCAGTAACATAATTTGGGTAACTAACAGAACTGCAAGACCAGATGACGTGACCAAAAATATTCCAGACTCACAATTCATTAATTGGTAGCATGCACAAAGAGATTCATTGCACAAAAAATTGAAGGTGACCTTTTGAGGAAATCTATTGAGAGTAGAAAATACCACCTACATAAACTTACTGTTCCTTGCATATCAACAAGCAGAACAGACATTGGTTCCTGAACAAGCTACAGGACAGACTTTAATCATTCAAAAAGCAAGTAGCACAGAGTTCAACCCCTTCCAGAAATGATTTTGTCCTCCTGGCAATGAAAAAATCAGTCATCTCCTGATGAGATAGAAAGACAAATGATGCAGTAGAAGTCCAGAAACGTCAAAAGCAAATCAGATTTGGAGCCCTTGTAAGATCAAACAATGTTCTACCATCTCACATTAATATTTGTGTGAAAGGTTTCTCAAAATCTAATAAAAAATGAGTTTAAAGTTTCTTTAAACTTTCTTGCTACCCCCATCTTAGTATCATGTTTCTAGATCCTGTGCAAAGTTCATAGCAAGCTAACAAAAATCTTTTAAAAATGGCCTTGCATATGACTTTTAAAATCACCTTGCAACTAATGTTGTTACCAGCCTGTGAACAGAAAACAGCTTACAATCCATCACCAGACCTTCAAAAGTAAAAACATGCAACAGTGTATAATCAAGTAATGTGCAAATTTGAAAAAGAAATAAAAATCACAGTTACATAATTACATATTTTAGTGCCTAGCTGTAAGGCTCAATGAACATGTGAAAAAGAAAAGGGTCACACAGACATAAGGAAGAGTACAGCTGTAGGAATACATTCCTCAGAGTGAATATGTGGTCTCAGTAGTTGTCTTTAACAGTGAGAGAGATATACACTCAGGAAGATATATACAGTTAGAGAGATATACAATTAGAGAGATATATATGTAGATGTACACATTCTTCAAGCATGACAATTCAAGGAGAAACACTAAATTAGCTAGACTTGGCAAGCATGCATGAAATGTGAAAACAGCTAAGTGCAGTCTTAACAATATGTTTCTGATAGCTCTGTCCCAATATTGGATATGTATGTTTGAAATAAAGATACTCTGATCCTTAAGTTTTGTTTGATGATGAAATGATTGTGAGAAATCGCTTATATGCTAGTAAATTCTATAGGGAGGGTCATTCTTAAAATGGAAATAATAAGTTGTTCTTGTCCTTCAGCAACCAGCATCCAAACACATATTTCCTGTATTCAATAGGATGCATATTTCTGAACAGCACTGGGTAATTTAGGAGCTAGTTGAACAGCCTTATGCTTATAACCTGAACAAGTGAATATAGCATCTTACTATGCAGAAGAAAGCAATAGGTAAAGCACTTAGATATGTATAATCAAATAGTATATGACAAAACATATGAGGATGCAAATTTTATTTTTCAGTGGATATCAAAAAAAAATCTTTTTTCTTCTGAGGCAAAGCAGAAAGAAAAGAAACTAATGGAGTTTTCTGGTCTTCTGCAAGCCAGCATGCAACTTGGCAGCAAAACACAACTTGGTCATTTCAGTCACCCGAATATTTTACTTTCCATCTGGCATTAAATAGAGATGTAGATCATCTCTTTGTATATGCATTTATTCTTCTATGTTAGATTAAGATTCTCTTTGTTTCCTTTAATCTCCTTTGTATCTAAAGTAAAAACAAAAGTATCTACATCCAGAGTATGGATGTCCACACACATCAGTATGTGTGACCTTTCCTCCTTTCCTGAAGAAAAAGTTCATCTTGATCCAAAAATAAATAAATAAATAAATAAATAAATAAATTGTTTAAACACGAATAAAAGCTACTGAAAGTTATCAGAAAAGAGAAACAGATGCAAGACAATATGTGGCAGACAAGCACCTGCCTTGTACATTATAACCTCTAGAAAATACTGATTCTGTTGCTTAAAATGCAAAAATAAATAAATAAATAAATAAAATCAAAGAGTAAAGTCTTTGATCAAATTTATTTTGTTCCTATCAGCATGCTCTGAATCAATGCTCTACAGAAACTGCAAGTCCCTTCTTTCTCTCCTTCCCCAATCACTTTGTCATTTGCTGACTGAAATCAATTTCCTACTAGCAAGTTTTTAGGTGAATAACTGTCAACCATAGCATGAAGATGTTTGAAGAACAATCAGCATAAGCAACAATCTTATAATAGATACAAATGTTTCAGAAAACCTGTATATGTCTTGACAAACTATGCTAGCAATTTTTTTATGCACTGTTTACCCTATAATGCTTTATCCTTCCATCAAATGGCTACACCTTTAAAAAGTATTCATCCTTAATCTGTCACATAACAACAAACTTGAAACAACATTCATTTTGAAGTTTCTGTACAAGGTGGATACACAGGGGGAGGAGCACATGGCAGCTACAATACAATTTTCATGATGATGCATTAGCACAAGAAATTTAGAAACAACAACAACAACAAATCAGATGGAAGGGACCTACAAAAACCATCAAGTCTAACTGCCTGACCATTTAAGGCTATCCAAAGATTAAAGCACATTATTGAAGGCATTATCCAAACACCTCTTGAACACTGGCAGGCATGAGATAGCAAGCACCTCTCTAGAAAGCCTGTTCCAGTGTTTGGCCGCCCTCATGCTAAAGAGATTTCCCTAATGTACAGTCTGAACCCCAACCCCCCCACACCCCACCCACCCACTCCCATCACAGCTTTGTGCCGCTCCCGTGTGTCCTGTCACCGATGCCCAGGGAGCAGAGCCCGGCACCTCCCTCTGCACTTTCCCTCCTCAGGACACTGCAGAGAGCACTGAGGTCACCTCTCAGCCTCCTCTTCTCCAGGCTGGACAGCCCAGGTGTCCTCAGCCTCTCCTCATAGGACAGGCCTTCCAGCACTTTTACCAACTTTGTTGCCCTCCTCTGGATGCTTTTAAGTACATTAACATCCTTTTTATAGTGCTGAGACCAGAGCTGCACTAAATATTCAAGGTGAGGCTGCACTAATGCTAAGAATCACTAGCTACATTCACTGCTAGTGATTGGCTGCCAGCCAGATGTAGCCCAGTTCACTGAAACTCTTTGAGCTCTACTGTTGAGCTAGTTCATCACCCAGCATACGGTGAACCTGTTTATCTTACAGTTGGACAAATTGTCTAGAAGGATGCTGTGAGGGATGGTATCAAAAGCCTTACTGAAATCTAGAATGATTACATCCAGTGCCTTCCCTTCATTCACCAGGCAGGTCTCCTTATCATAGAAGGAGGTCACATTATTAAGGCAGAACCTTCTCTTCATGAACCCATGCTGACTATGCCCAATACTAGCTTTGTTCTTTAATTTTCTTTTTATATCCTCCAAGAAAATTTTCTCTGTGACTTTTCTAATGACTAAAAAAGAAAGACAAATTCCAGAACTAGTATTTGAAAGGAAAGAGAAGCTGAGATTTGGAGATGGTGGAACTTGGGAAAAGGAGGAATGCAATCTTTTAGATCTAAAACTAGATTTCAAGTTCACTGTTGGGTAAGGAGGATAATTTGACATGCAGTCTCTGCAGAAATTAAATGAACCTTGCAATAATGCAGAATAGCAAAGAGACTGATTTGAAACAAACGGAAAATGCTTTGAGTTAGTCTGAATAGATGGCAGAAGTAGGACTGATTAAAAGGGAGGGCAGTGGGGGTGGTAGGAAAAGGATCTCAAACAGATTGGCCACCACACCAATCTTGCCAACACAGACTAGAGTAAAGAACTTAAATCCTACAAGCCCTAATAGCTTAAGGTGTACTCAAAGATGATTTCTGTACAAAGTCCAGATCTGTAACAGAATAGCACTTTTTAGTTTTCTCATAACTCCTTATGTTGATCTGTATTGTCTCTATATTGGAAATACTGGAATCAACATAATCTTCAGTCACTAAATTAGTCTACTGTTGATGTGATCATTGGTGGATCACATCATGTAATATCAGTCCTGTACATGTGTTCAGCAGATGCAATCATTTATCTTTCTTTTTTTTTTTTAAATTAAATTAAAAAAAAAAAAGAGATATTAGACTATCATCTATTTTTTTTTTTCCTGAAACTTTTTGAAATCATTTCTATAAAATATTAGAAGTTTTGGTGGTGGTGGTGTTTTTTTTGTTGTTGTTGTTTTTGTTTTATCCAGTGCTCATTAAATTGTGGTTAACTTCTTCTTAGACTTTTGTGGTTACCACAATTACCTAGATTTTCTACAGTACAGTTTGAGAACTACCTGTCTTAAAAGTTCAAAGAATGTAGGAATATACCAGTTTCCTTGGCTAATTTGGAATGTTTCCAGATTCTTATTTTATTAAGAGTACAGATTTGTAGACAGGTGTTTTTTTGCTGTAGACAAAATGTAAAATGTTGAAATATCTCTTTAACAAGGGTGCATTTAACTTCAATAACCATTTTTAGGGGAACAACAACAAAAACTTAGACTTCACTTTCTATTTATTGCTTACTGAGAATACCGTAGCATAAGAATTAATCAATTATTACTCCTAAAGTAAAACATAATCTTTGAGTTTTCTACCAGAGGAATGCAAACTATTCTAATTTTTGTGTTTTAATCTTAAGCTCTTGCACCTTAACTGAGAAACACCCTAACACTGCTGGGGTTTCTGAGGGCAAGACAGATATACCACCTTTCCTGAGAATGGAGGACTCAAACTCTAATTGGTTAGAAACAAACTTATTAATAGAAAATAATTATTTTTATTATTATTATTCAGGTAAGAGGTAAAAAAAGTATAACTGGGAAATGGGAGCAATTGTAGAAGGAAAACATAAGACAAAAAAATACAAATTTTAGTTTATGAGATTTTTCTAAGTTGAGTTCTGAAATTAAATTTATTTTTTATCTTGAGATTGGCATTAAGCTTTTTCACTTCCACCCAGGACTGACTGCTTCAGAGAAATCAAAAAAAAACAATTTTTCACACATTATTAAAAGATGGATACCCCTTGTGGAGTGGAGGGGTAGTGATGAGAACATTACCTGTTTGCTCTGTCCATGCACAGGAACCTCCACTTTTTCTTTACTCATCATTTGTAAAAGTTAACATCTTTCACAACTGGTGACAGTCTATCACATAACATTGTAATTTTAAGTAATATGATTCCCTTTCCCAAGACTCTGAGATACACATTTTTGATAGGTGGATAAACTTGACCATTCCTTTTCTTGAAACCCACAGTAATAAAGCTTTAAGTCATGTTACTTGAAATTCTTGTAGTTCTGTAATGACATGGCTAGACTCATTTCATTACTTGTGCTATAAGTCGGTGCAAAGCAATGAAGCGGCAGATTGCAAAACTGGGAAAGAGTTCCTTAGAAGAACTGATCTTCTTTCTTTGCATGTGTTTTAGAGGAACTTATCTTAACACTATTTCTGAAAACACCAACTATTCAAATTATTCCCAGCTGAATTTTTTGGCTTTCCTTGACCTCAATTTCTGACAATAAACAAGCATCATATCAAGAAAACTAAACTGTTCACTGAAATGGTTTTTTTTGTTTGTTTGTTTTGTTTTGTTTTGTTTTTTTTCTGGAACTGTAACATGAAAAAGTAAACTGATTCAAAAGAATTTTATTAGAAATGCTGGGTTTTCAAATATAAACATTTGCTGAAACATTAAATGACATTTCCTCATTAATAGTATGGTTTTATTTTAGATCAACTAAGTAGTTTTAATTAATAAACATTATATTTGAAGACATTCAAATGAAGATTTTATTGGAATAATTAAAAAAGCAGCATTCAGTATGTTGGTATTAAGAAAAGTGCTACTCATACTGAATAGCAACAGAATAATTACAGCTTGTGGCTTATGAGAATTTCTGTAATGGATGAAGAAAAATCAAGTCTGGATCAGTTCATGTGCAAAACCTAATATAGACAGGTCTGGAGTGAATGTTTAGTTTCAACTCATTTATGGATTTATTTGTTTAAATGAGAGGATACCAGACTTAAGTTTCAAATCTAGGTGGAATAGCAAAAGCAGCTAGCATATTCACAAAACTGAAATCCCCCAGATGATCGAAATACGCAGCATCTTCTCTTTGAATTTCCCATTTGGTGAACTGTTAAAGAGGATCAGTATGGTAGCTGTCAAAGTGAGATTCAAGACAGCAATCTCAAACAGCTCTTTAGGGAAAATCTTTGAATTTGCTGTAAGTTCATTGCTATCCTGCCCATTTTGCTGGTATATGCATTCCATTTCCTTTTACCTGATCTCTGTATTTTCAGAGGACAGAATCATTTATGGAATAGACTAGCAACTGTAAGATGCCCGGAATACTCTGCATAACCTGACAAGTAACAACTGATGCTCAACATCCTCCTGCTTTATCTGAATTAGAACTACTGACACAGCTCTAATAATTTGTTTATTCACAGTTTCTCATCACCTAGCTGAACAAAAGGATTCTGTTAACATGAACAACTTAATGCTTAAGGATAAAGAAGCTGCAGCATTGCATTAATAATTTTGAAATAGAAAATAGCGTTAATAAAAAAGCAGTCAGCTTTTTTTTTCATCCCCCAGAGAAGCATCACAGCTTCTCTCATTCTTGACTTTGCTATTACTGTAGAATATTGAAAATAAATTCTCTTAGTTTTCCCACTGCAGAACTATAAAGCTAAGTAGTCATGTGTGACGACTTTACTGTCAAACAACCAAAGAAGCAAAATCGATACTAGGATTGCAAAAGTTTATGTACATCCTTTCCCTGAAAGGGAATAAGATCAGCTAGCATAACCAGCTTTCTGCATACCTGAACAGACACAGAAAGAAAAATATAAAGTTAAAACAATAAAAAATATATAAATATATTAAAAAAAAAAAAAGGAGAAGAAGAAAACAAACAAACAAACAAAAGGTTTTACTTCATATCCATCTATTTTTCACTGTCTTGGCAAATAGACTGTATGTCATTGCCGTGCAGTATTCTTCTTGGGTCCACAAGAGAAAAGGATGACTGAGAAATGTAAAAAGGGGATGTATAGGGAATAACAAGGAAGTAAATGAGGAAATAAGGGAGGAAAACTGGAAAATAAGAGGGTATTGGGGAAGATAGAGATGGTAGTCAGAAGTAAACCAGAAACCATGTCAGGCCAGCAGCTAAAGAGCCTTGCAGCAGCTAAACCATGCTGAGATATTCTCAGCTTGGATATTTTAGGTCAGGGAATTTAGCCAAGCACAAATTTGTCAGGAATCTTGTAAGATAACATGTGTTAATCTTTATCTCCAGCCTGTGAGTTGCTGGAGACAAAAAGAAAGAATGTGAAATAGTTATCCTGTTTCTAGGCAAAGCAGAATTGTATTTTCCCCTGAGCAGAGGGCAGTACTTTGCAAGGCTATAAGGACATTTTTACGAAGACCTAGATGACCCTGCCCTACTCATTTGTTCCAAATCCTTAAATCAAAGTCTGAATCTAGATTTATAGAGAGTAGGTAATTTAGACTATAATTATGCTCCCACTGTGACAATGAGAAAAATGTTGCCCGTTAGACTAAATCTTTAATCTCTCCATCACTGAAAGTATTTTTCTCCATAATTCAATTACATATTTTAGAGTACAATAATGTTCAGATTCTGCTACAAGTCAGATATCTTTTCTGTTTTCACACATCTGTCTAGTATTGGTTCTTAAATGCCCCTGCTTCAACATTTTCTCTTTGATAGCATAACTGGCTTACTGTGTCATTCACTGTTGTTCAAAACTAGACTCCCAAGTATACTTTACATGAGCAAATTCATAATTTATGAACAAATTATATGAAGTGATTATAAAAATCTCTGTAACAGAAAGAATGCCTATAGGTTCTTGTAGGAAGATGCTGTTTTTTCTTATCAAATGCCAAGTGTTTAAGAGCAGACATACAGTTTTTTTGATTGTTTTTATGTTGACATCAAAGGCATATCGCTGCAAACCATATAAAATCATTTATTTTAAAAATTTGCTTTCAGATGATCATTAGTACCAGACAAGTATTTAATTCTCTTCTTTTTCTATTTCCTTCCCCCCCGCCCGCCCCCCCCCCCCAATTCATATTCATCAGGAAGGTCTGGAAATGGGAACTGAAAGATGGCTGCTATTTTCTGCAGAGACATGAGAGCAAGAATATATTTTCAATTGCTGTATTACCTTAGGCACTTTACGCATAAACACCCTTCTAATAGCAACATCCTGGTGCCCAAGCAGTTCAGCAGCTATCAATACCGCAACAATTGCCACTGCTTTGTGAGAGATGAATAAAAAGAAAAAGAAGAAGGAGAAGAAAAGCAGGCCTGTAAGTGGATAAAAACAGTTTTCAAGGTAACAACACATAAATATTATCTATAGTACATGAAAGGCACTATATAGTGTGGAGCTATAGACCTATGAATAGTGAAGTATAAAAGCTTGCTAAGAAAAATAAAAGTGACCCCAAATAAAAGTGACCCCAAGTAGACACTATAGAGAGAAAAAAACAAAACAAAAAAAACCCAGCAACCTCAATATCTTATTCTTCAGAGCAAATTACTCCAGAATCTGTCAGCTTACAATATTGCCCTCTCCAGAATTCTGAAGCTACCAACTGCTGCAGCTACCACCTGCTGAAATAAGATATCTTTTCAAGATTATTAATATGTTTTATTTTTATTCTTGTGTTTGTCAGTATTCTCATTTCAGTGTAATCAATACTGTTGTTCTATTAAAAATTTTATCTCCTGTTTTAATTTTGTATCCTATTCTGCTCAAATCAGCAGCTTGGCACTCATTTGGGACCTTATATAACTATACTGGGACAGTGGGGTTGAAAAAAAAGAAAAAAGAAAAAAGAAAAAAGAAAAAAGAAAAAAAAAAAAGAAAACACCCTGCACTTTCATTTTAAAGAAGGTGGCTTGTTCATTCTGATCAGTGAGAGAAAATTAAAAAAAACCTTGATACCCAACTGATACTAACTGAATGCTTCCTAATTTTGGACACGTGTATAAGCTGAAGCAAGAGAAGAGAAACTTCACAATATATGATGTAGATAGATTTCATAGGAACCATTGTCTATTCATCCTTACCTGCACATAAACCTCTATGACAGGAATTTGTCTACATGCAAAGGAAAAGCTTCTAATAGCTTTCCTCCTCACCCAACATTTTGGAGTTTGTAGATTTTTTAAGTAGAGATGTCCATCTTTCTCCCTTGAAAGATTTTTATTAAATCTTTTCTACAATATCATAGCCATGGCATTGACCAACAAAATAATGAAAAGAGCAATGCTTTAAGTTTACAGTTGAAACCATTTTAATATTACAGAGAAAAGATAAACAGAACATTCGTATTTAATTAGGCATATAATTCTATCTATATAAGTCTATCCATTCTGACTAAATATCACTACTTTTTTCCTTTTTCTTTTTACATCCTCATATACCAGAAGTAGACCTGTTGAGACCACTTACTCCAGGTATTCATGTGCATATGGTGCCCTGAATTTACTGTGGTAAAGAGTGAAAAGTCTGACAAAGCAATGTATAAACCTGCTAGCACTGTCAGGCCAAGAGAGCACAACCAGCTTTCCCTGCCAGTTACCTCTATTGTGAAGAACAACATGTAAAAAAATGAAAACGGAAGGCCTGTTAAAGTATGCTATAATCAACTGTTCAGCTGTTATTTACAAAACAAACAAACAAACAAAAAAAACTAAATCTGAAATAACCCCCAGCATATGTGAGGGCAAATATCTTGAAATAACTAAAACTCTTCATGGCAGAAGAGGTACTTTCTAAGATTGGCACTTGTTTCCTGAATCATAGGATCCTAGAATCATTGAGGGTGAAAAAGACTTTCAAGATCTTTGAAACCTTGTGGGCCCTTTCTAAAGTGCCTTCATACAATTGCTGTTTGATGCATATACATTCTACATCTTTGCTGCACCCAAAAAGTTCATTTTATTTAAATTCTCTTTAATTTTAATATCCAATTTACAAATCTGTGACCAAGACTGAGCAAGAAAAAAACAGCTGCAGGAGCTGGAGCGGCTGCAGGAGCTGGAACGGCTGAGGGGTCCATCGTAGGGAGTGGCTGTTGGGCCTGTCACAGGACGTGGAGTGGCCGCAGGGTCTGTATCTAGGTTGATAGTAACATCAATTGTAGCTCGATGGGCATAGGCCAGACCCCAGCATGCTACAGCGATTTGTGTCACTTTGAAACTGCCAGAGTCATGAAACCCTTTTTTCAAGCATTCTACCATTTTTTTAGGATTTTGCAGTTGTTCAGGTGTGAATTTTCAAAACATTGGAGGTGCCCACTGCTCTAGAAACCTGCCCATATCCTCCCACACTCCCTACCACTCACAACTATCCCGCCTCAGGACAGATCTCTGGATGAGATTCTGTAGCTGTTTAACCTTAAACAAAACTTGAAGTGCATTCAGGAGACATAACAAGAACATGCTGGTCTGAGTATCCCAAGGATATTCAGCATCTCGGAGAACTATCATAACTAGCTCGGAAGATAAGAGGGTGGTGAAGAAGAAAGGGAGAGTGAACAAGTAGGGAAAAATATCTTCCTCTGTCCCCTCCACAGATTGGCTCCCTGACAAAAAAAGGCAGTAGGTGCAATTGTTAATAGTTTCCGAGATATGGTTTCCAAAGTATAGAGTCGACGACAGTGCTGAGTACAAATACCAGGTTAGAGTCATGGCCAGATATTTCATCATATCATAAGCTATTGTTACACCACACAGTACCATAATGATCTTAAACTAGAGCCCGGAAAGGATAAACACGACAGGGATCACATACAGAAAGTAACGTGCTATAAAACTCAATTTGGAATACAGGCACAGCAGATTTGAGATTAAAGAAATCAACATTGTGACTAGCAACTATTAGGCAACTCTAATACTTACACCAATTTTAGTTTAACACACTCTTGTCAGATCTGTCGTTATCTCAACCCTTCGAGCCCCACGTTGGGTGCCAAAAGGACTGTTGTGGTTTAACCGAGCCGGCAGCTAAACACCACACAGCCGTTCGCTCACCCTCCGCTCTCCCTGTCTGGGATGGGGGAGAGAAAAGGGAAAGTGAAGCCTGTGAATTGAGATAAAAGACAGTTTATTAAGACAGGGAAATAATAACAATAATAATAATAATAATAGTACTAAAAATAATAATGTGTACGAAAAAAGTGATTCACAATGCAATTGCTCACTACCCGCTGACTGATGCCCAGCCTATCCCTGAGCAGCCGGCCCCCCACCCCGGCTAGCCACCCCTATATATTGTTCAGCATGACATCAGATGGTATAGAATACCCCTTTGGCCACTTTGGGTCAGCTGTCCTGGGTCCATCCACTCCCAGCTCCTGCTACACCCCCAGCCTGCCTGCTGGCAGAACAGAGTGAGGAGCTGAAAAGTCCTTGGCTTGGTGTAAGCATTTCTCTGCAACAATTAAAACATCAGCATGTTATCAGCACTCTTCTCATCCTAATCCAAAACATAGCACCCTACCAGCTACTAGGAGGAAAATTAACTCTGTCCTAACTGAAACCAAGACAATGCCAAAGGGCGATCTATTGTTAGTACAGAGGTCCCTCTGGATGGCAGCATGGCTCTGGTGAATCAGCCACTCCCTCCGGAAAGTACTGATATTAACTGCGTAAAATTTAATTCTACTACATATGACTTCCAGTATTATCGGGATGCTTAGTCACACCCCCCTCCTTTTTTTTTTTTTTTTGGTCTTTTTGTTTGTTTGTTTTTAAAGTCTGAAAGAGCTTCTCCTTGCTCCTCTCTAGGGGACTGTCACTTTGTATAATAATCCCTTAGAGAAACCCTAGTCCTTTGAATGTTACACTTCTGAGGTTCCCAATATGTACTGTTTAAACTTAGCCAGTAGATGCCAGAATTGAAGCTTCAAGTGCATACCCATGACTGCAAAAAACCCTGTGCAATCCTACACAAAATGAACCAAAAAGAATAGGAGGCACTTTGTAATTCTCATGGGAAGTCTGGGACTGTGGATTATTCC
This sequence comes from Stictonetta naevosa, assembly GCA_011074415.1. Taxonomy (NCBI): domain Eukaryota; kingdom Metazoa; phylum Chordata; class Aves; order Anseriformes; family Anatidae; genus Stictonetta; species Stictonetta naevosa. Next base: position 129,013,432 of record CM021697.1, read on the forward strand.
TTTGACTGCTGTGGGAATTTGGCTTTTCAACCACTCCTACATATATCCGCTGTTTCTAGCTTGCCTATGAAGACTGAGGTGCAAGAGCCTGCTGATACAGCCTATATGAATATAACTGCTAAACATAGTTATGGTCATACTCACATCTGAAATTGGACATTTATTACTGTCAATCTAGTTCATTGCTCCTGCCACTAAAGCTAAGAACTCCATATATAACTCCTAAATATATTCTGTAAATAATGGAAACTTGCCTTTCTGGAATGCTAAATTTGGACTGCCAGGCTTAGCCTGATCAAAAGTTTGCTTAGAGACAAAACCAGGCTTGTTTTAGAAACAAGCAAAAAAAAAAAAATATATCAAAAGCTTCAAGTAAAGAAGTGAATGCTCAACTAAAGTAAAGGGATAAGTCACTGGAAATTGAGATTGGTGGAAAGGTTAAAGAACTACTAAAAGGTGTTGCTATATCAAAGCATGTCTACAAGAGGCTTCTGAAAACTTCAATAAAAGACACACCAAGCTGCCATGCAAGTATGATTCCAGGCTTTCACCTTTTAAGTCTGGCCATTGTTTTTTTTGTTTGTTTGTTTGTTGCTTTCTTTTTGATTATTCTGAACAATAGATCTTACATGTTACCATGCTTTTATTTTGGTAATCCCCTACTCAGCTGGGTCTTTCTACACAGATACCCAAGCTAGGTCCAATAGATCAGGATTAATTCTCTAAGCTATTCTTCATATAACATTTTTTCTATTCAAAAAATAAATTCTCATTAAAGCTTTCAATAAATTGTATCTTGATTATTTCCCTACGAATTTCTCTACCATGAATAAAGACATCTTAAAATGATCATTTTAGTGCATTCTGATACGCTTGCATTCTGATCCATTTTTGAAGTCTCCTTCCCTGGAGATATTCAAGGCCCGTCTGGATGCCTACCTGGGCAGCCTGCTCTAAGGAACCTGCTTTGGCAGGGGGGTTGGACCCAATGATCTTTCGAGGTCCCTTCCAACTCCTACAATTCTGTGATTCTGTGATTCTGTGATATAGTAAAATGTAGACTTGCTCAGCAGCACCCAGTGCAGTGATTCAGGTAAAGCCTATGGTGATGGAGGTATAATTTGTAATCACTATCAAGAGCTTCAGAGGCCACTGTCAATACAAGAGACATCATGGACCAAATAATTTCCAGAGATATAAATTTTGTCCTATCTTTGTAAGTGCCCCCTCTCTCCCAGAGAATGTAGCATGTTACTCTAAGATATCTCTATGTTCAGTTTGTCTCACTGTATTAAAAAATAAAATAAAAATCACAGAAATACATTTTTCTAGTGACAGTGAATCATTTAGCCTTGATATAGGTTTGAGTAGAATTCAGATAGGAATGAAACTGAGCAATTGATCACAACTTGCTTATTTTCTAGTCTCCAGAATTCTTCTACTTTGTATCTAATTTACCCCACTCATGCAAAGCAGTACTCCCTAGAAATTTTTTTGGTCTCATAAATATCACAAGTGATGGCTCCTTTGCTTCATCACTCAATAACATTTTTAACAGATTCCAGGCCAGAAATAATTTTTGAAATTATTTATCACCTTCTCTTTTTGCAATTGCTTTCTCTTTCTCACACCTGCTCTTCTTTTTGCCTTTAAATAATTTGTTTTTGCTATTTATACTGTCCTATGATTTTGAATTGCTACTACCTATCTTTCTATTTGTCATTATTTAGACAATTCTGACAAAATTTGAGATGCAACTCTTAATGTCGTCAGATTATAAATCTTTTCTTATCTTAATCTTAATTATTAATTTTTTTCAAGTTTGCCTATATTCTTGCCTAAACATCATACCTGCTCTCAGAGGATCAATGAAACTCTTCTAGTGTAGAAGTTGTCTTGATGATTTTAGCATTGTAACTTCCAGAAAGAAATATGTCCATATAATGCAAAAATTATAGTTCTGTAAGATATCAATCACAAATGTGAAATCTTGAATAAATTATGCACAAACCCATTTATCAAGCACTTTTATCGATTGATAAAACAATTATCATGAAGTGTTCTATTTGTGTTTCTCTGCTCATCAAGAGATGCAAGTTACAAACATAGCTTTACTTTCTTTTATTTTCTTTTGGGGGGTGGACGGACAACTGTCTATTTCTGAAATTGCTTGAATATTAACAACAGTAGAAACCAAAACCACCTAAAGTTTCTCAGACAACAGTTAAACTTTTAGAACTATTTTGCTTCTAAACACATTAAAAAAAAAAAAATAGGATAGAACAAAGGAATTTTTACCTTCCCACCTTTATTTTACTTTTATGGCCAGATATAGGTTTCAGGTTGAAATTTGTAAACTATGTAGACTCCGATGTAGTGCTCCGATGTGTCACAAGGAAGACTCAAAAAAACACTACCATATAATTTATACAAAGCTTCCACTATACTACGTTACCATAAATTTCACCTTTTTTGTGTGTTTTGTGCATGACTAGATAATTACACTCTTACTAACAGTGTTTCTAGCTTGAATATAAATGTCTATTATATGGACTTCAGACAAATTTGAAAATGAATGTTCTTAGTAATTGTTGAAGTTACAATATGTTTGTCCTCTATATTTAACATTTGACTCCACAAATTCAAAAATTTAGTTACATAGTCACTTAACTTTCCTAAATATATTTTCTGCCCCAGATAGGCAAGGGTCATCAGTTTCAGTGTCATAACAAAACTTCAGTTTATCTTCTATCTTCTATTACACACAACAACTGTTATTCAGGGTTTAAATTCTTCAAAGGCATAGAGGCATAGTTAGTCTCCAACTCTTAGTCAGTTAATTTGAACATCTGTTCTTGCTGGAAAAAAAAAAAAAAAAAAAAAAAAGAGAGAAAGAAAAAGAAAAAACTCTTTCTCTTACTTTATTCTAAACTACGAAGCTTTTATGTGTCGTCCTTTGCTGTCTTCCCATCTCCTTTCTTCTGCCCCATTCTCACATTGTGAATTCAACACTTCCAGTCAGCTTTACTTTTTTTTTTTTTTTTTTTCTTGTGTTAGATTGGCTTTCCGTACAGGACTGAAAGTAAATTGTCTGCTTTGGCAGACTAGCTCTACGTCCTTTAATATTCAGAATTCCTTTGGATGATGGTGGGAATCTTAAGTTTAAGAAGGACTCAAGTCATGAGGTATAACCAAGCCATATAACCACAGCATGAAGTGCTCTTGCCTAGAGTATATCTCCTTTTATTGTGAGAGGGACACCTCCCACCCACCCCCATTAAATACATACATACATATATATATATATATCAGTAACTGATTAGGGCAGTACAAAATGTTATGGTTATGCTATATTTTTATGTTACTTATACTACATGTTTGATAGTCACACTATTTCTGTCCTTACTGTTTTTCAGTCATGTTGATACCAATGGAAGAATTTCCAGAAATTTCAATAGAGGTAGGATTCAATATTTTTAATCTACTGAAGCTAAAACAGGCTAGGCAATGTTAGATGACTGTTAGTATAGGCTAAGACCATTTCAGGCTACAGCAAAATCAAGTCATGAGACCCCTGACATGACACCACAACAGAAAGTCTGTTTAGGCCTTCAATAATAATGAATAGTAATGACAAAAGCTTATTTACTGATCCATGGGTTCCTAATATAGACCTAATTAGAAATAAATTCGTGTTAGATATAGATTTTTATAAAGCTCTTTCTTAACCATAACTTCTTCTGAAAATTGAGCTATACAAACACAATAATATTCTTCATGAGAATGTATGGGAATTTCTAGGAAAAAGAAAAAAAAAAAAAAGAAAGAAAAAGAAAACATAACAAAATTAGTATATTTGGACACCTTTTTTTTTTTTTTCCCCCAAAATATTAGAGATTATCCTTTTGTTGCTGTTTCAGCGTTAGCAGAAATAATTTAACAGAATGGCCTGTAGATAACGTAGATAAAAAGCTGGGAAACATTCCTTTGATTCTAGAGCTATTGTGGATACTTTTCAGAAAGAATAATATCCTTATCAGCCACATGTCTATGGTTCTACTGAGAGTGATAGACAAATGACTTAAGATTGAATCTCTGTGGAGCTCCCTTGAAAAGGCAGTAGAGGTTAATACCTAAGGACAACATGGCTGGGAAGCATAATTGTTCTGCAGAATCTATGGTATTAAGCTCAGTTTTACAATATACAAGATATACAAATTATTACTTAGCTCGTAAACCAACTAGCTAAGATAAACTACCCTCTAAGACCTGCAAAAAAAGAATTATCTTTTTAGATTGGTCACTACTATGAGGGTGTGGTTTTGCATATCTCCTGCTTGTGTTAAAATTAAAACAAACAAACAAACAAACAAAAGACTGCCGTTTATTGACAAAAGTATTGAGAAAAAAAAAAAAAAATGTTGTTTTTTTCCTTGCAGTGGTTGCCATGATCTTGTTGCTTGATAGCATGTTGACATCAAATACCATCTTGTCCTTCATTTGCATGGATCTGCCAGCTGTAATAAATCAACCCAGACATTTTAGAGCATAATGAAGCACATTAGATAAATTATGGAAAAACTTTTTGTCTTCTTTTGCCAAGTTTTGATCAATAGAATTGGTACTAAGAAAAGTAACATTGCTGCAGGGAGTTCTCAAGACCAAAATACCTTATTTCATGTTCATTAAGGTTTCAAGTTCATTTTCCCTTTGCTTTCATAATAATTATATCTATATACTACAGAAACCCTTTTTTGGAGGGTGTTTGCTCTCCCTGATTGGATTCAAATGAAAAGCTGCCTCTCTCTATGGGCTGATTTCTTTTGCCTGTCTAATCAGCAGCATGGCCTGAATCTTAATTACAGGTTAGGGAATTAATGAATGAACTTGAAGAATATTAATTTAGTGCTTGAAACACCAGTAAATAGAGTGATTTTTTTTTTTTTATTTGGGTCTTTGTTCATGAAGTCTCCTTTTAGTGGTATTAGAATATAAGGTTTAAAATGAGAGCATGTTAAAAAAATAATTATAATAATCAACAAGAGTAAATTAGTAGAGACTTAAAGAAATAAGGAGATGAATGAAAGAAAAAAAAAAGGAAAAAAAATAGGGAAGCTTTAATAAAATGATGATTTTAAAATTAATGATCCCACACACTTTAAAATACTTTTATCTACAGCAGTAAACTCTCAGGCACAAGAACATGTATCTGTGATCACTTTTCAGTTCAAATTAATGATTGGAGTGGATTTAAGCTCACATTTGTTGAACAGCCAATTTACACCTACAGACTTGGTATCTACTGAGGGATTTGGGCTTTCTTCTAGAGTATTGTAGTACCTGTACAGCTGATGGGAAGAGACTAGTGGTTTTGAACACCTCCAGAAGATTGTGTGTGTTTATCTAGTTTGGGTTTGAAACTTCGGTGGATATCTCCCACTAGGAGCATTCAAAAACATTCATTGGGCTATATTGGCACCTGAAGTACTCAGGAGTAGAGTTTTTCTTAGCACCTAGGAGAAAAATGATCAATCCCTGATCAATTTCTTCCCCAAAATGGATTTTCCTATTCTGCCATTCAAGACCAAGTCTGCAAACACAGACCTTTTCCACAAAAGACAATGTATTCTTCTCCTTACTGAGCTCCTTTTGTTTCTTTAACAGGAATCTGAGAAAAAAATAATAATAAACAAAAAGTGAAATATCTTCATATGGTGCTTTTCTGTTGTTTCCTTTAAACATTGGTATAAGAGCTTCATTTACTTATTTTTTTTATTTTTTTTTTTTCCTATGGATTTTTTACAGTGTCAAGGAGATAAAGAGAAAAGAAAACTTCATTGGTTTTATGTTGGTTGATGAAAAAGGAAAAATCAGAGAGGAAATCATCAGGACCTGGTTAACACCAGCTTTAGAACTTGAACAGACACCAGTAGGATCAGGTGCTGGAGCTGAGACAGAAGTTTTTCAAGTGCTTTTTATTAATAATCCTCAGCAATTGGATCTGTTTTTGTCTTGGAGAACTAACTGTTCACCATACAAAACCCTTTCTTTCCTCTTTAATATTGGAAAACATTCAGATTTAAAAAAAAAAAAAAAAAAGGAGGGGAGGGGGCATTTTTAATTATTGTTGAAATAGGAGGTTTTTTATTATTTGTTTGGTTGATTTTTGTTTTGTTTTATTTTGAGGAAAAATATATTGTTACACAGTACCAGAGATATGAGATTGTTCATTTGTACATAGTCAATGCACAAAAACCTAAGAATGTCTAGATGGAATGCTTAAAATTAAATGAATGTTTACCCTATAAAGTTCACGATTATAGAACCCAAACATATTCATTGGCTAAATTGAGTTAACACAGACTCAAATTGTGATTCTGCTCTACAGAGAAACTTCAGTTCCATGTGTTTCATTTAATTAACACAATTCCTTCTTTGCTGTTGAATAGGGAGGATTTTTATTTTACTCTAGTGGGTTTACTTCTACATTTAATTCCACAGGCTGAAGGAAGAAAAATAAAACTCTTAAAATTTTCCATCATACCTATAATTATGCAAATTTAAACTTTCTCACAGCTGTGTCCTTCCAGTCCCACAGTGGAGTTTAATCCTTGACTGGATTAACTAAACCCATCAAGTTAGATTTCCATTCTACTTTTTCCTAAATTTCTGTCCTTTCTCAATTCAATTGTCCCATCCCTTTGACACCGTTTAAATCCTCAAAGACTATTATCAATACCATACAAAAGACATCTGTAGCTTTTGTTGTATTGAGCTGCCTTTGACCTCTCAATATAGTCAGATAACTATTTCTAGGTAAGTTGAAGGACAACATTCAGTGCGAGTCCATAGATTTATACAAAAAGCTGAAGATGAACAGTAAGACACATTAAACACAGCCATCACACAATTTAGTTTTAGCTATATCGGTCGCACTGTCTTCAGCAATTGTGTACATTTGCTTCTTTCAGGTGAAACTGAATTTTTTCTCCTTGTTTAAAGTTCTTCACATCGGGCTTCTCTCGAGGGAACCTTCTACTTCTTTATCCTCTCTAGAAAATAATATCCATGCTTTAAAGTCAATGGACCCTCCAAAATTGTTTCTTATTACACAAAACTGAAAATAACTTTTTACTGCAATTGATTGAAATTGGAACATTTTATTCATGGTTATCTAAGTTAGGAGAGTGAAAATATAGGTTGAGTTAATAAATAGCTAATATGGTACTTTTGAAAAGCATTATGACATCAAGCATCCACAGAATCTTATAAAAAACAGCTGTTGAAAAGACTAACCATAAAAATACCAATGTTTACAAGATTTTATTATACAAACCTAATGGCTCCCATGGTTTTAACACACTGCAAAATTCCTTTCCTATTGCTTATGAACACAAAGCACATCTCCCTAAAGGGACTTTTCTTCCTACAAGCTATCAGTGCAATCAAAACTAGTGATGCATTTTATTGCATTACTACTTCTTGAAGAAACACATTTTTATTGTAATAATATTTCATAAAGACCTCCTGCTGGCAATGTAAAAAGTAACTATCTAATAAAATTTAGCAATGTACTCTTGCAAACCCATTTAAAAATGTATAATAGGCTAGTGAATATGGTTTCTGTTTTTAAATCTACCACTTAAAAATAATATCTCAAGGCTGATCTATTGCATGCAGCTTCTACCATCCAGTTTTCACCTTGTGCATCTCTTGTTTCTTCACCAGGAAAAAAAAAAAAAAAAAAAAAAAAAAAAAAAGGAGCAGCATCTTCTTCCTTCTGAAAATTGCAAAAATGCTGGAAAGTCTTGCAGTCTTGCATAGTCTAAAATAAGCTTGGTGTGTCTGATATGCTGGATATATACACAACATATATATTTTTAAAAATATTATTGCAATAATGCATCTTACCACACAAAAATATTTGGTTATAAAAATAAATATGAAAAGAGATAAAACTTTCTAAAACATAGAAGTTTATTGTTAAGAATAAACAAACAACAGGGAGTACTCATAAGATTAATTCTAGCCTGTTGAAGTTAATATCCCTATATTGTATCTACTCTCAAGACAAATAACAGATTACTCTAGAGGACAATTGAGAACAGAAAGTCAATACAGTACCTTTAATGCTATGCATACATTAGCAAATAACAACATTATTTGCTCTTATAAGTACAAACAGATTTGCAGGGAAAAAAAAAAAAAAAAAAGTAAAAAGGTACTGAGGTCATAATGTTCACTTCATACACATTTATAAGGGTTTTCTTTTACAGCATCTCCACTCTGGTCCTGCAGGTTGAATGCCTGTTAGTGACCACAGGAAGGCATTAAGCACAATTCTCTAATTCATTTAGTTTACTCAGAAATAAGCAGTCTGCATGCTCTGAGAGTGCTCCACAATGTATGCCAAAGTGTTATAAGAAGGAACAATCAGGATATTCACTTCATAAGCATGCTCTTAACTCTCACTAGAACAGTGAGGTAAATTCACTTAGAAGTTCTCAAAAGTGCACTTTGGTTTAGATAGTTAAGGGCATAGTTTAATAAGGTCGCATGCAGAATGAAAAACTGACCTATCCTATACACAATGGTTTAGGAAAGGGGGAAAGAAAAGAAAAAGGGGGGGGGGGGGGAGCATAGAGAGGAAGGAAGGGAGAGGGAGAGAGATTTTACTGTAACTTAAAAAATAAAAAATATAAAAAAAAAAAAAACTGTCAACAGGAGAGCATTCACCCAGTATAACAGTCTGGAATCTATTCTTTAACACAGACCTTTTCCAACTGGCTCTGAGCACTAACTTTCTCAGCTGTCCTCCCTAGGATAATTGGGCAATTAGCCTTCGTCTCTTTGACATTACCAGCTCAGCCTATCTGGCTGTTTCTCAGAGAAACCCAGGCAACCACAGGCAGAGAGAATAGAAAAATATAGCCTTTTATGGACATCAGATATATCCATATCATTCACTGGGCTACACTCTCACAACCCACTTGTAGTGAAAGCACAAGTCAGAGACCTTGACCTGATGGGTCTACTGGGTAGTTAAAAAGGGTTACTTGATGAGATGTAGCTTTCTGCTTGTGCAAATAGTAGTAGCTCCTCAACCCGCTCTAACTCTGACTAGGAACAATTCATAGGTCTGGTAGGAATGCATGTGAGAATGTGCTTGGAGGTAGTGAAGTGATTTTAGAGTAATAGAGCATCAGTCTGGCAAGAAGGAATAAAACTGAAAGTAAATAAATCCATAAATAATAGAGCAGAAGAGGTTATTTTCTTTCATCTATGTATATGTGACATTCCCTGTGGAGACATTCACCTGTATATGTGACATTCCCTATTACCACTGGGTGGGGGGGAAATTTAGGTCCTTCTCTTTCTCTCTGTCTCCCTGCACTTGCCCCACCAAAGACATGATATGAGAATCATTAGAAACTGGAGAGAACAGCAAAATAAATTATGTCAGAAATGAAGTGAAGGTTCTATATTGTACTGGTTATCGCTGGTATGGAGTTAACTTTCCCTGCAGCGGTCCATACAGTGTTGTGCTCTGCACTTGCAACTAGAACAGCCCTGATATCCCACCAAAGTTTTGTCTATTGTTGAGCAGTGCTGGCACAGCATCAAGACTCTCTCCAATCCCTCCAGAGCCAGAAGGCTGGAGGTGGGCAAGAAGTGGGAAGGGCAGCTGACCTAAACTAACCAAAGAGATATTGCATAGCCTATGATGTCACAGTCAGCAATAAAAGGTGGGAAAGGGGAAGGAAATTTGGGCTCTTGTTATTAAGATATCTGTCCTCCCAAACAACCACTATGTGTATTGAGGCCCTGCTTCCCAGGACATGGTTGAATATCTCTTTTCGATGGGAAGTAGAGAATAATTGTTTTTCTTTTCTCTCTCTTTGCTTCTGCACAGCCTTTGCTTGTTTTTCGTTTTGTTTTGTTTTCTTCTTTTTTTTTTTTCTTTTCTTTCTTCTCCTGTTTCTTTTCTGTTTAATTAAAATATCCTTATCTCAACCTGTAAGCCTTTTTCGTTCCATCAGTTTTCTTTCCCTCCCTCCCTTTGAGGAGAAGGAGTGAGACAGTGGTTGTGGAGTTTAGTTTTAAGGTAAAACCACCATAGTCCTTTTTGGTATCCAACAAGAGGTTCAGAGGGTTGAGATAACAATAGTTTGGATCAGAGTGCTTTAGAGAGAATTTACAGTTATCATACTTGGTTAAGGGTTGCTAGCCACTGTCTTGTCTGGTTTGCTCTTAATATTGTGCTATGTGATCCTGTTTTATGTGATCCATGCCACGTTCTCCCTTTTGCAATAAATAGATTGTTAAAGGCTGTGTTTTGTTGTTTGTTTGTTTGTTTGTTTGTTTTTCAGTACATTATGCTGTAAAGCACTGGCCTTGAGCCTAATCTGGTATTTGGGCCATGCATTGCTATCATCTCTGTTCTTAAGGAACTATCTCTTGGAGAATATTAACAACTACACTCTTTTTTTCTCCTCTGGAAGTCAATTGGTGGAGGATATCAGGAATGGTACCTCCTCCTCCCTTCTTAATAGGTTAATTACAATAGATTCTGAGCATTTTGAACATCATAACCAACATATTTCTATTGCTAGGAAAACTGAGCATGTCACTCACCAGTATAGACAATCATTTGGAATGTCACAATAAAACTTAATTAATATTACAAAGATGAGGGTGGAGACACTGGCCACAGCAGGTGTTAATTCAATTAACTTTTTTTTTTTTCTTTAGAAAAAATTGAACTTCTTTGTATGAACATTTTTCTTCCCCCATTGACTATATGGGGATTTTATTGCCTGCATATTTTATTGTATAAATGCCATGCAAATGTAAGTCAACTCAGCCTAAAGCTTTCTGAATGAAGGGATTTTTCATTTGCCTTTTTTTTTTTTTTTATTGTTGCACTTTAGAACTTTAAAATTCCCCACTACACAATAGAGGTTCAATAGCATCATAAACATCTGCAGAGTAGGGCAGGTTGCATGCTTCAACAAGTAGGATGGAGAAGAGTTCTCATGGAGAGCACTGTAGAGTTCACCAGGTGGCTAAAGACAGGGTTCAGTAACTCTTACACTCCTTGAGGAATACATTTCAGAAACTGATGAACTATTCTGTAAATGTTATAGGTTGCTGAGGTGAGAATGGAGAAGAAAGGGTCAGCTTTTCTAATGCTCTTCATGCTGTTTTCCCACTGAGATTGCATTTGATTACTTGGATTGCTCATTGTTAGCCAATGGGTTGAAACATGGGTGAGGTCACAGTTTCAAATATTATATAGATCAAGGCAAAAATGGGTTGTAAGGTGCTATAAAGCATGTGTGAGGAAAACAAAGACAGCATGTTTGCTTTTTTTGCTCTAATATCAATGAAGTGGACTTTTCGGGTGGGAGGGAGGGAGAGCAGCAATACAAGTGGAACCAACTAATAGTATGGAATAAGTCAGAAGTAAAAAAAAAAAAAAAGGCAAATACTGCATACAATTCTTAACCTATGTTTTAATATTGTTTCTGGATTACTATTCTGAGAGAGGGATTTAGGTTCTCTGGCCAATCAGGTTTTTCATCATTCTTATGACTAATCTTCTCCATTCTTGAGACTTTCTTGATCAGCTCACCATACTGGGTTTACGTGGAAAGGTTTTGGTAGCAGGCTGCAGGGATGGCCTCTGTGAGCAGAGCCCAGCAGCTGCCCAATGCCAGATCAGAGCCAGCTCCAACCAGCTCCAAAGGGTACCCACTACTGCCACCACTGGACAGAGCCAAGCTACTGAGAGACGCTGGCTGTACCTCTGGGAGAGCTGAGTTAAGGATTAGGAAAAATAAAAAAAAAAAATAATAATAAAAAAAAAATAAAAAAGCCTCGTGGAGAGAGGATCGAGAAAAACAACCCTGCAGCCCCCAAGGTCAGTGTAGCAGGAGGGCAGGAGATGCTCCAGGCCAGGCACACAGCAGCAGTTGCCCCGCGGCCTGTGGAGAGGCTCCTGGTGGAGCAGGCTGTCCCCCTGCAGCCCATGGGTCCCACATGGAGCAGATCTCCACGCTGCAGCCCGTGGAGGAGCCCCCGCTGGAGCAGGTGGATGTGGCCTGGAGGAGGCTGCGGCCCATGGAGAGCCCCCGCAGGAGCAGGCCCCGGGCCGGAGCTGCAGCCCGTGGAGAGGAGCCCACGCAGGAGCAGGGGTCTAGGGGGAGCTGCCGCCCACCCGTGGGGGACCAGTGCTGGAGCAGTTTGCTCCTGGGGGATGGACCCCGTGGTATGGAGCTGTGTGGGAGCAGTGCTTGAAGAGCTGCTGCCTTTGGGAAGCCCCCGCAGGCTCAGTTCAGGAAGGATGGCATCCCTTGGGAGGGACCCCACGGGGAGCAGGGGCAGAGAGTGACCAAGAAGGAGCGCCAGAGACGAAGTTTTAGGGACTGACCATAGTCCCCATTCCCTTTCCCCTATGGCTGCTCAGAGGGAGAAGGTAGGCTGTGAAGGGTGGGGAGGGGATGACATGTTTTTAGTGTTTTTTGTTTTTATTATTTTATTTTATTTTATTGAGTTTCTCACTGCTCTAATCTGCTAGTTGTAGGCAATACATTTTATTAATCTCCCTATGCTGAGTCTGTTTTGCCCATGACGATAATTGTTTAGTGATCTCTGTGTTCTTAGCCCTTGAGCACATTCCACCATCTTTCCTCCCCCTTTTTCTTTGAGGAGGGAGAATGAGAGTGGTTAGAGTGGAGTTCAGCAGCCCTGCAGGATGAAAGCACCACACTCACATCTTTGATTTTCTCTGCAAATGTTTCTGTACTAATGATACTAATGGATATTGTCTTCTCTCCTTCCACAAACCTCTAGTCCTTTCTTTCTTTTTCCATCCCCTAACTGTGTCATGTTGGATTCCATGACCAATATGATTTTCCCATGCCCTGAATTCCTTCTTTCTGTATGTGGTAATTTCCAAGCCACTTAACAAACTAGAATAAAATAAAATAAAATAAAATAAAATAAAATAAAATAAAATAAAATAAAATCTGAAGGTTTTCAATTGTACAAAACTCCCAGCTTTCCCTAAATATAATATCCAGTGATTTTAGTCAGCAGTCTAGGTCCCTGCCAGAAACGGTGACTTCCCATTCAGCTTTTTGTATTTAGCAATTAAAAAAATAAAAAAGATAATCAAAGCAAACAAATGAAATATTTAAAATACTTTTAATTTTATAATGTTAATAAATATCTTTTTATATAGGCATAGTAATGTGAGGTGATTTGTTGTATGCAGAATGCTAGTCTATATAACCCGGAGTCCTGTTCCAGGTGACTTGAAATGTCGTTTCTCTGACCATCAGTGTGTCATAAAAGAATACATGAACAGACTGATCTTTCCCCTCTTCATATTTCCCACAGTTGGTAGTTTAGATCCTACCTGAGTCAGAAATTGTTCAGTCTACTTACTTAATAGCTACATATCTTCTAATTTGCCTAATCCCTTTTTGTAGCTGTTTTGGTCCCCACAGAATTGTATTGCAAGGAAGTCTACAATTTAATTATGAATTGCATGAAAAAAAAAATACTGCTTGGTATTTGTATTGAATCTGCTATCCAAGAAATATGCAGTGCACCAAGCTACTCCTACTTGAACAATTCCTTACCAGCAATGTCTGTTGTACTATTCATGGTGCTTTAACCTTCCTCCTGTTTTCTATGCTGAGAAAGGCTCTACAATTGTCACAGTAGATGTGATTCTGATCAGCATATTTCTCTCTTTTATTCCTTTTCACATTTTGTTACATCTTCTCAAGGACCACATACAATGGGGAAGGAAATGGTGTACCATGCATTTATACAGGAGCAGCATTTTCTATTTATCTGTTCCTTTCCTAGTAACATCTCATAATCTGTTTGGCATTTTGACTGCCATGCAACACTAAGCTGATGTTTTCAGAGATCTGACAGCAGCACAATAACTGGGAATACATCACTGCATAGATCTACTTAGAATGCATTTATTCAAGTACACTTCTTAACACTGAATGTTGTCTGTTCATTTTGCTACTCAATATCACAAGATTCTTCTAAAAATCTTAAGTCAGCTTTAGATTTGACTATCCTGAATAATACCTTATCCTTTGCAAGATTTTTCATCACTCCATAGGCTCACTCTACCAGGGCATTTATCAATGTATTGAACTGTTCTTGTGCAGATTTTACAAACCCTCATAGCTAGTATGTAACAGAGTTGCATTCTCTTGATTTTACTTATGACAAGGGAGCTACATTTGGTGATCAAAATCTATTACAGAAAAGCTACCTTATTACTCACAAGAAGTCTTCACATTTACTACTGTAAATATAATCCTCTAATGTATTCAGATATGCTGTTAGTAAGCTGGACCTCTGCAGTATCTCAAAATGTCTAGGGAAAAGACACTATTAAAACATAATACAAAAGCATAAATATATTTCAGTGTTGTGAATATTATGCATATAATGTGATTATTGTACGCCTTTGAAAAGAAGATTCTCTCTAATCATAGTCAAATATAAAAAATGTTGTCTTCATTTATGGCAAACTAACTGTAAATCTCTCTGAGCCTGAGTCAAGTCTTGTGCTGGTTTAATCATTTTAATTGCAGTGAGTTGGTTTAGATTCAGGTATTTCTGTGTCAGGCTTCTGAACATAAGACCCAAAGCAAACCTTCTGATGCTGTTGCAGGCTGTAGAATAGTACATGGTCCTCCCAGTCATGGTGACAGAGATGACAACCTGTTTATATTTATTTACACAATTTCAGACTTCTGAGTTTCTTGGTAAGATTTGCAAATGTGTGATTATTTTTTTTTTTTCCAGTCAGTGGTGGAACTATGAAAATCCAGAACTGTTTCAGCTGTTCAGTGTAGTACTACTATAAAATCTAACTGTTTTGCCTCTGGAAAATCTAGTAAATTCACAGGTCTGTGTTTTGCATACCATCCCTCTCTATCACCTGCCCCTCTATTTTGTAAAAGTTGTCAACGTCCCCAGGCTATTCAGTACCTAGAATTGAAATGTCTCACTTAGGAGAATTTTCAAGAAAACCATGTCAGTTATTCTGAAATTAATATTCTTTTTGCCTACCTGGAAAAGTCATTAAGTTAACCAATATTCATAAATGTCTGAACTACAACTGCTTTTTAAGCCAGTAAGTTGTTTAATTGACAAAATTGTACCAATACCCCTTTCAGAGTCAGTATACTAGTCCTTGCTCATTTATGTGCAAAAGTGTTCTCAAATTACTAAATGACACAGAATAAGAGTTCTGCAGATTGAATTCATTTCATCTAACAAACTGGTGAAAATCAGGACCCATTTCACTGGAACCAGTGGAGCTAGATTTGATTGTTATAATATCTTGATAAATAAAATATAAATAAATAAATAAAAATAAAAATTAAAGATTGAAATCTTTCTTTCTTTACCTCCTCAGATTTAGGTTTACATTAGAGTATTGCAACCCCATTAGCCATAATGGGATTGCACAAGAGTAGTTCATAGCAGAAATTTATCTAGCATATCAATGATCCATTAAGGATAAATGCTTTAAAATGCTAAAATGCTATACAGTCTTCCTATTTGAAACACAATAATGTGTGATGCTATTTACCTTCTTGAAGTTAAATTTTAATAATCTCTTACTGTTCCAGCAGTACACTGTATCCTTGCAAGCTTGAATCCATTTACCTTACAGCTGTGCTGCATCGGTCTTTTCTGGTATGTTCTTTGTAGCATGCCAAATTACACCACTTTGTTTATCACTGCTCCAGAAGGCAGCAAAAGTGTGCAAATCATATTTTTACCTTTTTCTGAACAGTTAAGGAAGATAAGTAATTTTCTGCTGTTTAGTGGCAGGAGCAATGGTCTCAGAGTTTTAATGCTTTCTAAGAAATGTAAAATCAGAAGCTCCATGCATGCTTTCAAAGAAACTACAGTGCTTCCATCACGCTGAAGAAAAAAAAAAAAAAAAAAAAGAGAGAGAGAGAAAAGAGAATAAATAAATTAATTGTAAATCTGAAACAGTAGTGTCTCACAAACAGCCAAAGTTTGCTTTGTGCCCTATTCTTTTCCTTTTCTCTGTTTTGTTTTTCTTATCATCCTTTTATTAGTGCAGAACAAAAGGTGGTGTTTCCTTCAGGGTACTTCAATTACATGAGAAATCAAGCATGAAAAAGACAGTTACAATCTGATAAAATACTTATTAAACTGAGGGGCCATATCATATGTTATTATCTCTTGGCACTTGAACTTTCTCATCCTGAAACCAAGACTTGGCAGCAATCGTTATTATTAAGACTATCAAGAATGATACTAAAAATCACAGATCCTGGTTTCTTCTACTGGCATTTTAGACTGTTTTTCAACAGACCAGAGAAATTACCTGGACTGTTTGGGGGCTATAGATAGATATTTCAAATGGGGAGGAAAATGTGTAATATAAAAATGGAGGGGAAAGAAAAATGACATCTGAACAGAATAAGATATTTACAGGCTAAGAAATGAATATGTAATAGGATATGCAAAGATAACAGTCATTCCAATCTGAAAAGTGCAGTGAGATGAAATGATTAGAACTGCATGGATTTCTTAGTAAACATTTGACAAAAATCTCAGAACAATGCAGTTTTGAATAATGAAAAAAAAAAAAAAAAAAAGGCTTAATCCTCTATTTTCTCAGATTTTTATCAAACAAACAAACAAAAACTTGTACGATGCCATTCATTGTGCTGATTATTTTCTCTGGTCTTCATTTCAAGACTAGTGTATGCCATTGTTCTCAATTCAGGTTGTAAAGATGTTTTTAAGTATTCTGTTCAAGTTCAGAGATCTTACTCCTGCTGAAGTTATTTGCTATTTCAGGGGCCAAATAACTGATCCATATTTAAAATTCCAATTACGTTTAATGTGAACTCTACCAGTAATGGGCTGGCCTGGTAATGTTTTTAAAGTGACTAAGGATGTCTCACAATTCAATAATATGTAAACCTCAATTTAAGTTGGATATTGTTCTTACCAAGTTTACATCTCTCAGGTTAATAATATTTATGCTGGGTTTCCACAGTCCAAGTAAAATCAGAAGAATAATTTAAATGAAATATTTCATATGTTCAGGAAAGGGATTAGACAACAGTAAAATCTCTTGCTGAAATTAAGTAAAACAAAAACTTTCCATAACCTTTCCAAAGCAATTTTCTGTCATTTATTTTGGGCTTTAGAATATGGCAGAGAGGTGATTTACAACAGATATCTCTGCCTAAATCTGACTATTTTAATTATTTAAAAATGTATTTGCACATTTGTCAGAGATTTATCAATCTGCAGCTATATTCTCTGTTTAGAATGTGATAGCTGATAATATAAGAAAATGGCTATCTGTCAATACCCATTG
This sequence comes from Stictonetta naevosa, assembly GCA_011074415.1. Lineage (NCBI taxonomy): Eukaryota > Metazoa > Chordata > Aves > Anseriformes > Anatidae > Stictonetta > Stictonetta naevosa. The sequence continues at coordinate 129,030,851 of CM021697.1, forward strand.
GTGAAATAAGATTTATGAAGTGACCTGATATCTTACAGTCTCCATTGCATTTTTTATTTACATTTAAAGATGCCCAAGATTATAAAGATTGCTTAGACAGATCATTCTCCAGTACTCAACATTCCTTCTATTTCACTGCTGTGACAAAGTCATTCAGTGTGAGGTATAGCTGCATGGGACCTGTCTGGATTTGAGCGCAGTATGATTCAGTACCAGATCATATCACCCACATCTTATATTATTATTGGGGAAAACACTTTTGTTTACCATAAAAGTTGATGTTCTATTCATGTCCTTTACTTGTCTTTGACAGATTCTTCTGTTAAACCAGACTTTAACTCTTTCACATACTCAATGAATTCACATATTTTGAAGAATATGTGAAAAACAGAAACCATAATGAACACTTCTTCTCTTCATATGATATTTTTCTACAAGTCCCGCTGACTAGCAATGGTAGATTCTGTGTTTATTTAAGACAAATATATGGTAGACTTAAGATATGGTTCTTCTAAACTGTATTTCTGTTAAGAGATGCTTATTTTCTGTGCATCATCTTTCACTCCAGTGTTCCTTCAACACTGTTCTATGTCTGCTTTTAGAAAAACATGTTTGTGAATTAGGTGAAGCAAACTCCAAGATACATCTTCAGTACTTGTAGAATACCACAGTCAAAGAATGAGACAGGTTTACCTTGAAAATAACCCTGGACTGCTCCACTAAGTACTGAAAGCAGAGGCTGTTGAACATCCAGCAGTTAGAAAGCCTGCTCTTAAATATTAAAAGTCAGTCCAGAAGGAACAATGAAAGGAAAGATTTTCACGGAGACCTGGAATATTGAAGGAAGTGAGAGAAGTGAGGAAATAAGGGACAGAAAGGGAGAAGGAGAGAGAAAGATAGAGGGAAACAAGTGGAAGTTGGTATGGGAAGAGGACTAAAAACATTCTAGGAGTGAGAAGGAGACTATAGGAAAAAAAGATGCAAATAAAAAATATGGTTAATACCTTTGGGGAAAATACTGCAGGAAACTATAGTCTGTCTATTATTTGATGTATTTAATAGCATCCGTATTGGATGCTATTATGACAGACATTTTCTAGTAAATATATATATATATGTAAAACCACTGAGTAATATGTTCTGTCCAATGTAATTCTTTGCTTTTCCTTGTGATCTCTTTTCAATTTTTTTAAATTTCTCTGAAAATATCAGAACACCTATTGGATGTCATGTCATTCATAGCATGAATATATGAAACTAAAGTTTCAAAGTTATGGGATTCAACATTTCACATAGAAGGCTTTATTTGGGCATTCTACTATTCCCAATTCACTTTAAAACAGTATACAGCTGTGAATATAGGTTAGTATCACTAAAGCCATCAACATATGTAAGATGACTTTTTGAAATGCAATGTGTACATTGGGGCACTTCAGCTAGATAACATTCTTACAGATTCTTTTTATAAAGCATATATATATATATAGCATATATGTACATATGCTTTGTAAAAACACACACCCACACATATTAAGGACCTAATCCTTTTTTAAAGTATGTGCTTCATTACGAGTTAGTTCAATGAAATCAAAGGATTTGTATCAATACAAGAAAGATATGGATTGAAACTTTTATATCCAGTTTGAGATCTATATTCATAAAAATATTTATGCAATTTTGGAAAAGTAGGTAGAAAGCAGCTTTGCAGAAAAGGACCTGGGAGGCCCGGGTAGACATCAAGTTGAAAGTGAGTCAGCAATGTGCCCTTGCCACTAAGAAGTTTCCTTGGCTGCATCAGGCTCAGTATTGCCAGCAGGTCAAGAGAAGTTATCCTTCTCCTCTACACAGCACTGGTGAGGCTGCACTTGGAGTATAAGAGGACATACTGGAAAGAGTCCAACAAAAGGCCACAGAGAAGATTAAGGCACTGGAGCATCTTCCCTGTGAGGAAAGTCTGAAGGCATTGGGACTCTTCAGCCTACAGAAGAGAAGGCTCAGGGGACATCTTATCAATGTCTATAACTATCTAAAGGGAGGGTGCCCGGAGGACTGAGCCTCTTTTCAGGGGTGTCCAAGGACAGTACAAGAGGCAATGGGCACAAACTGACACAGGCGGTTTGGTCTGAACATCAGGAAACACATCTTTATTGTGTGGGTGATGGAGTACGGGTGCAGGTTGCCCAGAGAGTTTGTGCAGTCTGCCTCCCTGAAGACCTTCAAAAGCCACCTGGATGTGGTCCTGGTCACCTGGCTCTAGGTGGCCGTGCTTGAGCAGGGTTGCTGGACCAGATGTCCTCCAGAGGTCTCTTGCAATTTGAACATTTCTCTGATTCTGTGAGTCTTCTATGTAGTTAAAACCTAAGTTAAAAATCCACTGATAACTGTACTAACAATAGATCACCCTTTGGCATGAATAGGATTACCTCCCCTACTGTTCTCTTCATAAATAGCTCTTGAGAGACTCCAGACCCTTGATAACTCATCTCACGGAGATCTTCTCTTCATCAAGGGAGTTGAACCAGATGTACTCCAGAGGTCTTCTCCACTTCAACCACTCTGTGATCCTGTGAGTCTGTGAATCTGGTCTGTTTCTGAGAGGAAATAGATATAATGAATTAATATTAAATAAATTTTCATAAATGGTAACTTTTCAGTGCAACAGAGTTTCTCATATTATCCAATTTAGAAAACAATATTTTTGGGAATCTGAAGGAAGACTGGAGACTACTTTTGATCATTTATGTTATTACATTGTCTTTTTTAGGTCTTAAAGTGAAGGTACAACATTTTGATCAAAATATAATACCTTGGTTTACTGTCATACTTCACAAATGGCTTGTATTGTTTTTTAATTGTGTTTGTTTTCAAGAAAGTTGGCTCCACATATAAAATAAACCTGCAGATGTAAACAAATCCAACTATGAATCCTATTGGTTGAAGAGTTCAATGTTAATTTTTTCACCAAAAGATATATTTCCCAGTTTTCTATGTGAAGAACATTCACACTAGACAGAAATGAAGTGTTTTTTCTTGCTTACCTGATTCACAGCCCTCTGTTCTCAATAAAATAAATAAATAAATAAAGCTTATTAATATTTCATATGTATAGCAGCCTACTGCATTCAAATTAGCAAAGGATTGTGAGGCTATATTTCCCAGTATTTACTTGAATTTTATGACCAGATACTAATAAAGGAAAAATATGCATATATAATTCTCAAATGCTCTTATAATGCTTGCTGTTTGGTTCTTTAAAATGTTAAATGAGTGTACAGCGAGGAAATATAATTTATATTTAATGAAATAATAAGTACTGAAAGGAGCCCATTGTGTCTGAAACAGAGAGCATAGAGGCTGAGAACTGACTAATAAGTCTCATTTTGTTTTCCCCCAAATATATTTTCTTTAACCTGTTTAACTGAAGTCCATAGTTGGATTTTGGAAATCTGGAAAAATCATGTGTCTTTTGAAATCAGAACAAGCATTTCCTCAGAAGCTTGTAGTCACCCACTGGTGTGCTACTTAGCGTAAGAAAAGTGAAGTCGATCAGAAACAGTTGCAACAAGTACACCCTCATATTTGTTGAGGGCATCGGATCTGTATGTAACTGACAGTTTTAATCCAAGGTTTATCACCAAGAAGTTTATCATTTAAGAGAGTCACACCTAGAGCATAAATAACTGCTCATCAGGTTTGATATATGTAAAATCCTCTTGTTCTGCTTATTCAAACGTGGGTTTTATAATTTTAAGAAATTAATGTTTATATTTTACTGTACCATTTCATTAATGAAGGTTGCTTCTGCAGAATATGATGTGCAGAAACACCCAAGCTACATTTGGTAGCATGATGCACCATGAGAGTTATTTTAGGTTACATTCTAGCCTGACAAAAATCAATGTTCTGTTTTAACATGTAAACTGACCTAGAAAAGTCAGTCACAATCTACCCATTTGTTGTGCTTGCTGTGCATAGCCATGATCAGAGCCACCACACCTGAACATCCCTGGAAACTTGGTATTCTTCCTGCTTTTGGCAGTTCACACAGATAGTTTGCTTTCAGATTGTATGAAACAGATCTCTTGTTAATTTACTTTGTCTATTTCAGGAATGTGAATAAAAATAACCTGCTTTGTATGTTTGCAGCACCTTATTGTGCCAGCATCACTATCTTGTACACATTACTAATCCTTAAGTAACACTGTGAATTAGAGAATGAATGCATAAATGCAGAGATTGTGATTTTCTTGTAAGATGCCTGTGGTGGAACTTGGCTGGGCATGACAAACTATTACCTCTATCATCTTCTCTCTATCAGCTTCAAAAGTCTTCAACTAGAAATCTTCAATCTCCACAGTGCTTCAATTATAGCCCTTACTAGTGTCACAGAGTGAAGGCTATGATCTGTATACTTTATCTGTTCCATGTGCATATTTAATGGAGCAATTAAAACAAGCTATTAAGCAGTGTATTGTCCAGTGCCCAACCTTCACATAAATACTGTCCCTTGCCAACACAGTCAGCTTTAATACATCAGGGATCATTCAACTGTATTTAAATGTGTCCTGTCTCTGCAAAATGACTACGTAGCATATGATAAAGATGTTATTTTCAGTCTGTGGTTCCATGACATATTAAGATCAATGGAATGCAATGAACCACCATACAAAGACAATGAAGAAAGGGATAATTAGCAGAAATAAGCTTATAGTGTTATAAAAGGTAACATAAATCAATAAAGTCTCTGAAAGATATAACATCTTTTTTCTCTCAGCCCTCTTCCAACCTTTTTTTTTTTCTTTTATTTTTCTTCAAATTGCACAATACAATTAAGACAAATCAATTTTCTACCCAAAATAGAAAGAAAATTGTATCAGTTCTAGTGACATTTCAGAAGAGCTTCTCAGAACAGGAATATAGCATTTACAATATAGTACATATCATTAGAATTGCTGAGCAGAATGACTTCATAATAATTTGAAGAATAAACAGCTCTTTATTTCTATGCTACTGTTCCAGCTGCTTTAAACAATTTTGTGATAATGGATTATTAATTACACTGTACTTGCATGTCATTTGACAAGAAGAAAATGTTTATATTGCTAAAAGATTTGTGTATACAAGTGGTTATGCAAACTGAGTACTTTAGAACTGGAAGTTCTACATGGAAGACATCTAATGAACATTAAAATAAAATAATAAATACATAAAATAAAATAATAAAACATAAAAATATAATAATGAAATGAAATGAAATGAAATGAAACAAAACAAAACAAAATAAAATAAAATAAAATAAAATAAAATAAAATAAAATAAAATAAAATAAAATGAGAGAGAATTACAAATAGGCAGACCCAAAATGATATATAGGCTGTGGTTCACCTCCAGTAATATTATAAATCTTCAACCTCTTCTATGTTAGCTTTAAGCATATCCTTTTCCCAGGAGGCTGTTCCATTAAGCTATTGTTCAGGATTTGGAATAAACTACAGAGCAAAAGGAAATGAGACCTTATTTCCTGTAAATGAGACTGTATTTCATGTTCTCACAGGGCACTGATTGCTTCTGCCATAATCCACCAGCTGTTTCTAAAGTCCTAACTCAATAAAATAAATTAAAAATATATATATTCCAAGAAGTTTAGCCTGCCCATGCATTGTATACTGCATACTCTAAGGAGACTAATTATTACTGAAACTTTTTTTTTTTTTTTTTAGTGGCAAGGAAGAAAAAGAACAGCTTGAGACAGGGATAAAAGGCAGAATATTTTATCATGAGTGGCAAGCTTTGCCAAAAATAAAAGATACTGATAGCTAATATATGAGAGTTTTTAATGAAAAGCATTAGGTGACCTTAATATAAATGTCACTATCACTTAGTTGCTAGAAGGAGAGCTGAAGCAGTAGTGAATTGTCAGAATTCATTTTAGTCTGAAAACTAATTTCAAATAGAACTTGTTTCAGATTCTTTTGGGATCACTTTCCATGAACAGTTAATCTTAAGTAGTCAAAATACATGAATGTAGGACCTAATTCTCCTCTCATTTATATCATCCTTGTGATTTAGCTTCACACAAAATCATCCTACACAGGAGGAACGGGAAAATCAACTTCAAAATGAGACCATGTGTATGGATGTTAAACATCTGTTTGTACCATTTATGAGCAACATTTCATATTATTATGTTAGTGGTATTGGGATCTTTTCAATGAATCCACCTGTACATGCTTATGCCTAGTCATCTCTTCCTTTCCTGAGATAATATGTTGTAAACTAGCAGGAATCCAATGTGTAGTCAGGCATTGGAATGGATTGCCCAGGAAGGTGGTTAGGTCACCATCCCTGGGAGTGTTTAAGGAAAGTTTGAAGGTTGGACCTGGAGCTTAGAGACATGGTTTAGTGGGTGGTATTGGTAGTAGGGTGATGGTTGGACCAGATGATCTTGAAGGTCTTTTCCAACCTTAATGATTCTAAGAACTAGTCAGCCAGTGCTTTCTGGTCCTGCGTTTCCACTGAATGCTCCAATTCATTCAGTTACAACTGGTCTTCAGGTGAAAATGCTCCAGGCACTGGCTTCTAAACCCATTTGTGTCTGTCTTTGTTTTTCTTTTTGTTTTGTATCTTTTTTTTTTCTTCTTCTTCTCTAAATTTCATTTCAGCTCTTCAAAACAAGGGTACATGTATTAATACAATCCAGAGGAAAAAACTTCCAATTCAAGTACATAAGGATTTTTTCTTGCCCTTTTCCAGAAAATGTTTCATTTCACCAAACCGTCATGGTGAAAGCTAAAGACACATTGCACCAGAGCTGAAAAAATAATTTTTATACAAATACTAAAAATGTTATTTCCTCCTCCATATCTGCCTCAAGTTTTTTCACTTCTATTTTTTTGAACTCATGCCAAGACTGGCCAAGCAGCTAATTTCTCAAGCACTGAAAATCACACTATTCTGTACCAAAATCAATATTTAAAAAGTGAAGAGGAAAGAGAGATAAAGGCACTTTTGAATAATCAGAAAACACAATATCATGAGCAGCTGGCCAAAACAGAAAGGGCTTATTACTGACTGTTAAGCTTTAATGTGTAAAATACTCCCTACACAAAACCACATTCAGTGGCAGAAGCAGGTTTCCAGTTCCAAATACTTCTATAAATCAACTAAATCCCATGAACTGCTAGAATGTTAATGGGGAAGTTGACATGAATTATTGTCTAACAGAAATACTGAATCCTTAAATGAACTGTACACTCACATTTTTTAATGGCAGAAAGCTGAAGCCAGGCATAATAAAAATAATTGAAAGGAGTTTTTGAATGCATTAATCTAGATGAGAAGTGCTTTAAAGAACAAGTGAAGCAGAAAAACAGCCAGAATGTATACAGCATTTAGTTGTAGACATCATTTACTTCTGATATTAGCAGTTACCATTAGTAAAATGAGGAAAAGTAGAAGAAAAATTCTTGTAAAATATTTTTAATATGTGGCAATTAAGGAAGAAAATCATGAAACTACTGCTTTGTATCAGACTTCAGTGGTAATCACATTCTGTCACAGCTGAGTCAGTCATATAGAAATAAGCGAGGGGAAGAAATGACCAAATGCCAAAAGGGGGGCACTGGCAAACCACTAGGCTTCCTGAAAGATAGCTACAAAGTAACTACCTACAAGAGACTGCAAGAAAAATGTGAAAAGTGAGTCTGGTCTTTTGATCACTGAAAGGAATATTGAGGACTTTCTTAGTTCAGAAGCACCAGCATAAGAGACCCTTTACAGATTGCTACTGTCACCAGTTGTAAAATCACTGATGACCACACCGAAAACAAAGAATCAATGATACTATTCAAGACCAGAAAGATCATTGAACAAGCCGAGAATCATTGTTTAACATTGCAAGAGTAGCTGGATTTCAGGACTTAAATACCTACATTGTATGTTGTTTTCAAAGCAGTTCAGTTCGTTGCAAGCTCAAAGAAGCTGTTGAGAAGCCATAATATAGCAAAAGGGCCTACTCCAGGTGCTCAGACACTTGTGTGTATGTATGTATATACATACTTTTCTATATCTTAAATTTGTCGTGCCTAGAAGACATTGTCAAGGGCAAGATTTCCTTTGAAAATTTATACATTTCTTATTTTATTTTTGCTCTATGAATAGCTTAAACCTCAGTGGCTTTGTTCTTAGAATAGCTGGTAGCTACATTATGAGAAAATCAGAATGTCAATATGTGTATTTCTTAGAAGTATTCCTGCCAGACATGATTTCTAATATAAGGCCAGCATGGTCTTAAAATAGAAATCTCCTCAAGCTCTGCCAAATCTGAATAAATGAATTGTTCAATTCACTTATTTCTAGGCTGACCTGAGAAAGTCAGATATTTTAAGAGTGGCAAGGAAGGAACAAAAATTGTAAAAGTCCTCTAAAAACCCCTGTGATTCTACAGCGCTGCATTGTAGGCATATAGCACTTCACATCAGAGCTTTATTGAAAGTACATTAAACTAACAGGATTTTTTAAAAATATTATAAATTTATATTTATATATATATATATATATATATGACCAACAGAGAAGTTAGTCTCAGAGTTAAAACGAAAAACTGAGAACAGAAGTCAGGAAGTCAGGAAGGACATCTGATACTGGGAAAGAACAAGAGAAGAAATGAAGTAAAAGGAAGTGAGAAAACTTGAAAGGGTTAGGAACTAAAAGAGCTAGTCGGAAGCATTAATAAGATGTGAAACAAGTAGGGTGTCTCATGATTCTAAGGGAGACTAAAGGGAAGATGGAACTCTCTCTGTTACAGGAGCAACATAGAAGAAAAGCCTTTTTTATATGTTACTAGAACACAACAGAGTATTCTTTTAGAAGTAATGTTGTTAAACTCATACAACAACAAAATGGAAAAGGTAAAGTTTAAAGCAAGAAGTAATCATTCCTACTGAACCAAATGAAAAAACAGTAGTTTAAGGATTAGACACAGAGGGGTCTTTCATGAAAGGTCTACACACCCAAAAGCTGTCTGTTTTTCCTTTCTATATCAGCTGTAAAAGATGCTACATTTCCCTACAGACTTTATCTTTGTAGTATTCTTTTACGAACATCCTTGAATATGTATGCTTGAAAATTTTCATGTACAACTATCAATTCTTCAAGACACATCTTTAACAACAGTACAGCAATGTTTGTGTTATTAAGAATGTCCCTAAAGATTATGTTAACTTTTTGGTTGGTTGGTTGTGTTTGTTGTTATTTTTAATCAAAAGTGACTATTATTAAAAAAAAAAAAAAAAATCAAGGAAGGCCTAATGTGATCTGTAACTTCATTCCTAAGGTACTTGGAATATTTTTAGATAAATCAAGGAATTTCAGAAATTCTTAGAAAGTGCACATCAAAATGCATCTCTTAAGCTCACTTTGCTGAAATGTTTCATCACCGGCTGTGCGTATTTAATATCCCAAACTGTAACAAGTTCTGAAACAATGTTTGGCAGAAAGAAGGAAGGTTAAATATTAATTGTAAATAACTCAGCTTAATAACCATTTTCCAGGTTTTTATTTACATATGTGGGTTACAAACAACAGTTTTAAAGCAAAGAATCACCTATCTCCCTTCAAATATTACCTCAGACAATATCTAACCATCTTTTCTCAATTAGCAGTTCAAATATATCATAGAAAATGAACATTTAAAAAACTTTTCTAGTTTATAGTCTGTACTACTCACCAGCTGAGATAGACAACTGTGTGTACGTTAAAATGTTTAGTTGAAAGATATGCTGAAGTATGCTAAATTGTTATTGCAAATTTGCCATTTTGAAAAAGAATTGGAACACAGAATTGCCAGTGGAAACCTTTTGGTGCTTCTACTCTGGCAATTACTGCCATAAGCAAAGACAGATATGTTTGTTTCTGCCTTCATCTGCTGCTTGGAAATCTGTTTCTGTTTTTACTCACATATTTATAGATCTTTAGCTAAGTAGTTATTCCAAGTTTCCATAGTGATAACTGAAATATGTATTAACACTAAACTTCAAAGCATATTTACTGTTGGCATTGCTTCATAAATTACTTTTTCAAGTGCAGCTTCTCCAAACATATTTCCTCAGTTCAGCTCCCCACTTGATTTGTGATAGATACTTTTGATATAGCTGTATTTATCCAGAAAAGACATTTTTCTCTTTACAAGATTCAGTATGTAGAGTTTACTTTAAAAAAAAAAAAAAAAAAAAAAAATCTTTACTATCAAATGGCTTGAAGAGAGGAAGAGATGAAGCTTCTGAATTCAGGATATCTTTGAAATAAAAACAGACTTAAATTGGCCTTATCTTCAATTAAGATTTCGTTAAGTGAAGAACCATTAGTAAAACAGGCAGTATAACATAATACAGATAGCTTATCTGTATTCATCATCATGAGTATTTGTATGAGGAATTTGGTTTTTTGGTTACCATCAGATTAGAAAATGATCACTCATTCATGTGATCTTATTTAATCAGAAAAGCTGAATTTCAGCTCATCAGATATGTCCACTTCTTGAAAAAACAAACAAACAAAAAAAAACTGGCACAACATTTTTCTGAACATTCTATTCATGTTTCCCACTGTGCTTGTCTGAAGATTATTCCAGCCTGTTCTGGGATGCCATAATGTCATGGAAAAAGAGGCAACACTAACTCAAAATTAATTTGTATCACCTTCCATCAAAAATAAACTGTTTGTGTATTGCTTGTTTTGTTTTGTTTTTACTAAGTGTTTGAATGTCAAACGCATTTAGAGACAAAGATAAATGTTTTCAGGAAATATCTGAAGGAATGACTAAACAAATTTCCTCTTCATTTCTGTTAATTTCTTCTATAAATGTAACTGAATTAGATATTATTGGATGAAAATCTTTCACTGTTTACGTCAAACATACCCATGGCTGGATTCTGTTCTGTACTAAACAGAACTGTCATGCATATAAATTCAAGGTGACAAGTAATGACAGAGACAAAGCCTAGACAGCGACTTGAGCCTGAATTATTGGAAGTGCTTGCCTGGCTACTATTTTACCATGTTTGCAAGCAGACATGCTTTAATCTCTAATTTGCCTACTTGGTCTGCTTTTGACTTAAAGAACGGAGTGCTTACATTTGACAAATTGCACTCTCTATTTGGGTGTTTTGGAAATCTAAAGCAGTAGAAAGCAGCCTCATTAACTGCAGCTGCCTGTTGTGTGCCATAATCCCGTTGTCCTCATAATCCTTCTTGTCCTCTATAATCATCATACCTATGCTCACGTGGCAACAAGTATGAAACAATACTCTCCAACTGGTATCTCAGCAAGCCAATATCTCCAAGTTATAACTCCTGAGCATCCTTTTTCATTATCCTTACCTTAAATAACGTTTTGTATTATCTTAGCCTTTCAGGGTTCACAGCAGTTTAAATGTTTGGGTTCTGAATAATGTCTCTCTCTCCTTCATTGGCTAACAGTGGAGACTCCTGCACAAGGAGGATGCCCTCTGCAATCATGTCTTGTGTTTTATGCAGCTCTGGTCTTCAGTCATCCTCACTAGGACTTAAGGATAAAATGTATGACTCTCCATCTTGTTCCCTGCCATCCATGGTCCTGAAGCTTGGAGGCTTTGCCTGCAGAGCTGCATTTAAATACAGGCCTTTGATCCTTGGTTGCACTATGTTGTAGGTATGCCTCTACCTGGCCACGGACCTTGCTGGCCCTGACCTAGTGTGAATAGGATGCAGCCAAGCTGTTCATGATGGCCCAAACTCTGCACAGTGCCTTCACAATTTCAGTGTAAGCAGAAGCTGAGCAAACCTTTTGCTAGCAGTATTCCATGTGTGATGCGGTGACTGCTAGCAGTATTCCATGTGTGATGCGGTGACTCCTAGGTCCCACTCCTAGGTCAGTAGGAGGCATGAATGTGGAGAAGCAGCTGCTCTCTAGAGATCGCAGCAGCTAGCCCTGGGCCCTGCTGAGCTGGTCATGTGCCATGGGAGTCACTGACCTGCCACAAGCATGCAAAAGCAAATGCATTGCACCATCACCATCTGCCTTTGAGATGTGCGCCAAAGGAAGACTTAAATGTCTGTTGCATAGCTGTTGTCTGTCACTAGTGCTATCTCAGTGATTTTCCAACACAATTGCCAGGGCTTCACAAAGTAGAGTATAAATGAGATTACTGAGTGAAACACATTGCATAAGCTTGCATTTAATCCATGGCTTTTTTCATTCTAGCCCCCTCTCTGTGAAACTGTGGAGATTTACTTTTAGTATTGAAAATATAAACTTGAATGTGTTCACACATATGTAGTTGTGTGAGGAGCAATATGCTCTTGTATATTAGCTATTCTCTGATATCTGCCTATTTTTAAACTTTTGCTTTCACTGAAAATATAAGGTACATTGCTATTTTCCCATTAATGGACAAGGTACATAAGTTTATTTTTTGATTGCTAAAGGATTGCATGTTTATTTCTACCAACCTTCAGTAACTTGTTAGCTAGTAATTTTCTACTGTGCCTTCAGTCTTCATAAATATTTTGTTCCTTAAAACACCTGCTCTGCTGCATGCAGCATAATTGTATGGAGACCTCTTTCTTGAAGGGAGGAGAAAAAAAAAAAAAAAAAAAAAAAAAGTGGACTACCGACTTATCTTTCTTCCTTTTTTTTTTTTCTTCTTAAAAATAAAGCTATCTAGAGAGCTGTATGCACTCAGAAACAATGTGTATAAGATCTATAGGCATCCTGGAAATGAAATGTTCTTTATGGTTAGACACAGAGAGGGTATTTTAACAGCACACTAAAAAATACTGTGCACAAAATGAAGGGTGTACAGGAGCTGTCAGGGATGGAGTTAACTTTCTTCATAGTAGGCTGTATTTTGGATTTTTTGGCTAAATCAATGTAGATAATGCACCAATGTTTTAGTTTTCACTGAATAGTGCTTGCATAGCATCAAGGTTTTCTGGTTTTCATTCTCCCACCCCAGCAAATAGCCTGGAAATAGACAGAAGGTAAAGAGGGGACACAGTCAGGACAGCTCCCATCTGAATTGACCGAAGAGATATTCCACACACTGTAAATGCCATGCTCAACAATAAAAAAAAAATAAAATAAAAAATGGTGGTTTGGTCTTTCCAAAACAGTCATTTCTGTAGGACTGGCTGGGCATCAATCTACTTCTGGGTGAGGTGGTGCCTCTGCATCACTTGTTTTGTTTGTTTGTTTGTTTCTTTTCTTTTTCTTTCACTTATTAGAGATCACTTTGACTCACAAGTTTCCTTGCTTTTGCTCTTCCCGTTCTCTCCCCAACCCTGCTAGGAGGAGAGTCAGCAAGGAAGTACTTCATTGCTGGCCACAGTCAGCTCACCATAAAGGGATAGTTGCTATTTCTTCTAAACTAACTGAAACACTCTTACTTTTTTTTCCTATAAATTGACTCAATGGCAGGAAGGCAAAGCCAAAACAATGGAAAATAAAGGGAAAGCTCATTACCATCTCCCCTTTTTCCTGAGAAGAGTGGACAGTTCATAAAAAGAAGATAGAGAAATGATTACTTTAACCTGCAATAGTTTTACCTTATTTAAATTTTTTTTTTCAAAAGTTCCATGCCTCCAAATATAGGCAACAAACCAGAATATTTCTTGGAAATTAGAACATTCACCATTTCCTGAACCAACAATTTTGCTCTCGTGATTATAAAGGAACAATTTGCCACTAGACATCCATTTCATTTTCAGTCCTTAATTCACACAGTCTTTTTAAGCCTGCAGGTTCAGTAAGGTCAGGGTACTTAGTCTAAGTGAGAGCAGGAAAGTAGAAAATCTCCAACATTTCTAAAATATATCCCTGCAAATAAATTAGAGGACAAGATTTCTGCTGAAAATACCTTATTTCAAATAGAGGCAGTTTAGCCAAAGTGCTCTGCTATGTAAATGAGTTCTGAAATAAAAGGAGGTAGTGTTATAAGGGCATATTTTTACTCAGTTATGTTTTACGACAATTTGGTTGTACATTGGCATCCAATGACATTCTCCCTCTGATGTACAGAATAACTTCAAGATAAGCTTCAGCATTTAAATAATGATCCAGCATCAATGATTTCACAGAAACAACATATGATAACCAAGTAATTGACTTTTATTTAGTCAAATTATCAGGACCATAATATTTATGTTTTGTTTTTTTTTAGTCCCATTATAGTATGTGCATATGTGTGTTTGTGGCAATATGGGGTTTACCCTTAAGCAAGAATGAATTGCCACAATTTATGCATATGTGACTATCATTTATTTAAGGAACAGAACAGGTTTTTTTAATTAAATTCATGTGTAGAAGCAAGTTAATTTCCAAATACGGGTCAGAACAAACATGCTGCAGAACCTGCCTCACCTCTGGATAAAATCTTCTATTACTATCTTTTAAAATTATATCAGCAATAGCCATTATCTATTATTAAAATAACATTCACCGAGTCATAACCAGAGGCATGATCTATATTATTTTCCAGGAATATGTTGAAAATATATGTCCAATTGATGACAAAAGTCCCAGCAGCAATTTATTCTTATGCTTATTTCAATATAGTAGCCTGGGATGATGGAGAGTTTTATAATTATTGTCAGTTATGCTGGACATACTCTGATAAGAAATGATGGGCTTGCCATTTACAAACATCAAATTTTATGAGCTGGAAATGAAATGCAGTCATAACAGGCCAACAGACCAAGAAGTGATATAAGCTGTAATTTCATGATAGTGTATCTTCTGCTAGCAAAGCAAAAATAGTTCCCACATGAGCTGAATAATGCTATGGGGTTGGCTAAGAAATGACAAAACCATTGCAGTAATTTTCAGATGGTTTATGGTTATGCACTTCTTATCCAGAAAACAAACAAACAAAAATTATTATTTTTTTTTGTTATAGATGGAGGAAATATTCACTAAAATTGCCCTTTCTGTGAAACAGAAAGTTTCACTGAATTTCTGTGGAAAAGGACTGTAAAAAGAAACAGCAGAGGCTGCTATAGGAACACATTGGCAGTGAACAGAAGGAAAGTAATGGAAAAAAAAATAGAGATTTTCAGCATTAAGTTTATAGATTTTTTTGAATTTAGTATAAGCTATAGAGCAGCAGCACATTTTCTGCTTCCACATTTTCCATTGGAACTGAGGAAAAAATAGTTTATTTTGCCCAGAATTAAAAATAATAATGAGATAATGATGTCCCACATCAAATGTGTTTCATGAGAATAAAACATACAAGAAAAAAAATCAGGAACATTATTTAGCATCACCACATGTTACTAGAAAAAAAACATACAAGTGTAAATTTGCTCCTCAGTGCTTGCAACCTAAACATTACGAAATGCAGTATTTTCATTTCAAATGGATTGTTACATTAAAAATATCTTTTTCCAAGGTTAACAAATTTTGAATGTCATCAATGTTGTTATGAAGACGAGTATTTTTACATTAAACAAACATTCACAAAAAAAAAAAAAAAAAAAAAAAAAAAAAAAAAAAAACCAAAGGGGGGAAAAAAAAAAAAAAAAAAAGTGAATGGCCAGATCTTTTCAGCACTTTCTCTGTTGCCTTTTAAGTTCTTACTATAATTTGAAACTTAACTCTTCCAGAAAGCTATTAAGACATCTTGTTTGTTTTAAAATGAGTTATTTATTCCCATGTCCCTGCAGAAAAGTAACATACGTTCTGAACACACAGTTTTTGCCATACTTTTTCAGTTTTCCTCTTCTTCTCAATAAATTTAGTGTGGATGGAAATACAAGGGAATCAGAAAAATGAAAGATGTCATTCCTAAAGTGGGTTTAAAGGTAGTATTTCTAAATGTACTTACATTTTAGTTGAGAATTCTTGACTTATGACTAACAAGGTATTATAATACATTTCCTCATATCTGTATTTTGAAACCAAAATGTCACATATCTTAAATCCTCTCATTGAAAGAGAGCATTGTGTTCTAAGCACAGTACATATTCTGTGCACATGATCTACTTTCTGTGCACATGATCTACTTTTCTGCTTTGTAGAGGATGGTACTAAACCCAACTCTTACAAGGAAATTATAAGTAATGAAAAATAAAATTAAATAAAATAAATTCTGCCATTTTTTTTTTAAAAAAAAAAAAAAAAAGAAAAAGCCATTTTTATGCAAGCTTAAGATCATTCATTTAGATATTCCGCAGGCAATAGAGTTGGAGTTGGGAATTCTTAAATCTTTTTTACCATCACTGAAAGACTTGGCATTGAAACAGAGGTTATCAGGACTTAGCAGAAAAATTATGTCTCATGGTCTGATAATCTTCTGAGCTACATCCTAGCATAACAATGAAGAGGGTGGAAATTATATCCTATAAAGAATTTTTAGGATAAATATGGATTTCCATGACATGGTCAGAAACTAACTGTTATAATTTTTGCATTGTTCATTTTTTTTTTTATTATTATTAACAGAAGCAAATAGACCTTAGTAAGGATGTAGTAAACTTCTGGAACTTGTTGCTACAGGCAGCTGTGTAGGCAGACATTTCAGTATGTTGAAAAAAAAAGGATTAAACAAATTAATGGGTAAAAAGTCATTAAATGGAAAAGCCCACAGGAGTATATAGCCTCTGTTATACAATAATCAACAGGTAAAGTACAAGGGAAATAAAGTTTTTTAGAGCCATTATCAAAAGCAAAACACTGGACCATTGATCTGACTAAATAGAGCATTTCTTTTGCCTTTATACTCACCAAATTCTGTCCATGCTGCTTGCAAATTGTATTGTACAGTAGATTAATTTAGGTAAATCAAATAGGAATAGTTCTAGATTAATATGCCTTCTAAAAACACAACTAGATTTTAAGATGATGAAACGCGTATTTCAAATGTAATTCTTTTGTACTCAGGACTCTAAAATAAACTAGTCAAATGTAACTATTTATCAGTTTGTAGAAAGTTAAAAAAATTACCATTAATATAGAATCATAGATTGGCTTGGGTTGGAAGGGACCTCAAAGATCATCTAGTTCCAAACCCCCTGCCATAGGCAGGGATGCCTATGACCCACTAGATCAGGTTGCTCAGGGCCTCATCTAACCTGATCTTGAACACCTCCAGGGATGAGGTATCCACAGCTTCTCTCAGCATCATGGTCCAGTTCCTCACCATCCTCACAATAAATAATTTATTTTCTTTGATTTAAAACCATTACTTCTTGTCATATTACTATACGCTTTGGTAAAGCATTTCTCCCCATCTTTCTCGTAGGCCTCCTACAGATATTGGAAGGCCACAATTAGATTTTCCCTTGCCTTCCCTTCCCTTCCCTTCCCTTGCCTTGCCCTGCCTTACCTGCCCTGCCCTCTTCTTTCTTGTGTAAGACCAACCTTACCTTCTGCGAAGACAATGAGTAGCATGGATTACTCAATAATTATATACAGAAAGCCTTCTATTGTAGTTATCTTTCCTGCCTACTGTAAATAAGTGCCAAATGCACTTTTCATATACATAATATGTATTTTAAATTTAAGCAGAAGGACACAGATGACACCACCCAACAACCCTTACATAAATTAACACAAGTAGTGTGATAACCTTGACAAACATACAAACTGCCATTCAGCTGCTCTCTTGCTCCCCTCCTCAGCAGAAACAGAAAAAGAAAATAGGATGTGAAATCTCATGGGTCAAGATAAACTACCTCAAATTTAGGAAAAATAATTTAATTTATTGCCAGTTGCAGTAGGTTTGGGTAGCTAAAATAGAAGAAAACTTTTAAACAGCACCTTTCCTTGTCCCTCTCCCCTTCCCTTGGCTCAGCTCCACTCCTTCAGTCCCAATTCCTCTTCCCACCCTGGGCTGCGCGGTGGCCTCCCACACTTTCCCTCTGCTTCAGCATAGGCTCACCACAGGCTGATGTCTTTCAGGATAAACCTGCACGGGCTCCCCATGAGCCATAATGGATATCTGTTCCAATGCCATGGAGCACCTCCTCTTCATCATCCTCCAGCTGTGGTGCTGTCTCAGCTGTTTCTCACACTATAGTTCCCTCCTCTCTCTCTGCCATTTTTTTCCCCTTTCTTAAAGATGTTTCCCACAGACACCCCAGGGTGGCTGCCAGGCACATGGGTGTCCTGCAGCAGGGCTGTTGAAGCCATCTGGAATCAGCTGTGTTCTGCACATCACCTCACAGAGCAGCCCTGCAAGTCCTCCACTGCCAGCACCTGGACATCTGTATCCAGTACAAAGAATTAGTGATATTTCTTCAAAAAAGTGGCATAACGCTATGATAATGCCAATCCTTTAACTAGGTCTTGGATGTCTTTAAAATATTAATGTGGACTACTTTTTAAAAAAGAGAAATACTTTAAATGAGCTGCCCTTGCATCCTTAATGGTCTTAAACTCTACTTCAGCATGACTGCAGATAAGCTTGGCTTGGATGTATAACACAGAAGAAAAAAAAAAAAAAACACATCTGTACACTAAGAAAAAAAAAAAGTCAATATATTAAGAAGCAAGATGAATATTCCTCAAAAGCCTGATTGTATAATGTAACTGCTGCAAGTGGATAAGAGGAATTGCTGGCCACTGAGAACTACAGCTGAGGGAATTCCTGCTTTGCCTGCACTTTTTCAGATCCATTTTAATTCTAATCTGAGATATATTATATTACCCTGCCTTATGACATTTGGATTGCCTGACTGCCTGATTTACCAAACCAGTGTCATCTTCTATGACATAATTTCACATTGATAAGTATATTTCTACCATACTGCAAGTAAACACAACTTCAATTTCTAAGAATCTTATTTGCCTATTTAATTTACGGGTCTTGTTTCATCATGTTGAGATTTTCTTTCATTCAGCCAAATCTTTTTGATCATTATGGGCCTTTCAAAGTTAGACTTCCATTTGTGTCATTTCCCTTATGATCATGCGTCACTTCATAAATGTGATGTACAGCTGGATTATACAAGGAGATTAATATAGAGTTCAGATATATGATAGGATTTAGGGGCATAGAAGCATTCAGTACTGAGGATTTGAACACGGAAACACAGAAGGTTTTCTTAAGAGTTCAGGTGACAGCCATCACTTCTAGGTCATCCTTTATTACAGATATGTGTCCTTTTCCTGCCTTCCTGGGTGGAGAAAATGTGACTTTTCTACATAAACATATTCTGAGTCAAATTGTCATGCTAAGTCAGTGCATTTAGATTTGTTTCAATGGTCTATGCAGTTATTCATAAGCTATAGCATTCACCTAGTCTAACTCCTTAGATATTTAGGTTACAGATATTTCATCACCTAAATCTTTCACAGCTGGGTTCATTAGGCCAGATATAAGTGTTTATATCAAGGAAATTATTTAGCCTGCTTCTGCAATCAAAGGAGAAAAACAAACACTTCCAGAAATACATTCATCCCATCATTACTTCCTGGAGAAAATAGGTGAGATGAATCCCATCCTTAATTTTAGACATTCACATTTGACTTAATTACCCTAAAGTCCCTAGCCTGAGTGTAACACTTAAGGCAAGGCAATTGAGTCTTGCCCTTGGTTTATATCCAGGCAGGGGATTTGTTGTTTGTTTGTATTTTAATTGAATCATAAAAACATAGATCCGTAGAGGGTGATCTAGAGCCTCCTAGAACTAGCCCTACAACTAACGTTTCATCTTATATATGTAACATTTCATCTTATATACGATTTTTTTTTCCAACTGCTGCAAGAATCTTTGAAACAGTGGATGGGATTACCTTGAAGCAGTTTTGTTGTTGTTGTTGTTTTATATACATATATATACACAGAAGTGGAACACAGCTGAGTAGCTGATATTGTTGCACTTTTATAAGTAGTGCACAACGTAATTCTACTCTATTATATATTCTGAAATGTTGCCATAGTGGAAAAAAAATGATAGTTCAGAAGCAGTTTAAAGGTGTAAAGACTTTTGAGCGTAGAAGTGTTCTTAAAAATTGACATCAGCATACAATATGAAAAAAATAAAAATTCAAGAAGACCTTGATTCTTCTAGGGCTTGTTTTTCTGTTAAGTATGCAAAAGAGTACTTGCAATCCCTGCAGTCATGCTAAATTTCTAAACATTTTGTTATAAATCATTATAAAGAACTGAGGAAGACTAAACCAGAAAAGGGGTGTTTCATGTAGCCTATTAAAAATGGCATTGCCTTTGTTAATAATAATAGACTAAAAGCATTTTACTGACTCTGCAAATCTTCAGGACTGGAGCCTGTCAGATTTTCTTAGCCTGGACTTGTCAAAAGCTTGCCTGGAGCTTGCTTATTTTATCTGTAGTATCTGTTGTCCAATGGCAAAGAAATTACCAAATATTTTTAGTCTTGCTTAGCTTTGTATAATTGTAAGACGCAATGCCAATTGTTACAATAATTCTGATATATTTCTGTAAGTAATAGGTGGTGATAACATGTAGTTATACAAAGCATGAACTACTGATGACCCTAGAATAAGGGTGTAGCATAGAGAAATACAAGTGTGCCATGCTAACAAAGGCCTCAGAAGTGTAAACACAGGACAATATCAGAGGCACAATGTGTATAATCAAAACACCAGTTGTCAATTACTGATCATTAAATGAATGCATCCTTGTGACCTGGGTAAAAGCAGTTTTAGCAGTAAAAAAGAAAAGAAAAGAAAGAGGTACCCACTGTATGTTATAGGCACCATATGTAGCAAATTTGGATGTAAAATGGAGTTGGAGACCAATGAAGAAAAAAAAAGTATAAAGAGTGTTAGAGAATGTATAAAATATAGGCATGGATGTGAAGAGGAAGTAACTCAGCATCATGCTCCTCCCAGCAAAGAGGAAGAAACCCCTCAGTTCTAAAGTCATGCTTCTCTAGGTAAGGGACTTGGGACTCTGATGGCTTTCCATAACCCCTTCACCTAGGACAAAGCCATCAACCTTATGACTCAGAAGAGTGAAAATAACAGAAAAGGTAAATACATTTTTGTATAACTATTTCAATAATATTGTTAGACTTTTCTAATTTCTTAGATAACTGACATTATGATTGGTAGTGTGATTGTCACTGAAAAAATAGTAACTCTTGTAGTTATTATATTCTAAAATATTTCATTTAGACTAATACTGAATTCTGTGTTTCACCTATAAAGTAGGTTTCTTTGGCCCATATAAACTACACAATATATTTTTGCAGCAATGTCATGTTATTCTTTTCAACCGTGGTGGCAGATGGTAAGGCTTTGCTCTGAGTGAATTTTCTTGTTGAACTTGAAACAGGTTAATAAACACAATGTTTTATAGAGGAATCTATGATATTAAACTGTTCTCTGGACAGATAAGCTCTACATGGTCAAAACAGAAGAATCACAATCACACAATTCAGCATCCTGACACTGAAGTTCAATATCATTTTATCTTGCTCTGCTGCTGGCGTTTAGTGGCACTCCTGCTTTTATCCTGGCCTCCTGGGTGAAGCCTTAGTCAAGACTGGATCCCTATGACTGCACATATCACCTTGAATGATCTATTAATATTTACCTCCTTAGTTAATTTTTTTCATCACCAATGGTTACAAGAGAAAGGCATTTGGGATTTTGAAGACTTAAGGTATTTGTAAAAGAAACACTTAAACACTTTTTTCCAATTCTTCTTGACACTTAGAATAATCCTGGAATCATTGAATCGCAGAATCATTTAAGATGGAAAAGATAAAATCCAACCATCAGCCTAAAACTAAGTCCACCACTAAGCCATGTCTCTAAGTACCAAAAGAAAGAATAATTATGTGTTTAAGCAGAGGATTAAATAATAATAAAGATTATGAATTTTCACAGTACGTTGCATTACGACTATCTTTATTAGACTGCAGTGTCTTACTGTGGAGCAATATCTCAGGTGCAGGTAATTTGTTAGCCATTATTTTGAAAAATAATCAGTCTCTTGCTGTGATAAATCTTTTTGTTGTTGTTTGTTTGTGTGTTTGTTTTTGTTTTATCCCACACCACATATTTAACCCTGTTTATTTCCTTTCTGCAAGTGACTTTCTACTGTTAGTTTTTGCATAACTAGAGAACATTTTTGGGAAAAGGTGATTCACGACACCTTCATTTTAAGGAAACAGAAGAATTATTTGCAATGGAGAATGACTGGGACAGGAAAAGTATACGAAAGTATGCTTCAAGCTTTTCTGTGAAATTGAACAGAAATATTGAAAAAGAGCTATGCCAGAAAAACATGGTGTGTTGTGAGAGAGTTTATTAAATAAAATAAAGGCATTAAAAGTGATTTTTTTTTTTTCTTTAAGAACAAAATGTAGACTTAACAACACTGAAGCACTGCTTGCCATGGTGTTTGGCAACAGCAGGTAGTTTGAAATTATATTTTGGAGTGACAACCAGGTGCTCTGGAGAGCTGGAACTGTCAGTGACACTGAAAATGTGTCAATAAAACTATTATATGTAGACATCCTAAATGCCAAAGCAATGAGCTTCTGAATGAAAGAAATAACCTCTTCTCTCCTTGAAAAGAAATACATTAGCAAGATTAAAATTCTAGGAGGCTGAATAATAAACAGTTTTTTTTCTTCTCCTCCCAGGGTAGACTACCTTGAGACTGATGGACTCACACCTCCCTTCTTCAGTGTCACATAGACAGTTACTTTTGTGTAACCATGGAAGCTTTTGAAGGTTTAGAATCCTACCAGACAGACCTAAACTGACAGCTAGGGTAGGATTATCTTTTTGCAGGTATAGGAGTACAGTATCTCTGGCCAGAACTAGGAATCTCAAAATGCCACTTTAGAATCTGGCCCCCACCCAACCAGATGGCAGAAATAATCTAATAAATTCCTGCTTTTGGGCAAGACCTCACTAGAGACTGAAGGTCTGCTCTTTTTCCTTAGTCTGACTTTGGTTGGTCTGTGATTTCCCTTTATTACTTTTCCTTCAATGTCTAGCATGTTTAACCAGTGTATTTCACTGACTGAGTACATGGCACGTCATTAACTCTGGATCAGTCATTCTTCCCTGTCACACTTTTGCCTTTCCCAATCTCCGTGAAATCCATGAGCAAATATTTGGTAGTTGTGTTTTTTGTGGTTGTTTTGTTTTCCAGCATTACACTGTACTCAGAAAATAAAGTCTTTCAAAAAATCAGCCTTTAGATGAATTCAGCACAGATGTCATTTAGGGTACAATATATTTACTTGGAAAAATAATCAGTTACTGTCTCTTTGTAGTCAATAAAAAGCCTCAGGAAGAATTACCAAACTGCAATCTGTTATCCTAACACAGATAATTCATAGTAAATCAGATGAATCAAACTTCAGGAGCATTTGCAAAGGCTGCCTAGGCTGACTGGCTCAGATGTTAATATCTGTCAGAAGAGTTCCACCTTTTGGTCTACAAGGACTTTTCTGCAAAGACTTTTCCTCATGACTTCAGGGGAAACCAAGATTATCTATTCAGATTTAGTGTCTAAAATTTAGATGTATGTATTTAAACAAATGAACCACACCAAACTAGGTTTCAAAAGGTGGTGAACTATATTCTTTCAGGCCAAATAGTATGTAGTTAATCTTTATTGTCATGTAATAAAATAATCCGTGGCACAAAAGAACTAAACTGGCTACTGACTGCAACACAGAATTTCATGTAGATAGCTTTATTTCTATTATTTCTGTTGCTATAATACTTTATTGTGTGATATTGACTTCTGCTATTCCAAAAAGGTGGTAAATTACTAGCATCTAAAACTCCATGGTAGTCAACAGCAATAATAATGTATACTGATTTTGATTATTGAATAATAATGACTATTATATTATTGGTCACAGTACTAATTATAGTGATTACTGGAAAAAAAAATGTAGCCCATGGAATACTAGACTAATCCTTGCTACTGATTTCTCTTGGTTTCAAACACATTCTGACATAATCTTAATTAAAGAATCTGTTAGACCTATATCTGTCAATAATTTCACAATATTATAATATACTTAAGGCTTCACCTGTTGAAGATCTAGATTTTCCAGATTTACCCAGAGCAAATTGTCTGTGAACAATCAAAATCACAGTGATAAAAATAAAGACCAAAATACTTCTAAATGAGAAACAGAGGAGACCATCAAGAGAACAATTGTTGGCTAAGCTTTCATGTAAAACAAATTGGCATGCAGAACACAAGATACAACATCTTACTGATTGGTCAGAGCAGATTGAAAATCTGGACAGGGTTATTCTGTGATAATGTAGTCCACAGAGAACAGTGTGTGACTGACTTTGTTACTGTTTGTATAGTGAATGTGTTACCAGTATCACAGTTAGAAATCTGCTGCCTTGTCTGTCTTACTTTCTACTTTCAGTTGATTATCTTTCCCTGAAGATATTCTTTAGTCTGAATATTTTAATTAACTTGATAAACTCCTCATTTACCTTCGTAGGAATTTAATTCATTTCTCTTAGAATTGAACACACTTGTATTCAGTATCTCCTCCTCACTTCATTGTTCAGGGAAGTTCAGGATCCTCAGAAACCCATGAATGATTCTCCAACGACCTGGAATTTCCCACTGGTGTCAATTTTTAATCTTGCCTAAAGTCGCATCTCACAACTGCTCTCAACCAAGTTACACAAACAAAATATTTTCTATAAGGACTGCAGTTACACTTCCTACATTTTTCTCCCTGCAGTCTCACGTGTGTCTCAAACGGACTCCCTAGCCACAGAAATACATAGAAGTAATGTAAAACAAGCTGTAATAAAGAAGACTAGGATGAAAGAAGGAGAATATACGACAGGAAGAATTTTATGTGGCTCCAGCCAGATCATTGTCTACAAGGTGAGATGGGTGAGGTGAAAAGGGACACATAATGTGGTAATTGATATAGCATTATTTGAAAAAAAAAAAAAATCAGCTATGGATAGATGAAGTAACCTATATCAGGAAGGATGTAGGTGTGTCAATGTAGAGGGAGATCCCCTGTAGATAGAATACAGAGGTTAGAGAGTAAGCTTCAGGCACTGCCTACCCCTCTTTCTGCTGGAGGAAGAAAGACAAGCCTAAGCAGCAAGCCAGACATAGCTTTTGGGTTTAAAGAGGTCCTTATTTTTGCTAGCAATTTCATAACTGTAAGTTATTTCACGTGGTTTGTATTCTGCAATATATATGTCAAATAACTCTAGTCTACTAGAGAAACAGTGAATTTATCCCTATCTACCTATTCAAATTTATATATGAAGCCCCATAAATGGATTGTTATCTGGTTATGCTTGTCCAACTTCTTTTGAATATACTTCAGCAACATGGTGATTATGAAATGAGTCTTTGACCTGCATTAAGTCCAAGTGATTTTTGACATATGCTCAAAACTGTTAGGTAATAAGAACTTGTATCTACCAGACAGAACTGCCTGAAAATAAGCACATGCAGAACCCTGTAAGAAAACAGGGACTGAGAAGACAATAATTCTAATAATTCTATTCATATAATTTTCTTACATTTTGAACTTCATCTATTTCACTCAGTCTTATCTGATGAAGCAGTGTGAAAGAAAATGACAGGAAAATGTTTTTTCAGTCTCTCTAAGTTGTTCCATTCTAAACTAATTCACCGCATTCATCCAAAGACTTATCTAAACCTCACATTTGGTTGCAAGCATTTTGTGCTTTATCCCTTATCAAAAGAGAATACAAAGGAGATGAAAAAATAAGATCAAGGTAGGGTTCCTACTTCAGAGAATCACTGTTGGCTACAGCTCCAGACGTTCATGCAATTTGTTTCCAGAAGTGCTGAGCAAAATGAGCTCAATTTCAGTGAGCCTTTGCTTAGAGATGAGGACGAAGTTGCTTCCTCAGACCACCAGCAATGAGATAGGGTCTTTTTTATTTTGTCTCCTAATATTTCTGGCAGAAGTGGGAGGGTAGGGCTAATGAGATCAGTTACATTGCATTAATCTTACATTTCCTACTTACTGTTTGAACTATCCATGCCTGGCCAGCAAAGGTGAAGAATTTAAGACAAATAAATAAAAGACATTTCTTCCATGCACCTAATGAAATTCTCACATGTATCTCAGGCATTGTATTAAATATTAGAATACAAATGTCCTAACAACTAACAGAGGCCCATATTTCAATGTAACATTCAATGATCACCTTCTCAGTAGGAAACACATGAAAGTTAGAAACTATCGAGAGTGACACCTACTAAAAGATTTTTCTATGAATGATTCTATACAATACAGAAGAAAAAAAAAAGAGCTGAATTCAAGGGTGTCTCTTTTTGTAATGATTTCCAGTTCATTCTCATTAGCATTTGTATTTAAAAAAAAAAAAAAAAAAAAAAAGTTATTTAATATACAAAGATAAACTTGGCTATGATTGTAGTTTTGCATTATTTTGTTTCTTAAATTCTGGAAGAATTCAGATTATGGAATTGAATAGTGAATGTCATCATGTTTAAAGAAAGATACTGTCCTTAATATCATATTCAATTCCTAATTAAATGTTGCTATATATAAATTAATATATAAATTAATATATAAAAATATATAATGCATCAAATAGGAATTGTGATACCAGAAAAAAAAAAAAAATAAAATAAAATTAGTTAAAAAAATCAGACAATCAGAGTAATAGAATCATTAAGGTTGGAAAAGACCTCCAAGATTATCTCATCCAAGCGTCCCCCCCACCAATATCACCCACTAAATCATGTCCCTAAGTTTCATGTTCAACCTTTCCTTAAACACCCCAAGGGACAGTGACTCCATCACCTCCCTGCACAACCCATCCCAATGCCTGACTGCTCTTTCTGAGAAGAAATTTCTCCTAATTTCTCTTTATTTTCTCCTAATTTTCTCCTTAACTTCCTCTGGCACAACTTGAGGCCATTCCAATGTTGTATCTTTATCAGAGACATTGATATGGGCCTTCTTTGAATACCAAAAAAGGTACACTTAACCATTCTGGTTTTCAGATATTTTAAAATTTGGTCTGAATAAGTTTCTTTCATGTATTTAGCAGTGTCATAAATGCAGCTACTGGTACATTTTTACAGAGAGAATGCAAAATTAAGCAACCTGCTTACTATGTGCAGGGATATTAAAGCTGGGAGATAATTCAAAATAGAGGGATTTGCAGATGGAGGGAGACTTTGTGTTCTTCCTCCAAAGGTTTTATTTCAGTATTTTTACCTATTTTTTTTTCTAAAATAAACATGCAAAAATCATTGAGACCAGTCCTTAACTGAAATTCATTTTGAAAGCCTATATAACAAAGTAGCACACACTTGAGGATAGAATGGAATTGTTGGTCACTGTGATGTAGGGATGGAAACACCATTTTCTGTCTTATTTTCTGTCCTGTGTGCAGGCCTGCAAACTGCAGCTCTGAGAGAAAGGAATTTTGTGTAGTTCCTTATCTATTATTGTTTCTAAGACTTCAATGTATCTTGAAGTTTTCCAAAACTATAATGCTACTGTTAAGAAATCACATTTCTATAGCTTCTTTTGTTTCAAAATGTAAGTTCTGGGGGTGTCTCTAAGATAACTGAAAAATAAATTTACTCTAAGAGAACAAGTGTGGTTAAAAGGCACATTTTACAATATAAATAAATTCCAAACTATAAAACCATATTCTGTGAATATGAAAATATTGATGGTAAAAAAAATGAAAAATTTCAGTTCATAACTGTCTGATACTCCAAGCAATGTAACAAAAAATTAGGGAAAATATATATATATATAATGGAACATTTACCAAAAAGGTGAGATTTAATTCATCTCAGCCTAGCAAATGTGTCCTCTTGGTTTTCATCTAAAAATACCCCGAACCAGATAATAATAATAATAAACAGTACAGGTACAGGTCTCTACAGCACTTCATAAATTACTGTTTTTGAAGGAAAGAGAAATCAAAATCACAAACACGTGGAACATAAAATGACTTCCTTTACTGCTATCTAATGAGATCCAATTTCACAGAAAATTTTCCTGTGCTAAAAATATCTCTTCTTCACTTCACTGTAAACTAACTGTGGAGTCTGCTAAGCATCTGTGAGAAGAAACGAGGCACTGCTCCCATGTTGGACACAGCCAGTTCCAGCCAGCTCTGAAAGGTACACACTGCTGGCCAAAGCTGTGCCCATCAGCATTGCTGGTTGCACCTCTGTGGCAACACATTTCAGAAAGGGAAAGAGAAATGCAGCAGCTTTGAGAGAGAAAAGTGAGAAAAGGAACAGATTCCAGGCCGGAGCTGCAGCCTGTGGAGAGGAGCCCACGCAGGAGCAAGGGGTCTGGGGGGAGCTGCCACCCGTGGGGGACCTGTGCTGGAGCAGTTTGCTCCTGGGGGATGGACCCCGTGGTACAGAGATGTGGGAGCAGTGCTTGAAGAGCTGCTGCCTGTGGGCAGCCCCCCGGAGGATCATTTTGGGAAGAACGGCATCCCATGGGAGGGACCCCACATGGAGCAGGGTAGAGAGTGACAGTAAAGAAGTATCAGATGGTGAAATGTTATGCACTTGACCACATCCCCCATTCTCTGTTCCCTTGCTATGTGCAGGAGGAGAAGGTAGAAGTGTCAAGAGAGAAGTTTAACCTGGTGCATGGGGGGAAGGTCTTTTGTATTTTATTTTGGTTCTCACTGTCCTACTCTAGTTTTCAAAGGTAATAAATTAAATTAGTATTCCACAAGCTGAGTCTGTTTTGCCCATGAGGGCAAAGGCCAGGTTGGATGGGGTTGGTTGAGTTGAGCAACCTGGTCTAGTGGAAGGTGTCCCTGCCCATGGCATGGGGATTGGAATTGGACAATCTTTAAGGTCCCTTCCAACCCAAACCATTCTATGATTCTATGATGTACAATTTTGAGTAATCTCCCTGTCTGTACCTTTAAATAGTTTTTATATCATATTTTCTGCCCCTGTCCTACTGCAGAGGGGGAGTGACAGAGTGGTGGGCACCTGGCAACTGGCCAAGGTTAACCCACAACATCTTGCAAGGGACCAAGAACAAAGTTTTGCTTTTTGTGTGCATGAAAGGGAAAGCAATGATCAGTTTTGTGACATTTTAGTAAACAATAATAAAGCCCTGTTCCTCCAAAAAATCTCAGCTACTCTTTCCTCACCAGTGCTTGCATCCTTTGAAATCAGATCCACTGCCCAGAGTAGTATGGCATACAGAAAAAAAAAATATAGGGACAATAAATGTCTGTTAAGTGACACCATTTCACTTTTGAGTGCTAATTGTCCAGGTGGGGTTACCCAAATGACACTCAGCCTTTCTCTCTCATGGGTACACACTTTCCCCCAACATGGAGAACAGTGCAAGCTTTATTCTTCAAAGTAATGAATGAACCCGAAGGATGCTCTGCCAAACCATGCAAAATTAATTAGGCCAAGGACATGAGTGAGTGTATGGTGGCTGTTACAATGACATTTTTAAACCAACTGCCTATAGCACCGTAGCCCTGATGTGCCATTCCAAATATCAGCATTATGGGATGTGTTCATCAAATCACTGAGCATAATCATATTTCTTTTTATGACTGTCAAGATTTCTTTTCTACTTGCTCCATCCTCTCCCTTTTTCTTCTGCATTATATTTATTATTGTTATTTTGCCTACAAGAAAGGAACGGTTGCTGAAATACTGCTCTCTACTTCTTTTTCTTTGTGCAACAGCTCCCTCTAATGTTATCTTTCTTTTTTCCCTCTATTTCTTGATGGAGTAAAATATTTTTTTCAATCTATATTTATGATTTGATGAAAGGATTTTCTTTGGTCATTCTTCTGTGTTGTGAATACATGAATACTGATTCAACCTGACAGGAATTATGTATATATTAGAGAATTTACGTTCCTTCACTGAATAGGTTTTATCAACAGTACCAAACAATTACGACATGATTAAAAAGACTGTAACTATTACTGAAATTGTCTGCCTTTGAACAGATTGCTTTGGAGCTTTTCAATGATTCAAAGATTTAGATATCATTTGATGGTACAGACTGATTTACTGATAATTTATTTATTTGTTTCATTCCAATAACAGCCAACTCTGAGTGCATAAATATCTAAGCTGACTAAATGTTGCTTAACCAGATTGGTTCATGGTTATGCAGATGTGCTGCTTTGACCTCTTTTTGAGAAGCATGTGAATAGCAGAGTATTGGATCCAAGAAAAACATAATGCCAGGCACAAACTTAGCAATTATTTGGGGCCATTGAGTAATGCCAAATGGAGAGAGAAAATTTACCTAAATGAACAGTAGAGTAACAGAAACAAGACAGTCTTTACAGATATGGGAAAATGAATTTAGAATGAATTGTAAAAGAGAGGAAGAAAGACAATAAGATGGGTTAGGGAATGGCTGGCCAATTAGATAAATAGATTTTAAAATCAAGGACGCCACTGCCATTATCCCAGTCAGGGTACACTCCTGCACAGTGTAAGCCCTATATCTGTGTGAGGTGCATCTCTTCTTCCCAGATACAGAGCCCCCAAATGCTGTGGTTGTGCTTGTTTTCAAGCAACCGCAGCTGCCTGAAAACCTGTGGTTGTGCATGCTCAAAATAATGGCTTCCAGTCTCCTACTTTAGGGTGACAAAGCTTTTCATTAAATTCTGTTAGTGTTCAGCTATTCAGGGTGAAGGCTGTTTCAGGGACTACATAAGTAAATAGATACAGCAGACTAATGGCCAAACAGCCACAAGTTAATAATTAATTAGTGTTCTTGTTAAAAAATTTGGTACACATAACTAAAGTTTGTTGGACCTAGAGGATCAAGTTTTATATTAATTTGTTTTGATTAAAATTTCATCCTTTTTTCTTTTTTTTCTTTTTTTTTTTTTTACTTTTTTTTTGTTTTTTCATTTACTTTCCAAGTTTCTTAAATGTAAAAAAATATTTGAAAATATAAAAAGTACTCACTGGGAAACTGTGTTTATGAATTATGGCCAAAAATTCTTACTGGTTATTCAGTGGTAATTTTTAGGAATCTCAATTTGAAAGGTCAAGGATATAAAATAGCTAGTTTTAATTGTGTAAAATAGCATCTTGTTATTAAATTAATACCTCCAAAAGTTCCTCAATTTCTAATCTAAGCAACTACTTGTTTTTACTAACTCCCAGTCATATATGCTGATATCTTTTTTCATGTGACTGTTGTCAGATATCATGATGTTAGCATGACCTTTGAATGTTAACCTGTACAAAAATCCACTTAGCTTTCAGAGACAACTATGTGAGAGTCTTTGAATCTAAATTTTGGGCTGTTGTAAACATGACTAAATCTTAGAGATGCAAAATCTCCAAAATCAGGTATTTAAACTGCATCTAAGGACAGTTATTTAGGGTACATACAAACATAAACTAAAAAGTAAAAACTAAAAAGATGCCCTGAAACATGGGGAAATATTCATTTAGAGAGCATAAAGAGAGAAAATCCTAATTGTGGACACAACCACATTTTTGGAATTTGGTAGCACCTGTCTTCTAGAGCACTTTGCTGGAGCACCAGGTTTTTGGTTAGTGACTGGTTGGTCAGTTTCTGATTTGAAACAGTGGAAAAAGGGAAGTTGATTATGTTCAAAGGTACATAAACTCTAAGGCTGAAGATGGAAAATCAAGTTTTTGTGAGAAGGAATCCACATGCAGTACGGGGGCTCCTCTTTTTTTATCCCATCTTATTTAGTTACATTGCCAGCTCTGCAGCCTGTGGCAAGATGCCACACCATGTAGTGCACGCCATGTAGTGTGGGTAGGGCAGGTGGTTGACTACCTGCAGCCAAGATGAGGCTTAGCAATGAGTTGAATTGCTTCTTCTGCCTTGCCAAGGTTCACATAAGGAATATACCCCAGGGTGAGAGTTGATAGTTACTAAAATCTTAAATTTAGAGCTCAGTTTGAGGCCATAGAAAAGACACAGGTATATGTAGCCAAATTAGAGCAGTGAATATAAACCTATGGGGAAAAAAAAAAAAAAAAAAAAAAAAAAGGATAAATAGTAGTAGTTGTATTTTAGCAGCAAACAGAAATATTATATATATCCTCTATACATTCTGTGCCATGCAGGGCTTCCCAGGTGATTATTTCTGTACCAGTCAGCTCTGAGCTCTCACCTGGGAACAAACACGCTTTTTTTGCGGTTCCTGTTTATATCTTCAGGCTTCTCACCTGCTTAGCCACATGCTGCAAACATAACTTCAGATCACACCTTTTAATTGCAGACGAAGCCAGTTCCCTCAGCACCTCGCGTTGCATCTGTCGGGCTGCGCGACAAAATGCCGACCCCCGTGCAGGGTGGCAGGAGCAGGGAGGACCAAGGGGGGGGGTGGGGGCAGTGGAGCCCCTGCATGCTGGGCAGTTGTGCTCAGCCTGCATACTGGCTGGACCTCTGACTGCTGGCTTCAGCAGCTCCTAAAAGTACTCCATGTTTCACATCCTCAAAGCTTCAGTATGTTCCTGTTCAGAAGGGGGCTTCTTGTTTGGTGGCATGGTAAGCTCTGAAGATTCACCAGCTCTCCTCTCCTGGGCAGTATTTTTTGTATTCTTTTTCACAGAGCTGCCTCGGTATTTACTATATATGCTGTAACACTAAGATTAACTATAGGAGTGAAATAAACTACTTTTGCACTTATTTTCTACATATATTTTTTTTCTTTTCTCTTTGCTCATACTGGGCTAGAAAAAAAAATTCCTACACAAATATGTGAAAACGAGACATAGAGTAAGATCCAAGATATCTGAGCAAGTTAACAGATGATAAGACATTTACTTCTTTATGCAATGCTTAATCTGTCAGACGGCAATAATCCTGCAGTAAAGGAAAGAGATCTATGTTGGAGTTCAAGAAGAACCATTTTTTTCTTAATTTCTTTAAATGAATTACACTTTTTTTTCTTGACTTTTAGTGAACTTTTGTACAATGTCTTTATGAATCAGCATTTTCTTCAATGGGAATTTTTTTCCACTATTAAATTTACAACCAGCTGCGGCCAGCATAAGTGCCACAGCAGACAGCTGACGTAATTAAGAGTCTCAGGCCACTTAAGCAAACCAAGACAACAGGCGTGCTTGCTCGGAAGAGTGTTCTAGCTACTGGCGGCATTGTACAAAGTGCTGCCAAAAGGAGTTGTAGGAAAGTTTGTGGAGAAAACCGGGATTCAAGAGAGCCTGATTGTTGTAAACAGTGTGCTACTGCTAGAGAAATGCGCTAAGTATATTGATTAACACTTTTCTCTGCAAACAGCCTCTCAGAAAATGAGTAACCATGAAGTAGCTCTCTGAAATCTGGTTTCAAAGTGATACTGGATTTCTCTAAACTCAGACACACAGGTTCAGTTCTGGTGGTACTGCAGGTTTCTTTGCCACTGCGAGCTCATGGGGGTCTTTACAGTGAACAACATCAGGCAGCTATCTTAGCTGGTTCTGCAACAGCAAGCAGGGGAGCACAACAGAAAATGATCTGGAGAGCAAATGTATTAGTTCCCAGCATCCAGACCACCTGCAGTTCAGAGGCTTTACTTCAGGCCATTTCTTTTGTCTTTCTGCAGACTGAAAGCCTCACAGCAGCTGGAGCATTTCTGTACTCCAGCCACATTTTGGGTTAATCTCAACAGAAACCCCAAGCCCTCTCCATTCTGCCAAAGCATGGTAAGAAGGAGCAATGAGGAAATTTGTTTCAAAGCACAGTGCTGATCCAAAGTACAGTGCTAATGTAGACACCAGATTAAATGACCAGTTTAGAGACCTGTACAGGAAAAGAAAACAAGAAGACATTATTCTGACTCTTTGTCCCATTGGAGGAAAATATAGACTGAATCTCTTAATTTAAGAACTTAAACTAGATGACAAAAGAAGATGTTCCCAAGCTCTCTCTGAGGGATCTACTGTTCAATTAGGATGAAAGTACTGTGTTTTTTTGTTGTTGTTGTTGTTGTTTGTTTTGGTTTGGTTTTGGTTGGTTAGTTGGTTGTGGTGGTTTTTTTTGTTTGTTTGTTTTTTGTTTGTTTGTTTGTTTTTCCCTCTCTATCTTTGCTGTTTATTGACTTATTGTTGACATTATATTCTGCAGCTTCCAGGTAATACTTTAATATACCCAATACTTTAAATATACCTAAAACATAAGCAAGCTATTCTCTCTCTTAGATTGTAGATACATTCACAGTCTCATATCTGACCATGGATATCTACATTAGCTGTCAGCTGGGAGCTTTTCTGTCTTCAACATCACACCACATCAGCTCTGGTTCAAATCCGATATTAACAAAATCCCTGTAACTTTACTGTTCTCTGAATGTGGTATTCTCTAAATCCCACCTCAGACAATATTGAGGATGAGCTGAACAGAGGCTTTAGACAGTTGGCTAATGCTGCTGCTAGAATAAAGGTGGTGTTATCGTCAGATGGGGCTTTGTGCTGTGCAGCTCATTTCTAGCTGCTTGAGTTTAATTGTACACGTTCGCATGGAGGTCAAAGCAGCAAAAAGCTCCCAGTTCTTATTCTCAAACACAATATTTCTTCAGGCAGGCACAGGATTGTCTGTACCTTAGCAATTTGTGCATCTCTGGGTACACTCACTGCATTGTCTTCACCATAATTAAAAATAATAATTATTGTCACATTTAAATAATAAGCTTTACATTTACAAGCTACCTTTAATATTTTCTGAAGGCAGCACTCAGTGTACTACACATAAGAAATGGAATACTGCAAGACAACAGGTAAGATAAGCCAGTACACACTGAAAATTTGTGACACCAAGGCACAGCCACAAACTTCACACAGATGCATGTTTCTCCCTAAATCTCATAGTAGGTAAGCATGTTGTGGGAGTATCAGATTCAGTGCAGACAAGCAAAAATGATATCTACAAAAAACATCATCTTTTAAAGAAGACATAAATATATGCACAAGTATCTAATACACAATATGCCAGTGGAAGTAGCATCAGAATATTCTTCATTCACTTTAAGTTTGTATTATTAATACTTTTGGAATGTACGTCAAATTTTTTTTGAGTGCCTATTATCAACACTATAAAAATTGGGATATATACAGGAAAAATATGATATCCACATAGGTAATTTCATATGCAGCTGAAGAATAAAGATAACTGTAACTGTCTCAGCCTAGGAATTTCAAAAAAAAAAAAAGTAAGGGGAAAAGTCTATATCAGATATAAATGTTTTGTTCCATCTAGGGAAATTGAACAGCAGCTTTAGCAAGACAAGTATCAGACAGATGTCTCTAGGAGCATCCTGAACTTGTGGATAAATTTGGCAGAACCAATAAAAATCAGGCATAACCAATGAGCAGATATTTTCCCTGAGAGAGTAGGAAAGTACATAGTTGATTAATATAATTGTCTCATACCTCATTAGACAGCTAACCCTTGCTGTGCATTAAAGACTTTTTACTAAGTGTATTATGGCACCACATAAGAGAATTATTTTCTAAAAATAATGCAGCATTTAAACAAAGTTACTTTGATTTTTATTGCTTCTCACATCAGTGTTCAGTGTTCCTCCACAAAATAACAGGGAGTCATGGGACTTTACATCTGCCCCTCTATTTAATATTTGCTCCCTTAAACATAAACTTTAGAAATAAATGAAAAATTAAGGACGTGCTGAATTTAAAATTTAAAAAATATTGTTTATGTCCTGGATAAAAGAGGATACATTTAGTCTCAACACAAAATTACTTATTAAACCAAAAATTTTTATAACTAAAATTTTAAAATTTACAAATGCTAAGAAGTTGTTTTTTAAAAAAAATAAAATTTTTAAAAAATGTATTATGGATGCTTTCTTTCTTTAAAACAGGTTATTCATAAGCCTTTGTCAAATAGCTTTTGGAAAATGATATGGATTAAAGCCATGTATCTGTATGAAAGAAAGAACTAGAACATGGGTAACTTGGAACGTTGATGGTTAGTGAAACCAAAATTACTTTTATCAACTCAACTTTTCAAAAATAAAAATAAAAATGCTGAATTAAGGTTTTGATTGATGAGAAAATTTAGATTGTTGACATTACCTTTTTTTTTGACAGCTAGTTTGCAATAGATCAAGCTGAGTAATCAGTGGATCTTGTCTAAAATAAGAAACCATAAATTTGAAATATATCTCAAGCTTATGTTTTTTAAAATTTGTAATAGTTCAGAATTCTCATAATCTTCACTTTTTTTTAGTGTTTTGTTCAAACTTAGCTGAATATTGATCATCAAAAATCAGTTCCTTTTGTACAGATGCAAAAATCCTTTGCTGAATTTGCATAAGTACGTTTATTCTTTCTGCATACTTTTCCTGGAAACTTTTCTTCTAAGTGAAAGAAAATACCTACAATAAATAAATAAATAACAAAAAAAGAAAAATGGTCCATAGTTCAGGCCCAAGTTCTCCCACAGAAGAAATGGCTGTTTATACCAGATGAGGTTTAGGTTGAATATTAGGAAAAAAATATTCACTGAGAGATTTGTGAAGTGATGGAACAGGCTGCCTGGTTAAGTTTTTAAGTCACCATCCCTAGAGGTATTCAAAAGACTTGTAGATGTGATGCTTAGGGAAATGGCTTAGTGGTAGGTGTGCAGTGCCAGGTTAATGGCCTTATGGCCTAAGACTTGATGGCCTTAGAATTCTTTTCCAAACTAAATGTTTCTACAATTCCACAATTCTCTATAGTGAAAAATTAATATATTGAACATAAATGCTGCTAAAAATATTTCTAAAAAGATTCATGAGTAGTCATGCAAAGTTATTTTTTTTATTATTTTTATTTTTCTCATCTGCCTTCAGCCCTCTAAAATAGTAAGTTCTAAATCTTCTTCAGTACTCTGTCACCTTTCAGTCAGGTGCATGAGTCTACTGCAACATTTCACTTAGCTACTGTAGGTAGCCTATTCTACTCCACAGGGGCACGCAGAACACTGCTTAGTAAATTTAAGAATTTCTGTAGGAAATTAAAATTTCCTTCAAACCAGTAAATTGCATTACGAGAACCTATAATGTTTCAGATTATATTTGCAATAATAAATAATAAAATAATAAACAAATGCCTTTACAGACAAGGGGTTCAAACTGAAATAAGAGACATTCCTTTTAAATATTGGAATATATATATATATATATATATATAATTACTTTAAGAGCAGTCAAATACTGGCTGTGACGTCTCCATCTTTGTAGATACTCTAACCCTGCCTGGACACAGGCAGACACAGGCAAACTGCCGTAGCTGACCTTGCACTGAGCAGGGGATGGGACTTGGGACCTCTGAGACATACTGCCCCAGCGTTATTGTGATTCCCAAACAATAAGAAAAAAATTAGACAATTAACCTGTTAAAATTAGCTGTTTTAAAGAATAGATCCAATAGAAGTACGGGAAAATAAATAAATAAATAAATAAAATTCTTTAATTTACCACTACTAAAGGTAGGGTGATTAAAAAAAAAAAAAAAACCCTCCACCATAAACAATATAGTGTTGACATACTTAAAAATAAAGAATTATCCCTGTTAAATAAAGACAAACTTTAAAAGAAATTTAATGATATACTTTTAAAATAAGCAATAAAATAGAGATTGCAACATGAAAATAGTAGATAATTTAATATTAATAACAAAAATGATAAAAAATGTTATGCTTACACACTTTGGTAAGATCTGCTACAAGTCCCTTTCAGGCATTTTTAGGAAAAATAAATAGATAGATAAAGATTTGAAGCTTTCTGTGTAAAATTAAATTGTTCCAAAGTTCTTTAAGAACAAGTAGTGTTGTACATAAGCCTGCTGAAGGCTTTGGTTGCTATTCTGAATTACAGACTTGTGGTCTAAATATTCATTTACTCTTAGAGTTACACAGCAGAAAGACAAGAGGCAACAAGAGCAGATTTGGATTTAATTTTTAAAAAATTTTTAATATGTGATTTAATGTAAAAAGAAATACAGTGAATAAACTAAGTCTTTTTTTTTTTTTTTTTGGATGGTTCAGCACTACTTATGAGGTTGAGGAGTCTTCTGCACAAAAATATTCCTTCAGAAGAAACAGAAACGCTTGACTGAATTACTGAATAAATTGAAAGTACATGAACTTACATATTCTTTCCAGCTACCAAACAACTTTCCTATATGGAACTGGGTGTTAGACTTTTTTCACAATTATTTTCTTGCAGCTTCATTAATCAAGCAGGTCAACAGAGTGGTCCTGAGGTATGATTTGTTTGCATTCCACTTAGACAGCATGTACTGGTCAGTCCTCAAGCCTCCCCTTCCCTTCCCTTCCCTTCCCTTCCCTTCCCTTCCCAACAAATTAGAATTTAAATTTCCTTCCTCTTTTCTCTTCTTTTTAGGGTTTTTTATTTTTTATTTTTTCCCTTGGGGGGTGGTGGTGGGCTGCCCTCTCACGCTGTCCCCAAGGCCATGGACTTCTGCAGGTTCTTTCTGATCTTAAAAATTATTCACTAGCAATTACGCTTCACATCAGGTGAGACCCATGAAGCTTTGAAATTTGACTCTGTTATTCATACAGTCTTGTGCCGTGTAATTTACATATTACATATAGTTCTAGCTGTCACCATAAAAAATAATTAAAAAATGATTAACTCTTTACAGTTGCAGAAATAGAAAGTGTCTGTTGAAGCCTTCAATTATAGAACCACAGAATGACCGAGGTTGAAAGAGACCTCTGAAGACCAACTAGTCCAACCCCCTTGCCGAGCAGGATTACCTAGAGCACATTGAGCAGGATGGCATCCAGATGGGTTTTGAATATCTCCAGAGAAGGAAACCCCACAACCTCCCTGGGCAACCTGTGCCAGTGCTCTGTCACCCTCACAGTAAAGAAGTGGCCCCTCATATTCAACCGGAACATCATGTGCTTCAGTTTGTGCCCGTTGCCTCTTGTCCTGTCACTGGGCACAACTGCAAACAGACTAGTTCCATCCTCTTGACATCCTCCCCTCAGATATTTACATACATTAACGAGATCTCCCCTCAGTCTTCTCTTTTTCAGGTTAAATAGGCCCAGTTCTCTCAGCCAGTCCTCATACGACAGGTGCTCCAGTCCTCCCATCACATTTGTAGCCCTCCTCTGGACTCGCTCCAGTATCTCCATGTCCCTCTAGTTCTCGGGAGCCCAGAACTGGACACAATAGTGCAGGTGAGGCCTCATCAGGGCTGAGCAGAGGGGGAGGATCACCTCCCTTGACCTGCTGGCAACACTCTTCAAAATGTACCCCAGGATACCATTGGCATTCTAGGCCACAAGGGCACATTGCTGACTCATGGTCAGCCTGCTGCCCACCAGGACTCCCAGGTCTCTCTCTGCAGAGCTACTCTACAGCAGGTCAGCCCCCAGCCTGTACTGGTGCTTGGGGTTATTCTTCTCTAGGTGCAGGATCCTTCACCTTCCACTGTTGAACTTCATGAGGTTCCTCTTGGCCCAACCCTCCAGCGTGTCACAGTCTCTCTGAATGGCAGCACAGCCCTCTGGGGTATCAGCCTCTCCTCTGAGTTTTGTGTCATCAGCAAACTTGCTGAGGGTGCACTCGGTTCCATCATCCAGTCTCTTCGATCAAGGGAAAGTCCTCCTTTCTCTGGACTACCTCTCTTGTCTCTGGGATCTGAGATTTCTAAGGGCTGATATTAGCAGTAAAGACTGAAGAAACAAAGAATTCAGCAACTCTGACTTCTCCGTATCCTTTGCCACTAGGACACCCGCCCCATTCAGCAGCAGGCCATTTTCCTCAGTCTTCCTTTTTCTACTGATGTATTTGAAGAAGCCCTTCTTGTTGTCCTTTACATCCCTTGCCAGATATAATTCCAAATGTGCCTTGACCTTCCTTGTCACATCCCTGCATACTCTGACAGTGTCCCTATATTCTCAAGTAGCCTGTCCCTTTTTCCACATGCTGTAAACTTCCTTCTTTTGTCTGAGCTTTACCAGGAGCTCCTGGCTCATCCATGCAGGTTTCCTGCCCCCTTCACTTGCCTTCTTACTCATAGGGATGCACTGATCTTGAGCTCGGAGGAAGCAATGTTTGAATACTGACCAGATGTCTTGGACCGCCTTCCCTCTAGGGCCCTAACCCATGGAATTTTTCCAAGTAGATCCCTGAACAGACCAAAGTTTGTTCTTCTGAAGTCCAGGGTCACAATCCTACTTTTTGCCCTGCTTCCTCCTCGCAAGATTCTGAACTCCACCATATCATGGTCACTGCAGCCAAGGCTGGCCCTGATCCTCACATCTCCAACTCGTCCTTCCTCATGTGTTAATACAAGGTCCAGCAGCACAACTCTCCTTGTTGGCTTCTCCAACACCTGTGTCAAAAAGTTGTCATCAATGCACTGCAGAAACCTCCTGGACTGTTTATGCCTAGCTGTGTAGTCTTCCCTACAGACAACAGGGTGGTTGAAGTCCCCCATGAGAACCAGGGTTTGTGACTGAGAGGCTGCTTTGAGCTGTCTGAAGAAGGCTTCATCTACCTCCTCTTCCTAATCAAGTGGTCTGTAGCAAACACCCACAGCCATGGTAGCCTGCCCTTTAATCCTTACCCATAAGCTCTCAACTTGTTCTTCATCCACCCCTAGGCAGAGCTCCATGCATTCCATGTGCTCTCTCACATAAAGACCAACTCCACCACTTCACCTTCCTGGCTGGTCTTTTCTAAAAAGCACATATTCTTCCATGACAGCATTCCAATCATGTGTGTTATCCCACCATGTCTCTGTTATTGCCATGAGATCATAGTCTTGTGACTTCATGGAGATCTCCAGTTCTTCCTGTTTGTTTCCCATACTACATGCATTAGTGTACAAGCATTTCAGGGAGCTGAAATGCTTATTACTCGTGCTGTGTGTGTATGTATAGAAACACTTCAGATATCTTTCATTCAACCGAGCCTCTTTTGGGGCAGACTGAAGGGTCTCACCAGCATTCAGTTCCTCAATTGATATATTAAATGACATTTCCAACTAAAGATTTTGTCTGTGTCTATATATCTGTTTATATAAAACATAGAATTTCATTCTATTTTGGAATAATCAAATAGGATAAATTCATGAACTGGATCATATCTACATCCAGACTTTTGCCATATGTTTCTATCAAAGTGAGATCCAAAGGCAGTATTTAAATTCTTTAAAGATTTTATTCTCTTGTTGCTCAAGAGGTATTTCCTTCCTGTTTTATTCTGTTGTCACTTTCTGTGTCTAGAGAGGGGTAATTTTGCTACTTACCTTCTACTGGTTTCAAAGTGCTTTAAGAAATGATCAATAAACTTCTTTACTTTCACCCCACAGAAAGGGATCTGGGGTTTTTGATTGATACCAAGTATGAACACGAGCCAGCAGTGTGCCCTGACAGCCAGGAGGGCCAACTGTATCCTGGGGTGCATCAAGCACAGCATTGTTAGTCGGTTGAGAGGGTTGATTGTCCCACTGTGCTCTGTGCTGGTGTGGCCTCACCCTGAGTACTGTGTGCAGTTCTGGGCACCACAGTGTAAGAAAGATATAAAGGTTTAGAGAGTGTCCAAAGGAGAGCAACAAAAATGCTAAAGGATATATAGGGTAAGATGTATGAGGAGTGGCTGAAGTCACTTGGATTCTTCATCCTGGAGAAGAGGAGACTGAGGGGAGACCTCATTGCAGTCTACAGCTTCCTCAGAAGGGGAGAAGAAGAACAGACGCTGAGCTCTGCTCTCTGGTGACAGTGACAAGACCCAAGGGAATGGCTTGAAGCTACAACAGGGGTGGTTCAGGCTGGACATTAGGAAAAGCTTCTTCACCGAGAGGGTGGTTGGGCACTTGGACAGGCTCTCCAGGTAAATTGTCACAGCACCAAGCCTGATGGGTTCAAGAAGCATTTGGACAACGCTCTCAGACATATGATTTGTGTTGTTTTTTTTTCTTGGGTGGTCCTCTGGGGATCACCGATGATCCTTGTTGGTCCCTTCCAACTTGAATGTTCTATGATTGTGATTTTCTTTCTTCTCACCAGCTTTAATAAATAATGTATACACATATATGTACAAAAAATAATAAAATTATTTCAATTTGTGACTTTCTTTTGCTGAAGCCCTCAAAGTTCTCATTGCATTATACATTGTTTCTTATTATATTCTTAGATATAGCCTACCTAGATACTCCAGAGCTTAATTATTCAAAATTTAAAATGTACTCAACAGACAAAGAAATATAACAAGACTTGTGTTTTTTGTTGTTGTTGTTGTTATTTTTTACCTCCTATACTTAAGCATGATTTTTTCCCCCTCTATTAGATCTGTCACAAATATGTTTGTCATCAGAAAAATATTTTACAATATATGAAAAAAACACATATAAGGAAATGGTGCTAAAATGTTGCTGGCATTGCTACTATAGCCTGAATTCATGAATGCGATATAAAAATGACTGTGATACACATTGGTATTCAGGCTCCAGTGAAAACACAAATATTAGAGACCTAAATTCTTACTTGCCATTACTGCTTGTTGCATTTTTCTCTTATATAAATAAAGGCAACCATAAAAGAGAGAGACTACTGACGCTATTTGGCAGCTCTCTTCACAGCCTCTATTTTGCTAGTTTGGAAGCAGAAGGGATCTGTTGTGGTACTAATTCAGTAAAACCCCTTATGGCTCACAGCTGTTATCTGTGGGATCAGCCTTTCTGTGGGCAAGAGAAGTTTCTCTGGTCCTGCAGTCATAGGTGGACCTGTAGAAATGTGTACCTCTGTGCACCTGACATTTTGAAACCATATGCCTCCCATGGGGAGCAATATTTCCTGAAAATAGTCTAGTCAGACAGAGCAAGTAACTCCTGTATGAATCAAATCTCTTTATATCATTACACACTCAAGAAAGACTGAAGATATCATGCAGCAGCTTTGGGTATATAGAGTCGAATCATTTTATCACAGATGAGCTTTGACCAACTTAAAATTCCAACCTGGGTATATTATCAGCTACCTTTTGGTGTTTGTAACAATAGACCTGCA
The DNA here is from genome assembly GCA_011074415.1 of Stictonetta naevosa. NCBI lineage: Eukaryota > Metazoa > Chordata > Aves > Anseriformes > Anatidae > Stictonetta > Stictonetta naevosa. Next base: position 129,073,868 of record CM021697.1, read on the forward strand.
GAAATTGCGAAAAACAGAAACTGAAATATTCTGGGGGTTGTTATGTTTTGAAGTAGACAGGGGGGGTTTTTTTGTTTATTTTGTGTTTTGGGGGGGGGGGGGGGAGGGGTTGGCTTTTTTATTATTATTATTTTTTAATGAAATGTCAGCATTTGGTGACCTCTAGTGGACACAGTTACTTTTGCATGTCTTCTGGATGAAAATCTGTTTTTTTCTATGTATTTTCAGGAAAGAGTGCACTGCAGTTATTGAATTCTGATCATTTGTCTAACTATTTAGCAAAGTAATCCCAACCTCCAAAGTTTTCATGTGCCCTAGTAATTAAGAATATGCTTAAACTGAATTACTTTTTATACATATGCAAGATCAAAAAAATCTTAAGATAGAACCATTAGTAGGTGTACGAACAAAAACAGATCAAAAACATTAAAACAAGATAAAACCACAGATGTCTGTTTCCCAGCTTTTCAAATTTGAATTTTGTGAGCTTGCAAAAATCGTGTTCAAATTTTCTAAAATATTTTTCCTTCAGCAGGGTAAATCATGCCATTATCTAAGGAAGTTCACCTTAAGAATTATAGTCATCAATTACCCTGTCACAGTCCCATATGCACCTTTCTCCTAGTTTAACACTAGCTGTAGTATAAACACTCGTGTCAGCACAGCATGTGAATAAATTATCCACTTTCTTTCAGATTTTTTCACTAGTAACTGCAGCTGTTTCCTTTCTCACTCTATATACGGTAAGTACTTCTTTTCTTCCATACCATCTCCTGTTCCTTGATGTGGCTTCTCTACCCCTTCCTATGAGAAGGAAATATCTTACCTTCACCTGTGTTCCCCTGAGGAGCTCAGGAGTGAAGGATCAGGAAATTCTCTTCTATTACTTTGTTATTATACCATAACCTTTATTTTATTTTTTGATTATTCAGGGTGAAAATAATTATACAGTTTCCATAGCTGATATCAGAAGGTCAGTTTTCTTGCTGCATGTCATTTATTGCTTTATTATAGCAGCCTGTGTCTAATCACAGAGAGGATGGTTAACAGCTGGATTCGAGTCTAAGTAGTAGCTGTAACTCTGAGGGGAAAAAAAATAGCATTCACTTTTGGTAATATAAACATCAATGACAGTTAAATAATAAGTACCCTGAACATCCCTAAATTACCACTGTATTCCCTTAAGATGGAAAAATAGGAAAGAGCAGAAGAGTAGATCAAAAATGTCTGTACATTCTTCAGTTGTGATAAGATAGTTGCAAAGGCTATAGACTGCATACAATATGCAGCAAGCAATAAAGCGTAATGTCTTCACAGTCAATGAAGTCTGACTCATACTGTCTTCTTCATCATGCAATTCATTACATAGGCACTGTCCTGAGCACTTCCATCCAATTCAGCCATTCAGATCCTTCTCAGATGCCTCTAGCAATTTAGCTTTTTTTTTCTTTTTTTTTCCCTTAAAATTAAAAACAATTATAATTAATCAATCTCTGATCTATTGTTTGACTATAGCATTTCCTGCCATGTTCCATGAAGGAACATAAGCTTCCCTGATGGGCAATAATCCAATCCAGGTTTTACTCCATCAAGGACAGATATTTTGAGTCACACTTCCAGTGAAACATGTAGGGATGCATTGTTGTCCTTAGTTATTTAATTAAGACACCAATATGACGCAGAAAAGTGGTGCAAACTTAAAAGGTGAACCTTAAGATACACTGAGCCACAGGACTGCTGCTATTGCTATTGCAGCTTCTGGAAGATTGCTCTGGTGAAAGGAAAGAGGAGTTGTGACAGCCTCCGTCTTCTGGGTATCTTGCATCAGACCAGTTGCTTGTGTCTCTGCCATGTGTTTAGTACTTTGAACTGTCCTCACCTTTTATAAATTTTCTACTAAGCTGCTTCAAAGTTGAGACATCTTCCACTTTGGATGTAACACTAATGCAAGCAGTTCCCCTGCCAACACAGCATTATGCTGCTGTAACACCGAACCCTGCTACAACCTCTACAACTCTGTTTTTTCCCAGCAAACTCACTCTGTCCTTCATACATACTTAATCTACACAAGCATTTATTTAGAGACTAATCCCATGTCTAAAAGCCCCTAAAAACCGCATCACACAGGGAGATTAATCTACCCTTGTGATAGACTCAAGTGAAAGTGATGTGCAGCAGCAGTATCAAATTTGCTTCATTAGCAGTAGTATGGAAAAAACATGCAGTCTAACTGATATTTCTTCTCCCCACTTAGTCATCTCCGTAGGTATATAGAGAAATACTCTTACTGCATAGAACGGATTACAAGTCTCTTTCTGATCTTTTGTACCTGAGATTGCCCCTAAACTGAAGAAGGACTAGCAGTTGTCATTCCAGTTTCCCATATTTATAATTAATATAAATTACATTCACCACTGCCTAAGACTTACCTATCCTTCTGTGTAGGTAGCTCATTCAGTGGTCAATCGGTGACCCATATTAATTTTTATTTGTTTATTTCACCATTATTCTGTATTTCATTCCATATTCTGCGTCATTGCCCTTTCTCCCCTTTACTGCAGGGAGCACTGGCTTTGCTCCTACTGAGTCAGGCTTGCTAGTTAACTTTCTGGCCCTGTACATGGAAACTCTAAACCGCATGGATCGTTATTGAAATTTGCTCCACTCAATATGGTTGAAAGCTTCTTGAGAAAAGACATGCTTGAGCAGACAGAGCAAATCACTGGGATGGCTACCAGATAACATTATTCCCCCTCTGGCAGGAGATAACAACAGGTGCAAAGCTTGTCTTGCTGGGCTGTTTTGTTAACAGAGTTGACATCTACTCTAAGAAAAGAATTAGAAAAGAAATCTGAGTATTCATTATAATGGATCTAATGTATGGCCTCTTAGCAGCTGTTAGTATAGCTGGACAACACACATTTGCAATCTGTTTAACATAAAGAAATCCAAAGGATAATAACCTATCAACACTGATGTTTAAATTACTGGAACAAACATATCCACTACAAAGAGTTAGAAAACACAAATGAAAGTGTGATAGTTATTTTCAGCACAGTAATTATGCCAAAATTATTTTCAGCACAGTAATTATGTAAAAATGCATGTTTACATTTCTTGATTGGACACTTAAGACACTTGCAACAATCTACCCTTCTATGAGCTGTTCAAAATTACCTTTGTGATTGTACAGAATATGGTGAATTTTAATTACTGTGACATTTGCTTGTGTAGATATTACAGGGCACTAAGATCTTTTACATTTTAATGAATTATTGTGGAGGCAGTGGGACTTAATAGATAGACCATGGGACCAAGACTCTGCATTCCCTTCCCAGCTCTACCTCTCCATCCCCTCGTTATGTGGTCTTAGACAATTTCCCTCATATTTCTGTCTTTTACTTTCTTTGATTATAGAAGAGACATAATATTTACCTCTTCTGAAATGTATCTATATCTATGTATATATATATATTCTATGGAAGAGTGTCACAAAAAGCTAAACATTACTTGTTATTAAAGTATAACATTATAGACATTAATATATGAATGTAGTAGATCATGCCTTCCAACTGCAACAGAGTAGGCAATCTTCCTGAGAGCCCTGTATGCAGTACAACAATGGAAGGCTGCATTAGTGTATTGACAAGAGTCATTTGTATTCATTCACACAAATAAATTCAGACTTATCCAGGCACAAGGTTCAGAAGTTCTAGCTGTATCAAGCAGCTTGTCTGAAAATTAAAGAAATTAGAAGAAATCATGAGTGCTTAGAGTTTGAAAGAGTTGTGAAAATTCTGAGTGATCTTAAAAAAAATCAACAAAAAAAAATCATTTTACAAGCAGTCTCTTTCTTTTATTATTTCCTACATAAAACTTGTAATGTAATGGCCCATGTAGTGACACCTGCTGTGGTTTAACCCAGCAGGTGGCTCAGCACCACACAGCTGCTCACTCACTCTCCCCAGGTGGGATGAAAGAGAGAATCAGAAACATAAAAGTGCAAGAACTCCTGGGTTGAGATAAGGACAGTTTACCAGGTAAAGCTTTTGCCACATGTACAAGCAAGCAAAACACTACTTCCCATCAGCAGGCAGGTGTTCAAACATATCCAGGAAAGCAGGGGTCATCATAGGTAACATTTTCTTGGGAAGACAAGCACCATCACTCCAAACATCCTCCCTTCTTCCTCCTCTACCCCAGTTTTATTGCTGAGTATGATGCCATATGGTATGGGATATCCCTCTGGTCAGTGTGCGTGAGATGTGTTCCCCTCCCAGTTCCTTGTGCACCTCCAGCCTCCACACTGGAAGGGCAGCACAAGAAGTAGAGCAGTTCTTGGCTCTGTGTGAGCACTGCTCTGCAACAACTAAAAACATCAGTGGCTTATCACCACTATTTTGATCTAAAATCCTAAACACAGCATCACAAAAGCCACTACAAAGAAAATTGACTCTATCCAAGCCAAAACCATGACAATACCCAAGGGAATGTTTTTGAAAAATATATATATATATTAAAAAAAAAAAAAAAAAAAAAAAAGCATAAGCTGCATATCAGTCTTACAGTACTGCAACTATATGGAGATGCTGAATTGGAAATAAGTAAAAGTTTATGAGCAACAATAATATGAAGAGTTGTCAGCTCTTCTGAGGACAACCCTGAGAAACAGATTGTGTTTATGCATTCAGAAAACTTTATCAGGGAATGCTATTTGTGTGGCCCAGTGCCATCAGGTCACCTCTGGTCATGATTTCCGATCACATGCACAACATCTGGACAGAAACATTGCTGAATGCAACCACTTAAGTATAACATATAGATCTCTGGAACAACTGATATATTCTGACAAGATGCAAAAGCGCTTTTGCATTTCCTGTGAAAGACCACATAAAATCTAACAAAAGTGTTGGATAATGCAGGCTTCTGTAGACATTAAAACAACATGTTCCCTGGATAATGCAAATATGAGGAAAAGGTGCCACAGGACACTATTCACTGCTACAGCTATCTGTAGATGGTAAGATTTTATTTAAAGGAAAGGCAGAAGTTATTCCAATAGATTCAAGGTGTGATATCATGAGCAAATATTGCAGCTAACTTCAGATGTCAAGATGGAAGTAATATACACTTTAAAAGTCCAGTGGATCTAAATCCGCCTATGCCGGGAGAGATCAGATGAGATGAAGAGCATTCTGAAAGTGCACTTTACTTTAATTGCTATTAAAGTAGGTGGCTTGCTCAGACACATCAATCTGTATAGAAGACACCTGAATATAATTGAGGAAATCCCACCCTATTAGATTGAATCTTGAGTAAAAAAAGACCAAAGTCAAGAGAGTCCAGACAGGTGCAAAAACACAATCCAAAAGAAACATTAAACAATGCAAAAGGTACGAATCATGTAGTCAGATATAAACAGATTCAGCTGCCTTGATGTAACAGCTAAACACTGGAAAAGGCTTAATGACAAGAACTGTATGATGACAGTAGGTCAGCACTCCTCAACATGTGTTAGATGGTTTTCTGATGGATAGATAGGTGAAAGGTGGAAATAGGAGATAATTTTTTAAGATTATAGTACAGTAACACACTCTGCTCAGTGACCAGTTCATATGTACAAAGACAAAGAAGTAAAATTAACAAGTAACATATTAATGTTGCTGTGTTATAAATAAGTCACCTTTATTTTAGTGAGAAACCTTTGCTTCTGTTTCAGTAAAACATTGTTACCTATAAAAACATCCAAAAGATGATTGATAAAATGAGACGTTTCTTTCTGGCAATGTTTGGCCACAATACCAAAACATTTGGCCACAATATTTTGGCCACACCACTAGACTGAATGAAGGGTTAGAGTCAGCTACACGGGAAAATTAGAACAGCAGAGCACTAGGTGGCAAGGGTGAGAGGAGTTAATATAATCCCAGAGTAAGCAGCTCCCCATCCACACCCAAAATTAATTAAATAAATAAATAAAGAAAATATATTTTTTTTTTAAAAAAGGAAGTATCAGAGATCAGAGGCAATATACAGATTAGCAAGTGTGGGCCTAACCAACAAGTAGATCTATAAATATAAAAGACAAAACCTTTTTGAGGTATCTTGTATGTGGTAGCTTCAGCAGCATGAAGAGTAATAGAAATAAAACTAAAGATTTAATTGATAAAATCAGATACCTGGTGTGCACAGATAAGAAAAGCTAAAACTAGAACTGTTAGAACATAGGTAAAGTCACTGACTAGCTGGGATGATAGGAGACTCAGAACAGATATGCGCATAAAGGAGCAATAGCAGACATCCCCTACATACCAAGCAACTGCTGTCCTCCCAAAAGTAACTAATTACTTGCAAACTTGCAACTTGCAAAGCTTACTCAAACAAACAAACAAACAAGAAAATCAGCTACTATTCTGAAATGCATCGTGAAGAATCAAACATCATGATGTTCAAACAACAAATTCCAGATAGTAGGAAGAAAGCATTCAGAAGAGAAAGCAAGTAGCCATTCTGCATACATCGGGATAGTCCGTGGCACCAGTAATTTTCCTGAAGAAGAAATGTGTGTGTGCTTTTTCAGCAAGGCCTTGCTTCTTGCTTTTGCCCAGAACACAGTTCATGAGACACAGTATAAAGTTTGTAGATTGAACAGCCATGAATGTTTTCAGTGTCTAAACAACAAAAATTCTGAAATTTCTTCTAAAAAATAAAAATAAAAATAAAAATAAAAGAGAAATTCAAGCTGAGGTCTCCTGGATGATCTGTTAAACCATGGAGCTTTTGGTTTGAAGAGGTCTGGAAGTCATCATCAGTTTATATCATCCAGAAGAGAGGAATGAAAACTGGCCACAACTACTGGCTAAAAGTGTTTAAATCAATCAGATAATTAGTAATTATAATTTATTCCTGGCAGCAATGCATTTCCCTCAGGGCAAACTGAGTACTTAAACCTGTAGCGAGTAATTACAGCCTGTTTTCATTGTCTCACACTGAACAAAAACCACCACAATGAGTCTTTTCTAGGAGTTTGCAATTCCCTGATAATGTTTTTGCAATCTCCCTTAGGGAAGTCATGATACTGCTCAAGGTAATTAAAATTATCTTCTCCCTTCAAGTTACATCTCTTGAAAAGCCATTTTCCTGTAATTGTCTTTTCCTTTTGGGAATCTAATCAAGAAGGAACAAACATGACATAAGGAAAAACAGAGAGAGGGATGCCCATGCCACCCTCACAGGCTCAGAACAGGCAATAACTTCAGATAAAACTTTCATTTATGAAGAGTAGTATATGCCACTCCCAATCACTGGATCAAATAAACGATGATGGATTGGTAAAGACACATTAACTATCATTTCTCTGCAATGACTCATCACTAGATGGTAGCACAAGATTGACAGGCAGCCAAGAAACACATAGACAGACAGACCAGCTCTAAATCTCTTAAAGTCAGGGCCATAGAGCTCACTCATGCCCATGATCTTTTATTTTAGCCTTTATAGTTTCTGGCTATGTGTCTGCTGGGTTCTACATGAGGTCCACACACTCTTTTCTCATCTTAACCAGCTTCTTTTTTCCTGATCCTAGCTCATGCCTTTAAACTTACATAAAGGAAACTGAAGACCTCCCCAGTAACAGTTGTCTGAGCAGTGACATTTCAAGGAGCTGCTTTTCTTCCCCTCATGAGATGCTTACCTTGTGATCTAGTAGGGCCTGAGATATAGATTCCCAGAAAATGATACAGGAAAAGAAAGTCTCTGGACTAGCAGAGAAATTCCCCAACACATGATTTTAAAAATCCCACTATTTTATCCTTTGTAGCTTGTGGACTGAACATACAAAGGTTTCCTTGAGGCCTCGCCCATATTTTGTAGCTAGACTGTCCTACTACTTTCATACAGGAATGTTTATGTCTCTTCAGAATATGAGCAACTGAATTATTTTGCCAATTGCCATCAGTTTAAATGACTATCTGTGCAGAAAAATTGCATGCCTCTAATACTTTTATCAGCAGGAGACCTTGTGTCTCAGTAATATTAGCCTTTCATACCTAATAGTAATCCATAGTGGCAAAAATAATCAGGTAAAATATGGGGGAAAAACTACTTGTTTAAAATAAATCCATTTGGGTTTATCATTAAAATTGCTAGAAGGCTGCAGACGGTATGTAGACAGTTGACATTATTGCCAAGGGCACACTTAGAAAAACAACAGAAATCTGTTTAAAGTGGGACTTCTGTTTTCTTCCAGCTTCTGAATTGACCTACAGTATGGATTAAGCTACTGTCCCAATAAAGCTGTTCTTCCCAAAATATGTTTACCTTTCACTTACATTGGGCCCACTGACTGCAGTGCTCTGCTATCTAAGCCACTGCAGTGCTTCAAGAGTGACAAGATGAGTTTTTGTTCATGCTTGAGACACCTGCAATGCCACCTCTTGGGTGACAGAGGCATACAGAAAACCTGGGGAATCACAGCAGGGACAGTTTGCAGAGTTTTGCAGCCATTTACTGTGTCAGGATGCTCTCTTCTGGTCTCATCTGATGAGAAGGAAAACAAACAAAAACAAACAAACAAACAAACAAAAAAACTCTATAGAAAAAAGTAAAAAGTGCCAATATTCTTATATTCTTATTATCAAGTTATTGGACATGGTGACCTGAGAGAGTGAGAGAGCCTGAAACTGATGTATTGATGTATAACTCTCTCTCCGTGAAGCTCATATATTTTCATATATATATATATGTATATATTTAAAGGTAAACAGTTTATGCATCATGATAAGTGATCTGCTGACTAGTGGAGATAAATAACCAGCCACCTATTCTATGAAACACTTGTACTATTTTATTAAATGCATAATCAAGATGAAAAATCCCATCTTTGATTGAAGTTCTCTCCTTCCAAAGGTAAAGGAAGCATTCAAGCTACAGTTCGCTCAGGTGTTGTTTCACAATTTATGAGTTACCTGCAGAAAGTTTTTTAGCGGGTTTAGAATTAAATGACTATGCAGAAGTTAAAATTAATTTTCCTTTCATGGAAACCTATATTTTCCAGAAAGTATATTTAGATAGGACATTCCCAATCTACTCTGATAGACATTGTGCCAACAGTCCAAAACGTCCTTTAGAAGTCAGACTAGTGCAATTATCAAAAATTGCCTCCCAGAAAAATAAATAAATAAATAAATAAATAAATGAAAACACAAACGTTCTCCAACAGAGACTTCAGAAAAAAGCAAATGCCAAAAACAATAGAATTTGATTTCCAAACTTTGAGCTGTTTCCTTTATGTGTGTTTTTTATGCAGTTACTTGCATAGGAATAGACAGCTTTTGAAGGTCAGGGTTAGCAAGTGGAACCTCTCTTTTTATTAGTGAACATTTACTCACTGAAACACTGTCTGTGACTCATTGGTTTTTCATCAATGTGAATAAGCAATTTACAATTTGATCTCAACTGAATGAGCCACAGATGCTGAAGACTGAAAAGTCCCACTTAAACCAAAAAAAATGTGGGTGTTTAGTATCTCTGATAGCCATTGAGTAAATTTTTTGCCATCCTCTCAGTTCATCCCTTCTAAGGCCTGGTGTTTTGTCACAAATAATGGCTGTCTTCAAGCCATTTACGCCATTGAGCCACAATTTTTCACATACTAATTCCCCACTTCTTTTCCATTGACTACTTTTCTCCAGGCACTTATTTTAACTTTGTCCCTCGTTCCATACACCAGCTGCAAGTCTGGACTCCACTCATCACAGTTACAAGCACCTCTGCCACGACTGAGAGAAGCTCGCATTGAATCTTGACTTCAGATTCCCTCTTTCTTTGTTGTCATAGTTGTCATTCTGGCTTCCTGAACAACAAACTGCTTTAGTGCGCTAGTAGGAAACTAGTCTGAGGCAGCACTAGTCTGTGTCCCCCTCTTGGGGCTCTTGCCATGGCAATTGCAGGGCATGTCTTTCTCTTATGCTAGGTGGAAGTATATACATTTGCAATGTAACTGGGTTTTTGACATTCCAGGTTACACTGCACTTCACTACTGCATTAACCCCTGCAACTTCGCAAACCACTCCTTCACAATTAATTGCTTAACAGTGTGGCATTCACAAATCAAATCAAAGTCTCTTTTAAATTCATTATACACTTCTAATGAAATAATTTCTTTAGAATTTCTAAAAGCCTTATTTCTGCTTTCACTACATCCATCACCCTTATTTTTTTTAATCCTCCATGAAAATTCCAAGTGTTTGATGTTATACAGAGAAATAACCTTTCAGATTCATTTCAATCCTGATGGATTTTCTTTTTATGTGGTTTATATAGTGTCCACAAGATGCTTAGAAAAAAAATAAAAATAAAGACTTTCAAGGTCATTCTTAGTACACATCCTTCTCTGAGGTTTGCTGTTTCTTTCTCTGAGTCTTCCTACAGAAAAGCTGTTGACTTTCTCCAAAATTTTACCAGGCACCAAAGTGAGACTGACAGGACTGCAATTACCAGGGTCTTCTTTCTTGCCCTTCTTGAAAATTGGAGCACAGTTTTCCAACTTCCAGTCAGCTGGGGCTTCTCCATGTTTCCAAGACCATTGACATGCCTTGTGATGACATTATTCCAGGGTACATCTCTGAGTACCCTGAAATGAATCTCATCGGGCCCCATAGACTTATATGCATCCAGGTGAAGTTGCAAATCCCAAGAAGAGGAATGCATGCAAGAGAAAATGTCAACCTTTTAGAAAGAAGTCCTCTCTAAAGATTTTCTTTACACTGTAAGACCCCAAACCCGACCCATATCTTAGCCCAGCAGAGGGTGCTGCTGCTCCTAAAGAGCAATGGGATGTAGCACCCTGAGGACAGCTGGGAACCGAGCCGTTGCAGCCTGAATCCGAGCTAGATAGAGCCAACTGCTAGAGGCACCGGGCAGAGTTGCACCATGGCATGCAAGGATGGAGGGGTGGGGAGAAAAAACAGAGCAAGGCAGACTGAAATAAACAGATAAAAAGGTATTAAAATGGAATACCAAGGGGAACCAAGGGGAAGCAATTAATGAAAGAGAATGACAGAAAATATTTTGTTAAGCTATGCTAAAACTTTCTTTTTTATTTTTTCTTTTTTTTTCTATAAGAACCAAAACAACAACAAACTCAGATTGCAGAAAAGAGATAACTGAGTGTCTTTATGGCCCACATTTCTATGAATGTGATTCCAGCAATTCAGAGTGGGCATTAAAATAAAGTATTTGTGAGTATTTGGTGAGCTTAAAGCTCAAAATAAACTAGAGTTTTCTATACAGACATAGATTTCAACTAAATGTAACAGGTTAAGTGGCCTACTGCAGATAATTCACAATAACATAGGAATAGAACAGATGTTTTTTGTTTGTTTGTTTGTTTATGTATTTTTAATGAGAAGATACCTAATTGCATATCAGCATTCACTTCCCTCATGTGAAGACACAGAGCAACTTGGCATGCTGGAGAAGGTTGGCAAATTACTTCTGAACAAAATTCCTTTTTGGGATTTTTAAGTGGGATAAGCTCAGGTAAAAAAATAGTGCTAGTTAGGTTTGGGATTTTGTATGTTTGCTTACTCACCTCATAACAAAAGCACAGGAGTTATCTATCACAATGTACCAGACCAAAAATCCATCTAGCCCAGCACCGTTTTTCCAGCAATATACAACAATGAACAGTAGCATATGCCAAAATATTAAATAATAATAATAATAATACACAAGAAGTACAGAGAGATCTTTCTTCAATTTGTCTACCACTTCTGGCCAGCCAACTGTTTAGGAAATCTCAGAGCCAGGGGCAGTGACAAAAATGTTGTATTAAAAAGCCACTGATGAATCTATTCTCTGCAAATTTTTCTACCACCTTTTAAGCTTTTGGACTCTACAAAATCCTGTGGTGATCAGGGTATTAGCTTATGTGGCAAGGTTTTCATAGTGGGTGTCTGCAGGAGGGGCCTCTGTGAGTAGAGCCCAGCAGCTGCCCCATGTCTGATCAGAGCCAGCTCCAGTCAGCTCCAAAAGGGACCTGCTGCTGGCCAGAGCTGAGCCAGGGAGCGACGCTCATTGGGCCTCTGGGAGAGGAAGGGAAGAACTGCTGTGTAGCAGCATCTGGGAGAGAGGAGTGAGAACATGCAAGAGAACCAGCCCTGCAGCCCCCAAGGTGAGTGCAGCAGGAGGGCAGGAGGTGCTCCAGGCAGGCAGCAGCAGTTCCCCTGCGGCCTGTGGAGAGGCCCCTGGTGGAGCAGGCTGTCCCCCTGCAGCCCATGGGTCCCACATGGAGCAGATCTCCACGCTGCAGCCCGTGGAGGAGCCCCCGCTGGAGCAGGTGGATGTGGCCTGGAGGAGGCTGCGGCCTATGGAGAGCCCCCGCAGGAGCAGGCCCCGGGCAAGAGCTGCAGCCCGTGGAGAGGAGCCCACGCAGGAGCAGGGGGTCTGGAGGGGAGCTGCCACCCGTGGGGGACCCGTGCTGGAGCAGTTTGCTCCTGGGGGACGGATGGACCCCGTGGTATGGAGCCATGTGGGAGCAGTGCTTGAAGAGCTGTTGCCTGTGGGGAGCCCCCACAGGCTCAGTTGGGGAAGGACGGCATCCCGTGGGAGGGACCTCACGGGGAGCAGGGGCAGAGAGTGACCAAGAAGGAGTAGAGGAGATGCCAATGCGGTTACTGACTGACCATAACCTCCATTCCCCTGCACTACTTGTGGATAGGAGGTAGATGAGGGTAGATAGTGGGAAATGTGTTTTTAGTTTGCTTTTAGTTTCTCACTTATGTAGTCTGTTGGTAATAGGCGATAAATTATGTTAATCTCCCCACGTTGAGTCAGTTTTGCCTGTGACAGTAATTGCTGAGTGATCGCCTTGTCCTTATCTAAACCAAGTTGCCCCTTGCAACTAAAAAATGCAAAGGTGATCAGCCTGTTTTTGATTTAGAAGCAGTTATTTTTCTGTTTTGGGTTGAAATATCTGGCATTAACCATTTAGAGAAAGAGCCTGTCACCATATTCTCATTTTTATTTGTTTTAGGTTTTTTTTGTTGTTTGTTTTAATCAGAAACTTTATACATTAAATGTACAGCTCATCATGGACAAAATATAATTGTCATCATGATGGATGTTATAGTTTTAATCAACCGTTGCCTGCAACCTCCTTCACCTATGTGCTGGTATCAAAACAAAAGAACTACATCTAAATAAAAAACAGCTACACAAAAAGATCAGTGGCTTTTAGACAATCTTGATAATTTTTTTAGTATTACCATTACATTATGTTATGCTACCATTACATTATGTTATTTAGTTCAAATAACTTTCCCAGTCCTGGCCCTTTATGGTGTTATCCCTTTCAGCATACAGTATCAACAGCATCGCAACACCATCACCAAAACAAAACTCTTCTCTCATTTTTCCTAGCTTTGTAATTGCAGACAAAGCAATTCTGTGCTTTGTAACTAAAATAACAATAATAATAACAGTAAAAGACTATACTTCAGAATTGCATCATACTCTTGACTTATCAAACAATAAAACTATTCATTAACATCAGCTGATACTCCTCTGTAACAACTGTGCTGCATGAGTGAATCAAGGGCTAAAAAATACAGATAACTTTGATAATTAACTCCCTTGAGAACTTCATTTTCATCTGGGGACAGTGACACTTGTTCTCCAAAAGGAAGAAAAAAGTCTATTTTTCCTTTACAATTCCCTGATGATGCAGGTCAAATTTGCAATTAGTCCATACAAGAAATAAACATGCTTTTAAGGAATGGATTATGTTTCTTTGTGTTACTTTTATTCTGACACCAAAAAGGCAAATCAAAATTCCCAGACTCTTTGACATTATTGACATTAGTAAAATAAATAAATAAATAAATAAATAAATAAATAGTAGTGCTTTGACTTGTATAGCATGTAACAGTGTCTGATGCGACAGAGCCATTGCAAGATTGAATATAACACAAAGCTTTAGTTCCTGATTATGCAGGATGGATTATGGGGAAGACTATGCAAATGTAAAGTCTTTATTATGAAACTCTATGCAATTCAGCTGGTGGGAGTTCTCCTTACAAAACAAGAGGTTACGTTCAGAGTTGTGAAACTTGGGTGGGGCTATAAATGAAATATTAAGCCAGATGATACGCTTGGTAGTTAGTGGCTTAAAATATTCCAAGGAAGTGAATCCACACTAATTGCAAGAGGAAAAAAAGAGTTCAGCCTTGGCTCCCTACAAAGAGGGTAATACTGTCTGGAAAGTAACATAATAAATGGAGAAGACCTAGTAGGATCACAGGGTTTATCTTTGCTTTCCAGTATCTTTACAGACTGCTCAGCAGGCTCTACCACACCTACAGTGGAGAATGGCTTTTGCTACTGTACTCAGCAGCCAGTGCATAGCCATTTCCTCAAGCCTATACAAGTTCCTCAAAACAAGAAACTACTGTACCAAAAACCTTTCTACAGCTAGCAGTTGAACATTACCCAGAAAAATACATTATGATGATTTTCATCAGGCACTAGTTTTTTATGGATCCTCCTCTTCCTCTTTCTGGCCATCTGACAGCTGCTCAGCCTTTTAAACCATTCAGTTCTCTCACATTAAAATTGATCCTCTTTCAGCATATGCTGTCAGCACAGTTTTAGGGCCCACTACCTCACTTATTGTTTAGCCATAGGTGTAGAGGCCAACATGCATCACCTGAATCCTCATTGATCCCGGTACTAGGTTTAGCTTATACCTAATATCGGCATGCCAAAATGACAGGAACTTCTTAAATTGCTGTAAATAGGGTCTTATTGCTGTAAGATGTTGATCAAAAAGGGTAAAAAAAGGTCTCACTCTCTCTGCCCAAAGGATATCTTCCTGCAGAGTCAGGCTACCATTCTTTCCCCATCAGCTACCACTCTTTCACTCTTCCCCTTCAAACCTCTTTTCTGCACATTCCATGTTCTTTCTCACTGGAGAGTACTAACTTCTTCCATATGCTGAAGGTTGCTGACTTTCTTACATGAGCAGCTGAACTCCAGAAAGCTGAGAGAAGGAACCAGGTGTAACTGGGAGTTCTGCCGCTCTAGTGAACGTGGGGAGCAGGGACAGGTTTGAGGGCCTTCAGTGCAGCACACCATGATTGCCTCAGTGCCTGCAGGAGTAGAATTTCCCAGGAGGACTTCAGGGTTATCTGTGCATATGAATGCTGATTGTAATGCTATAATTTTTTGAGAAATATTGCATTTATATATGTGTATAAAAGAAGAGTTTTACTTTTGCTTTGTATTGTTCAGTCAATTTGTAAAAGGTGATGGGATATTTCCTAGGACCATGCCAACATTCTATCATCAATATTCTCATTGACTTTCTGGTAGAATTGGATGAGTAAGATTAATCAAATTTTGCATGAGAAAAAAAAAAAAAAAAAAAAGTCATTATGGGTATTTTTTTCTTTCAGTTTCACTCATCCTGGGAAACATTTTATGAGTACATCTGCAAAATATTTGTATAGTTTTCAATTATATATATATATAACAAACTGCACAAGGATATATTACTTTTTTTTTTCCCCTGAGTCTACAAACCCATTTCTTTTTTTAAAAAAAAAAGTGATTGGGTTTTGCCTAAATCAGTCAAAGACCTGCTAAATGTGTTTTTGTTTTGTTTTATTAATCTTCCTTGCCTTTGTAATTCTGTAATTTTATATATATATGTATATATTTTCATCTGATGCCTTTGGAGGATGCACTTCTATTCACTGTAAAAAATCACTTTAAAAACAATCCTTTTGGCAACAAGAGGAAAAAAATCTATCAGTGGTAGAAGAACACTGTATCACATTACAAATGTTCACTCTCATTAAGCTTTTTACTGTTGAGAACAAGAGACACTCACAAATTGTCAGAAAAGATACAGAAACACATTTGATATACCTAGCAGAACTAACAAGCTTGGGTGGCTTCATAACCATCTGTAAAATTATGTGGAAAGTCAAACCAACCTCCTCATTTTGGGTGAGTTTGTGAGAGTGTTTCATTCAAATCACCTCCAAGTCTTTATGTGTTGGCCCCATCAAGTTTCTAGTGATTCTCCTGGGAGTCAAAAGACAAAACTGTAACATCTAATAAAAACTCTGAGAAGTGGCATTAATATAATATAGAATATCTTCAAAAACAAAAAGAAAAGGAAAAGGGGGAAGGAAAGAGGGAGAAGGGGAAAAGGGAAAAACCAAAAGGGAAGCCATTATGACACAGAAGACAAATAACAAAACAAAACAAAAGAATATCTGTTTCTCTCCTTTTTCAGAACCACTCTATATGGGTAGATTGGTGCTCAGAGCACTCTATGTCTATATTCTTAAGTGTCTCTCAAAGTAAAGTATAACAGCTTGTTTCCGAGAGCAGATAAAAGCAGTTGTAGAGGCTTGCAACCTATAGGAGCACAGAAAGTGGTGGTAGCTCTTACAGGGTAAGTGAAAAAATATCTGAAGAAGTTTGGGGATAGCAACAACTGAGGAGAAAATGCTGGTGTGAAGGGCTGACCCTCCCAGGATCTTGAGATTTGCTCAGGTATGGATAGGAAGGAAAGATGCTTAGGGACAGTTTGGAAAATCTTTGTGGGCAGGTGAACATGGTACAAATAAGGGGTCTCTGGGTGGAGGGGTAAAGAGGATGAGAAGCAGTTCGGGAGGGTGGGCTTGAGATATAGGGGAGTTTTCAGTGGGGAGTGACCCATATGAACATTCACACAGGTACACATTTAACTTTAAGTGGAACCTGCGTTTTGGGGTTCTAGTTCATAAGGCCATTCTATCTCTCTACATCCTTGGTAACAAGAACACATTTGTGTGCCCCAAATGAACGCAGCCCAGTGTTCCAGGCATCACTACTTTTTAACCCACACATCGTAATGGGGCAGTCCCTACAAATTAGCTTCTTAAAAGGAAAGGAGTGGGAGAGTTGAAGACTCCAGGGTATTATACATAAGTCATAAAGAACATTAATACCAAACTGAAAATGAGAGGAAATTGGGTTTATTTGTTTGTTTTATTTTTAAAAAGTCTAAAATATTGGAATGGTTAAAAGAAATTTTGGTGAGAGAGAGGAGGAGCATCATAAATCTAAAGGAGATTAAGAGAGGGGCATCTGTTTGGGAGCGTGCTATAATTCAGTAATCATAAGAAGGGAGTGGGAATGAGGCTGGAGACCACTTATTCTCCTCATTTTTCTTGACCAGGTAGTCAGCACATAGACATTGTGGGTTGTCCTTTTTATAAGAGCAATGAAACTCCTCATATCCTTCACCTGAAACACAGCTAACCTCATGGGTGGTGATACTGGGATTCTCAGAGCTCTTTTCACTGCAGCATATGTGCATCTTCTCTGCAGTGTAAAGTCAGAGAAAATAGAGGTGGAATAAAGTGCAGGTGGAAATACAAGGAATATTAGGCTGTCAGGCACAAGATTTAGGAGAGGAATCATTTTACATTCAGGCTTGATGGGCAAAGAGAACTAATTCCTATTCATTATGCTTTCTATTTAATGGGAAAAAAAAAAAAAAAGCTAAATTTAAACCAGCATACTTTGACTTGAGCAAGAAAAAAATCATGCAACTTTCCAGTTCCTTAAAGATGAAGAAAAAAGCAAACTGCTGAAGCTGTGTAAGGATAGAACAAATGTGTGGGTATTTGTGTAAGACATGTAAGCTTAAAGTTCAGTCATTTGCCATACAATTCTTAGACCAGCACTTACTATCAGGTGCTCTAACCTGTATTTCAACATATATACTCTGAGACACAAGGTAATACTCCAGATATGGGGTCCAAAACTCAAACACAACTTGGATGGATGTAGGAACAGGTATTTTTCCAAGTGTATTTGGACATACCACACATTGGGCTGTAGCCTAATCTACTCAGGGAGGAAATGGGAAAGATATTTTGCTCCTGAGAACTGAGAATTGAAAATTAAAATCCCCTTTGCCTCAGCCAGTAAATCTGTACCTCTGTAAAATGTGCAGTAATATGAATTTATCCCCACTATGTATCACCTAAGAAACTGATTTTCTTTCTGAAACATAATTAAGCAAAATAGATAGCAGAGAAAAAGTGTTAAAGTAGATCATTTGAAAGATATCCTGTTTCAGGATGCAAACAATTTTATTAGACCTTGAGTTTTTGTTTTACGTTTTTCCCAGCTTTCTGCCTTGTTATTAGTAGGTGTGTAAGTATTAAAAGCAGAACTCAGATATGAGAAGTCAGGAAACAAAATTAAAATGACTTTACTTAAACTCTATTGCCTTAACCAAAGAGCAGAGGAACAAAAAAAAATCCCCTACTTGTTCCATCTGTAACTCAAAGAAGGCTAAGGCTAGAAGTGCCATCTTTAAGCAGCTAGATGAACTGTCAGAAAAACAAAACAGCCATGTTTCCTCGGCTGACCTTGCTTGTGCTGCGTTACTGGGAAGTGATGGTGGCTCCTATGTTGCCACCTCTTGTGGAGGACATGAGTTTGTGACTCTAGACAGGAGCATGGCCCCAAGAGAAGCACTCTTTGCTGGCACTGCTTCTCTTGCCACAGGCATAATCCACCAGCCTAGTTCCCCAGAGCTTTTTGGGTGGTTTCCACTCAGCTGGGTTCTTGCCTACAACTCTCCTCCCCCAGCATACCTCTGGGTGACACCATTCCTTTTTGCCTTCATGGACGAGAATTCCTCAGCTTCGCTGTTTCCCGTTGCCAGAGGCACAGTGAATTCAGGAAAAACCCTGACCTGTTTGCTAGGCAGAAGAGCTTGCTGGACACAAAGGAAAAGATATAGCTTCACAATGACTTTTTCCTCTTCTCTGCAAAATAGGGATAGGAAAAACATTTAATTACTAATTTATTTATTTTTTTCCTTGAAAAGACATCTTAGGACCCTTATGTGTTCCACCTGAAACATACAGGTTTGAAATACAAGATTTGCACCTCTGGCAAAAGCTTAAGGGAGTTGATGTAGACTGGTACATCATCTGAAGAAAATACTGTTGCCTGAGTCTCCTCCGGGCATTCACAGCACTGTAACTGATGTTTATAACTTGACATCGTATATATTTAAACAAGTATAAAAGCACCTTTAATGTATGGCAGCTTTGGAATTTTTAAGCTTGCATTTTTAATTAATCTTTTTAGCTGAAACTCTACATAAGACAAGTATGAACAATGTAATAGAAAATAAAGAATTCACTATAGATTTGAATAGAAATACAATGATTTATAAAATAAGGCTCCTACCTTTCAATATTGATCTTAGGTGTTTATTACTATTATTGAAAAACAACTAGCAGTAGATATAGTTAAATTAGGGTTACATAAAAACATAGACAGAAGTAGCATGAAATTGATAATGCTTTTAAACATATTTAGTATTTTTTCTCTCTCTCAGCTTGTTATGAGTCAATGACCATATCTTTTTTTTTAAGCAGCTGTTGCTGTTTGCAATGATTTTGATTTGATCTGATTTCCAGCTATTATCAGATCACATAGCAGCTGCAGAAGCATATTTTCTTCAGCAAGATATCAATGAAGTTTCTCCAGTTTCTTTACAATAGAGAATTTACAGATGTAATTCATATACTGCATTTCCAGATAGAAGACTGTAACATGATCTATGGAAATCCATCTGAACTACATCTGGACTACATTTTATCTTCACCTAATATCTAAAATGGTAAAATATTTAACAGCTTCTCTTGGCATATTTTACAGTATGTTTTACTATATGCTTTATGCGATTTTTTCTTGACATAGCCTTTGACTTTGTCTCTGGTCTTCTGAAAGAAAAAAAAAAAAAGTAAATTTTTAGGGAATTCTTTTGACTTCTACAATTCTGAATTGCCTGAGTGACTCACCTGAAACCATCCTGCTAATTATGATCACAAAGAGGCTTGCTTTAGAAACTCTGATTTTTTTATATGGCATTTCAGCTTTTGTGGAGGCTTTCTATCATCCTTCATCTCATCTACATAATTGACTAAAGACTTAGCTAAGAAATTCCAAGAACTGCTGCTAGACCAGCTAGGTTTCCGTTAGCAGGGATGGATTATGATATAGATCTTGAATGCTTGTAGTAATCGGTGGTTTCTGCAGCATGAGATTTCTATTTCATGGCTGTTTATTTAAGGATTTACAAAGAAGAGTTAAGGATTGACAGAGCAGAGTTAAGATGTTTTCCTGAGTTGATGGAACCCAAGTAAGCATATATAAAAGAAAGATTTGTTCAAAGAAGTGTGGCTAGGTTATAAGCTCTAGCACTCAAAAGCTAGAGAATGGCAAAATAGTATATCCTGTGCAAATCTTGAACTACACTGCAGTTTTTACTTCTCTGGCCTTATGTGCTTTTCTCCTTCACACTAAGTTTCTGTCTTTTTCAGTGCACAGACTGAACTGTTTTGCATCTCGTGCTCCTGCTCTATCTACTTTTACCTTCCAAGTAGATGAGCCAGGATCCTCTTACCTGCCAAAATCCGATGCAGCCAACATGTGATACCTGATGCCACTGTTGATCTGTTCTCTTTCCACATCTTGTTAATTATTCATTGTCCAAAACTTAGTCCACACCCTGTATAATGCATGTGACTCAAGGCCTTCCCTAGATACAAAATTATTATTTTTCTCCTGGGCTCTCCTGTAGCCTGCTCTAGTAGCCAAGTGATGCACAAACATTAATTAAGTTATTTTGACAACATACCAGTGAGACGACAAGGTATTATTATACTCAGTTTAAACATGGAGACTAAGGTATGAGAAACTGTGGTTCCACATGTAAGATACCAACACTTTTAACTACACAAGCTTGGACCATTCTTGGAACAGAGCTGACCTATTGGCTAAATGAGGAAGGGTTGATGTAGAAAAAGTATTACGTGATCATGTAATTAAAGAGTAGGTCATAGCAAAAGTGCCTGATAGGGTCAAAAGAAGGCTACTCAATCAGCTGGTGTTTCAACATTTCCTAATCTTTCAAGCTTAATTTATGGTCCTTAATTATTTTATTTTAATACAGTTAATATTTGTAAATTGCAGGATTACCCCCCCCCCAGGGAAAAAAAATAAAAAAATAAATAAAGGAAAATAAAATCATCTCATTACCCTGAATTTCATGTGAGTCACCAGAAAGGTTGTGAACCTGTATGCTCCTGTTATAGTCCTGCTACACCTGAGTTTCCAGAGGCTGTGCTTCTCTGGAGGTCTAGACTGACCTGCTGTTAGCTAAAATGCAGTTTTCAGAGGAAAAGAACAGTACAGTTTCTTTTCTGAATTATCAGAAAAGGGTCAATTAACACCCACAGTAGACAGATGCTATGAAATCATAACCTAAAAGAACAAAGAATTTCTTCACAGAGTGGATGGTGAGTTATTGGAATGAACTGCCTATTTATAATATCTTCCTAATAAAACACTGCAGGCTGCTTTCTCTACTTGTAATTCATTAAACTGAAAAGCAGAATTCTCAGGTAACGCATACAGGAAGAAAAGATCAGGTGGTTAGGTTTGGCCCTAAACTTCTACCACTTTAATTGAGAAACAATTCATACAGCCTTTTAATTTGAAGAATTGGCCTGGTTCTACTGGATTGGTCTACTGGGTTTTGAAAGGATTAAATGTCCTTTTCAAAACTTGCAGTATATCATGACAAGACATTCAGTTGTGGAGAGGTATAAAGTGGGAAATACCAAAATGTAAAAAGAAGGTTTGGAGCTATTATATGTGTGAGATCAATACACAGAAATTAAGTTATTTAAAAAATAAAATAAAACCACCTCCTTCTACTTCACTTATAGTACAGTGAAAAGAACACTGTATTTCCTGCAGCCTCCTAAACAAAAAATAGATATCTTTCACATTGTCAGATTTACTAGGCAATCACAATCAGTATACAAATAGTGTACTGCAGAACCTGGTCTAAAATAGAGGAATCATGAGATCTCACTGTAGAGGAGGTAAAGGTTTTTTCAGGAAACTGACGAAAAACATCTAAAAATACACACACATACACAAAGCACATATAATTGTAGTTATGTGCTACACACTGTCCCATCAGACTGCTGATTCCCCTAATCTTAGTTTGCTCCCATTCCAATGGCCTTCTTCCTTGACTTTTATTCATTCTGAAGGTACTTGCCCTTCATACATTTGTCCACCCATATTCAAGTGTTAACTTCTGTTAGCTGGTAGTCACTCACCAGCCTACATTTCTCCAGTTTACTGTATTCCAGTTGCAACGTCACTCCCTTGACTTTCTATCCAGTTTTAGTTTCACCTGTTCTGGCAAGTTTTATTTTCTTCTGGTATAAATCTTTCTCTTCTACTGTTTTTTCCATCCAGCCTTTCTTTTTTTTTTTTTACCCTTCCTTGATCATTGATTTATCAGCCCCCTAATCTTCAATTCGTTGTGTACTACTTTCCTAACCTATCTGTTCCTGTGGACTGCATTCATACCCTTTCCTCAGGTTCTTTATCATCATCTCTATTGTCCCCAGCCTCCTCATTCACACCTTTCCTCACCCACATCTTTCCTTATTACACCTCAACACTCAACTACAGACTAAACAGGGTCTGATTCCCATTCCGTCTTCTTTCAGTTTACACTGTTTCTTCCTACACAGGTTCTGCACCTACTTCAGAGGTTAGGGAAAACAGACAATATTCTTTCCTCCACTTCAGGTATCCAGGCCAGGATAGCTTAAGATGAAAACCTATAGCCATATCTAAAGTGGGGCTAAGCCTATGCTTTTGCCACGCATGGAGCATTCAAGGAAGTACACACAGGAAAATAAAAAAGAACTCCATTCCACAATCCACATTTTTTCGTAGGTTTTGAACCTAGCCAAGTGTCCACAAATTTTAACCTGAATCTCAAAAACATGCCTATGGCAATGTTGTATATGCAGTTTTCATACTCAATTCATTCTTCAAGCATAAGGAAGAATAACATTTATTGTTATATAGATATGAACAACTATAGTACTAATACATGATACATGAAGGATTTTGAGTAGTATTTATACACAGACTGGGGGACATATTTTGTTTCTTGACTTTAGTCTTAATAATGACCAAAGAGTATGTGCTTCAATTTTAAAAATAATCCCATTCCAGTATAAAGCCATCTTCAGAAATTTACACCCAAATGATTAATATTTGGCAAATTTACAAGAAAACATAGAAAAAAGGCTAGGCTTTCCTGTGATAAATCAGTTCATTAATCTTAATTAATCTTCTTGTAAAGATGGAGATTTTTTGCTGAAGTGAGTAATTTATAGGATTCATATATTGCTTACAGGCAAAATTAATTCATTCAGGAAGCACTTGGAACTTTTGAGAAAAGAGGTCCTTTGTATTTTTTGAATTGTGGAAGGCTTTGTTTTACTTTGGGACAAATTGCATGTTTCTCAAGAATTTGGTACCTGCTGTACATTCAGCAAAGCACACACCAATGTTCTATTTACTTAGGAATTAAACTGATGGGAATACTTTTGAATGAACTTCTACAGACAAAGAAATATCTGCTCAGGTAATAAAAATTAAGTGCCTGTCAGGAATCTGCTGATGAAAAGCAAGTTCAAAAAGTTAGTATTTTATGATATGCAGTATTACTGTAGCATGTACTCTAGTAATAGTGTTTAACACAAATGGAACTAATCTTCTCTTTTTTGCTTCATTACCAGATAATACCATGGTAATGAAGCAATGGTATAGGGCTAGTCTAAAACTAATTACAATGATACCTACCTGCATATAAAAATTCTGTATTTGTTTTGTGAACTGAAATATATTTCATTTGTTTATAGACTTATAGTAGTCTTTTATTATCCCCAAAGGAATAATTATCATATAATAAAAAAGTGTTTCTGATAATCTGTTCCAATTTATTCCTTGAGAAAACTATTTCATTCCTTATCACCACTCTTATCTTTAACAACTCCTATGATTTAGTTGTGGTTTTAGTTTATCATGTAAGCAGGTGCCATGAGTCCAGTCCTTCAGTCTGCAAGAATTTATTTGCATTTTTATTTTGTTAAAAGACAATGAGAGCAATGAGTGAATTAGCAATTTTTTCTATCTTGTAGTTTAAAAGCTGCAATCCACTAATTTCTCCAGGTAGCCTGGCATACAAATTAATCAGGAGACTTTAATGATATAGTCAGTAAATCATATACATAGCTGTATAAGTCACATACATAGCTTGTGACTCAACTTATCAACCTACTCTGTGAGTTTAACCAAACTGGTAATGCATCCTATTGATACATTGGTTGCATTATGCAAGGCTATCTCTGAAAAGGAAACTGGATGGTCTCTAAGCCTATGGGGGACTAGGAAAAATTAGGAACATTTATTAAATTTATTTATTTATTGCTGGTGGCTTTTTGTTTGTTTGTTTGTTTGTTTTCTATGCAGAAAATGATGTTTTCCTATTGCTCTCTCACCTTCGTGTTCTCTGCTACTTGTGTGGTTAAAAAATCATGGAAAATCTGCCAGCAGCTGGAGCCGTAGGTTTGTGCAGTAGCTTACACAGTAAAAACCCCGATATTAAAGCTTTATTCCAAAATAACTTTTTCAAAACTATAGTCTTACAAATTTAAAAAAGAAATTAAGTGAAACATAATTAAGAGTAAATCTTAAAAGAATGACTTTAAAAAGATTAGCTAAGAATGATTTTCTCCTTGAATTTGCTTTGTTTGTAGACAGATAGACATGCTCTTCCATGGCAATATTTGCCCTAAGAGAATACGGTTCTCAAGGGCTTATCAGGAGTGCTCCCTCTCTAGTGCAGGTGCTGACGTACATATGTTCTGAAGATAAAAGGGAAACACATTTACTGACATCCAGAGACAACATCTGATTGTTCTAAGTTCCTCTTCTGAAAGAATGACCACCTCTTTGCTATTCTGAGAAACCACCTCTTACATAAGCAATATACGGGCTTCATCTTTTTGTGATACTGTGCATGCCTTTAAAATGTTCTGTGCTCTCAAGTTCTGCTGAAGTCAATGAGAACTGAAATGCACAGTGTGATCAAAGTCTTGCCAAAGGGAAGCCCAAACTGATGTTCAGAGTCATTATTAAGGATCAGACATGAATAATAGCCAAGTGCTTAAATTTAGGCAAGTGAATATTCGCACTCAAATCACACTGAAATGAGTACAATTACTGACACTGAAAAAAAAAAAAAAAAAAAAAAAAAAGATTTATTTTCTTCTTTATCCTTTCATAGCTAAGTTCTTTGAAAAAGTCCTTAGGAGGATTTCCAGACTCAGAATTCTCAGGAATGTTAGTCTCTGTTTCTAGCTGTATGCCTCTTGTAAACATTCTCATAAATAAAATCTTACTCACCTGATTAGTGTGTGTGTGTATGTTCAGGAATCTGACAAGCTACATTTTCCCACTTTACTCTTTTTTTTTTTTTTTTTTTTTTCCCTTATTATCTTAAATCAAGTTTCCTACAATTGTTCTATTTTATTTTGACCTGATTTTTTTTCAAGCTCTACTGCTTAATTTTTCTATAGGCCATTAGGCTATTGTAATACTATTTTGATTTTCATGTAGCAATATAAATCAATAGCAAACTGGATATTTGACTCATGAGAGCATCTTAATTACTACTCTAGATCTTTTATTTACCATATTTACAAATTATTTTTTACATGGAGAAAAATTCTTTGTTTTGTCTCTAGGAGGATTCTGTAGCTTTTCAATTACTCTTCAGTCTTAAAAAGTTCGACTTCAAGCCCTTGGGGTGCTCTGATTCTGCACCACACAGAGCAGACTTTCCAAAATAAGCTTGCTAACGTCAGAACTTCTTGTTGCTAAGAGAAAAAGAGAGTGTAGCCTGCTAAAAGCATGCTGTTTCAGCAAAACCATTTGAACTGGCAGCCAACCTGTCTAAGGGCAATGGAAGTAGTTTTAAGCAATACATACCAGATTGTTACATCAGCCTGTTTTACTGGAGCAAGGAAAAAGTCCAAGGGTACTGAGGGTACTGAGGAAAATACCAGATGGGGGAGGGGAAAGAACACATCCTTTACTTACAGAGATGGCAGAATTTAAATGTCTTCCATCAGTCACAAAACTAATGGAGGTGAGAATGACCTACCTCAGGCTAATAATGTACAGTACATGAAAGTTCTTAAAAGAATTTCCAATTAAGCTTCTTTTTATTACCATCCTAATGAAAGACTCCACTACTGCATGGTACATTACTTTTAAGAATTGAACATTAATTTAGATTAGAGATAGGTATTCCCATCCTGACTAGGAGGAATGTGATGCAGTATTGCCCCTCGTACAATTCACAATCAGCAACTGATGAGTTGGATGGGTCTCTGTACCATGATCTTTTATTTCTCATCAATAAGAAAAAAAGCCTACTAAAAATCAAACACACTACAATCTTGCATTCTGACCTTCTTAAAGACACATATAAACATGCACACACTCCTGAGAGGCTGAGGACAGAGTAAAATACAGGACGATCATCAGCTTTCACAAGTTATAAAATGACCCCTGTTACTGGTTGTAATAGTGAGAATTAAAAACTTGTCACTTTTCAGCAGGTTCACAAGCTCTGCATATAAACTGTAACTATCATGTGCTTAACAAATGGTAGTAGAATACAGCTTGTTAATCCATCCTCGAACATGGGAGAAAGTAGAACTGGCTCCCCAGAATAAAAACCTCCAGTGAGTTACAGTGTGAGATATCTGTCTTAACAGCCAAAACACTACATAGGTATGTTTGATTCATTTATTTCCTGTCCTGTAGAAATCATTTACATTTCAGTGGGATTGCTTTGTTTTTCTTTGCAAAATTATTGTATCTTAAAAATATTGAACATTCAAAAGGATGAGCAAAACTCATT
The DNA here is from genome assembly GCA_011074415.1 of Stictonetta naevosa. NCBI lineage: Eukaryota > Metazoa > Chordata > Aves > Anseriformes > Anatidae > Stictonetta > Stictonetta naevosa. The sequence continues at coordinate 129,100,767 of CM021697.1, forward strand.
CTGATGGTCTGTATGGCCTACCTTTGCATCATTTTTTTTTAACTTTTTGCTTTTAATTCCCTGTAAAATCACTGCAGTATGAAATGTCATGTTTTAAGGATGAATTTTCACATTTTGTGGAAAAACGTATCTAAAATTATTCTGTTTTCAAACCCTAAAGTAAGAATTTACTATTTGTGCTCAAAAGAGATGTTCCTGATTTTTGTAAATAGGTCTTGATTAAAAACCTTACACTTCAAAGTTCTTTTTGGTGGCTTATGAGAGTTTTGAATCAAGTAGTTGATTAATGCCCCTGTCTTGAGAGTTGGAGAACACACAGCTGACATTGGCTTCAGGGAAATTCTCTGAGTTCAGGGTAACTGTGCCTAGCTTATATATGTGATTGTATTCACTACTATGAAGAAAAGCCTTTTAAATAATGTATATTTGATCTAATTTTCCTGGGATTCAGTAGGAAAGCTTGGGAGTTCATGGTGGTCTTCCTTTTGACTGTAATAGAAATAGTATTTTCTGCTTTCTGGACTATATTTGTGTTCCTCTTCACTGTGCGGTTCTGCTGATTTTAACATTTGGCACCAAAGCCTTGGTTTTCTGAATTATCATTAAGTTAATTAGGTGGCATTAACTCTCTGAGGTCCTGTGGTGGAAGACTCCATGTTAGCATGTACTGTTAGTGTTATTATTTTGTTCTAGCAACTGGAAAATAATTAAATATGAGTTTCATTTGGCCATTATCTTTTAAGATCACTTGCAGAATATATCTGAATCAGACACAATATATATGTTCCACAGATAAAATTTTCAGAGTTTATTTAAATTCCATGTATATAAGACCTTGAAGGTGAATTGAACACTTACTCAACCACAAGGCAAAGATTTAATGTCCCTCTAACTAGAAACGTGACCAGCCCTGTTAAATTAACTGAAGGAGGAAAGGCTGTGCAATGGAGTGAGTATTAATCTGGGCCTCAGGAGCATGCCACTCACTTCCTTGTTTTTCCAGGTACCTCTTTTGTGACTTTGTATGAATCACATACACTCAGATCCTGAAAGTCATTACATTATCTGTCATTAAGATCTCATTCATTCTCAGTCAGCTGCCTAACTAACAGAACTAAAAATAACCATATGAAAAGAACCAGGGACTTAAGATATCTCAAAATATTTCCTACTCCACTTAAACAGACCATCTATCTCTATTGCCAGATTCCACACCTGGGAAGGGGCAACCCTGGCTGTATGTACAAACTGAGGGATGTGAGGCTGGAGAGCAGCCCTTTGGAAACGGATCTGAGGGCTGATGGCAAGTTCAACACAAGCCAGCAGCCAGGAGGGCCAGCCAAACACTGGGGTGCATCAGGGACGACATTGCTAGCTGGTCAAAGGAAGGGATTGTCCTGCTCTGCTTTGTGCTGGTGTGGCCTCACCTCAAGTACTGTGTGCTGTTCTGGGTGCCACAATATAAGGACCTAAAACTATCAGAGAGCAACCAAAGGAGCGCTATGAAGATGGTGAAGGGTCTAGAGGACAAGGCGTATGAGGAGCAGGTGAGGCCACTTGGTTTGCTCAGCCCAGAGCAGAGGCTGAGGGGAGACCTCATGGCAGCCTGTGGCTTCCTGAAGGAATAAGCTCTTCAGGGCAGTGGTCACTGCACCACGCTTGCCAGAGTTCAAGAAGCATTTGGACAATGTTCTCAGACAGATGGCCTAATTTTTGGGTGGTCTTGTTTGAGTCAAGAACTGGACTCAATGACCCTTGTGGGTCCCTTCCAACTTGGGATATTCTATGATTCTGTGACTCTATTGGATTCCTTATAGATTTCTGCCTGGTATTACCACTTGTGTGACCTATTTTTATAAATATTTCATTAAGGAAAAATTTTGACTTCCCTCAGAAAATTAATCAAGTACCTACTTTTCCTTAAAAGGATTTATTTTTATCAAAACTGAAAACCTTCCATGCCTTAGATCTGTACTTAGAAAACATGGTGACTTTTATTATTTAATGGAACTGTTGCAAAATTAAATGTATTTTCATCTGACTAATCAAGTTTAGCTTCTGAAAATAAAGCCGTACATATTTAAACAACTTAATCAAATCACTAATAAATCTAAGCGTGGCAATTTGGCAAATTTAAAAACAGTCTACACAAAGTAGGCATCTGCAACATTCAAATATAAACAAATAAATAGGTTTTTGAGTAAATCAAATTATGTTGACAGCAGCAAATATATGTATATATCTTAAATATAACATTATATTTCTCCATAGTTACTCTAAGAAATGAAAAGGAGTAAACATACATTTATTTATTTCATTGTGTTATCTTCACCAAATGCTATTGGTGAAATTGGAAATTGAATGTCAAAATACTACGTGGAAAGAGTACATCCCAAAGGAATTACACTCTGCCTCTCATCAAAGCACACTGATAGCATTCCTTTCAAAATTGATCCCCATGTAAAAGTAAAACAGATGTTGCTGAGCATAAGGGTTCAAAAGAAGACCTAATGTTGTATTTCCACATTTTCTGTACTTTATAGTTTAGAATTCATGTCTTCAACTTTGTATCTTCAATTAAAAACACAAAAAGTAATGTGATTTTAAAGAGATTTTCTAATTTGCAATATGATTTTAAATGTTAACTTTATTTCTATTAAAATAGATTTCAAAATTGGAATTCAGTATTTTCAAATAATCAAAATTAAGTATTTAAGTGGTCAATTACAATTTTCTGTTTGATTACTGGGTCATGAAAATATTTAGAGCTCCATTTTATTGTCTTGATGGAATATTTTTCTCAGTCTTCAAAACTCAAATATGAGATTTCCTAATAATAGGTAAAGTTAACTCCTTTTTTTTTTTTTTTTTTTTTTTTTTTTTCAGGGAGTATCAGGTTGGATTTGTTGGGCACCTAGCATTCAAATGGCAATTTAATCTTAAACAATCTATTGCACAAATGTTTGAAAAATAATCTCTTTCTCTTCATCAACATTCCCTTTCCCACAACACATTTTAAAATCTGACACTTTTTTTTTTTTTTTTTCCTATGAGCAAGCTAACAACAAATGCTTTTCTCTGATTCCAGTCTGGAAACCTTGTCAGAGTTTTATAGTAGAATAACAATTACTGATTTCTAAGACCTATAATTAAATGTGTTCTCTGGAGTCAATTTGTTCAGCTCTGACTGATTCATTTAAAGAAGAATCAGGACCCTTTTATCATTTTATGTTACAAAACATTGAATTGCACTGTGCCTTGGTTTCCAATCACCTCTGTAAGTACCATCTGTGCTCCTTATTTATGTTCACCTGCTTTCTAATTAACACCTTGCAAAACTGCACACCTGCAGCAGCTCTATTCTCACCTCACTGCACACTACCCATTAAGTCTCCTCAACACAGCCTACACAGGAATAATTTTGTCACTACATCATTTTAGCTCATCCTCTTCAAGGGAATACAGTCAAAAATCAACTGTTTATGTTATGTTTGTGGAGAAATAGCTATTCCCTTTCTTGCATATCTTTACACATTTCACATAAAATAAAAATCTAGCACATCCAATGTCTGCATTGCATTGGCTCTGTTGAGACCAAGGTGGGGAGTTGAAAACAAAAACAGAAAACCAGAGCTCTCCTTTTGATGTGGAGACTGGATCTCATTAACGAGTATGCCAATCCACAGCCAAATGTTTTCAAATGCTCTCACCAGTGAAACATATACTTCTTCGTTAGATAAATTTCTTGCAATGTTAGAACAAATTTCTTTGTTAGGAGTCTGTTACTCTGGTTGCACTTGATAGGGGTTGTTTCGTTTTTCTGTGTTGCATCACTTTCTGTGTAACTCATGTATATGCAAACACAAACCACACCACACAAACCCAGTTGCTCATGAATGACTTAATCATGAAGTTATTCAGCGAATCCTGGATACCACTGGGACAAAAAGCACTACTTCATGGCACCCTGACACTTGGTAAAGTTTTAGAAAGTAGCAATAAATGTTTCCTTATGCATTCTCATACAGTAGAAGAAGGATAATCCTCTGAGCCTCTTCTGTATGATGAATGTACTCTGTCATAGCCTATATTTTCCTCAGATTCTCAAACTGGTATGCGTGTGTACATTTGGAGTATATGTATACAAGGAATAGAGTGATGATCTGGCCTAATAGTATTTAAATCATCATTGTACAGTTGTGATTATTAATGATAAATTCTATGTATAATAGATTTTTTTTATGTTACAGCAACTTTGTTTTTCCTGTCCACCTATTTGGCTTAAGTCTTATTTAAACCCCCCCCAAAAAATACAATTTTGTAATTTTTTAACCCCCTAGTACCTTTTGGCCTGCTTCTATGTGACCAATTTTGCCTCTTTGTAGCACATGTAATAGTATGCTAAATGCTACCCAAGCAGAATTATCATGAATCACTCTCATTTTGCAGTCGTGTTGCAGAGTTGTAAATGACTTCACCAAAGCCAGTAAGCACTGCTCAGGCAATCACAGTCTCTTAAGCTCTGAAAGGATTACAGACTTCACAAAACATAGAATTACAAAACACACTAATGGAAAATAATAGCTGGAAATAGTCTACTCCACATTAATAAAATTGGTATGTTTACAAAAACAAGAAGTAGATGTGCGGTTACGACACTTTTGACATGAGCCGTGTCCTCTGCTTATCTGGGTCTGTCTGTGCCTCCAATGTGGTAGATCACTCTTCTGTCAGCCAAGGACTGGCCTGACAGCTCTGTGCTGGGGACTTTCATATGCCTACTTCTGGCATATGTTATTGACTGAAGTGCTGAGATGATTTTGGAGGATGTACAGCTAAGGATTTTAATATATATGTATAAAAACCTGCATGAGGGAGCATTAAGAGCTCTTTTCAGCTCTAGTGCAAAATAAATATATATATATATAGGAAGATAGATGCAACACTTACTGCTTTATAGAAGTGATTATTGTTAAACTGATGTACAGAATCTTTTGTTTTCTGTTATTTTCAAGAAAATGCTATGCAAGTGATTGAAGAAAACAGTCTTAATACACTGACTTCAATAGCAAAACAGAATTAGGACTAAGAACACATGCAATTGAAAAGCAAAAACATTTCAAGGAAATTGCAGACAGTATTTGAGATCAGAATTTTCAAGAATGAAAAATAATTCATAAAATTCAAAAAATGTTTTCAAGGACAGAAATACACTCTACGATGTAAATGCCATATAATTATAAAGAAAAAAAAAAAAAAGACATTTGCAATGTAGAGATGTTTCTTGTATACAGCTCAACAATAACCAAATGCTGGCTTCACAATCTACCTTTTTTTTTAATAATGCTCTGTAGATTAGTTTTAAAGTATTTCTGCCAATGTGTAGTTAATGTAAAGCTCAAGTTGGTCTTACAACACAAAAATTGCTAAGAAATTAATTTAAAGTATTAAAAAATAAAAATAAAAAAAATAAATATAGACTGGAAAAATCTCATGAATCTGGAATTTACTTGTTGGAAAACCATTTCTCTGCCACACCTTTGGAAGGGAAAAACCCCATCTCTTTTCCTGTCCTTATCTCTGCTCCAACTTGCCCAGCATATTTAGTTCCAATGATTGCACTATGTAGAAGACTCATTCATGCCCAAGAAACCCAGCCAAGTGTTGAGATTATATCTTTATTTAAATTATGAGATAAAAATAGTGTCACTTGCCTATTTTGGGGTATTTCCCTCTACCCCATAGTATTAAGGACTAGATATCAATCTCTGTAATAATGATTCAGTGAAACAAGCCATAACTCTAAAATCCAGCTGAGGAAACACACATCATAAAGTCACAGAATCAGAATCTTTGAGGTTGGAAGGGACCTCTAGAGGTCATCCAGTCCAACCTCCTGCTCAGGCTGGCCCACATAGAGCAGGTTGACCAGAAACACATCCAGACAGCTTTTGATCTCCAAACTTAACAGCCTCTCTGGGTAACCTGTTCCAGTGTTTCATCACCCACACAGTAAAGACATGTTTCCTGATGTTCAGACAGAACCACCTGTGTTCCAGTTTGTGCCCATTGCCTCTTGTCCTGTCACTGGGCACCACTGAAAAGAGCCTGGCTCCATTCTCTTCACACCTTCCCTTCAGGTGCAAACATGTATACATGTGTACATGCTGTAGTGGGTTTACATGGCAAGGTTTTGGTAGCAGGGGGCCATAGGGGTGGGTGGCTTCTGTGAGAAGGATCTAGAAGCTGCCCATGTTTGGTAAGGGCCCCACTGCTGACCAGAGCTGAGCCAATAAGTGATGTTGTTTTGCGCCTCTGTGAGAGCAGATTTAAGACAGGGAAAAAAAACGCTGCGCCACACAGCAGCTGGGAGAGTGAGAGGAGTGAGGAACAGCCTTGCAGGCACCAAGGTCAGTGAAGAAGGAGGGGGAGAGGTGCTCCAGGTGCGGGAGCAGAAGTCCCCTGCGGCCTGTGGTCAGGACCATGGTGAAGCAGGCTGTCCCCCTGCAGCCCATGGAGTACCACGGTGGAGCAGGGTTCCACGCTGCAGCCCGTGGAGGAGACCACGGTGGAGCAGGTGGACCTGCACCGACGGAGACTGCGGCCTGTGGAAGACCCCTGCCGGAGCAGATTCCGGGCCAGACCTGTAGGCCGTGGAGAGGAGCCCACGCAGGAGCAGGTGACCTGGCAGGAGCTGCTGCCCGTGGGGGACCCAGGTTGGAGCAGTTTGCTCCCGAGGGATGGACCCTGTGGTACGGACCCATATCTGGAGCAGTTCTTGAAGAGCTGCTGCCTGTGGGCAGCCCAGGCCAGATCAGTTCAGCAAGGACTGCATCCCGTGGGAGGGACCCCACAGCACAGGGGACGAGAGTGACCAAGAAGGAGCGGCAGAGAAGTGCTATAGGCTGACCATAACCCCTGTTCCCCTGCACTGCTTGGGGGGAGGAGGTGGAAGAGGGCGGACGGCCCGCGGCCCACGGGGGAGAAGTGCTTTTGGTTTCTTTCATTTATTTCTCACTTCTCTAGCTTGTTAGTAATAAGCAATAAATCTTCCTATCTCCCTATGCTGAGTCTGTTTTGCCCATCATGATAATTACTGCACGATCTCTTCATCCTTATTTCAACCCTTGAGCCCCTTTCATCATATTTTCTCCTTGCTCCTCTTTGAGGAGGGGGAGTGAGAGAGCGGTTGTGGTGGAGCTCGGCTGCCCACCCAATTAAAACCACCACAGTCCTTTTTGGTGCCCAACATGGGGCTCAAGGAATTTGAGATAAGGATGATAGTTGAGAGAGGCATGGTGACATGCATTTTGCCATGCATGTCACCATCCAGCTTTTATAATGCCCTAGTATTTAACATATTCAGATGAGGTATGAGATTCTAGTCTTTTCTCAGCAACACCTTATTTTGGTAAAATGTGTTGCTACCTCAGTATAGGATAGATTAGGAGGAACACACTTCACCTCTGCACTGTAGCCAGACCACTGTATAGCTGAGAGATAAATGGAGAAACTATTTTTCACAAATATATATATTTCTTCTCAATTATTCAGTTATTATTCATAATAAAAATATATCATGTTTTGAGTACATTAACTATGTGTAAATAACTTTAAATCTACTAGTCAATCTGCCTCTATTCTATTCCCTCTGTTCACTAAATGCATTCTGAAATGTAGTGCTAAGCAGTCAGAGGAAAAATGCTTATCGTATGTCAACTAAATGAGTCCTATAAAAGATATAATTCAAACAAAAACTATGTCTTACATACAAATGCTGAAATGAATGTGCTTATTTTGCAGTGCCAATGCAATTAAGTCCTGTCATTTTTGTATACAGCCTTGGGAATCACAGCATTAGTTATCATTAACCAGAGAAAAAGATAAATTCTAATCTGTATAAATAAAAATATTTTTTTCTTGTCTCACCATTTCCAAAATAAGACACAGTGGGAACACAAGCCATATTTATAAGACTTATATGCTTAGATATCCAGAGAATTTAGCATTTTTACTAGACATAGACTGATTAAACATAATGTCCCAGTGCTAGGCAAAGACCTATATTCTGAAAAATTATTCATGCCAGGGATAGAAAATATTTTAGTATCACTACTGGGAGACTAACTCTTAATAAGCAATTTCTCCAAAGAATGCTGTTATTTATGAAATACGCATCTGATTCTGAAAATATTTATATATATTTTTTTTAATTTTATTGCTTGCTATCATTCCAGCTGGTGTTGGAGGGATAGAAATTAGATATTGACAGTTCTTGGAATTGACTGTGAAAACTTCAGTGGAAGCAGTCACTATTCAATCTGCATAATATGGTTTATGTGTTGTGAATGGACTTCATGGATCTTTTTGCTTGAATTCTTATACCTTCAGAATGAAGAGTCTTTGAATATCAGTGCAATTTTAAGTTTTGTTCATATTCCAATGAACTTTCTGCTAGTTGGTAGCCAAGCTGACCACTATTGTTAGCAGAATATGGGCATAGTTCTCACACGTCAACTACTCAGAATGGTGTATTTGCACTCTCTCTGTATAAAATCAGATTTTCTGTGTAAAGATTCTCTGTATACAGATTTTCTGCATAAAATCAGTTTTAAAACCAATAATTTGGCCAAAGTACAAGGAAATTTACTTCCATTAACTCAGAGTTTCACAATGAAAAATAACTTACAAATGTCTACAAGTAATGATAAAATCTGCAAAATTTTCTCCTAGCCTCCTAAAGGACTGTTGACGGGCAAATAAGTTATCCAAATATGAGAGATTCCTCTGTTTTACAATTTATCAGGCTGTCCCATTAATTTTTCATGTTCTGCCATTGACAAAGTCTTAAGTTATTTGGATAAGAGGAACAGGAAAAAATTGTCTTCCTTAAAGTATTTCCTCATCTATGGAACTGTTGAAGCTAGCTGCTTTTTCAAGAAGAGCATATTTTATCTCTCCCTGCTTAAATTCATGCTATTAGTAGTTGTCTGATCAGCTAAATATATGGTTGCATAATGCACACAGTTACCCAAAGTTTTATAGCTTTGTACTTAAGGAAAATTAATCTACACCTTCATTAGTAGTACCGAACCAGTGTAGATTAATTTTCCGTACAAACCAGCCTGTTGAAGAATTGTAAGTAAGCTGCATTGTGTCTTTGCACAAAAGTGCAAAGTATTTGCATATTTCAAATCTGTGAAGCTTCTTCGATGATCAAAGAAAAATAATCACTGCTGCACATATTTTGTGTTAGACAGCAGTATGGATATACATTTTTACAGCTGAAATCTTCATTTTTTATGTTCCCAATTATTAAAGCACACAGAATGTAAAGTATATGAATTAATATACAGTAAACAAAAATAAAGGTACTCTAATTGTGACTTTTATTTCCACATAGAGGCTTGTTTGTGGGCTTTTTTAGCTGCTTAAATACAGTTCCAACCACAAATATTTATGTGTGTAAAAGCTATTTTAAAGCACCTCTTACGGAAATGAATTTACATATTAGCACAAAAACAGCTAAACAGATTTAGAAGGGGTTGCTTTTAGGAGTAGGTTAGTTGAAAACTATTTTGAAGTATGAAGACCACCATTTTGTTTGCATTAAAAACAAATAAGAAACACAGGAGGTTCCACTGAAGCATTGCAGAAGCTAAAATGAGCTTTTTGACTCCAAAGCGAACAAATAAATAGAAAATCCAAACACTTATTTGCATGTGTTCGCAAGTGCCTGACAGCTGCATATATTCCTATGGGAGCATCTTAGACTAAGTGGAAGAATTAATGTTTCATTTAGGTGTTTGTTTAGACTTTATGCTTTAAAACCCACTTGTTTATTTATTTCCTTGTGCACTGTGCATTAGAACAAAACCCAATAAAATGGATTAGAAGGTATTGTATCTGTTGGTGTTAAAAATATTTTGTAGCTATTATTAAATCCATTAAGATTTAGTAAATATATGTCTCAGTAATTGGTGGGGGGAGGGGTTAGGAGGAGGGGAGGGATAGTTTAAGAAACCTATACAATGGGATGTAGTTCCATATTAAGTGCTTGAAAATTAATATCAGAAATATAGAGCCAGCAGACCGGAATGCAGAATTTTTCAGAACATGAATAAAAAACCCAAGTATGTTGGTTTGTTTGTTTTTTTGTTGTTGTTTTTGAGTTAAAAAGATAGGATCAATGTGCAAAAACCATACTTCATTTAAATGTTAGGCATGTTATGCCTGCTGGACATGGATTAGAGGTGCTCTTTTGTTATGTTTAAGTGGATAAAATCCTATTGTTTGAGGATTTTAAAAAATACGTAATGCATATAAGGCACAGATCATGGGTCTGTAGTAATATGCATTGCTGTGAAATATTGTAACAGCTGTGAGGAGTCGTGTTGTTTATTGGGCCAATGAACTGAAAAGCAGAACCTATTTCAAAGCACAGAAGACTGGAAAATAAAACAGGCTCTGGCATGTACTATGCATCATATTGTATACTTGTATTGGTCAAACAGATTTTTGCCTTTGCTTCACACAGATTTCACTGAATTAACATTTCTGAAGTAGTAAAATGAAGAAACAGCAGTCAAGCAGAGGTGAGTTCACAAGTAAGAATATTCAACACAACATTTCCTACAAAATAGTTAAAATGTGTATATGCCATTTCATTGCAGCAGGAAAGGTGCTGCCTTTTTTACTATGCTTTTTCTTCTGAAAAGTTTTGTCAGACTAAGATGGAACGACATAGTTCTGCTTTGCCAGTGACAACTTATTTAACACAGGGATCACAAGGCACCCCTGGGCCTCCCTTGCAAGGGCCAAGTTTGTAATTTCTCTCCATATTCGTGCAAATCAAACTCATTAAACTGATATTGCATGTTGTTGCCAGTAGGCCACCTGAAGGTAAGGGACAGGTAAGCAGACTGTAAGGCTCATTTTCTTTACACATGAGTAGGTGACTCCCTCCATAACAGCTCCAAACATAATCTAATTTTGTTTTGCCTTTTTTTTTTTTTTTTTGTCTTTTAATGTTAGACAACAAGTCAGAATACCTCGGTCTAATCGGAATGTTGAACTGAAAATTGTCTGTTAATAGCTTTTGCTGTATTTCATGGTAAAGAGTATGAATTCTTTGTCTTAAATACTTTCAGAGGAAGCTTAAGCAAGAACAGGAGTATTATGGCATCAAATTGTCATTTTTTTCACTATGACTAAGATACTCAATTGAGTTTAATTGCTTTCTAATAAATGCAACAGTACATTTAATTTTAGCCTAAATTTCAAACATTATGAACATTTACTCCAAAGTATTAGATTGAGACCATCTTTTTAATGCAAATAATGCAATACCATTTATGCTTGTCCGTGGAGGACAGGATGAGACATCGAGACTGGTAATGAAAGACAGTAAGCTCAACTACTTTCATTCACCTGTTAGACAGAATTGATTTTTTCCCCTCTGCCAGTGTTGGTGAGGCTGTACTTGGAGTAATCGTGTCCTATGTATACTGTGTCCATTTCTTGTCTCCCCAATACAAGAGACATGCACATACTGGAGAGAGTCAAACAAAGGGTCATGAAGGGGATGAAAGAACTGGAACAACTCTCCTATAAGGAAATTCTGAGAGAGCTGGGAGTGTTCAACATGTAGAAGAGGAAGCTCAGGGGGGATCTTATAAATGTGTCTAAATACCTGAAAGGAGGGTGCAGGGAGGAGAAAGTCTATTTTCAGTGGTGCTCAGTGACAAGAGGAAGTGGGCACAGACTGGAACACAGGAGGTTCCCTCCAAACACCAAGAAGCACTTCTGTGCTCTGTGGGTGATGGAGAACTGGCACAGGCTGCCCAGAGAGGCTGCGAGGTCTTTTTCCTTGGAGGTGCTCAAAAGTTGTCTGAACATGGTCCTGGGTAACTTGTTCTAGGTGTCCCTGTGCTTGAGCAAGGTGGTTGGAACAGATGGTCACTGGAGATTCTCTCCAATCTCAACCATTCTGTGGTTTGGTGATTCAGTTGTTAAATTCATCTTTGAAGTCTGATCATGAGACTTCTGATTTTGCCAAGAACATTTAAGTACATATATATATACACATATAGAAGCATAGAGTTCCCTAGGATGAAAGAGACCTTTGGAAGTCCCAGATAACAGCAAACTTCCAATCCAGATGAGGTTGCTCTGGCTTCATCCAGCCCAGATTAGAATAGCTACACAAATGGACACTCCAGAGTCTAGGGAGCCTGGTCCAGTCTCATACTCTTGTCGACTCTCAATCCAGGTTCATTTGTTTATTATGCATCTCTTACTGAACTATAACACTCTCATGGCAAACAAACCTGGTCACACTTGCTGTTGCTATGCACTTCATTCTTTGTGTATTTAGATACAGAGTACCTAACTCCCTGTGATATACAACTGAAAGGTATTATGAAGGAAAATCTTTCCTACTGCAACTAAGAGTGGAAGGACTTGGCTGCATGTGGCTGAACTGATGTTTTCCCAGAGGTATTGACACAAGTGAAAGCTCATAATCAGCTCTTTTTATAAGCGCTAGAAAATATCACATTCATTGCAAGATTGGTCTCTAGTCTCACAAGGGCACCTTGAAATCCATGCACCTCTGTGTCAAACAAGTCATTACAGTTTTACTAGCTGTAATCTTTTACAATAGTTCAGCTATGCATACATGTGAAAATTCTGCGAGAATCTAACTCTGATTCACATTCGTAGTTTAAATGGAGGTACTCTTTGATCAAATTAGCCATCTGTCTACTTGTGTGCATATTAAAACAGAGCTAATTAAGAAGAAAAAAAGAGCAGTTTTCCAAAAGGTAATTTGGAGGATAAAATACAGTCTTGATCCAGGACAGAGAGGAAAACATATTCTTCTTTGCACAGTCATTTTGGAGGGGTGGGGGGAAATTATCTATACATTGCTAGTGTGTAGGTGTCTGAAGATAATGACAAAAGTTTATTTTTAAAACAACATGTTGTCAAAACAGGCATATGCAATTTCATCATAGATTGTTTAACTACAAACCCTTATGACATGCACTAACAAAATAACCATTACAGTGATATTGTCCCCTTCTTAATTCAGCAGGGTGGCAATAGTTTTAGCCTAAATCATTCTGAATAACTTCCACTGCAAAGTTAATCATGTTTATCATGTGACTCTAAATTATTTGAATTTGTATTATACTGTAATATAAATGTTTTCAAAATATTTTGGAAAGTATTTCAAAAGACAAACTTAATCCAATTCTATTTGCCAGAGCATCCACCCATAGAAACCTGAAAAATCACATTACTTCTTGAGTCAAATTTCTCTCATCTTTTCACCTAATTTTGTTCTCTGATTTATATGCCAGAGATATAAATGTAGAAGTATTTATAGTCATTGCAATGTTGGATTGAAAATAAGTTTTCTATTCTTGTAAAACCAGTGAGTTAAGCATTTTCATTTTTATGCACACAGAGTAATGTGAATTATTCACATAAACACACTAGTTCTGATGCTATTTTTACCATGGTTAGTGCAAGATCTAATTAAAGACTTGGATGCTTTAAACAGCCTAACTGTCCTATTGCTGTTTTTTGTTGGTGGTAGTGGTGGTTTTTTTTAACTTGTGAACAAAGTAAGTGTGAAGAGCAAATGGCTCGTTTTGTTTTTTCTCTCAAGCAGCATCAGAACTACATGAGAAGAGAAAGAAAATTGAGAGTGTTATATTGAGAAATGGGCATGTTCATGCATGAAGTTCAAACAAAATAAGCTGGCAACACAGAACAAAGTTCACTGGGTAATTCCAAATACATTCTTTGGGTAATTTTTCAGAGGGCAGTGATCACAGAGCTAGCATAATAAAGTTTTTTTCAATAAGTAAACTGCTAAGGGAATTAAAAATGCCCCTTTTCTCACACACTTCCCTTGAAGTACAGACATATCACCAAGACCCTACCAGCATACTAACTTTCAGTGTGCTTGCTTTTTTCTGTATACCTACTACTCAACTCCACATGTACTATCGTGCTTTTTTTTTTTTTTTTTTATGTCTCCTATGTAATTTTGCTCTTCTCCAATTTAAAACATGGAGGAGAGCTCTAAGTCTACAGGTGTGGCCTGGGAAGTAAAGGCAGCTGAAGCTGCCAGGATCTAGATGTGTAATTTAGGTTAACCTACATGAAGACCACAGGTAAAACTATAGTAATGTAGAACCCTAAAAAGGAAACTTGGAGATTATCTCATATGTAAACCACCACCATAAACGTCAGGGAACCGGGCTGATACTATTCAGTCCCCCTGGAAATGTTACTGTTACTAAGGAATCCTAGAGCTAGGCTGCAGTGAGGTATATCAGAATATCCCTGATGCTAACAGACCTTGTTCTGTACTAAACTGGAAGGAATGATACAAGGAAATACGTATGTAATTAACAGTCACCCTTGTATCTTAATAATATGACCACAAATTGATCTCTTCTGCGTCTTTGCCATGAGTTAGTCTATACCTATGTGGGTATTTTCTAGGCAGTAATCTATATAACATCATGAAGTAATTTTTTCCTCTAGCTTGTGAATATGTAAATATGTTTTACATGTTTATTTACATAATTTAAATACAAGGTTTCTTAGCCCTGCCTGCCTTAAGACTTGTGATGATAATCAGACCAAACAAAGAAGTATCTGGTGGTATGGCAGATCCAAAGAAAGCTTAAAGCCAAAACACATACACAAGAGATGGTGAATAGCTCTGCAAAGTGGTTCTAAGTAATTCTCCACTGAATAGCCATGAAAAAGCATTAGGCATAGAGATGGGTGAGCACAGATGTGGATTCCTATGTGATCCTGTATCAAGAGCTGGTCTGTGGATAATCCATTTAAAAATGCTCTTTGGCCTGAGCTAGCATGTGCCAAGTTTCAGCATCAATCATGGCATTCTGCCTTGCCCAGATAGAAGCCAGTCAAAAACTAATGCGATTACATGGCCATGATAGCTTTTAACAGGAAAATGGTTTACAAAGTTGCAATTGGATTTGAACCGATAATCCCTTGAAAGCAAAGGTGGCTTTTCATGTGCTGATGCTGAATGACTGTTTCTAGAAAAGGCAACAGGAGTCAAAAGTCCAAAATAAGTTTGTTTCTCTTCTTTCTTTAAGTCTTCAATGTGTTAAAGTGCTCATCACTTACTTCAGAGGTTATAGCTCAAATATATCCCTGAGAAGAATGAAAGATCCATCGGGATGCAGTGGACATACCTTGATCAGCATAATATGTACTGTAAATGGCTGTATTCTTTACAATCAACAATGCAGACCGTTGCAGCTGTATTAGAAAGCAACAATAGTCCAATATGTCAACAAGGACCATTAAATACCCTTTGTGCAGCTGTGATATAGTGAGCTTTGTATTATTTACAGCTGAAAATTGCTTATTCGCTGTAAATGAAAATCTGAAATATTATATCTTAGCACCACTATTCTATGTCAGTTTAGCAGAACTAAGTTCTATTTTAGTTTATTAGAACTCATTTTATCTAACTAGCCAAAATTCATTACTTTAGACTACAGCATGAACAAGACAGAATGAAAATCACTCTACTGATGCTAATTGTCCAATTTAAATCAAGTGGGGTTTGCACTTTAAACAGCAACTTGTTGCACTGATTTTCCTGTCATGTTGTGTTTTTTTTGTTTGTTGTTATTTTGTTTTGTTTTTTGTTTTTCCAAAGTTTACTATGGAAAGACAGAAAGGAAGTAGAGCAAAAAGCCTAAAAGTTTCACCTTCACAACACATGCGCCTATCCCAGCAGCAAATTTTAACCATTTGAATCACCCAGCATGAGGCTTAAGCTCAGCTCTAGACAGAGAAATCAGAATGCACTGCAAACACAGAATAAGAGACAGCATGATAATTTCCTGAGTAGATGCAGAGACTACATTTTCCTGCTTCCATTCATCTATCACAAACAGCACTTTTAATGGAAAAGCTAGGAACATTTCATAGTTCATCTTACTATGATTTAGTAGTTTACAATTACTTGATAATTTCAATGAATTCTTTTTTTTTTAAATCCTTCTGGAACTAAACACTTGTATTTTCCTCACAATCATACCTAGGAGGAGCTAATTTAAGGAGCTGTCTGTAATCTGAGGAGCTCTAGGCAAGTACAAGCATTGTGAATCCAGAAGTCCTTACTTGACCTTAGGCTGCCCCTTGCTTGACTCTCAGTAAATCTAGGCATAACATTGTGGCTTCTCTGAAACATGATACATGGAGCACACCCTTCACTTTAGCTTCCATTCCTGTCTAAGGTTGCATCTGCCTGCCAGTCTTCCATCACTGGAGAAAACAAGAGCTCATTTTCTACAGTGACTTTTCATCTATCAGATGTCTCTGCATTCTTCACTCGGCTATTGATATTAATACTTCTTTACACCATGAGTTTGGAAGTGGGTTTTTTTCTTTCCCCATTTTTATGTTTGCTTGTTTGTTTGTTTGTTTTCCTCTCCAGACTGCTTATATGAGTCTCTCTCTCTCTCTTTTTTTTTTTTTTTTTGTAAGCCTTTAAATATTACAAGAAAGTTTATTGTTGGCAAAAAACACAGAACTTCTTGCATTAAAAACTGAAGCATACATCATCCTTTCTGTGGAATAATTTATTAGTCCAAACCCCAAGAATACCTTAGAAAAATCTGAAATCATTCCTCTCGTGTGCATACCACACCCACACCCACAAATGCTGAGCTGCTGAAATCTTCCCCTACTAACTAATTAGTATATCTGAGCCATTTGTTTTTGTGCCAAAGTAATCTATGGTCAAAGACTCAGCCAAAGGTATGCCAGCTCTGAGTGTTTTTGTTGCTTTGCATCTGGAATTAAATGAATTTTCAAACCTCAGACTATGTTCAAAAAAAGCCTGTTAAAAATATATTACCTCTTCATATGGCAGGGAAGCTAGCAGGTCTGTGTAAGCTCTATTCTTCACAAAAAATCACTGGATCTTGCCTCAGTATAATGTGAGAAATGTGGGCACAACCTAAACAGGGTGGGTAGTGTTTATGGGCAGGATTCTTCAGATTGAAACCTCAGAAAAAGTTTCAAAGGGCTGGTTCATATCCAAAGATTTGACTGTCAGTTTTGAATTGTGCCAAAACAAACCAGTGACCTAAAAATAAGACTGCACTGTGTCTACCATTTCTGTCTTGCTCTATTTCTTTCCCAAAATACAGAACAATTGCACACAATCCATTAGGAAACAGAATGAACATGAGGAAGAAGTTTTCTCAGTCATTTCCCATTGAACAAAGAGGTGAACCAATTGAGAAAGGGTAAGCAGACAACTGGTTTGCAGTCCACTCCAGGCAAATGAAGAAATAAAGTCAAGTCTATCTATCCTTCTGGTTTCTATAGCTCTTTCATTTAAAAGAGAAAAAAAAAAAAAAAAAAAAATAGGTCAACAGACTAGTGAGGCTGCCTGTTTCCTATTTCACCTTACTTATTTTTAATTTGTTAATTAATTTTGAGAATATTAACATTAGCTTTAATGTTAAGGAGACTACTTCTTTGTAAGCAGATTAAATGATTCCAAGGTCTTTCATGTGCTTTCTAGTTCTCCTTTCAAGGGCTTTCATAACTGCTTGCTCCTATTTATATTTCTCCTACCACAAAGCCAGTGTCACTAAGAGAGACTTCTGCTTTTGCTTGTAAGAAATGTTAAATCTGCTATTTTTGGAAAGGTGTTTGGCAGCACTTGTGCTGACTAATTATTTTGATTTCTTTCATCTTGTTTTCTGTTTTCCATCTCTTTTATTTTGCATTAACCCCTTACTGCTAACATTCTCTGGGCAGCAATCTTGAGGAAGCATGTTGTCGACAGCTCCTAAACAACAGGCAGAGACACTGGAGCATTTCAGTGTGACAGGCTGAAAAAGCATCCCTACTTTCTTGATAGGGTCACATTCAGAGATAAGCTGTGATGGGTCACATGTTTTCTTTCTGCACTGTTTGTTTCTGCCCAATTGAGCAATGGCAGCAGGAGACATTTTTCTCCTAGCACTCACCAAGAAGTAATAACAGGGTTCCTATTGTCAGAGAGGCAAGCCTTGCTTTTGTTGGCACTGATAAGGGATTTAATGTAAACATCGGCCTTGAAAGACAACATACTTGTAGCTAAGAGAATACAAAAATGTCTAATAATAACATAACTTCAGTCTGAATTCTGACACGTGGTTCTGAGATTGGCAGTCTCCTGTTTTGAACCATAAGCCTAACACTGTACCTTAAGCTACAACAATCCAATAAAAGACATAGAGGTTAGAAAACAAGTTTTTTTTTTTTTTTTTCCTCTTCAAGAAGCTTGTTTGAGGCTAACACTGACAACAGATGGAGCTTTCTAACAAAGAAAATGCTGAGAAAATAAAGGTCAGGATCCTGGCCCTACCTGCTTCTGCCTTGGCCAGAAGAACCAGCCAGGCAAAGATGTGGAAGCAGCTCACCTTGCACTCCTTCAAAGAGCTAGCAAGGATGATACTGACAGGTGGTATGCATCAAAACATAGTGCCTCCTGTTCTTTGGCATTAGCTATCAGACTTTATTGCACTTTGCTCCAGGCCTGCAGGTGCACAAAACACTTCAGGAGCTGCTAGTCCAAAACACCTCCCAGCCTGGTACACTCTGTCCCTACTCTTTTTGTGGATAACAGATCTCAAGACAAGATTTGGCATGCTGGCAATATTTTTTTTATCTAGCTATTAAAATTGTTTAATATTCTAAGTCTACCTATTAATTCTTTCCACAAACCAGATAACTTCAGGCATTGTTGTGGGCAAAAATACACTTTGGTATACTAGCCAGCTCTCTCCTAGTTTCAGAAAAAAAGATGGAATGAAAAAGAAACCACCTGGTATTTGGCCACTGCTATAGTTCTTAGCCAGTGGAGCAAAATTAGTTCACAGTGAAATGCAAAGTCATGAGGAAAAAAAAAAAAAAAAAAAAAAAAAGAAAAAGAAAAAGAAAAAAACAACAAACAAGATCTAAAGTTTCAAGCATGTTAATCTAACACTAGGGATTTAAAACCCTGATCAGGCAGGTAACAAAGCTGGTCACCTGTTACTGAGGTCACAGAACCTCCACCAAGCCAAGCACAAGCATTTGATTTTGCTGATTTGTTTTTTCTCTGTCAGAGCAATGTCCAAACATAAAGTGTTTCAGAACATTATATAGTTTATTTTTAAGTCTCCGGTGGCCTGACAGTAATTAGCCATAAGATCCATAATTTCGTCATGATCAGGGAGACTTGTCACAATGACATTCATTTTTCTGTTGCCTACATAAAGCCAAGGGTAATGACTGCCAGATATATCCCGTCCACTTTGCCTAAGTCTTATTGCCAGGGAATGCGAATACTATGATTATGAAGCTGGGCACTTTGCTGTATTATGTCAGATTCTTTTTTAAACTGCCATACAATTATCTTCCAGATTCATGATTTATATTTAAAATGCCTCTAGTCACAGTGCTTTAAAACATAAAATGAGTGTGTAATCAATCCAGTGATGTCTCTCTGAGTTTACATTCTGGAACACTGGTTTGAAATGGCATAAATTGCTTCGTACTTCCCGGCAGGATGTTATTGCTGAAGTCTGGCGACAATTCTCTTAACATCAATTTCACTACTGATCTTTGTGTTATATCATGCACACTGGACAGATCTACAGCTTCTGGTAAATGATAGTGGGGTGAGGTTAAAGATATTCACATCTTTTCTCTGCACACTTAAAGTAATTCTGTACCAGGTCAGCAAAGTGTGGGAATGATAACTACATTCCTTCTGAATCAAACTGCTCCCTTGATACTGAAAACCAAACATTCTCTTATGCTGTTTTAGGTGCCTGAGAACCCAGTTATCCCTCATCTAATTGCCAGCGTTCGGGTTTCTTTTAGCTTCTCAAATGTCTTGTGTTGCTGAATTTAATATAAATGATATCTATCATAAATATAATACTGGAAGACATACCTTTTTTTAACAGGGCTGTGCAAGAAAGTGGAAAACAACAAAGAAAGGACATCAAGTAATATAGATGCATAATTGCATGGTGCCTACCATACATTTCAAATCTAATGTGTGACAGAAGTCACTGTGTATCTACTGTATCAAAATTGTCAGTGATATCCATAGGCAGCTACTGCTCCAAGGAGAGGTTACTGCTTGGTCTACAGAGATGCATCTAAACTGTCTTCACCTCTCCAGAAAACTTTACAGCTTTCTAACAGGAAGTGAATACTGTAACATGCCATGAATGTGCCATGGTCACCTTCCTGACTTCTGACAAATTTATGAGCAAGTTTTTGTCAAGAACAGTTGAATAGGTTACTCCATAATATGCTAGTGTACTTGTGGGAGAAACAAGCCAGAAACATTTTTATTTACTAAAAACATATGCTGTCTTTTCCAGATCATTTTGTTAATACAGGGGAAAGGGGGAAATAAGAAGGAGCAAGCAACATAGAATAAACTGTATTCTACCCTATCTGCAGCTTTTGGCACACAGACAACTCACTAAACAGTTTCTTAGTAGTGATAATCAACAAGTCAGTTTTCTCTGTCTGTCTCCAGTTCAGTCATGTTTTGCTATCACAATAGTTCCAGTCATCTTCTTTTTTCCTACATTGCAAATGTACCAGTGGGAGAATTATTCTGGCACCATTTAATAATTCATTTTTCAAGTGTCCACGGGGTTTGCATGTAGCTATTTTTATAGCATGAGTGAAATTGCATTACACGCTGATTATTTTTGAACATTTGCTCTGTCACATCCTTTGAAACTTTAACTTTTTTTTGTGGAAGATGAGTTGAACAAAGTAGTTCATGAACTAGATACAGGCTATACTAAATGAAGGACTAGCTCATGCTGGGAGCAAATTTCATAGATTCAGAATCATGGAATAGTTTGAGCTTGAAGAGACTTTTAAAGATCATCCAGTTTCTATGTTTGCAGTGAATCTCAGGGACATCATTACAAGAGTACAAGGAGACATTCAGGTAAAGGAGGGGACAATATCCCTTTATATATTACGAAACCACTTTTTTTTTTCTAGACTGTATTTCTGATTCACTGTGCTGTCATAATAACTCCAAGTACATATGTCATCGTGTCATGACAGCTTTTCACTAACTTGTATAGGGAAGAAACATTCAGGAAAAAGGAAAAGGTAAATTTGTATCTTGCAAATTTTGATGCCTCCATACTCGTCAGTCAGAGTCCTCCAAACTCTTCTTTTCCCCTTTTTCTCCTTCTTCTTGAGACACCTTTATCTTACCAGGTGTCTTTCATCTCTCTTTATTCATTTATACTCTCACATTCTACTTGGCCTTACAAATATTTTATGGAAATTTATATTCAATTACTGCTACTTCTTCCTTCAGTTACCTATCTTTTTTAAATTGGAGAGGAGGGGAGAAGGAAGAGGGAGAATCATGAGGGACTTTTTTCCCTAAACGTCCAAACAGATTGTTTCTCACGCTCATGACGTTAGGGGGAGGGCAGGTCAAAAAATCTGCTTTGCATTGATGAGCTGTTTATAAGAATAAAATCTTGCCATTGTTTCTCTAGATGTAATCAAGATGCATATCTCAAATGTGACTTGTAAAAACTCTATGACCACATCAATAAAACAGCAAGCTCAATATAAACCAGGCAGCAAGGTAAAATGGTTCTGCCAGACAAAGTATTTATAGCTTTCTTGAAAAGCTTTACTGTAGGTTGGTTTAGAATAGAAAGAAAGTAAATAGCTAAAAATGCCAAGCAAGAAATATTAAAAACTTTTGCATTTGGAGAAAAATATTTTTATGTCACAATACCAGATTATATACTGCAAAAGAAATATGAAATCCTGAATGAAAATAAATGTGTATATTATAAAAATTGAATTGTCTAGGACCATCACTCTATCAAGCAGGGATGAACATAAATAGGAATAGAAATAATCAAAAGTGGATTAAAAGTGTTAATATGAAACTGCCTAGAAGCAAGGATGAGTATAACAGTGAAATTTGGATTATAAAGCTTCTTTTTAAAAGCAAAGATTCATATTCAGGATAAAAACAGACAAACAAACAAACAAAGCCATATTGCATAGAGATACTAGTATCCATAGAGATACTTCTTTTCAAGGGCAGTTTTATAGTGCTGAATCTAAGGTCAAAGCAAAGAACAGCCCAAACCAGCAGAACTCAGTGGACAAAATCAAAGTCCCAGGAATCAGAAAGTAACTAAACTAGGACCACCTATGCCATCTTGCTTCAGGCTCCCACTACATTATCATGGATATTATTACATGTTCATGTATTCTTTTGCTACATTCAGTGAATAATGGCAGAACATAGAGTAAATAGTGTTTATTTAGTAGGAAGTGAGACATTCATTTTTCAAAGCCTCCAGCTGCAATGAAAAATAGTCTTAAGGTACTATAATTACAATCACCTTCATTATAACAGCAGGTCCATGGGAACAGGTCCTGTATGTGATCATGTAAATAAAGGTAATGCCTTTAATATCACAGGATGCAAACCTCTGTCGTGCATGTCTTAATTCTGAGTGCTTGGAAACTCCATTTCCTTAACGGGACCTTTTCTGTATGCATTTTCTGAAATGCAAACTGAAGTAAAACAAACTAAAATAAAACCTGTTGTATCCTGTCAATAATCTGTATAGATTGTCAGTATAATGGGGAACTACAACAGAGGGTTGTGACACTATAGGAGTGTCTGTTTGAACTCTAATTGCTGAATAGGATCAC
The DNA here is from genome assembly GCA_011074415.1 of Stictonetta naevosa. NCBI lineage: Eukaryota > Metazoa > Chordata > Aves > Anseriformes > Anatidae > Stictonetta > Stictonetta naevosa. The sequence goes on from CM021697.1 coordinate 129,123,558, forward strand.
ATGACTGTGGTCCCAGAGCATTTTGCAATCTCCACCTATTCTTTTCCATTTGCTCCAATTTGTTCCACACCAGGCTTTTCCCCATGAGTTAGCTGGTTTTCCTTTTCCCATTCTTCATGACTGCACAATGATTATTTTCCTGCTGTAAGCTTCTCAATCCCACAGTTTTGTACATCTTGTCTCAATGCTTCACTAATAACTAGATTTGTCCCTGGTGATCCCAGCCTCCAGGCTTGGGTTCCTTCCTTTCCCTGTCCTGGTTCTGATGAATTTGTACATCACAGCCGCCTCCTTAACTTCCAGTTGATAGTCCAGAATTTAACACCTCTGTATTTGAGGCAGGCACTCAGAGAGATTTTCATCTCTCATCTAATCTGTGGCTTCAAACTTTTAAGCTAGATTTCTGACTTCTCCCATTTCATTAATGCAGATCAGAGAAAAAATGATCCCCTGGTTTGGACAAGAAGCCTAATTTATAAGCCTATCTCTCTTTGTGGATTAAAATATCTAATGGATTTTAAAGCAAAATAGTTTTGTAATTTTCAGGCATAATTTTAGGTGGTATGTGCATCATCTATAGTGCCTGGACAGTCACAGCAATGATGGGAACCACCTTATTTCTATGGAGAAAAAATAATTAGATTTTTTTTTTTTTCATGATGAAATATAAGAAATCTACCCAGTGTTTGTATACTATAGTTCTTTAGAAGATAGAATAACAGGATTGGGATTCAAAAGGGACAGCAAAAGATGACAGAAATTTAGTGTGGTGGGCCAACTCTGTTTTCCTGAGCAAATAGTCAAAAGGAAGAAGTATTCTGAATATTGATATAATATCTGAACAACCCCTATATGTACAGATTGAGTTGCAATTCAGGGCTATGTGTCTTCTTATTCCTTTTGTACCCTGGTACTAGTGAGTGTGTTTACTTTTGAAGAGACTCAGTTATGTTGCCTTAAAGATGAATATCCCTAACTTTTGCTTTTACATAAAAGAAGCTAATGGGAAAGCTATGGTAGACAGTTACCTTAGTGTGATCATTTACAACATCTTACAGTATAAGAGCACATAAGTGTATCTCTACTTGCAATAAAGGCTGCCACTGTGTATACTTACCATTTTTTAATCTATTCAGAGCAAGTCAATTTGTATGGTGTTACACACTGCATTTTTATTTTCCATTAGTAATGCAATGTTTACTGTTATTTTATGTATTTTTTTTTTCATAAGAACTGTTGTAATTAAAAATGTATTTGGGTGACACTTATTTTTTCTATTTCTAAAACATCTCCCAGTTAGACAACATTGCTGCATACTCAATCTCGTAACTGAAAAAAACTGCTAATAGAAAATTCATGGATAGCAGCTCTGACCCCCTCTAAAAGCAGATGATGATCTGAATGGGCTATTAAAACATTGTTATAATTAGAACAATGGTTACATTTTGGTGGCTTCCATTATACAAGGCTAGCGCTATAGATTCTCTATAATTCATGACTCACGTTGACTTTATAGGGAGATGCAAATAAAACTTTCTTCTTACACTTAAAAAAATTAAGGTAAAGAAAGCTCTAGTGCTCATTTTTTCCAAGCATTTTCTAGAAAGTCAATCCCTCTTCAATATTTAAGGTGGGTGGGGTTTTTAGTTTAGAACATTATCTGATAACCAAAGCGATAGTTTCTTTTGGATTAGTTCGTTTATGTTAATTTCTGCATTTATTAACAATGATTGAAGTAAGATTGATAAAGTATCACACACAGGCTTATTAGAATCAGTCAATTATAATGACAACTTATAATCTGAATCTGAAAGAAGGTACTCAAGTGGAGATTATTTTAAATTGTTAGCATCATTCTGAATCCCTATAATTGCTTATAATGATGAAAATTTTCAAATACCATGATGTAGCTGTGCTATGCAATTTCATACTATACACTCAGAGTATTTTCTATTTAATTATGTAGTTTCTGGAGATCATTCATTAAATCTTGTGATCAAGTGATCCAGCATAAAAGCTGGTGAGCGTTAAGGAGGCATGCAGCTCAGTCACATATTCCATCATTACATCTACCATGTATTGAACAAAATTCCTTGCTTCCTTGTCCCCATTACCCCAGCAGTAGTTTTATATCACTTTGTAACTCCACTCCTAGCCACATCCAAATCATTCAAGGGGGTAAAATGCTGGAAGTGTTCAGGGAGTAAGTCAAAGGTGCTACTGTCATTAATTTCAAAGTATGCTAGAAATGTCAGACCAGTATAAGGACAAAAAGTTACCTAGTCTATCTCTTGCTACTGAGACAGGCTAGACCATCCTTAACAAATATTCACCTAGCCTTTATTTCAAAGCCTCCAATAATTAAAAAACAAACAACAACAACAACAAAAGGCAGTTTGTTACAGTTATTAGTTATCCATTTATTATATTGCTTTATGCTATATCCTGAAAATACTTTTCTGTAAGCCTTCTTAAACTAAGGAGTGATTCCTAATTTTGTATTTTTTCAATATTTTTTGATCCCCAAATGCATTTATCTTTATTGGATTCAGCTAATTTGTCCAATTTACTTCATTCATTAAATTCTCAATTTTGTTTGTTTGTTTGTATTAAGATATTTTGCTGTTGAAGCTCTAATTTAATCTCTTTGAGTTCTAGCTTTCTACCCTACTAGGTATCCTTCTTTCATTCTGTCTTCCCAGGAAAACCTACCTACTAGCTCTTTCAATGTGCTGATTCTCCTTTTTTGAAATACACATCTGACAGTCTTTTCTTCCTCTTCCATCCATGCATCCTCTGAATCCCAGATACATCATGATTGCTTGCATGAACATGTCTTCTGGTTTGGGATTTTCAAGTGGTATTGTCTAGCTAGTTAGAATCATACCTAAACAAGCTAGAACTAATCATTTATTCAAATGAAAATATTGTGTCTCTCTGACAAGTCTCTATTCCTTGTATGAAAAGCAAAGTTAGTCTTACAGCAATACAAACTTAATTAAAACCACCTGTTGCAACCCTGCTGTTTGGATGCATTACATAGCTACACAAAAATAGCCTCATCCACCTACTCGTTCTGTTTGGCAGTTTATGGTAAATCCCTAGCATTACATTAACCTTGTTCTTTTCCCCTTTCATCTTCACCCAAGTATCTAAGTACACTGCCTCCTCCTGAACTTCAGAGCAAGTATGTATACATTCTTGATCCACAGAGCAACTGTTCCCTGTATTTTTCATTCAGCATGGGCAGAGTTTTACCCTATATTTAAACTAGACATGAGCATTGTAACTATTTCACATAAATGTTGACTTATATCCTTAAGCCTCAAAACTAGCTTGGGTACTTTTCCAAGAAAACAAAAGATGACCCATTGTAGTGACCCAAGAACAATGTAGAATCAAAGTGCATGCTGTAAAGAGAAATTGGCTGAGTAGGTAGCAACATGTATTAACATAAAAAGGCAGAATTTTATTAACACAACAAAATATCACAAAACATAGCCAAGCAAGTAAACAAGAAAAATCTGTAACAGCCCTATAATTATCATGTACATTAAGATTAATAATAGCAGAAATACTCATCCCATGCTCTTCTAATCAACAAATAGTAGATTACAGGGTAATTAGTAGGGATTTATATATGATTATTATGTTCTAGATTACACAGTGACTAATTATAGTAGCAATCTGAAGGCACGTTAATAACCATGGAATCATCTGACAAAAAGAACATAAATTAAAGGTGTAGCATGTTTCTGAATTGCATACATGATCAAACATGTATATAAATACATCAAAATAATTTTCATTATTTTATCTATTTCTCCAAACTAATGAAAAGTAATGCATCTAAGTAATATTTCTGAAAATCCTCAAGGGTGATTATCATCACAGAAGTATAAGATATTACTATTGATTTATTGAATGACCATAAAAAGATACGCATTAGCTTCCACTTTATTTGCTTTTTAGAAAAAGAAAGAAAGAAAGAAAGAAAGAAAGAAAGAAAGAAAGAAAGAAAG
>CM021697.1:129127589-129163285 GCA_011074415.1 Stictonetta naevosa
AAAGAAAGAAAGAAAGAAAGAAAGAAAGAAAGAAAGAAAGAAAGAAAAAGAAAGAAAAGACAATTCAGAAAGAATTTAAAAGACTAAGCATGGAAACATGGAGTTTTTGTGACTGTTAACCACTTCCAGTGTGTGATGTATAGGACAATCTCCATCCTTTAGAATGAGAGCACCTCCTTAAGAACTTAAAAACAATGTGCTTTCTTCCTGAAAATATATATATATATAAAAAAAAATATGATATTTTCTATTTAAATCATATGAAAAACTGTGTTCCTATGTCCACAGAGGTTCAGCAGTAGTATGATTGTCAGAAGTTGTAGGGTATGCAGCAATTTTCTGAGATAAAACTTTCAGATACTGAGCATTAATGAAATTTAGCCCTTAATTTAGGAGCCAAATGTGAACTTAGAATCTTCAGTTTAGAAAGCCTTAAAAACAGTCTTTAGAAGAAAAAAAAAAAAAAAAAAAAAAAAACCCAATTTAAAACGTGATCACTAGTACGATTATTTTTTTTTTTAAATGACAGTTTATTCCCTGGGGGGAAAAAAAAGAAAAAAAAAAAAAAAAGGCGGAAGAGTGGGTAATTCCTAGGCAACAGAAAACATTTGTACAGTCCACTGCTATACCTGCACCTTCATTTATCAATAGCTGCTTTCTACTACTGTCCAAAACAATAACAGTTATCTTTAAAATTGATACAGACTGTGGAATGGGCATGAAAAGAGGGCATGAGAGGTAATGGAACAGAGCATATACCTAGCAAAATTTTAATAGAAGAATGGAAAACACAGTTTCCCATAGGATCCTATTGGACAAAATGTCCAGCATACAGACGGATAAAAACATCATACAATGGGTGAACAATTAGCTGACAGGTAGGACTCAGAGGGTTGTGGTAAATGGGTCTGCATCAGGCTGGCAGCCAGTCACCAGTGGGGTCCCCCAGGGCTCCATTTTAGGGCCAGTTCTTCTCAATGTGTTTGTAAACAATTTGGATGTAAGACTAGAAGGTGTTTTGAATAATTTGCTGATGATACTAAACTGGGAGGAGTCATTGACTCTGCTGAGGATGGAAAGACCTTGCAGAGAGATCTGGACAGATTGGAGAGCTGGGCGATCACCAGCTGCATGAAGTTTAACAAGAGCAAGTGCTGGGTCCTGAACCTGGGGCGGGGCAGCCCTGGCTATACGTACAGACTGGGGGCAAGAGGCTGGAGAGCAGCCCCGCAGAGAGGGATCCAGGGGTTGTGGCTGATAGCAAGCTGAACATGAGCCAGCAGTATGCCCTGGCAGCCAGGAAGGCCAACTGTATCCTGGGGTGCATCGAGCATGGCATTGCTAGTCGGTCGAGGGAAGTGATTGTCCCTCTCTACTCTGCGCTGGTGCGGCCTCACCTTGAGTACTGTGTGCAGTTCTGGGCACCACAGTACAAAAAGGACATGTTGGAGAGTGTCCAGAGGAGGGCTACTAAGATGGTGAAGTGCCTAGAGAGGAAGACATATGAAGAGCGAGTGAGGTCACTTGGCCTGTTCAGCCTGGAAAAGAGGAGGCTGAGGGGAGACCTCATTGCGGTCTACAACTTCTTCATGAGGGGGAGTGGAGGGGCAGGCGTCGATCTATTCTCTTTAGTGACCAGCAATAGGACCTGAGTGAACAGTGTCAAGCTGCAGCAGGAGAGGTTCAGGCTAGATATCAGGAAAAGGTTCTTCACCAAGAGGGTGGTCACGCACTGGAACAGGCTCCCCAGGGACATAGTCACGGCACCAAGCCTGTCAGAGTTTAACAAGTGTTTGGACTGTGCTCTTAGTCATATGGACTTAATTTTTTGGTAGACTTGTGTGGTGCCAGGAATTGGACTTGATGATCCTGGTGGGTCCCTTCCAACTCGGGATATTCAATGATTCTATGTTTCTATGAAATGCTAGTAGAAAGAATAAACTGTGAGAGAAAGAGAAATAATACAGAAGTAGTGTGGACCATACTCTTGTAGCTGCCTAAATGAGCTTAACTTATAAGTTCTAGTTAAAAATGCTTCACAAACAGGATCAAAAGACTTGTTCTCAAGTGAACAATTTGACATAGCATGCTTCATTCTCATATTAATAAAGACCTGGGAATGTGCTAAAAAACATTAAACTATCTGTTGTTGTTTAGCCATATGGAAGATGCTTCAAAAGGTCTTTCTTACACAAAGGCTGAATTGCATAAGCAATTCTCATCAACTGTGAAGAGCATTTAGAGAATCAGGACATGTATGATTTGATATGCAAATCTTCCATTGTTTGACGCAGCAATTATTTCTGAAACCATAGAACTGAATGGGTTTTTTTTGAGAGCCAGCTTGAGAGGAGATCTGGCATGTACAGTTCTTCCCCCTGCAGCACAAAAGACTGGCTTGGTTGCCCCTCTGGAACTATCCAGCCTACTTAAGCCAATACAGAAATGTTGTGGGCCTAGAATTCAAAGAGAAGAAGAAATGGTTATTGAGTAGCCCATTTCCTAGAGCGAGTGATATAGGGATCAAAACCAGAGGGTTGTTCTAAGACTCATAAAGATTAGGAAGCCTGAGGCTATTTCTTTTGATTTTGTGCTGATATTTTACACCTTTTCTGTGGAGCTTTTCTCCAGGGCCTTTTGCCAGAGAAAGCTTAGCCATGAAATGATTTCAGTATTTCTGTGAAGAGCACAGCAAGGCTAGAGGTGGAAACAGATACCCTGGACTGCAAGACACAATTAAAACAGCAGACTCTATAATGACTTATATAGCTTATATGATTCTCAGTCAGCACATTTTTCCTCTTCAGCTGAATTTTTATTTCCACTTAGTCCTCGCTGTTATTGTCTTAAAAACATTCCCACATTAAGGTTGACACTGCAGGGCCCACCAGAGTTAATATATTCACCTGGTACAACCTAGAAGCAGCATTGCTGCATTAGCCTTCTGTTCACCTGAGTTAAAAAGCCATGTGATCTGGTTACTTGCTTGAATTCACTGTCTCAAAAATCAATAGTGAATATAACTACTGACTGTAATCTACCTTCCCCCCCCCCCCCCCATGAAAACAAATTCTAAGTTTTTCCTGATTTGCTTTATATTTACCTTATTCCTTTTTATCAACAATTGCAGCAACAATTAATCAGCTAGTTAATGACTCACAGAGAAGTTTTGCCAAACATATTTTGAAAAAACAAACAAACAAAGAAAAAACATATAATAATAATGAAGGGTTCAGGTGATAAAATAAATATATGTGAAATAATGACAAGGAAAGAGAAGAACAATGGCGTAGAAAATCTGCTAAAATTTATGTTCCTGCAAAATAACTAAAAAAACTTGAATCATTAGGGATCAATACATTTTTAAAGACACATACTCAAGATTGAACTGCTGCTACAAAAGCTGAAATAAATCTAAAACAGCAGAAGGCAAGAGAGTAGTGAGGCAGAATGAGCAAAGTAGGCCAAAACCAGTCACATTTTCTACTGAAATTAAAAGTAGATAGGACATAGGGTAAGTAAGTTTGTAGGCAACCAAAATACAAATAGTGGAGAGAGATCCAAAGAAGACTGTTTGTGTTCTAGAAGTATGAAGCAGATGAAATACTGGGAGAAATACTAAGAAATAAAAATGCTATAGGAAGAACAAAACCCAACACAGGCAAATTCAGATGTATTTTATCGTAGTGTGGGGTCTAGTCTTCAAATTAACAACCATGGCAGATTTAACATATTTTACATTGTAAATACTGAGATTCAATTACAGAAGGAAAGAGATTATTAAATTAAAGGAAAAACCAACATGTGAAACAATGAAAAAAGAATGAAAAAAAAATCAAAAATCAGAAAAGATAATAGCTCTATGATAATAACTGTTGAGAAAATCATACAGAGACCTGTCTAATATTTGCGGGAATATGTTTCAGAAGATGGTAAAGAACCATGAATGATAAAAGGAAGTCAAGATTGGCAAGATCTTGGGTTGAACTTGACTCTGATGAGAGATTGCAGTAAAAATATTATAACAAAATAAATACATATTGGAATCTTGGATTTCTTTCTTTCTTTCTTCTCTCTCTTTTAAACTGCATAAGATGGGTTCTTTTTGTGAGGTTAAGGCCAAAAGAAGAATAGGGAAAAAAAATAATAATAAAATCTGTGTTGTAATAGGAAGATATCTCACTGCAGGAATACAAGAGAAATCACTTGGAATCAACTCATGGACTGTATTGTCATGGACTACAATTTAAGACTCAACTATGAATGCAGTCCAAGAATGTAGAAAGTCACTCAAGACAAGTTTCACCGTCTTTGTACCTTTTCTGATTATTCCCATTAATTCTGAAGAACCAAATTACATCTAGGTAAAATAACCAATTTCATAAGTAAAGGTATATAAGTAAAGGTAATTTTTTTCCTAGAATAATGGTCTCAAAGGACAGCTTTAGATGATAACTAGATTTAGGAGGAGCCATGTCTTGTGCATCAATTCTGTAGTGAGCCAATAGCAAGAAATAGCTTAACAAAAACATGTCTGTGAGTTCATCATTTTTTGTGGGTTTCTTCAGCTGCAGCACCCTCATATATGGGCCACGTGCATTCTCTCTTCCTGACCACCTCTTCCACTTCTCTGGGAGAGCTATTTTTGCAACTGTGAGTGACTCAAACCAAGGAAACAAGTTGGCAGGAAAAAAAAAAAAAAAAAAAAAAAAAGTCAGTTTGCAGCCTGATGACTTTGCCAGGACAGTTTACTGGGTAGTTGTACAACTAAGGTAGTTAAGGTAGCAAGTGCAAGAGGCTGAGGGAAAAAGAAACAACCAGCTGAGGGTTATTCAAGTTGGTCTGAATTCCATTTTAATCCAGTTGCTGTGGTGATAATGCACCTGTATTTCCCTTTTGATGTTGAATATTACTAATCTGCTCATCAAAGGTAAATTTGTGGCTTTGCCTACACCCCACCTCCCTTTTTTTCCTCTCCACTCACCCACAGGTGACTACCAGTTCCCTAGAGTGACCTCTGCAACTCTGGTTTTGGTATTGCATTTGGTTTTATTTCTCTTATCACAGAAATAATCTAGTCTTTAAGGGGGAAAAAAAAAAAAAAAAAAAAAAAAAAAAAATTGCAGTGTGAAAATAAAACAATTAAGTTCCCTGATTTCACAGAAATGAAATTCTGTCCAAAAAGGAATGTGATAAGTTGAATAAATGTGCTTTTTTTTTTTCAAAATTAAAACAGTGAAAAAAACTCTTTTAGATGAGATTACTAAAAGTGAGACATAGATACTGTTCAGCATTTTACACTATATGTGTTTGAGAAAGTGCAAAGCATAACTCTCACAAAGGCACTCAAACGATTATTAAATGTCTCTAGAAGAAAAATGTTAGACCCTTAAGTGAAGCTTGGCTTAAACTTGAAATATTTTGTTTCAAACTGGAATATGGCAGTATAAATTCTGATCCTAACACTTCTGCAGTTTTAAAGTTCCCCATGTCAGATAAATGAGCCACTCAAAAATCATCTGATTATCATTAGCATAAAACTAGATTTAAAGTAAATAAATAAATAAAATGCTGAAATAGACAGAAATAAGTGCTAGACTACTTTATGTTCATATTTACGTTTTACAAAAGCAAAAAATGAAGAATAGTGACTTACTAATATTATGAGAAGTTGTTTTCGGAAGCAACATGTAAAACTTCACTGGGTAAGGACAAATAGACACCAACAGAAATCCTTTTCTGGTATTGCAAGAGGTCTCAAAGGGCTCTGGAGCTCATATAGTTTTCCCCATTTTAAAATAGTTCCCTACTTAAATCTTACCAAGCTCCACTCCAGAGGAGGTATTCTCCTATTCTGGAAAGATTATCACAGCTTCAGCAGGAACACTTTTCAGAACAGGGACAAACATTTATGCAAGGAATAATCTTTTCAGGATATTAGTATCATTGTAATTTTATTTTCAGATATTAAATGCACAATCATTTCTCATGATAACTTATAGTATTTCTGCATTATGGGGGACCATTCCTTAGATACTGTTAACACACTTGTAGATTATTAGAAGATATTTTAATTCTTTGGAATGCCTTAGCACAGGGATTTATATGAGTCAATAACATATCATTTGCTAGTCTTTTATTTGTGCAATACGTTGTAGGATTCATTGAGTAAGACATTATTTCATATTTTCAGCAAATGTATATAAAATATATGTATCTAATATATTTCCTTTGAATAAGTAGTTCCACTTTGATACTTTTACTTCTCTGTGAACCTAAAACTTAGTGTAACTATGGAAGAGGAAAAAATGGGGTGCTAAAGACATACATGAAAGTGAATTTTCCAGCAAATCTATATCATGAGTGCACCTTTTCCATCTGTCAAATCATTATCCGGTGTCAGCAAACATCAGTATAGTACTTCATTTTTATAAAGTGTTCTTTTCTGTGTGCTTATTTTATGCTTTTGGATTTGTAGAAAACAATTTCACACCCAGTGAAATTGGTGTTACCTGTAATAAGAACATGTAGTTTGAGGCTTCATTCTGCTGAATTGGCCTGATTTGTTACAAATGCTTCTTACAGATCCCAGCCTATAATTTACATGGTTCTGAGAGATCAAAGGTAATTTTTTCTCTTCTTATTTCACTGTACTCTCACCTCAACTGCAGAGGATGTTTAAATTATAAGAGTTTCAATCTAGTAAAGCACTTACTGTTCAGTATGTGCTTAGGTTTTTGTGTGTACACATTTTTTATTCCTACAGACTTCAAATCTTATATAAGCTTAAACTTAAACACACTCATATTTGCTTTCAAGAGACAAAACCAAACTGAGAAATATATTTTTAATGGACTTATTAAAAAAAAATAAAAAAAAGAAAGCTCTCATCTAATTCCATTAAAATTCATTAAAGATTTTATGCTGCTCAAAATCCCTGAAAGTATCTGGGGAGATTAAATTGTCAACCTTTGAAACCTTCTCTAAAGCTTAAACCTTCACATCAAAAAACTTTAAGTAAGTATCAGAGTTGTCATGTTATGTTCAGCCTACTACTGATTTTTAAGAAATAAAAATAATCTATTCTGTAATTAGATTGATATGCAATATTTATAATATTGCCAAATATATACTAGTGATGCTTTTCAAATTAGCTGGTGATAACCACTTCTCACTGAACTCAGAAATAATGTCACCAATTATTCTTGCATCTCTTCTTAAATGCCCAAATCATCCTTGTGTGTTGTGTTGTTTTTTTTTTTCCATCAAATATTAATAATGAAATAATTTAGACAGAACAGCAAATTACCCTGTTGAAGTTCTTCAATATTTATAGAGAAAGGGCTCTCTATCAATGGTCAGGTAATTCCACCCCACATAACAGAGTAGAACAGGATACTGAATTAACCTGAAGAGTTATTTGGTGTCTTCATCTTCCAACTTTGTTGTGTCTTTTAATTCTGTTGTCTGTAATACCATCACAATATGTATTCAACTCTTGGTTTCTTAACTCTTGAAAACTTGCCTGCCTTGTCCTTTTACTAAAATTCTGACTCAGCCGATGCGATATCCACCAGGGGCATAGGGGGCACAGGCTAGCACAGTCAGGTATTATCACTAACACACACACACACACACAAAAAGAAAAAAAATGGTCAGCAAACTGTCCAGCTGATTTTGACTCCAACCTAAAGAACATGTGTTCATTCAGAAACAGGTGACTATGGTAATATCTCGTCAGGTATTAATGCCCTCAAACTTATATCTCTGTACTTTTAGGGAAGCATTTCAGTCTCCTCACCACTGTTTCTTTGTGAAATTCCCATATCCATTTACCTACATTTCTTTCCCAATGAAGGTAATTTTCTTTTTGATATTCCCCAAGTTCTAACTGTTCAGATTCCCATTCTAAAAACAACTGATGAATGCAGTTAATTCATCCCAAAAGAATGTCATAATTCTCCAAATAATTTAGAATCAGATTTATATCCAAAGTCTAAAGCAACCAAAGTTTAAATAAGCTAGGAAGCACAATGCGCTGATTTTTTTTAAAAAAAAAAAAAAAAAAAAAAAAGTTGCATGCTACCACATGTGCATTTATTGCCCAATCCACCTATGAGACTATGAGAGTTAAAATGGACAGAGCTGACTAGGGAAGTTATGCAATTAGCCAGTTCTGATCCAATTTCTCTCTTCAGCAGTTACTATACGATGTGCTTCTAAGTCCCCAGTGAAATTTCAATCTGTCGTTCCCCATTAAAAGGTCTGAAGGAAGCTGAAAAGGGAGCCCTGCCAACACTCTCCTTGGAGAGGCTGCTGCCAGGGCTCTGTAATCTCCTGCAACCCCTCTCCTCCACAATCATGCCTGAAAGTGTTGTCCTGATTCCCACCACGCTACCAAACCTTCATCTTGCTCCAGGTTTCAAGCAGGAATAGGCCAATTCTTTATTATAGACCAATAGGCTGATGTTTTATTGTAGACCAATGTTTTACTATAGGCCAACATTCTATTATTTATTTACATTTGTCATTTTTCACACGCTACTTTTTCCTGGAATGAATTTGGGTATACTTTTCAGTGGAGTGGGTAATAATAAATAAATAAATAAATAACAGCCATCTGTCACAGTTTACTATTCATTTTATGTAATAACCTTTTCAGCTGTGCATGTGTCATTGGGAGATATGAACCTTGTTCCATGCAAGGAGACTGCTTGGCTCTCTGATGAAAGGGTGTGTAAAAACAGAAGCAGATAAGAAACCCACAGTATATAAACATGAGGAGAACAGCTTCTTGTAACATGAAAGCAGCACCACTGATAAAGTGGTCAAGGCAGTAAAGTATCTGAAGAATAACGGTCACAAAAAAGGAGTAACCAAAAAAGATTAAAACCGTATCCCCACACTGCAGGACCTACCAACTAGTTAAATGCAGCCCAGGTTAAAAACAGAGTTTATATAGTTTATGTATATATGTATATATATATGTACATAGGGTTTTAACAAAAAATATATTTTTAAAAAAATATGTGTTTTTTAGTAAAATAGATTTTATAAATTTGTGTGGATTCCATGACACATTTAACTCAGAGGGAAGAGAAAAAAGGAAAATGGAACTGTTCAAAATGAAAACAATCTAACTACATGCAAAACCACTTATTTCTGAAATCAGAGCAGAAAATATTATTACTATTTTCATTCTTCCCAACCCGAATCTATTTTTTTTCCCCTTTCAATTTCTAACTAATAGGTTGGAGAGACACTCAGGAACATCCAAGAGCAGAATAGCAAAAAGGTAAGGGTGCACAAATAAAACAAATGTCATGCAGCCATCACCTTAATCTCCTGTATGCTTTCATGCATCACAGCCTGAGATCACAAGGAAGTGGTGCTCTGAGGGACTGCTGTGTCTCCTTCCCAAGGAAGGATAGACATGGACAAGCAGCACATTCAGTGGATGCTGTGAGCACTTGTGAAGCTCTGCTGGGGCAGCTGCAGGCTGTGAAGAGACAAACCATGGCTGAAAACAAAACTTCATGGTTCATTCCCAATATAAATTAATGAGAGCTCTCTCTTGCTATGTGGTGTACTGGTTAGTGGTCAGCTCCACACCCCAAACTGTGAAGCCAGTGAAATTGCTTACAAAACTCCTCTCATTTCCAACATGAGCAAGACTGCTCATCACCTTTTTAAGGGATAGCAGCAGCTACAAACAGTTATCTGCAGTCCCAGCACATTCTCCAAGAATTTTTTCTGCCAGCATTTTCCTTTACCTGCAAATACACCAACATGGGAACAAAGTCAGAGCCAGGCAGAGCCTCCTGCACAAGAGCAATGTCCATATGTATGTAAAGAGACATCTGCAGCATTTCAGACGAACTTAACTTGAAAAGTGTTACAGGAATTGCCTGTAGTAATTGTGAGGAATAGACTTGGTACATTTAAATGGTAATGTTTCAAATAGGGCTCCAAGTTAACACAGGCTAAGTAACTTTTACTGCAACTTAAAGTTGTCATAAATCATATATACATACCGTAGATTAAGCACATAATACCTTTTGAGAAATTTACTAAGAATTGAGAGAGGAAAACATCAGAACTAAGGACCTGTTTCCTGTAAGGAGAAACTCACAAAAATAGTTTATTCTTTTACAAAATCATATTATCTATTCACGTTGGACATCAGTAAGTGCAAAATTCACGTTAATTTCCACTAGATTTGAATCAGTGTCTACAGAGCCATCTTTTAATACTCAGAGTGTGTCCCTATTAACTAACCCCAGCAAAAGGAAACAAAAACAAACAAGCAAAAAAGTGTATGTAGCTTATACCTGCTACAAAAACTCTGTCATCACAATATCCCTGTGCCTATGAGGAGGAGGTGAGTGGACGAAGAAAAATATCATCAGAAAAGGAGACAAACATTTTGAGAAACTTTCCAGCACACTGGGTATAAGCCTTTACAAAGTGAATTTGTTAAAAATTATAACATGATGCTTCTCTGCCTCATGTTGGATGTGATCTGATTCCTAAACATGCAAAGCTCAAAGAGTATGCTTCTATTTATTTTTAGCAGAATAAATGATGTCTTCTTCCTAAATGACTTTTTCCTCTAATTCAAGCCACCATGTCCTTCATTCTTCTTGGACATGCAGGGAATTGCACTGAGAGTGCATCAGTTAAATGTAGTTAACTATGTCCTGAGAGGCTAGTAGCTTCAATTCCACCTCTCAGATTTTACATTTAATTAAGTAATCCTAATTACATCTGTCTAAAGTTTGTAAAATTCCATCAGTCTAAAACCTGGATAGCAGAACGGCTGTGCACAACACCTTGGTTTTCTAAGAGTTTGTTTTTATCAGAGCTACGACCAAGTGATCCACTCCAGCTGTCCAGAGAAATGATCCACTGCTTTCCAACAAACACAAAGACTGGAAACAAGATCAGCTCAAAGACCATAAATCATCTGCTAAATATAGTAGGAGAGTTACGTAATTAGGTATTTTGCAAGATAAACTTCTGGTCGGCTTATATATTGCTGGACTCTCCTCTACATCCATATTTTGCTTGCCCAACATTCATTGTATTATGCATTTATCATGTTGACTATTTAATACTATACAAAAGTAATATACAGGGGAAAATAAAATCTACCACAAAGCCCTGGATGGTTAATTGTCTTTCTTCAGGAGTGAATGTGACCAGCTATGTATAGTATGTATAGATTATTCTTGGACATAATCTAGGGTTTTCTCTGTAATGATCATATTAGCTTGACTTTTCCAAAAAGCCACAATGTTTTTTTGTTTGTTTGTTTGTTTGTTTTTGGTAAAGTTCATAGTTCAATGAACAAGATGCCTGAGTAGAATATATTTCCATTTCGTATTTGAAAATGGTTTCATTCTCAGTTCCATTGTTTGAACACTTTCATGCTTTCTGTTTATGTTTCCATTCTTAGAAGCACTATCAAATCCCACCATTTCCAATTCCATTGGTTTTAATAGAATTTAAGCACTTGTTTAAAACTAATAGAGATTAGGTAGGCAGTGGAATATTTTGCTTAATGAGTCTACAGTGACTAATGTGGTGAACAGTTCATAAACTGAACTGTAAACAGAAGGATGAATCACAGTTATATCACTCTACATTTGTTTGGCTAAGTATATATTGGACTAGCAGGAAAAAAAAATAAAAATAGCACATTTTATTTCATACATAAGATTATAACAATGAATTCTAAGAAATCTAAAATCTATTTCTTCACTTTTGGCAGTGATTAGATGGTAATTGTATCAGCAGAAATATTTTTGAAGGTTTTTCTATTTGTTTTAGCTCATGTTTCTGTAAGGAAATTAACTGTTAGTGTAGATAAATCAGTTCAGTTTGGAATGTTAAAGTGGTGCGTCATTATATAATTTAAATTATTTTAATTACAATAAAGTAATGAATTACAGAATACAAGAGAACAGATTAAGAAAATAATATATTATTTAATGGCAGATCAGTTATGGATGATAATAAAGCCATATTTTTTGTTGCTGGATTCAACTGAGAGTCCTCTCTTTTCACAGTTCCATCCCATTTTTAAAGATGCAGCTTTCAAGCTTGCAAGTATTTTGTTTTCAAAACATACATACTTACATTTACCCATGAATAAAAATACTTACAGCATGTTTGTATAGCATTTGTAAGACTTTAGAGACTGTGGTGTCTCTTTCATTTTTCAGATACTGCATAGATTTATAAAGATTTGTCTAAGTGATTTGCTGAAACTTGCAGAAAGTAAGGGTCAGAGTTTGCTTAGCTGACTTGAAGTATTACAGAACTGAAAGGAAATGCTAGCCTCTTGCCTGGAGGTAGCCTGGGTTAAATCTGACTCTGTATTTCCCGATGGAGTTAGGCAGATACCTCCATAACACAAGTAATTTTGATAACAGAAATTAGGTGCCCATCTCTTTCCTCTGGCTCTATGGCCAGCCTCAATGCCACTGTGAAGTGATTTATTAGTCCAGAAGACTAAATGAATATCTATCTAAAGTCATTCATGAGAAACACTAACCTCAGCTGCAGCTGTGCATATTCAAAGTGCGGATTTTGCTGTAGAGGGGCAAAGGGGGGAGACGTGACATGAAACAGAAGAAAGTGGAGGAAAAAAACTAAGCAGCTTGATGGAAATGCAGCCTGTTACAAATTCCCCACAGCTCACTGATTAAGGCACTGAGAGCCCTAAAAGCCTGTGCATGACAATGATCTGGCTAAAAAACTAGTAATTTTATTTGATAAGTAAATCTGTGAACCAATTCCGGAACTGGCTCGCCAGGGAGCTGCCTAAATGTTAAATGCACAAGCAAGGGCGTGGGTGAGACTGCAGAGCTGAGAGAGGGAGGAGGAGAGAATCGTGGCAGCCTGCATTTGGATCAGCTCATTTTGTACCACGCCTTTCCAAGCCTGAAGCCTGTGTAAATAGTGACAGGGGGAGAATCTGACACTAAATCAATGAAGATACAATGGACTCCTATACCTGGTATCTTTCTCGCTTTGATGCCTGTGACTAGAGGGAGATTTTAGCTCTTTCTTTATCCTTGCACTAGCCCTTAGTCTTGGATATGAAGATACCATCATGAAACCAAATACAATTTCAGAAAACACTGAATTAAAAGATTTACTCTGTTCATGCATTAGATGTATGTGCCTTAGTAGAGACAATTAAAATTTCACTTTAGAAGTGCTTTAACTATTACATCTCATATCGAGGGGAAAAAATAGGTTTGGCACAGAAATTTTACATTTATCTACTTTAGGACTCCTTGAGGAGATGGCTTAGTTCCCTGAGGCTGGTACCAACAGGTGTGTTTTATTATTCTGTTTGACACCCCCGAGTGTTACAAAGTTTATGTAATGTTTGTCTTGCTGAAGATCATACTATTTAATCATTTTAGAAATTTATTAATTCTACAGTAATCTTTGCAGGACCTTGATAAAATTTGTAAAAACACACCACATTTATATACCATAAGTTGTATACATAAAAGTGACTCGTACTACATTTAATTTCTAAGTCTTCTGCATCCTTCTACGGAGCAGTGAACTGACAGCTTCATCTCATGGGCATAGCAAAGAAAGGAGCGGTTTTAAAGTTGGGATGAATAATATGGGAAAACATATATTGCAGTTGCCTTTGGTAATTTAAGAGCAGGAGGTTGGAATGAGAACCCTTTTCATACCACCAAGACCAAAACCACCAGGTATTCCATTTGCTGAGTGACTGCTATAACCAGCATGCTATCCTGAGTATTCAAAATGAGATGTACTGGTATGAACGCACATAACTAGTTTTTTGGGGAAACGAATGAACAAAAAGATGTCCTGGTGCACTGCTATCCTATTCTGTCTTCCGCCTGAAGAAAATGTCACTGACTGTCTCTGAGAGTTTGTCCAGCACACTGGTATTTCTGCGTCTCTTATTACATAAAACTGCTTTTTTTTTTTTTTTTTTCTAAAAAGTTGACCCCAGCTTCATTTGGAGAAGGGAGCAGTTTTGCATATACGTGAGATATGCATTCAGAATGCTGAACACAACAGGTTCCTCAGCAAACGTAGGCAAAGCAATGTCTTATTTCCAGATCTCAATCTAGTTCTGGCAAAAGCTAGGCACAAACTTGCTCAGACCAGGCAGAAGTCTAGACACCCTGGTAACTGCACTTCCACAAGTGGAAAAGTTGATGCACTTCTGAAGCTAGGCATCAGTTCAGAAAGGTGCTACAAAATCACAGTTTGGGATGTAGACATCTGCATGACTATTTTTATTTTCAGTGCTTAAATTCTCATTTGGACTTAGCCACTCTATATAATCATTTTAAACACTTAAAAATAAACATAATCATATTAAAATACAAGTGTGATAGTTGCTTTATGAATCCATAGATACATTCTCATAGTGTGTGATTGTTCATTATACAAATGGTCTGATTTCCATACATTGAAGGAACTACTTCAGATGGGTGGAACAATTTTCCCCTTTCTTTGTCCCAGGTAGGGATTTCTTGTATGAAATCCCTCCTTGTTTACTTCACAGAACTTGCCCGATCATGAGCTTCTTTAGCAAAACAAAACAAATGAAAAACACATAGCAGTACTAATTATCTTTACTAGTTATTCTTCCTCAGATCAGTCCCTGGCTTTCAGGCACTGTACTTAATGTGACAAGAGGAGAAGATACAGAACTATTTATTAATAATAACCATCATTGAAGGACTTATTCACTTCCTCCCTACAGGTTTGGACAGGTTTTCTAACAAACTTGTTGTAGTAGTTTTACTGTGATGGTGATGGTAGAGATATGCTTTTAACAAGATTTGTGAGGAAAATTTTATATTTGTGGGGAAGGAAAAAAAAGAAAATGCTTTCAGGTAGACAAATGCAAGTCTGCTCAGACCACAGGAAAGACTCTTTTGTCAGCAGTCACAGAAACATTTAAATGACTGCTTCCCTTCACAAACCAAGAGTAGAGTACCTAAATCATATCCATTGGTTTGATATACACATCACAATGTTCCCTCTAAACGACAGAGCAATGATCTCTGTTATCAACTCATGGACAGTCAGGTAGAAAGTTTGGACTCCTTTCTATTGTTTAACCAAAGGTTTCCTGAAAATGAGAAAAGAAAAGAAAAGAAAAGAAAAGAAAAGAAAAGAAAAGAAAAGGAAGTAGGTATCTTATCACCCAAGGAATCACTGTACTACCAGTGTGTCTGTATGTGATGCAAAATGAAGTTTGGCAAACATATGTACAAGAAATGAGAACAGGGCTGAGAACCTTCCTACAAAGTCTCGCCACATTGGGCAAGAAAGTATCATATCCACTACTGTAACCCAGTGGGCAGCTCTACTTCCAGGTGTAATTTGCAAAGTTACGACTTTTGATTCTCAGTCTCTTTGTATTGGAAAGAAAGGCTTGTTATTCCCCTGAAAATATTGTGAGTAATAATCATCATCAGCAAGATAAATTCTAAGTAGGTTACACAGAGGTGGTAAAGAACATTAATAATATGTTGATGCTCTAAATATAAACATTGCAATTATATTGTTACAACTACAGCTAGCAAATGCTTTGGATACCAGGCTAGCAAGGCAGTAAGCACAAAGCTAACTTCCATCATAAGAAAAGGGACATTGAATTAAATGGAGCTAACCCTATGTTTGCCAACCTGGCTGAATCACAGATTTACAAATGTATCCTGCCATGCAAGCCGCGTGACAGTGCCACCAACTATTAAAGCTTACTAGTAGAAGATTTTAAAGGAAGTTTTAACTTCTCAAATGTAAGCAATTTAGTCACCAAGTTCATGGCACACATAGAAATATCAGTTGAAAGTAATCAATACCTTATAAAAGGTTTTTGTTTGTCCTCTTTAACATCTGAGCAGTGAATGATTTCCTAGTTTTTTCAGGAAAAAATGTGGTTTCAAGAAGATCACATATTGACCTTGGACAGACTGAAGTAAAGGTACTCCTTCATGAAAATGATCACAATTAGCTTACATCTTTTATTAAAAATCATCTCAATTTGCAATGATCTGGCTAAAATAACAAAGTTATATTTGTATATAGCCTCAGCTTGAAAAATAAACATTCATCTATTGAAGAAATCTATCTTAAACAAGATGTCTCCGTTGTTGTTGAGAGAGGCTTGTTGGCTTGTTCATCTTTTGACCAAGCTAAACTTACAGCCTGCCAGAACATTTACAACTCATAATTTAAGGAATCTTTGAAATATGCCGTTCAAGGCATGAATCACGAGGATTTTTGTATACAGAACATAATGTGAGTTGAAATAATAAAAACTGTAAAGCAAAAGAGAAGTCTGAAATTTGGAGTCGGAAGTCTGGAGAGCGCACTACTGAAATTTTAGATCAAAAGCCATGTCACCCTCCATGAGCGGCGATTCCTCTCACAGGCTGACAGGAAGCAGAGATGACCTAGCGTTTTTACAAATTAGTCACAACCCTTCGAGTCAACAAGCCAAAAGATAAAAAACACACGTCACGTTCCCCGAGTACCGCGACTACAGACGAGGCCGTGAGGGTCTCTCACGACGCCAGGTATAGGTGATGTAACAGTTACAAGTTCGTGTGTTCGCTGATGCTCCGTTCCATGCACAGCCGCCCGCTGGGCTCTCACAGCAGCCAGCAGGCCTCGTGCTGCCCCCGCACCGGGCACCGGGGCAGCCCCGGGCACGGCTCACACGCGGCCCCGCACCCGCCCTGCCCGCCTTCCCGCTGGACCGTGCCGCAGCGCCGGGCGGGCAGACCCCGCCCCTGCCGCCCCGCCCGCAGCACGGCTCGGCTCGGCACGGCTCAGCACGGCCCGGGCTCTCCCTGCCTCGCCATTGTGTGCCCGCCCGGCGGCTCGCCGCGGGGCCGCGATGCTCCAGGGCTCCGCGTCCCCTCCCAGGCGGCAGCGGGCTGCAGCGCCGGCGGGGAGCGGCCGCGCCGCCTGCTGAGGGCTGAAACTTCGCCTCGCTCCCGCCCGGCTCGGATCGGCCCGGCCCGGCCCGGCTCCCTCCATGCGCTGAGCGAGCCCCATGGACGCCTTCAGCGCCGCCAAGGCCAAGATGGGGGCGAAGAGCGGCGGCGAGGCGGCGGCGGCGGTGGGGCTGGCCGCGCCTCAGCCCGCCGCCCCGGCCCCCGGCCCCGCCGGCCCCGGCTCGCCCTGCGAGCCCGCCGCCTACAAGCTGGAGGACCTGGAGACCCTGGCCACCGTGGGTGAGTGAGTGAGTGAGTGCGGGCGGGCGGCGCGGTGGCGGCGAACAAAGGAGCTGCCCAGGTGCCTGCCTGCCTGCGGCCGTGCCGCCGCCACCGCTCCCCGCTGCCCCGCCGCCGGCCGCTCGGGGGCCGCTCCGGGGCGGCGGGGTTCGGGTTGCGGCCGGTTAACGGCCGGCAGGTGCCGTTGGGGGCATCCCCCCACACAGCCCCTGAGGGACACGGGGAGGCTCAGCTGCAGGCGCCCGTGCGAGGGTGTGTGGCTGCCTGGCGTTAGGTTTGGGGGGAAAAGCGAGGCTACAGCCCGCATCTGCCACGCTTAATAAAGCTGCCTGGGATCAGCAGCACTGCAGAGTAAATGCGTGCTGAAATAAATGGGCGTTCAGGCAGCCGTGGTGGTGCTTGGTGCGTTATCTTCTGCAGCATCTGCCCGGTGTGTCTGCGGGTTTGTACGGCTTTGCACCTGGGTTTGAGGGACTGTCTGTTCAGAAGGGCTCCTTCCTTAGAGGAAAGTGTTGAAGGACTGTGTTCAGCCATAGAGGAGGTCTCTTTCGGTCTCTTTCCTTTGAAGACCATGAAATGGTTTTGAATAGATCTACTCTAGCAAGTGCTCTAAACTTAAATGTCACTTAAGCTCTCAAAAGCCAGCAAGCACACTTTAAACCCTTTCTTAGTGAAGTTGATGGCTTAAAAGGGTCTTTAAAAATGGGAAGGCCTAGGAGTGTCATGTTTGGTGAAGACCGTGTTATCTTCTCTTGAAGCGTGTTGTTTTGTGAGATAATAGTTCCAAGTTGGAATGTCAACAGGCTTAATTGAGATTACTAAGAGACTGCCGGAAAGGTTTGCGATGCTTTTCCTCCACCAGAAGTGGTTAATCTTGTTTGTTACATCACGACCAGTTGCTGTGGATACAAGTTGTCATCACTGAGGATTATGACTTGAAGCGAAGCACAGGCTGCAGGAAAATAATAATTTTTAAGAACACATAATAGTCATGGAAATGTTCCTGGGGCCAGTGAAGAAATTTAGAAATAATCCTGGTGTCGATTTTAAACAGCATATCTTCTTAGAGTGTTCTTTAAAGTGCTCCTTTGACTTTAGAGAAGCAGAAGGGCATTGTTCTATGGAGAATAAGGAGAAACTGCTTGCTGTAAAGACACAGAGAAGGGAGAAAAAAAAAAAAAAAGTAAAGGGATCAGATAGCTGCTCATCAGGACACTGAAGGAATACTGGAAGAACAGCCTCCCTTCCTGCTCTGGCTTCCCCAGCTTGATTTCTTCTTTTCCCCTCCATATTTTTGTAACTTGCTCGGTCTGAGAAGATGACCGTTCCTTGCAACTTTTATGAACTGTGGCAGGGGTTGCTTGGTAGGTAGTAGGAAGACAAACCATACAACTTGAAGAATATAAACGTGTCACAGGTACATACATAAGGCTTTACCTTAATAAAGAAGCTGAGCTGGTCTGTTTTGAGTTAGTTTTGAAACACATTTAAGGCATGCCAGCCCTCCTCATTAGAAGGCTGTGAGGAGTGAAAGGATCTAGCTCCTGACCAGGAAGCAACACAGCAGCCTCAAAGTGATACTGAAAGTGAACACATCTGTGCCTGCCTCTGAGTGGCAGAGTTTATGAATTTCAAAGATGAAATGCCCTCCCCACATGGCTGTAGTGCCTCTGTGATATGAGCCATTAACTGCTCTGTGAGGTTGGGCTGCTCTGTGTCCCTCAGTTATATGTGCTGCAGGCTAAAGCCGTGCAGAGTACTCTCTAGATCTGTATTTTAGCTTGAGAAGTTCATTTTTGCTTG
This sequence comes from Stictonetta naevosa, assembly GCA_011074415.1. Classification (NCBI taxonomy): domain Eukaryota; kingdom Metazoa; phylum Chordata; class Aves; order Anseriformes; family Anatidae; genus Stictonetta; species Stictonetta naevosa. The sequence goes on from CM021697.1 coordinate 129,146,657, forward strand.
GCTTAAACATAAGTTAGTTCAATACAGTTTAGGTTTATATCACATGTACTGAAAGAGTACATTTTTTTTATAAGCAGTGGTTTAACTTAGTATCACCCTATCCTCCTTTTTCTGATCTCCTTGCACAAGTAGGTGAGATTAATGTACTGTCATCAGTTTCACTGCAGCAGTTCAGAGTCTCGCGTGCAGCTTGACTGCTGTGATAAGAATAGCCATTGTATTTCTGCTGATGCTCTCAAAAGCAGCGTGCGCTCTGTCTGAGATATTTGGCACGTTTGTGGAAGGGAGGGGCATACCCAGAAATGGCAGGACGGGAAGTTCTGATATCTTCTCTACTAGAATCATTGTTGCTTATGGACATACCCAGAGTTAGAAACAGGATGGCCTTGGAAACCATCTGTGAGAAAGTAGCAAAAGAGGGAGGTAAGCTCTGTGCTCCTACAGCTGCATGTGGTTAGAGTATAAGCTAACTAAAGGATGTTAGTGTCCATGAGGTTGTGCTCTTCCTTGGGTTTAGGTAGCTTCTCTTGGAGGATGGAATGAATCTCAGAGGATTCTGAGCCAGGAACCAGATTCTGTTTCTCAGAGGGTTCCTGGTTCAGAGGATTGAAGTCTCTGTTAACCTGACCACTGTAATGCAAGCTAGCTTGAAAGTGCTGCTGATTTCTATTGGAAGTTATGACTGATTTAGCAAAGAACTCACTATGAAGGAGGAAATGGAGCAAAAGAAGTTTAACACAATGACTGTGGGCATTTTTCTCCCCCAGACATCCCAGTACTCAAGCTTTGTTTCAATGTTTGTAGGCTCTTTGGTAAAAGGCATTGGGAGCAGAGACTAGAGTTTGTTTTTTGGGGCAGCACCCTAATACTGGTCTATAAAGTGAAGTTACAGGTTTCGGGTGGGCACAGGAGTGGGGTGTATACTAGTTTCTGGCTCTCAGAGGGCTTGAACAGGAAGAACATTTGTTTGAGGTTGCTTGCGGAGAGGCTGAAGATGTGGCTTTGAACCTTTGAGGTACATTGTGTGTTTTGTTGTTTGTTTTTAAACTAACCCTCTTATCTAAGAGGATAGATGTTCTCACTTTGGAGCTAGTGAAGGTGCCTTATTCACTTCTGGTTTTTAATTAATTTTCCTTTCAAAGGAGGTCAAACTATGAGTGTTTGCTCAGCATGCTCAGAAAGTGCTACTCAGACGAGGCTGACGTATTTGTGAATCTCAGCCAAACTTAAGTAGTAAATACTCACCCATGTCAAGGCTGTGGTGGCACTGTGCTGCACAGAAGCAAAAATTTAGGTGTCATGGTCATGTTCAGTGAAACTTAACTGCTGAAAGTTCATGGCCCAGACATGACTAAATTTGATCTGAGCACATTTCAAACTATTTGTTGGTCTGGGCAGTGAAAGAGAGATTGTGAACACTAGTGAATCATCCTTGGTTTCGACAGGCATTTAACAAGGACATCCTTCCTAATTCAGTAGCCAGTGTCTGCAGCTGGACAGCTTGCATATACCCTTGAGTGGGGATACTACATTTTTAGTTATGTCATAGTGAAGAAATAATTAAGGTAAACTAGAATAATAAGTACGTGTAGAATAAATTTAGAAGATATTTGAGTAAGTGAAAATGGGAGGAGAAATCTTATGTTCCCAGATAAAATGCAGGGTAAGGGGGCACCTCTGGGTTGGAGAAAGGTGACAAACTTATACTTGTCCTTTCTCCTGTGAGGTAGTTTCCCGCCTGTTTTTTGAAGTGCAGTGAATCCCATAGTATACATTATAAATGTAAATCAATTTCTATAAATCTATTAAATTGATTGAAATATTTTAATAACAACATTTTCATTTGAAAAGATTCTTTTAAACAACTGTTCCCATGAAGCGCTTCAAACTAAACAAATGCGGAAGAAAGAATTGGGCAAACCAGTATTTCAGTTTTTCTGAGCATGGGAAAAACTTAAAATGTATATGGGAAAAGTCAGAAGCAACGTCTTTTTAAATACTTAATTTCAATGTGTTTGCACACAAAATATGCTAGCCAAATGTATTTTAAATGACATTATATCAGAGGGACAACAGGTACAGAACAGCAGTCTAATGCTGTAAGAAGGAACCTGCTTATTTTCTCTCTGTGTAGTCTAAGTAAAATATTCTTCACCAGAATAACTAAGTTCTTCTTTTGTAGCTAAGCCAAGAACACTGTAACACTGTTGGCCTTTATTATTATTATTATTATTATTTATTTTTTTTTTGAGTGGACTTATATCTCTCCTGTTTCTGGCTAAGCCTTAGTTTTGGTTTCACTGCTGAGGGCACCTACTTAAAATACTACGCTGTGGGATGTCTGAGTATTTTTTCCTGTTTTGTCACCTTTACTTGATACTGCCGTGATAAACAATGATCGATGATTTTACTTGGCATGTCCTTAAATACCACAAGTTTTGCAAGAAAACATGGTCTGAATGTTGTGACTGTAACGGTGACCCGAATTCACCATTACATCTGAACATCTTTTGAGACTTTAGTCATCAAGCTAAATGACATGGATTTTATTTTTGCTCTTCTGTGGAATGTGCTTCATTTTCCCCTGCCACAAGATCATACTTGTCCCAAAATAAATCTTTAGTATTGTTGTAGCTGATGCTCTAGAGGGAGAGCGAGCAGGTGTGACTCAGCTTCCTTCTGTTGCCTTTCCCAGTAGTGTGGTGCTTATGTGGAGTGGGCAGCAGTGGGTCCTTCCTTCCTCATAAGGTTCTTGTTCTCTTTTTAGGCTGGGAAAAGTGGATTGAAACAAATATCATTTTTTGTCTTTCACAAAGAAAGGTCAGAAAAGAGAGAGTATATAAAAAAATCTGAGCATGTGAAATCTGAAAGTTCGCATTTCTGCTTTTCTATCTTCTGTGTTTAAAATCAAAATGGAGGTAAATGGCTTAGTGTTTTCCTGTCTGTCACCTGTTTCTTTTGCTGTAATCTACGAGTGTGTTTTGGTATGTAACTGATTGTAGATAGAAACTCAGAATTCTTTCTCTGATGTTGTAGACGTGGTATGTATTAGAATAAGCTCTGACACTCAAAATTCTTAAAGATAAATAATCTAAGTCCTGTAATTAGCCCAGAGGGACCCAAAAGTGCCTGCTGCAATGCAAATAATCTGAAATCAAACTAGTACTAACATTTCGGGAATAAGAAGTATGCAAAACTCCTCTCCTACAAAATCAAGAGCACCTAATGCTCCCTCCCTACAAAAAGTTTATGCTTAAATTAAATTAACATTCCTGGCAAAGATCCTGTTGAAAAATTCCTTCATTAGAAGTGTTGCGCATCAGTCCAAGCTGGAAAAAGACAGAAAATGTAAACAAATAGAGAGTTGATTCCTCCTACCCTCCCCCTTCTTCAAAGGCAGGAAATACGAACTTAAAATACTGGAGGTTGGCATCATATGGGCTGTTAAGGCTTGACTCAGCTTTTCTCTGCTTAGGTTCCTGAGTCTGCATGTCTGGGCTCTTTGTAGTGGACAGAGAGGATAACAGTTTGGAGGTGGACCTCTTGCTGTTTGGGTTACTACACTGTGAAAAGTTAGGGAAGTGAATCCCAGGCTGAAACACACTTAAGCCTGGTTTGGTCCACTTCAAAGGTGATATGCAATATATAAGTATCTGAAGTAAGGAAAGTGTTTTGGAGTTTATGTACTGCTTTTGGTTGTTATGAGGGGCGTAGACACGCAGACAAAATGACGAAGGGTGAATTCTCGTGAAACGAGGTGGGAGCTTTGTGTTTACCTTGCAAGGACTTGTCTGGGCATAAGCTGTATTTAACTAAATTAGTTTAGGTTAAACAATACAGTTCCTTACTGTTGATGCTTATCAGCATAAAACATCTTTAGCATTAGCTTTTTCTACTCAGGAGTAATTTCATACAATGTCTTCTCTTGTTAAAGCATAATATAAATCCTCCCATGCCTACATGATTTTTGAGGTGTTTTTAGTGGCTTCAGGGGTGTTGGTAAGTAAAATTCTGCTGAGTGCTATGTGTTAGCATGCAACTGGGATATTCCTGTGACCGGGAATAGCACGTTTCTTTCTAATTCTCAAAATTGCAACGTATTTCTTTTTTTTTTTTTTCCCAAAGAAAAACCATCTTTCAAATGAATGAACAAATGCATTCTTCTAAAAAAATGTTATTTTCACCGTTGTTCACTGTTTGCACTTTGCATTAGAGCAGTGGTTCAATTCTGAATTAAAATGCATACTGATTTATTATTATTCTTTTTTAATACTGAGGGCACATCAGAAATTTTGCTGGTCTTAATAGAGCTCTTCTTTTCTCTAAAGGCTGTACATGTAGACTGCTAATGAAATTTACCTGGACAACAGGTAAATTGTGAAAGTAGTTAATAAAATGAAATATATTGGAAAGTGAGTGGAATATTATAGGACAGCAGAAAATTCTCAAAATGCTTAGCTCAGCTCCATTACTGCCTTTCTGTGGATATCTGTAATTTTGCTTTGTTAATTCTCTTAATAGAAATGTTCACGTTTTTGCCCATTGTTTGCTATTGCACTTTGGGTAAATAGTGTGTTCCAAACATTTTGAATTAATCACCACTGTGGTGGTAGGATGGTAAGTTGGCAAATAGAAGGCTCTGTTATGGAAGGATTTCAGGGAAGGGCGTTTGAAAGGACCTTATCTCTGCAACAGTGGATGCTCCCAACCTTGTTCTTTCCATCTAAACATGGAAAAACTATTAAATATTGAGAAAAAACATTGCAAAATATAAAATAAAAAAAGGAAAGGAAACTTTAAAGCTTATGTGCAGAGCAATGCTGGGGCTAGTAGAACAAATGCTAACCCTAGATTACTTACTGATTTTAAAATAATAATAATAATAAAGTAAAATAAAAAAATACAAATCTAAATTTTATAAACCTGGAAGAAAAAGAATTTTCAGCACAGTAAGAAAAATAAAATAAAATTCAGCATTCCCTTTGGCCGGGAGGGACAGGGTGTAAAATAGAGGCAGTGTTCCTGTGAGCAGTTTTGTCCAGCACCCACTGGTAATTTCGAAAGATAAAATTTTGGAGTCGTAATACAGATTTATCGTTCTGAATAGCTTATTTGAAAAAGAAGAAAATGTCTTGTTCTATGCTGAAGATAATACTAAATACTAAATACTAAAATACTAAAATAGCAGTCTCATGAGGATTAAGCTCCCTTTTTGTTTTTATGCAGTTTAAGGGCCCCAGTTTTAGCGAACTCTAAATTATTTGTGTTTACAATTCAATTGAAGCAGTTTAACTGTATCTGTGTAAATACACAAGCTCGTTCTCTGAAAGGCCGACAGATGACCTATGAAGGGAGTACAGTGCTGAAGCTTTAAGTCCTAGCATGCTGGAATTACTCAAAATATGCTCTTTTGGACATAGCTGCATTGTCGATTATTGCAGTTCTCCTTTTTGGACATACCTAAACTAGATTTAAACTTTTTACCTCATTGTGTTTGTGATTTTGTATTAATAAAATAAGCTCACCTGAGCTTCAGCTCATGCTGAATGATTGTTATTAACATCTGCTCATTTTACGGGTAGTTTGAGGATGTTTGCAGAGTCGCTCTTCAGATGTGCGTAGTCTAAAATTCTCTCTTGCTAAGTTCTGACAACTGACCTGCCCAGTCTTAAATTGTAGTGATCTGTGGCATTTGCTCCTGAAAACTTTCCACTCGGTTGCCTTCTTTCTGCACTCCCAACCCGACCTGGAGCAGTTTATAGCTGGGCTATTAATTGAGGGGCAGCAAATTTTGCTTCGATACACTTCACCTCAGACAAATGGCTAGTGTGTGTGTTTCAGTAATATATTTACTACTGAAATACATTAAAAATAATGGAGGAAGCATTGTTTCCAGGTGACTAAACTACGAGCTCGAACATCTTTCTGCGTATGACCCATGGCAGTGGAATGTTAGGCCAGACTGTGGGTCTGAGTGTTGGTCTGATCCTTGGCGCCATTCCGCAGACTTTTCTGTGTGACCCTACACTTCATTGGTGTGTTGAGGGAGCAGGGAGCATGTCCACTTCCATTTGGCCTACAATACAGTTAAGTAAACACAAACTGCATCCCTCAAGCAATTTGGATGCTTTGAGAAGTATCCAGTTTTCTAATCTTAAGACTATTTATTGGGGACTGTTTATTTAATGCCAAAATCAAAGTAAATGGTTATATGATTTTGTTTGGTTTGCAGTGTATATCATAGCCTTTATGACAAAAGGCTGTAGTGTCTAAACATACTAATTTTTATTAAAATCTTCTTTGCTCTTGTTTCTTTTCTGGATGTTCAGTTTAGACACCTATAGCTTTCTCTATCAGATTAGAAATAAACTACATTTATATGCATATGTAGATAAATTTATATAAAACTCATAAATTCTATAATCCTACAGGTTGATATGGAAAGAATGAATATATGGGAAAGTCTTCTCGTTGTTTTTTTTGTCACAGTATATACAGGGCTTCCTAACTGGCTACCTGTAACAGCAGTTCTTTATTTCTACAAAGTAAGAATGCACTATCTGCAGTGCATAATAAGTAGCTATTCTTAGGATACTCTTAGCTTCCTTCAAGGAGATTGAGTGACCTTTTCATCAAAGGTCACATCTACTATCTGTGGCGGTTGTTTTGTTTTGTCTTTTTTATTCTAGTGTGCAATTTGCAAGAATTGAGGAGGTGTAGTGATCTATATTTTGTATTGAGTGCACTACTTGGGAAAAACAATTCAAGACAGAAGAACTATGTAACTCAAATAGTTGTAGCCTGTGACTTAAACTTGCACTTTTCTTGTGTATGCCTGGCGTTGCCTTGTGTATACGTTTAAAAAGCACTAAAGCTTGCAATGTATTTTTACTTGGAAAATGTGAATGTAGAGTCTCTTACATTGTCTAATAACAGAGGAAAATATGGGGCTGCTAATTTTATTTATTTACATGATGCTTTCAAAGGAGGTAATGCTCTGTTGAAAAAAAATCACCTAAAGTGTCCATTTAGGGTGCCCACTGTACAGTATGTGAGTTCTGGAATGGTTCTTCATTAAGATGTGCCTTCTTACACAGAGTTCTTGGCATTTGCCTAAATGTTGTTCTGATTGTGCTGGGGACTCTGAGCAATCTGAAATATTTATGGTAATGACACCGCCATTATTTGTAAAGGTTCAGGGAGCTCTGGATTAAAGCAAAATGTCTGGTTTGTGTTGCTTTTTATGCCTCTCAGGTAGTGTCCCAGTCAGTAAATTAAATGCCTCAGAACTGTTTAGGTAGATGTTGAGAGGGCTATGCCTCCGCAGACTCTTCAAAAACAGGCTAAACTGGGTGTAAAATTTTTACCTTGCTGATCCAGTAATTAAGATGAACTGTAATAGTTATATAGATGGCAAATATAAAAATAAAAGGCTGGATGCTGACTGTATTTATGTAAAACTTGGTGGTGCTCTAATAGCAGACTCCTCTAAACACTTGCCCCAAAACTGCTGATGCTTCCAGACTCGGCCTCTTCTATTCAGGTTGGTATTGGCTCCTACAGCTCCGTGAGTGCAGGAAATGATAGCCTGTACAGCTTTAATTCTGCAGGGCCTGCCAGAAATAACTTCAGAGTATGCATTTTAAAATTTTAGCTTGTTTTCAGGAAGATTAATGGCTAACTCCTTCCCCGTTCCCAGAGAACTAACAAACAATGAGGACAGGTGCTGGTCAGCTGGGATTCTAAACTGGGATTCTTGTCGCCTCTTTCAGCAAAATGTGTCAGTTTGCACTTCGGCGTCCTGAATTTTTGTTCAGATGCCACTAAACTCTCCCAGATTTTTGTGAATTGCAAAGGCTTCTGAAGACTTCTGCAGTGTATGTTCCAATTGTTGCACTGGGAAGTGGTGGGTATAAAAGTTGCACTGAATCAACAGCATCACTCGTCCTTTTTTTAGTGACCAAGCCACTTAAATTTATGTCAGCAGCCATAACAGTGGAAATCGCTCATTTATTAATATGTTTTGAAATAATATAATTTGGTACATAATTTAAAAATATTTCTAAGAGTTTCCTAGTATCACAACTTATTTGAAATAATTCTGTTTAAAAGCTCCCTGCATCTCTTCTAGTCATTTCACAGTGAGCAGCAGTGATGCCTTGGGCCTCTTTCTGGAAAGTTTCCCTTGCTTACTGTTGGATTTTGTTACTTTTTTGTCAGAAAATACAGCTGAGAGACAGTGTGTCCCACAAGACAGAACCATTAGAGGGAAAGCAAAGTAATTGAGAATTATGAAGGAGCTGAAAAAAAAGAAATAACACCAAGGTTAATGCAAAATATTTTAAATGTAATGGAAATATATTTCTGCTGGGGAAAAAAAAAATGTATTTTTTTAGTTAACTTTGTGGATGTCAGTTATATACATTCCATCCTTCATTGGTGGGAGAGCAGAAACAAATTGGGACACATCCATTCTCGATGACTTAAGGTCTATGAAAGCTTTCCCCATAAGTTTTAAATGCGTCTAAGAGGAGAAAGTTTCTACAATTACCTCAGCTGTTGGTGTCTGCAACACTTCATACAAGCTAAGAGATTATTTTGATGAAGGTGGGGATGATTGCTTGCCTTCATTGCTGTTTTCTTTGTTGTTAGGTAGGTGTTGTAAGGTTTTTCCTTAGTTCCTACTGCTGTCAGTTGGGGTTTAGGCAGAGTATGGCACTGTGACTTTTTTAGGGTAATCCTGGGCAAACAGTGCTCTGGAAATTCGTGATGGGACAATTTGAGTGGTTCACATGCATTCGGTGGAACAGCAATATCTGACATCTGAAGTCAAAAATGTATTTTGAAACAACGTCTTCCCTTGCACCCCCAAGAAGTGCAACATGCCATAATTTTGCAAGCATAAGCTGAGTATGAGATATGCAAGTGGCTAGGCTGTAATTCCGTAAACATTCAACCTGACCGACACTGGAGGCAAATTGAGACGTAGACTTCAAAATCCTGTTCTGAAGTGTTTGCTGTTTTTTTTAATATTCTTTTAAAATGAAATATGTATGAATTATACTGTAGGTGATGTTACTTATTAGTGAATTCTTTATCTGTTGAGAGCATCTTGCTTTAAATGGTAATAATAAGCAGAGAAACAAAATTATGAAATGGGAAGCTCGAAAGACAGCTGGCTGAGTTGATCATTAGCCAGTCTCTCAGCAATCTTATGTTTTTCCTGACGTGTCTCCAGGTAAATGCATCTAATGTTAAAGCAGGAAATGATTGCACAGTACATGATTTAATAGCTTGGAATGTGCCTATTTCATGTTGCTTTTAAGAATTTCCTAGGACACATTCTGTGGTGATAAAGCCTGCAATACAAAGAGTTTTGGCTTTGAGTCTTGATCTTAAATGTTTAATTGCAAATGAAATACTTTGAAATGATATACTTGGAGACAATGGTTTGCAACTGTATATAATTTTAAGTATTCTTTTTGAGTGTTATTTTTTTTCATGGTTGCTATTTATATTCTAATAGGCCACGTGATGAAAAGGGGACTACCAAATTGGATGAAAAGTTAGAGAAGGCTGGCAGACAGTAACAGTGACGAATGCATAAGTAAGCCTATATGTACAACTTTGGTTGAAAATGTTGGATTTACTAGTCTTTTCTATTTATTTTTTTAATATGTTGGAACAAGCAAGTAGAATAAGGGGACTTAAGCTGTTTTGAGAAACTCATTTTGTTTAGGTAGGTTCAATACTGTCTCTTTTCAGAGCAAAACAAGTAGAACAACAAAAAACCACTGGCTAGGAGCACAGCTGGTTATTTTAAATGATTACAGGGGAAGAAACAGATTTTACAAGTTCCTGGTTTGGAATATCTGAATTTGTATTTGTCGGTAGTTGATAATGAGTGTGCAACATCAGCAACTTCACAGTAGTGCATCACCTGGAAACGAGCCAGCTGTGGATTCACTGAAACCCTGTAGTTGGGCACTCTTGCCTAAAGTATTGCCAGTTTATCTCCTGTAATGAAATACGTTGATAAACCTCTCTCTAATCTTCATGTGTTTGGCATTTAAAGTATCTGTAGGAGGGTAAAATGTTCCTGCTTGCAATTGGATATAACAGCTAGGGAAAAATACAGAACTCCAGATACTCCCAGTCTAGTTGTGATTTCTAGCTTAATTGGTTTTCATTTTTGATAGCGATACTGGCAGAAGCATTATCTGAGAATAAACACAACCTTGTTGCATGGCCTCCCCTGGTTCTTTGAAATATAGTTCTTGAAATAAGAAAAATCAATGGTGATTGTGGTAATAGAGGAGAAGAAAAGACACTGGAACATTTGGTGGGGGAGAAGAACAGAAATTTTTAATTAAAATAGCAAACTACTATTTGATTGTTTTGCTTTGGAGACCATTCTGTAGCACAGTCATTTAGTTTTATAAGCAAGCCAAGTTCTTTTCTGTGCAAGCTTTTGAATGATTTACTATACAGTATAGTCATCTCTTAATAGTTAAGCACATCGAACGCAGCTGTGATTTTAAATACTAAGGAACTTGGTAAACTTGACTAAAAATAGCAGTGTAGTTGTTTAGGACTCTTTAAACACTGATACTAAATAGGATTGCCACTGGTGGTACACAAATTACAGATAACATTCAATTTTTATGTCAAGACTTTTCTCCAGGTGCTTCATGAGCAGGTATATTTTGGATAGTGCAATGCTAGTTTCCTCTTCCATCAGTGATGCAGGAGGACCTTTCGTGCATGAAACAATAATTTCATCAGTCTCTGTCCTGTCTTCTGAGACTGTTACTTGTTCCTAGGAAACATGCAGGCATCTGAAACAAACTCCACTTCATAGGCCAGTAAATAATATACCTAATAGTGTTTCTTGCTTGGGGTATCTCGTGTCTGTTTGGGGCAGAGGTATGCCATTTATCTTTGCTGTTGAAAACTTAACTTGCTTCAGCTTTTGTAAGAAGTGTTAATAGATGATAAACTAATTAACCATCAGATACCAGTAACTCAGTTACAACTGATTTGGGTTGTATTTGAACCAGTGACCCTTACTAGATAGATAGACTTGGTGTTCATTTCTGATCCCAGTATTTTCTGATTTTAGTACATGTATAATGTGCACTATTTCTTTAAGTGTCATTCCTGAATTATAAATTTTATTAAAATGCTCATTTTTGTAGAATGAATAACTTAGCACGCTTCTCAAAAGAAAATATTCATGTCAACTGTAATAGCAATTGAACCTCTTAGTAAGCAATGATGCTACTGTTTTTGAGAAGCAGTCTACAAGGGCATGTCAAGTACTCCTGCCCTGTGAACTACAGCTCATGAATTCAGCTGCAATTTCATCCCTCCCATGAAGGTGGTGTTGGATTTGCTATCTGTTGCTCTCTACTGAAGACTGATCCTAGTTTTAAGTCTATCAAACTAGGTTCAATTAACTAATTATGAGATTTGATGGGATGAGAACAGGAACAAGAAGTGAGAAGCAGCCTTGACAATAAGCAACAAAATAAATTTGAAAAAAGTCGCTAAGAAATTCGATGTATGAAGATGATGTTTATAGGATAGCAGAGTGAAATAACTGAAAATCTAAATGGAAATACTAATTCTTAGTGGGAAAAAAAGAGGCAAGTTGGTTTTATTTTCAGCTGTTTGACTATTAATGATTGTAACTGCTATTAGAGACTGGAAAGTGAGAGCACTGAAAAAGGGCTGTTTACAGCTGACTAGCTTAGTGCTGTAACTGATACAACTGGAAATTGTGTTTCTATTAATAAGAATATCTAACAGTCTTCACTACTATTACTGTTCAAAAGTGTAGTTGGTGTTCTTTATGGTCATACAGAGTATTGTGAGTTAAGTTCTGGCAAATAACTTGTCATGGTCTGGGGCAGAGTCCAGCTGATAAATCTCAAGTGCTGATAATTGGTTTCCATGAAGTATTCTAAATACATTAAATGTAGACGTTGTACTTCTGCGTGTAGAGTGGAGATTTGTGAGAAGGGCAATACCAGTCATGAACTGATCAGTTTTAGATTTCAGTGCTGGGCCCCATGTCTGGTCCGATGTTTTCAGCTGTCACAGATAATGGAGAGGGGCTTTTCTGTTTGAGACATACTTTAGATTAGACACTCCACTTAGGATATAGAACTATCTGTGTGTACTGAGTCAGTGTATTTGTCCAAACAATTGTCATGAAATGTGGTTTTAACACCTCAGCTTTTCTTGTGTCCACATCAGTGATTTGCCTCTGCACTGCTTTATGTGACTTTGTGCTAAAGTCACCATTGGGTTGGTGGCTGGATCCAATCTATCATTAGGCTGAGATTGTGCAATTTGAGGTGAGTCTTGAACACGGGATCATTGCATGTCACTGAAAGACATAAGGATGAAATTTCATCAGCCCAAACTCGCTGCATGTGAAAGGAGATAAATGGTCTTTTCTTCCCAGTGCATTTAAAAGCTGAACCAAAATAGTTTGGCAGAGCTCTGAAGTGCTTCATGGTTTATGGCAATTTGTCAATTTTATGGAAATATCTGTGTCAGGGTACATGCTTATGTAGGGTTCCCCAGTAATGTGATTTTTGTTTTCCTTCTTCTGGATTTATGTGGAATTTTGTTTATGCTGTTCTTTAAAACCTATAACATGAATTTGAAAGCTATTTTTTTTAACAGAGGCAACCTTGAATTGACAGATGATATTTAAGAAAGGCCTACTAGTTAACAATATAGAAATCATAGACAAATTTGAACAAAATTGTCATTGGAAATTACGCTTGAGATATGTAGTTTCAAAAATTATATGCAATTTAAAGAAGCATGTACAATGCTGTTAATGGGATTTAGTAGTGTTCTGTAACAGCTGAAATACAGGTTTTGATTTTCTTAAAAGTAAGCCTTCCCATACTACTTGCGTTGTTATATGTGGGGTAGGTTGGTCATTACATAGAACTAGCTATCAAACAGTATGAAGTGGGTCTGAAATCACTTTTATGATATAAATATTACAGGAAGTAAATAGCTTAGCTGTACTCAAGTGGTTATAGTAGCTTGGAAATGTAGGAGTGAATGTTGCTGCTTGGTAAGTGTAAATTGTGGTAAGGTAAACTGTGTGCATCTGTTCAAAAAAAGCTGCCTTTGAATCTTGAGAACATTTGCCTATATGTGATTGAGCTATATGCACCATCAGGTATTTTATTTATGTGTATCACTGGTGTTTGATTTTGAACCTTATCTTGTCTCTTTTCTCCTTATGCGTCTGTCTGAACAATTCTGTTTCATATTGTGACTCGTGAATAATTTCAAACCTAATAAGTTCTATATTATACATAAGTATTTACTCTTTAAATGTTTTTGTTCTGGAGCTGCTAATAGTCATTACAAGAGACATTATTTCCGTAACGTTATATGTCAATCTTGCTTTTGGATGAGGAAAAAATTATTGTTGGGGTAGTTCATACACGTTCATGACATATTGCATCTTCCCACCTTGTTTTTAAGATGTATGAAACGAGTGAATTGTGTTTAATGCTAATAGTATTAAAATGCATATTGTACCCTTAGATGATTATATTTGAAGAAAAAAGGAGAGGAAAAGTCATACAGAAACAACGTCCAGCATGAAAACACAAACTGACTGGCAAATGGGCCAGAAAGTCTATCTTTGATATAGTAAAATTGATCACGTCATTATTCTTTAGCCTCTAAAAGTTACTGTAGTATGGACTGTAGTAGCCTATTAACTTCTTGATTCCCATTTTCTTGTACAGTTTGTTTTTTTCAGAGTTGTTTTGAAGATCAAGATATTTTCATGAAAGGAATTGATTTGTCGGTGGTTTGGGTATATTCTTTAATAAATGCTCAAAAGAAAAATATATGTATAAAACTAAGGAGAGCAATTGGCTTCTGTCTGTGGAAAGCTGGTAGAGTGGCTTTTCTTCCTATTTAGAAAATGTATAGTAAAAATAGAAAAAAAAATATCCACTGTTGCAGTCACGTGGTAGGCTGCATGGATATCAGAAAACAACAGAATTTTTAATAAGGTTAGATTTATGTTTCCACATCAGGGAGGGGAAAAAAAAAGTGCATAGTGGTTCACACAGTCCCAAATAGCATGATAAATTTAAGCCAACAGTCCTGTTCAGCCTTGGCATTGAAGTGTTGACACTAAACATAGCTGTTACATTAATATTGGCAATTCTTCAGTATCATTAGATATTAATACTAAGAACGTTTTCACTTTTTATTTGCGTCAATAATAATGCACTTCTTAGAGGCTTATTGAGGTTTTCTTCTGAAATATTTAATTGCTATTTGAGAATGGATTTTGGAGACTGGTATTTTGAAACTTAATATTTGCATTAGTGCGTTTGTTCCAGTTGCATATCAGATAGAGCTTTATTTGGATATTTGAGGCTTGTTTCCTCTTTCTTGCATAATAGCTCTTTATGTGGAGAATATTATGTCCATTCTAGTGCCAAACAACAGTGATTTCATCTCCTTCCCTTGGACAATGTTACATTATTTTCTGTATGGTATAGTATGAGTGAACGTGGAAAGGTAAGGTAATGACTATGTGAAACAAATTCTAGCTACGTAATGCATCTTTCTGTAGTCTCTTAGGAATATCAGTTGATACTGTTCTAGGAATATAAACAAAACCTTTCCTTTGAGAAAAGCTTTGTTCCAGTTGTGAATTGTCAGTGATCTTGTTAACCCTTACCTAAAATTTAATCCATTTGCAGTGAGTGTTCCAGACTGAAACAGTCTTCCAAGAGATGATTTTTGGTTTGCTGGTTGGCATGTTGTGTAAAACTTAATGTACAGAAGACAGAATACAGAGTCTCAGTTGCCCAGCATGCTGATCATACTTATGGATGCAAATAAATTAAGTCATTTTTAGAAGGGTATTCATTTTGCTGTAGTTGCAACACTGAGTCCTTTGTACATATTATAATAAAATCTTTTGTACATCCTATTCAAAACAAAGATCAAGCTAAATAAAATTCTCAGAAAATAACTTAGTTGCATCAGAAATCCTTTTCTATTTTTGTCTGTGTAACAGTTCAAGAGTAAGGTAAACATTAAAAAAGTTTAAAGTACCTTCTAAGACTTCGGTGCTGCATAAACTTTAATAGTTTATGCAAAATTATAGATTATATCAGTGAATGCAAGCTTGAAAATTAGATGTGGTTTGAGCTGTGATTATTTGTAAAAACAGCATTTCTTTCTTGCGTGTAATATCTACTTATTAACAACATTGTTATTAAAAAAAATTTGCTAGGTGAATGAGTCACCTTTTTTCTTTTTTAATAGCTCATTCATGAGATGGTACTAGTAAATTTTATTTTCTTGACACTGCTGAAGTTTATGGAGTCATGGGATGATTTGGGTTGAACGGGACCCTTAGAGATCATCTGGCCCAAAGCCCAGCCATGGGCAGGGGCATCTTTCACTAGGCCAGGTTGCCCAAAGCCTGATCCAGCCTGTCATTGAACACTTCTAGAAAGGGCATCCACAGCTTCTCTGGCAACCTGTTCCAGGGTCTCGTCACCCTCATCATGACAAATTTCTTACTTATGTCCAATGTAAATCTACCCTAGCTCAGTTTAAAACTGTTGCCCTTTTTCCTGTCACTAGAAATAAAAAGTCTTGCCCCATCTTTCTTGGAAGTCTCCTTTAGGTATTAGTAGTCCACTATAAGGTCTCTCTGGAGCCTTCTCTTCTCCAGGCTGAAAAACCCCAACTCTCTCAGTCTTTCTTAATAGGAGAGGTGCTCCAGCCCCTTGCTCATCTCTCTGGCCCTCCTCTGGACTCACTCTAATAGGCCCATGACCTTCTTGTGCTGGGGGCCCCAGAGCTGAATACAGTACTCCATGTGTGTCTCACAAGAGCAGAGTAGAGGGTGGGAATCACCCCTGTTGCCTTGCTGGCCACGCTGCTTTTGATGCAGCCCAGGATGCAGTTGGCTTTTTGGGCTGCAGGAGCCCATTGCTGGCTTATGTCCAATTTTGCATCCATTGATATCCCCAAATTCTTCTCCATGTGGCTGAAAAAAAAGATGTATAGGTATCATTTGGTGTAGTTTTGGTGACACATATGAATAATTCAGTGAGCTGGTAATGATTTTCTGTTAAACCTCACAGATGTGTACTTTCTTAAACAAAATAGCATGTTCTGTGTCAGTAGTTTCCCTGTGATGAAATGCTGTATGTACATATCAGACCATTTAACTCTGAAGCTGATAATTGAGTTTGTTTCATCTGAGTGTAACTTATGTAGTGTGACTGTCAAACCTACACATGTAGAATCATTTTACAATCCACAGAGGAAAAATAAGTACTTCTGAGTCTGTAAAACTGTGTAAAACTGCTTGACTCAATAGAGAAGTGCTTATTTTCCCCCCTTGGAAAGGAGTCTGCCTGGCTGGTTCAAAGGTAGGTTCTATAATTGAGTGAGGTAGCTCCTGCCTAAGGTTTCTGGGAGACTGTTGATTGCCTAAAAGATCATCGAATTATAGAACATCCCGAGATGGAAGGGACCCACTAGGATCGAGTCCAACTCCTGGCACCACACAGGTCTACCCAAAAATTCAGACCATATGACTAA
>CM021697.1:129168285-129274507 GCA_011074415.1 Stictonetta naevosa
AAATCTGCAAGATGAGTTACAGGACAGACCAAAATATGCTGCTAATGTAAAAATAGCCTAGAATGTTTTAGAGGCATATATTTCAGGGGTGAAAAGCAAAGTGGCTAAGCAGGTGTTAGATGCAACACCTGTGTATCTAACACCTGCTTAGCCACTTTCTTTTTCAATGGCTAAGTACCATTTAGCCTCATAGTTTGTGGGGGACTGCTGTTTAGTTTGGACATGGTGCTTCATGCATCTCTGATATTTATCAGACTCCGTGCAACTTTAACTTCTGTAGGATGAAGTGACTCTTCAAATCTTTCCTGGATTATTGCATTTGTAAGCATTTCTTTTTGTTCTTAGTCAATCGTTAGTTTTTATGAGGTGAAAACATGTTTTGGGGCACAACCATATTCTGTAGCTTTATGGTTGGTCAGCTTTATTTATTTTAAGGTTTCCTGTTTCCTGGGGGTACAATTACACTTCTGTCCATACAGTAATTTGTTAGGAACATACAAGACTTAATATGTTCCACTGCAGCAACTGAAGGAACAAAAGCTACTGGAACAATCTGTTGTGTACTTGGCCTGTCATGTATCTTCTATAGAGGTGCTATAGTAAACCTTCAAGACCTCTTTGAAAGTTCCCTTTAGTCAGAGGTGCTTGGAAAGGTCTAAATATGCCCTTGACCTAGTGACATAGGAAATTGTTAAAACTTTCACTTCAGTGGGAAACTAAATCAAGTATCTCTATGCTGAATTTGAGTGAAGTAACTGGCCTGTAGTGGTTTTACCTGGGCTAACAGCTGAGCACCACACAGACATTCACTGACCCTCCTCCCTCCCTCTCTGGGATGGGGGAGAGAATTGGAAGAAAAAAAAAAGGGAAGAAAAAGAAAACCTGTGGGTTGAGACAGAGACAGTTTATTAGGATAGAAAAGAAAGGGAAATAATAATGATAATTGTACTACTGATAATAACGTGCACAAACAAGAGATGCACAATACAATTGCTGACCGATGCCCAGCCCATCCCCGAGCAGCCGGCCCCCCACCCCGGCTAGCCACCCCTATCTATTGTTGAGCATGCCGTCAGATGGTATGGAATACCCCTTTGGCCAGTTGGGGTCAGCTGTCCTGGGTCTGTCCCCTCCCAGCTCTTGCTGCACCCCCAACCTGCCCGCTGGCAGGACAGAGCGAGAAGCTGAAAAGACCTTGGCTTGGTGTAAGCATTGCTCTGCCACAATTAAAATATCAGCATATCAACATTATTCTGATCCTAAATCCCAAACACAGCACCCTACCAGCTACTAGGAGGAAAACTAACTCTGTCTTAGCTGAAACCAGGACGTGGCCAAATTGGTTTTGTATATGCTTCCAGTTAAAGGAGAAAGTTAAAGAAAAGCTAAAAGGAGAAGATAAAAGTACAGAAAAACGATGAGAGAAAGATTTAATGTCCTTTTAGATAAAGACTTGGTTATGAAGCTGTTTTTTTGTTTGTTTGTTTGTTTTCCAATTCTATTTGTTCCTGCTTAGTTTTATTCACTATCTTTCCTTTTACCTTCATTGTGAGGGGAAAAAAAAAATCACTGTGAAAAGCACTTTTAGTTCATCATCAGAGTAAGTGAAAAATAGTGTATTAATGATTTAACTGAACTTATTCTTTATGTACTACCAGAGGCAAATTGCAACTACTTCTTTTTTTCATAGCGAGTCAGGGGTCAATCCCTTTAGGTTTAGACTGCATTTCAGACATCCAATTCATAGTTTTAAATTAAGTACTGATCTCAGTTCAGGGAGTAGGAGGCATGTATTTACAACAGCAGACAAGAAATTAATATCTGGAGAGAGATCCAAATTCATTATTTGAGGTTGTAATGTAAATATGGCTTGAAACTCTTTACTGTTATGAAGATTCATAAAATCATAGTGAGCATCCAAAGGAGGGCGAAAAAGATGGTGGAGGGTCTAGAGGAGAAGACATGAGGAGTGGCTGAGGTCCCTTGGTTTGATCTGCCCAGAGCAGGCTGAGGGGAGGCCTCATGGCGGCCTGCAGCTCCCTCACGAGGGGAGCGGAGGGGCAGGCGCTGAGCTCAGCTCTCTGGGGACAGCGACAGGACCCGAGGGAACGGCATGGAGCTGGGACAGGGGAGGGTCAGGCTGGGTGTTAGGGAAAAGGTCCTGCACCCAGAGGGTGGTCAGGCACTGGGACAGGCTTCCCAGGGCAGAAGTCACAGCACCGAGCCTGCTGGAGTTCAAGAAACATTTGGACAGTGCCCTCAGACATAGGGTCTGATTTTTGGGTGGTTCTGTGTGGAGCCAGGGGTTGGACTTGATGATCCTTGTGGGCCCCTTCCTACTTGGGATACTCTGTGATTCTATTCTGAAATATCAGGGGCCCATAAAGTATAAAGAGAATCTGATAATTTTGTTTAATGGCACCCTGATATTTACAGTACTTTAACAGAGACCAAATGATTGTGAGCCAAAACCAATTTATCTAGAATTAGAAAGGAACTCCCACCATGGGTGTTTTGTTGAATTGCTCTTTTTGGAAATCACAAACCTGTTTCTGAACTATGTGAAAAACAGGAAGTTTGACTGGTGTGTCTTAATTAGCTTGGTGATTCTGTGTTTTTAATTCTTACAGGTTGTAATTCAAAAAGAATTAAGTGGGTGATTCAACACCAGGACTTGACTTAAGTGCTTGGTATTCTTCTCTGGCATATCAAATCTTAAGGGAAGTTGAACAAGGACTATATTCCAAATTGTTAAAAATTTGTTTTAGTGGTGTATCTCTATCGACTTCCTGTATAATAAGTAATTAAGTAAGAAAAAAGTAACACATTTTCAGGATCTTCGAAATCTGGAAACTGCAAAGAGGTGGATATTTTTTACAGAGCAAGTTGGAGATGAATCTTTGAGTCAAGGTCTAGACTATACTTAGAACATGCAATGCTAGTTTCTTTCTAACTTCAGCTGAGCAATAAAGAAATGGTGATACTGATATTTCAGTTGAAAAATAGATTGACAAGGGCCGAGACCAGAATCCAAAACAGAAGAAAGAGAGGATCACTCTGGAATGCCACTGACAATAGTATTTCTGGGGTGAGTAGTCTTATATACCCCAGAAGTGACCATCTCACCTGGAATGTAGCAGGTGTATATATATATACATATTGCTGTCTAGTATCCTACATCGTTGCTAAGTAGAAAGACATTTTCTCTGTCCAAGTGGTTCCTAGTGTAAACTAGGAAATAGCACAGCAGATGCATGAACAAAGTCATGGAAGCAAGATACTCTGGCAAAGCTGCATATGGTGAATGCCGTAGGAGGCATTTTGGTCCTGTTTTCTATGCCATTAAGTGCTCTTTATCAGACTGCGTACTCAGATACATGATCACTGAAGGATGTAAAAATGCTTTGCAAAAGAAATTGCATATTATTTACTTACTGCGTTCACTAATACAAGATATACAATTTTAGAACAATGAGGCATCCTATGAAACCTCTAAATTCCTTTGTTTCTCTCTCATGTTTTTTTTTAGGTGTAGATCAGAACTCTCTAGGGTGGCGGAGGTATAGAAGCAGTGGTCTAAAGAGTTATGAGCAGCAGCCTACAGCTGGCTTGTGTAACAGTGTGAAGACACTGGGAAGGTTGAGTGGTAGTCTGCAAGGCATTTGGTCTGACACTGGTCTGTGGGTTAAAAAAAAAAAAAAAAACCTGAACAATGCCACTTTGATGTCCAAAACCTTCCTCCTCCTCCTTCTGTGTTGTCTTGCTCATCTATTGTAGAAGCCCACAGCTGCTTGTGTCATCTGATTTCCCCTACTCTCTCTCAAATGTTAATCTGTTTACTTAGGTAGGCTCCTTTCCTTTGGTATGTCCCTTCTTCCCTTTTTTCAAGAACTGTTGATGGCCCCCCTCCACCTTTTAAGACATGTATTGCTAGTCTGTTCAAGTTCTATCACAAGACAAGCTGTAGATTAAAGGCCAGAGAAATCTGACATTCAGTAGCGAGATTGTAATCTGCTACAATTTACCTAAGTTATCTCTGACACTCAGCAGAATTGCCTGTCCTGCTTGTGGCTACCAACAAAGACCGTCACATGGCCCAGTGGGAAATGTTTCTTCTAACTGTAAATAATAACGAATACATCTGATGCTTTCTGTAGGCATCTGTGGAAATCAGGACCATCCCCTATGGGACTCAGAAAGCAGCCCTCAGGGTCAGGGATCTCACTTGACCTAGTTTATTCTTTGTTAAAACAGATGGTATCTATCTGAGCAGGGATAACATAGTTTTAAGAAAGAACTGGGGATTAAAATGATGGGAAGTTGGAACAGCTGGGCCTAATTAATGGGAGCAAGCAAAGAGGCAAACTGAACATTAAGTTCAGTCACCTACATCAATAGCAAAATAGTCAGTACATGACTAGTCACTCAATTATTTTAGCTGATTATTTTAGTTGCAGGATTGGTTTTCCTAGCATCAAAAGTATCTTAAATTGCATCAGAAATATTCCCACATTCGTTATTCTTTTCTACCGGGCTTCAAAGAGCAAAATCCTGGAAGCTGGATATGGTATTTTGGCATGGTGTAAGGGAATCCAGCTTGTTTCATATGACTGAGAATGCCCTTCTTCTGTTTGATACCCAGCCTAAGCTGCTCCTCCACAGTATTTGTCCTCCTCCCTGTTGCGTGTTTAACACGAGAAGGTTACCTAATTGAGAAGATTATTGGCATTCCTTCAAGTTCTGCAACCGCACTGAATTTTTAAAGGGATCCAAAAAAATTATTGTTTCTGTTGTAAACAGATTATACTGGATTAGTGGTTAGCATTTTGCATGCTTGTTCTGTTTGCCCCCCTAGTCCTGAAAATCATGGAATTGTGTTCATGTTGCAAATGGCACGAGCACTCTTCATTGCTTGTGTTACTGGTGGCAAGAAACCTTAATTTGCTAGATGCCTTTGAGGGGAGATGGGGACTCATCCAGAATAGTATATAATTCCTGATGTCTCCTGTTTTGAACTGAATATAAAATAAATGTCAGTAGAATATTATGCAAATCTGCAAACACCATATTTCCTTTCATTGCTATATGTAAGATGTGCAAGGGCAAAATATCCTTATTCTAAGGTAATACTAAGGTTTATTTGCCTGTGTCACAGAGGGGCAAATTAGCCAGTTTCAAATAGCTGAGCTTTGAGGAGATAGGGGCACAGAAATTGCGCAGGGATTAACAAGTTGTTCCATGACTTCAGTGTCGCTTTTGTGGAGGACGAGAGGCAGTGGTGCTTTGACAGAAGACTAGTAACCCTGCCTCTTTCTGTTTCAAAGAGCCGTCTCTCGATTTTATGGGAGCGATGCCTCAGTCTTACACGCAGCCACTTCACTGCCTCAACTTGTTAGGCTTCTTGCCATGAACATGGGAGCAGAGTTCCAGCTAGTCTCAGTGGCAAGGCAGGCCCATGTAAAGCAGCTAGGTATTCCTGACTGTGCTACAGAACCGTAACAAGTCTCTCTTGTAGCCTGCCCCCCTTCCACCCTCCCCAGATGTCTGCAGAAATGTGAACGTGAGCAGGAGATCCAGAACAAAGTGAGATAGTTGAATTGTACTCGTTTTTGTATCCAAACTTCATCTGGTTGCCCAAAGACTGGGTAAGCATTAAAACAAACAAACAAATGCCATAGTTAGTCCTGCATGTGGCTGTGCAAAACCATAAATTAAACCACACTTGTGTGCATTTATACATCTGCTGTTTTTAAGTTTCAGCAAGTTCCCTGCCACCCAGTTCTTGTTAACAGCCCCACAATATTACAGATTTTTTTTTTCTATGTTGGAAAGAATACCTGGTACTCCCGTGTTTGCTCTTTGGTTCTCTTTGCCACAAGAGGAGTTTGAACAACTTAAACAGTGCAAACCTCCATGTAAATTGCAAAGCATTCCTACTTTTCTTTTGGACTTTGAGAGTGTGTATTGTTTGTCAAAAGTGCTGGAAGGGTGGTGGTTGTACTTCTGGGTACTGTCACTGCCAACAGATGTAGGCCTAATGGATTTTCTGAGAATATTTGAAAAGGGAGACAATTCATATCGTGAGAAAGAGACATCTGCAAACAAATGTTGAAGAACTTCTTGGTCTGCTGAGTTAGAGGGATTCAGGATTGTCAGCTTGATTTCCGTAGCTGCTTGAAATTAGGCTGGAGATGTTTGAAGAAAGCCTGTGTGCAACCAGGCAAACAATGAAACTGGTTCGGGAGGTTGTAGGTTCTCGTCTGTCTGTGTGGTCTCCGGCTTTTCCCCGAGGCTCCCTGGATGAGGTCTTGCCACCCTTCTGGAACAGCCTGCCAGGCACTGCTGCTCCCGGCAGGAAGGTTTTTAAAGAGGCCGTCTTTCTAAATTTAGAGCCATTGCTAAAGAAGTCCCTGACGGGTCCTGCTGTGAACGTGGTGGAACGTGGCGTTACTATTATTATTTCTGAGCACCGCCACTTGTACTGCTGGAAAAAATAAAATGTTCTAAAATTAGAATTTCTAGGACAAGTGGGGTGCTTCATGAAACATGAGGGCATTAAAGACCCAGGAAACAATTAGTTATGTGGTCACCTTCTACTTTCCTGATGAATGTGTCTGTGGGAGTATTTTATTCATGCAAGTATCAAAATGCATATGAAAACAGCATTTACTTGTGGGGCTGGTACTGTTAATTTCCCTGAGTCAGCATTTGGAAGGCTTAAGAGTTTTTAAGATGCTTTTTAGTGTTGATGCATGATAAGCCTATAGTTATTCTGCATTCAAAATGTTTTTCCAGGGACTTGAACGTGCATTTCAGCTCCTAATTTTGAAATGACCAAAGTTATTTTTTTCATGTACGCATCCAATAAAGATATAAATAATAAGTATTTTAGTCTGAACAGATGGTTATGCTTGGACGTTCTGTTTTTAATCTATTTTTTTTAAACTTCATAAACTCACGTCCATGAAAACAAGATTGTTTACAGGTATAGTCATTTATTGTGACTGCATTGCTAAGGGATTAAATTGCATGATAAATTTTCCAGGGTAATCTGGTGGCTCACTTCAATACAACAGCAAGCTTTATCTGAGACCTGTTTACAGTTTTCATGGTTAAAGAGCTGTAATTCAGGACGGGTGGGAATATGTTGGTTTTTTGTTTTTTGTTTTTTGTTTTTTTAAAAAGAAAAAAAAGCTTTCATATAATCTTTTGGACAACTGTAATCCTTGTTGGGTTTGTGTAGTGAGAAATATTATCTCAAAAGCAGGTTTTGAAAGCTGTATTGGTAGTGGAGCTGCAACTTCTATAGAACTGGGTTGCTGAAGTTGTTAGTTCCTGATTTGTAGTGTGAATATTTTGTTTTTAGTAAATGCCATGCTCTTAAACAATATTACAAGTGTCTTGAAAGAACAACTGTTAAATAAAGTGTAAATGTTTTAAATGTAAATACATGCAGTGTGGGGGAAAAAAAATGGGGGGAGGGAACCAAAACTTGAGTTTCCTGAATCTGCTAGAGGCAAAATCTCCTTTTTCTCCTTTTTTTTTTTTTTTTTTTTTTTTTTCTCCTTGCCACTGTAATGCACTTTTGGAACATCTTTTATTTTTTTTTCCTCCTCCCACCCTTCCCCTTTCCATGTACTTATTCATCCCCTTCACCTGCTACACATCTTAGAAAGTTGTCTTGTGGTGTTGGTTGATCACAACCAATCATCCCAACCTGAAATCAGCTAACACGCTTGCTAATAATACTGCATCAGGTCAATGGGCTGCCTTCCTACAGTACGTGCAAAGCAGTAATTGTGAGCGTGAGTATAAAATTTTGACTTCTTTTGGAAGGCACTTCTGAGCAAGAGAGTGGCCTTCTACAAATCAGGCAATTGGTTTAAATGCCACTTTATAGTGGGACATGTTTCTGTCAGAGAATAGGATTAAAAATCTCTACTGTACTGTTCAGTGGAACCTACATAACATTGTTTGAAGAGCAAAAAAAGAATGAGCCGCCACCCAGAGAGCTGAAGTAGTTAATCTAAAAATGTGTAATACTGTGCTGCTCACAGATGGAACTGTTGCTAAATGTAATAGTTTTAATTTTCCTTTCAAACTCAAAAATAATTCTTGGTTCAGTTATGTATAATTGTCTTGAGTACAAGGCATTTAAAAGGAAATTTAACGATTACTGTATTGAATGAAGACAAATGCATAATACATTATTCAAAAGACTATGTTTTTTGACTGGTTTTTATTTGCCTTTTATATTTTTAAGAGTGAATTGAAGAAGAAGTGCATTAACTACAAAAAAAAAAAAGTGCCTGAAATGTACTCTTGCCATGAAATATAACAATGTAGCACTGCAAGGAGATATTTTTTGTTGTTTATATACTAGTCAGCACTTTTAAGTATTTTTTTTTCCAATCACTCCCTTCCCCTACTGAATCACTTCATTGCTCTGTACACATTTAAGGGAATGATCTCCTCACCTGAATATTTGCAGACAGCTGTTTTCAGTCCCTGAAGTCTTGGTAGATTAATATTGCTTTATTTTTATGTTGACCTTTTTTTACATTCTCTACTCTTGTTACAAGTTCCTATTATTTCAAACACTACTGGATTTAGCTACATTGTGTTAATAATA
Organism: Stictonetta naevosa; assembly: GCA_011074415.1. Classification (NCBI taxonomy): domain Eukaryota; kingdom Metazoa; phylum Chordata; class Aves; order Anseriformes; family Anatidae; genus Stictonetta; species Stictonetta naevosa. The sequence continues at coordinate 129,176,918 of CM021697.1, forward strand.
AATGGAAAGTTAGTATTTACTTAGTATAAACAATAACTTAAATCTGTTACAATTGAACGTTAATTTCTTGGTCAGTGATGATTTTTTTCCCTTTATGCCACATGCTGTGTGTATATAGGATAAGCTGAATGCTATTTCTTAATCTTTGTTGAGATTACGTGCCCAGCTCCTACCTAAATTAAAACAGATCTCAGAAATTTAAGATGTTTCCCAGCCTTTCTGCTATACTTGAGAACAGTTTTGCATGTTTCATTTATCTTGGTTACATTTGAATCTTCTCTGTTACTGACTTGTTTTTTTAGATCTTCCTTACACTTTCTCAGGACCACTGCTCTTGGCAAGAAAAGCTTCCATTATTTATCCAAAGAATGGCAGTATCACAGTATTGTTATTTTTATTAGACCATTATCACTAAAACTTGACAAATTCCGAGGGAAAAAAAAAGTGTGGGAGCAACTAAAAAAATGTAATAGTGATTAGGAAAAAATGCGAGGTCCTGTAGGTTTTAAATTAGCAAATTGCTTTTTTTAACAATACGTTGATGTTTTTCTTCAACTTTTCAGGCACAGGTACATTTGGGCGTGTTCATCTTGTGAAGGAAAAAATGGCCAAACGTTACTTTGCACTGAAAGTAATGAGCATTCCAGATGTCATTCGACTGAAGCAAGAACAACATGTGCACAATGAAAAGTCAGTCTTGAAAGAGGTCAATCACCCATTTTTGATCAGATTGTAAGTTGCTGTTTTTAAATGCACTTCATATACTATTTTAATAAAAAACTAAGCATTCCAGACTCTTATTGCAAGTTCTTATATACGTAACCAACGACAAATGCTTAATTTCTGTTAAGTAATCTAGTCTAAAGTAGACTTCAAAGTAAAATATTTATTATGGAAGAACTAAGAGTATAAAATCAAAAATCACAACTTAAGCAATAATTTATTACAAGTTTTTACGCGCTCTCTCTAGTTTGTTGTTGTTTTTTTTTTCAAAGAGCAATAGAGATTTTCTTAAGTGAGGGAAAAACAAATAAATGCTAACATTGGCTTATCAAAATGAGCTCTAGAATAATTCTTGAGGAGGAGGCTTTTTTCCTTGTGTGCTGTTGCTTTTTCTAGCATAATGATGCTATTAGTTTCCAGCTAGTGTTCATAAATCCTGCATGTGGCTTAATATCAGTAAGATGAGTTCTAAGGGATGTGAAGCTTGAGATGCATGCAGGAAAGCAAGATGAGAGTACATCTGGTTAGACTGGTTAAAATATGGGCAGAACAGGAGGAACAGGATTTTATTTGTATACTTATGTACATAAATTCTATTTTAAGAAAAGAGAGAGGAAAATAATGTACATCCATGCATCTATAGTAGTGCAGCAAGTGTGGGAACAGAGAAACTTGTGTGAGAAGTGAGACAGGATCATGAGGATTGGTGTCCATACAGAAGCAGTGGTCAAAAAATCCAAACTGATTAAGTTTTCTTGTTTTTTTTTGTTCTTGCTTTGTTTCCAAAATGCCGGATTTTAAAGTTGGCAACAGAAGGACACAATTCAAATGCAAGTTGATTGGTGTGCAAAGGAACAGTTCTTGTCTTCTAGCTCTCTTCCTTTTCTGTTGACATGCTCCATGTGATGCTGCATCAGCTGTGCTCTTATAATTGTCTGAGTCCCTTGGCAAGGGAGACTTAAAGCAATCTAGCTGGAATGAGCTATTTACAATTTAAGTCATGTTCATATTTGTGTGCTTTATGTTAAACAAACGTTCATGGACAGTTACCATTGACTTGATAACAAATGAGGTTTTTTCCAGCTCCAGTCTGCTCCTCTCCTACTCAATACATGTGTTTTTATCATTAAATTTTTGTCTGTAGTTGATCAGCAAAGAGACAAAAATATTTTTCTGCTTCAATGCCCTTAAACCATGCTATTTACAGTCTGTTTTTTTGTGTTCCCATCACCACCTGAAACATGGATAGTATCATCCTCTAGCTGCAGATTCAAGGAATTTGGCCAGTGCAGCATAATACTGTATTTTGTAGCACTTTATGATGGGAATTTTTTAAGTAGTGCTGTACATCATCTAGTTCTGGCCTTCACCATTCCGGTACCTTAACTTTACATTGTTAGGTTTTTGTTGTTGTTTTTTCTTTTTCCTTTTCCTGTTACATTTAAGAAGTATTATATAGGGAGGTTCTGAATCAGTTTTTCTGTAAGCAGAAGTTATTTATCTACTTCTCTCTTAAGCTGTTTCTTGGAAATGTTTCATGCTGTTGTAACAGCTGGTCATTGGAGACTCCTATACAATTTTTACTGACAAGTTTGAATGAAGTGTCATAACTCTGTGAGTGCAGCAGTTCACATGGCACTGCAATTTTAACATGTATCTTTATTTAGGTTATTAGACTCTAAGAGTTCACAATAGCTTCCACAGTTCATATAGAGAAGCCAGATTTGTATGCTATTCTAATCTCAGCTTCTGTAGTATTTTCCTTTTATATATTAAAATACAATGCAAAGCAATCTGTGTTACAAATAATAAAGTTCTTTTTCCATTTTTCATACATAATAAATACCATCAATTTTTGTGTATAGACAACCCTTTAAGAGTCACTGCTTGAAGATGTGGCTTCCAGTACAAATACTGTGATATAACTCCTAGGTCTTCCCTTTTTTCTTGTATTCTTTCTCAGATTTTGCCCCTTCTCTCCCCTGTACATCATTTTTTTTACATACATGGTTTGCTTCATTTAACCTGTTCCTGTCCCTCTTTCTTCATTTCTTGTAGCTGTAACTTTGCCTAACTCCTTAAAAACATCTAAAGAGAAGTTTTTATATAGTCCAGAAACACTGTGAGCATCATCAGTAGCCACTTAGTGATGTTGAAGACTCTGTAATAGGAGGTAGAAAAGCCTGTGCCTCACTCTGTTTCACTTCGAACCCATGGAGGAGCTGTAGCTGGTGTCTGATAGTGTCTTGTTTGGTTGCCCTTAGTGCCAGCATCAAGAAAGAAAGTAGAAAATCTTACTGAGCAAAACTCAGTCTTGGGTTTGGAAGCTGAGTTTGCCCTGCTTATCTTTCCTGAGACTCACTACCTTGATTAGGAACTAGCTAATGAAGCCAAAAAAAAAAAAAAAAAAAAAGAGGTATTTGATCTGTACATTTTTGTGATACCACAGGAGCATTTATTACAAGCTGAATTAACTTCCATTCTTCTATAAAGAAAGTAGATGAGGATACTTTTTTTGACTGTCATAATAATAATTAGCTGTTTGTTTTGAAATAGTAAAATATTCTTCCAGGCTTTATCAAATACTGGTTTCCTTCTGAATTGTTAAGTTACATTTGGATGTGTGGTGTATGACTTGGTTAATGTGGGTAGAAAGAAGAATAGATTAGTTCTAGGAATGTGGAAGAGAAGGTTCCCATATTCTGTAATGAAGCAATTGAAAGCCATGTAGAGTGATTTTCTTTTTCCTTGGCTGTTCTTTACTGCACTTTAGGAAAGAAGGTACCACAGTATTTCTTAAAAGAAAGGCAATAGTCTGAGCAACAGAAGGTAATTTTCATTAGGTTAGTTCTGAGGTAAAGAAATTATCCTGCTTTGTTTTTCTATTGATTTGTTAAAGATATCGTAGAAGAGCAAGCATTGTGATCTGACATTTATCTAGTAAACTACTCACTTCAGTTGGGGTAGTATATTACTATGTAGGAAGGGTACAACAAGGGAAGGAGAGCTCTCTGTCCTCTTTGTGAACACACTGTCATAAACATCTTTACAAATACTGATTCTGCTCATCCTCCACTTTACTTTGGCAATATTTGATTAAGTAAAATATTATGTATGTGAGAATCATCTGGTCCTAGCAGACTAGCAGTATACAAAGTCAGTTACTAGGTGCCTAGCAGGTACCTGTTTGGTACAAAGCAAAGGAGTCTGTCAGTTAATTTTTCTTTCTAAGCCAGTGCTGTGCACGTTTTTAACTCTGTGTTTTTACTTTTCAAGTTAAGTTAGCTACTTGAACAGCTCTTACATAATCTTTCTAAATTCTTGGGGTTTTAATATTTGTACAATAGGAACCATAACTTATTATGTACATACTTGGGGTAATAGAGATTAGTTTACAGAAATTTACTTCTGAAGCAAATCACAGAGATAATTTGTTTATTCAATAAAACAATATTTTTATTGCAGATTCTGGACCTACCACGATGAGCGTTTTTTATACATGTTAATGGAATATGTGCCAGGGGGAGAACTTTTTAGTTACCTGCGCAACATGGGGCGTTTCAACAACAGCACAGGACTGTTTTACTCTACAGAAATTATTTGTGCAATAGAATACCTGCACTCCAAAGAAATAGTTTACAGAGACTTAAAACCTGAAAATATATTACTAGACAAAGAAGGACATATCAAGCTTACTGATTTTGGATTTGCTAAAAAACTGGTGGATAGGTAAGTACGTTTTTGTTATGGCTTAATACAGAAAACATAATTATAGTTGGAAGAAAAAAAAAATATTTCAGTGCTCTGATTTTCCTCTAATTCCCAGTGTGGTTCATACGTGTCAAATCCTGTAATATAAAGGAGATGGGTTTTATTGAAATCAGTATGATGCCTTAGGTATAATTAAGAGCTGTATTACAGACAAGCTACTGTAGAAAAATGTTTTTATGTGAGTAGAGTTGTGTGTTCAGGTTTACAGCAGTCCTTTTATTAAAAAAAAAAAAAAGTTAAAGTAAAATGAGAAAAAAATGAGATGTGTATATTGTCCCATTTAATGTATCATAATCATTTATACAAGTTGAATTGCTATATATTTTGTAACTGCTCTGTCCTTCAGATTTCCTTTTATTGCATTTCCAAAATCTCTCTAATAACATTTTACAACTGGATATTGTTTTTTACTGACATGTTGCTAAAATGAAATTGCAATATCTAGATTGAAACAAATAAGGCCAGTTTTAGCACCTCCACACACACACACACACGAGTAAAATGCTGAGAGTATTTTAGAAATCACTTTATGTCCATTTTATTGTATGTAAACTTTTTGGTAATGCAGACTTTTTTCTCCTTCATTTCTTTCTGTGTTCTCTCCATTTGAGCTACTTTTCCAGGATTGTTGTGTTATTAAAAGGAAGCAAGAAGTTCCCTTACGTTGAAAATAAGGGAAAATAAACTAGTCTGTAAGGTTAGAAAAGTTCTGTGACAAGGTATGGTGTTATGCCCCAGCATCCTTTCATGGGAGAGACCAAATCTAATTTTTATAACTGCCTACTTCTACTAGATGTAGATGCTGCCACTTAGTGGTTATTCTTAATTTGGATTTCTGTGGATTTAAGGCACAGCAGGAGTAACCATCTATACAGGGTGGTAGTTCACATTAAAGTATATTTTTCAGTCTGGAAGATAAATACATATGAGAGTCAATTTGATCAAACACATTTCAGGGCATCAAAACAATGTAGTTATCACTACAATTTCTTTATTTTTTTTTGCACGCCATCTTAGTGAGTATGTGTGTTTGTGTGTCACGTAGGGGTGCTAGTCATTTTGTGTTAAATTAAAACAAATGCTACACTAGTTTTATATTTGTAGCTGCTTCACCTGTAAATGTACAACAGGTAATATAAAATGCTGCATACAGAGTTGGAATGAACAAGGACTTTATTAGTCAGAGTATTGATAACTCAAGTAACTCAAGAATATAGTAGAACTCAAATGATCTTTCAGAGGAAAGCACAAAAGTAAATTTTACATTTTTCATGCACAGATTTCACTCAGAGTGTTCTGAAAGTTTTAAGTAAGCTTATGATTTTTCCCTTTTTTTTGGTGGCGGGGGGTGAGGGTAACATTCACTGTTAATTTTAGATTGCTTAAGATTGTTCAGAATTAATTCTATTCTCCCTCCCTTCCCCTCCCCCCCCCAAACAAAACAAAACAAACTATAAAAAATATTAACTTGAGATGTGATTAAGCTTAAAGATTTTTGGGACACTTGTTCACTCCTTTTTAAACTGGATGTGCCTCATGACAATTTTGCACAAAAGACTTGCATATAGAAAACAAAACAAGACACAGCAAGTCTTGTTTTTATGTAACTGCCTTGTGTGTCACTGTAGAAGCAAGAATGTCTTGCAGAACAAACTTTTGAGGGCTGGAAACAAAGCAATTTCCATTGAATATAATTATGAAGAAACCTCCAGAAGAGAACACCAAAAAGGACAGTGTTAATTATCTCTGCATTGTGTGTGAGAAGCTTGGCAGGGACTACAGAGGAGGAGGCTAAATAGCCTTCAACAGTAGGACACAGTAACCATCCAGACTTTTAACTTTGCCAGTTAATGCTATTAATAAGTCCAACAAATGTTATTTGATAGCTTATATTTGTGAACAGAGTAGATTCTTTTGTTTCATTTCCTTGTTTTAAAATTACACGCCCAACCTTATCAATTATTGCTTACCTGGATTTCAACTCTTATGTTGAAAACACAGAGCAGTGGAATTTTTGTAGCAGCTCAAGTAACTGCAAAGGAAACAGTTTTTCTGCTTCATGATTTATCTGCAAAAGGATGATCTGCAAAAAGATGAATATGCAACAGTCATGAAATGCTGCTAATAAAAGTAATACTTAAGATAATTCATTTTTTTTATAGAATTTACTTTATGCATTTTTCAAAATGCTAAGTGGTTTGTTTCTTGACCAACAAAAGAGGAAATAAAAGCTTTGATCAAAGGGTACAAATACAGAGCTCGACAAAGAATGTCGTCTTCCTCCAAGTTTTTGTGCATTTAGTAAACATAATTTTTTTGATTACATTTAAGGGAAGCAGGTGACCTGCTGGTGGTAATAACTTTGGTTTCCTGGTGCAGCTTGGGACTTCAAGTTATGTTGTCTTTTCCTCGATTTGTAGTTTTCCTTTTCCTTTAATAAAAAGATCTTATGTACCGGTAACAGAGGCTCATTTTAGTTACATTGTCACCAGCTAGCTATATGGGTCCTAGAAGTCATAGTCAAGTATTAGGTGAGATTTCTGTATCTAAATGACCTTGATAAAAGGATGAAAATCACCACATGCTTCACTTTTGCTGAATTTATGCCTTCATAGTAATTTTGGGGAAGGAGAGGATGACTGTTGTGGGGTATTGTCCTGCCAGGTGCCTGGCTTATTTACTAAAACAAATGTGCCTGCTTTACCTGCTGTATTTGTACAGCCTTGCTTCCCAAATACAAGAGTAAAGCTGGCAGCTGTTTTTTTTGCAGGGCGGGCTATGTCAGCATGAATAACAGTTTGTATCATGGATTGTAATACGATGTCTTAAACTGGGGGAGAGGGAGTGTTTGTCATACCTATGTTTTACAAGGTACCAAAGTTTTGCTGGTTTTCTTAATTATCTAGTCATGCTCTAAGCAACTGCTAGATGGCAGTAGTGTGTAAAGCACCACTGTACATAAGAATTTTCTTGAATGTGCTCCATTTGGAAAATGAGTTTGTTCGCTAGCAATATAAATTATGCCACCCTTTCATGATAAAAATTGAAGATTCATTCATTACACTAGTGAGTGTAGTTTAAAGAGCTATGGAGCATTGGAATGCACAGTATGTCAGTAACACAGACAGTATAGCTGGAGTAATTTTGCTTTTGCTATGTTAAAACCATGCCTAAATAAATTCAACTCCATGCATCATAAGTCTAAGTTTTGACTGACTGTACAGATCCTCTTCCATAAACTTTGGTACATGAATCAAGGCTGAGGGGGAAAAAAAAAAAGCTCTGATTAAACCTTTTAAAAATAGTTCATAGTTTGATATGCCACAAATATGGATCTTGAATATGAACTTATGTTTGGGAAGTAGGTGGTTTAAGTTGAGCAGAACAGTAGAAGGAAAAACTGGAAGATGAAAGGCATGTGTATTACTTGTTAAAGGTGATTGCCGTTCATGTTAATGCATTTGTTCAGGACCATGTTACCAGGTTGAAGCCTTGGATATATTCGCATTGCACTCACAAATAAAACAATCAGTTTCTCTTTTTTCACTGTAGCCTGAATTTAAAAATAAGTCAAGATCATGAAGCCAGGCAAATTCTGCACAGGTATTCTTACATAGACAAGTTCACATTTCTGAAAAAAAATAGTCTCAGAATATTCTATTTCAGACTGTAATTCGGTTTTTGTAAACATTAACTGCTTTGTTTGTTTGTTTCATTAATTTGTAGGATATGAAATAAACATTTCAATAAAATAGCAATAAATCTCATTTTTTGTCCTGGGCTTTTAGTAAGAAACCTGTGAGTAAAAATAAGACATTAAACAATATTAAACAAACAAACAAAAAGTAACAAACATTTCACACTTGCTTATTAATACTCTATAAATCCTTTAAATAATTGAAAATATGAAACGTTTACCTTACAATGGTTATTGCTAAAGTGATAATAGGTTACATCTCAATACTATTTGAAAAACATCTTACTTAATAAGAGACTGTAAAAGGAATCTTACTATTTACTGATTTAAGCTACTATTTTATTCCCCCCTTCTCCCTTTACTTTTCTAAACAAAAATCTTTCCTGGTGGCCAATAATCTTGCAGCTTTCTGGGCCTGTCAGAAGTAGTCCCAAGGGTCTGTTGCTTCCAGGGTAAAAACTACTGTTAATAATTTCAAAGCAATGCATAACCTAATGTATAGAGGTTATAGCACTCAGGAAACTTCAGCGCACTGATGTCTCCTGCAGCCAAGAAGTTCTTAATTTCCGTATTTCACCTTCTGTACCAGGAGAACTGGACAGCATCACAACAGTCTTTTCAGATCTTGTTAGAGATCTTGTTTTGTTTGTTTGTTTGTTTGTTTGTTTCCCCAGGACATGGACACTTTGTGGCACTCCTGAGTACCTTGCACCAGAAGTCATCCAAAGCAAAGGTCATGGAAGAGCTGTGGATTGGTGGGCCCTGGGAATTCTTATATTTGAGATGTTGTCAGGGTAAGTGGTAATAATTGCTATATGACAAGAATACTGTGTCAAAGTGTGTGTGTATTGGTTATGATTCTTCACTAGTTCTATTTGTGATACTCCGAAGAGCAAATTTTGGTGAAATTTAATATTAATATTATCAGTTTCATTTCTGTCTTTTATGAAAGGAATCAGGAAGCTGTTAAAAAACAGCTTCTTTGTTTAAAAACAAAAACCAAACCACCACGTATCAGCATTACTACTGGGATAACTGGTGGGGAGAATGTTGTTTCTGGTGTTTTGGAAACTTGTTTCATAGCAGTATTCACAGAATTTAGAAAATAAAACTAGAGAGATTTTTCTGGCATTAATATACTTAACTGTTTTAGACTTGTAAGTGCAGGGGAAAGCAAAATTTTCACAGTTTCCAAAGAAACGGTATATTTTCAATTTGCTTTATAGTTGCTAGAACTTCTTTCAGCGTCAGGGTACTGATCCCTGTGTGCTTGGTGCCTTCTCACATGCTGGCTGTGTGTCAGTTTATCATTATGACCTTTCATTCCGGAACACAAGTCCTGTGACGTGCAGCTGAGGGAACTGGGGTTGTTTAATCTGAAGAAGAGGAGCCTCAGGGGAGACCTTACTGCTCTCTAAAACTACCTGAAAGGAAGGTGTGGGGAGCTTGGGGGTCAGCCTCTTCTCACAGGTAACTAGTGATAGGTCTAAAGGGAATGGCCTCAAGTTGCGCCATGGGAAGTTTTAAGTTAGAAAATGGGAGAAATTTCTTCTCTGAAAGAGCAGCCAGGCATTGGAACAGGTTGCCCAGGGAAGTGGTGGAATCACCATCCTTGGGGGTGTTCAGTGGGTGATATTGGTGGTAGGGTGATGGTTGGACCAGATGATCTTGAAGGTCTTTTCCAACCTTAGTGATTCTATGACTCTATGATCTCCAGCCCCATAGAGCGAAGTCAGAACAAAAGCATCCCTACATGGACTTGTTCTTCCTTTTCTATATGCAGTGGCATCAGCTCAGGGTTGTGCTGTTTGGACAAGCAAGTCCAGCAGACAGTCCCCGATGGATGATCGCCTCAGAGCTCCAATCTGCAGCCTAGATTTGGTGTGAAGAAGCCCACCTAACACCATCCAAACTGTATCTCACGGCAGCACCACTGCCTGCTGCTTGCTTTCTTAAAGTCCTAAAGGTTTGCACATATGTTTGCTTTGAATCTCAGGACAATTTCTGAGCAGAAAAAGCACAGAAAGGTAATGTTTCCTACTGATCCAGGCAGGGTTGTCTGACTGATCTAATAAAAAGTTGGTACTTTGTGTAGGCTGATCTGTGCAGAGGCCAGGCTTCACCTTTCTTCCACACCGACCCGTAGGGGTGGGATTCTCTTGTTCCCTTCTCAGCGGGATGAAGGGAACATGAGATTCCCAGCAGCCTTTTTGCCACTAATCTTAGTCCTAGACAGCAGGAAGATAAAAGCGTCTGAGGCTGTAACGTTAGCGCAGAAGTTAGTCTGCCACCTGAAGTCAGCAACTTCACTTCCTGCCACAGGATTTGGTGGGACCCCTGAATATCAGCTTTCTGTTCTGTCTGTGCAGTCCCAATGTAAGTGAAAATTGGGCGTTTTTCCTTTATGTGCCTTACTGAGGTTGGTAGGATTCTCTTCCGTATGTTAACTTCGGAAAATATGTTTCTATTGCTACTGTTAGTACGTTAGCAATAGAAACATATTTTCCGAAGTTAACATACTGAATACAGTTGATACTCAAACAAGTTCTCGTCTCTGGAGTCAGTGAGACCTCAAAACTGCATGGCACTGAAGTATGATGGGCATATACTTAATTTTTATTTTTTTTTAAATGGGGGTGCGGAGGGGAGGGAGCAGCTGCAGTCATTTCAAAGTGTAGGATCTTCTGTGTCTTGACATAGTGTGATGAGATCTCAGTTCCCCTAACTTAATGCAAACAGTTTGGCTATTGAGATTCTTAAGTGATAGAGGTAAATTTTACATTTCTAAAAGGCAACTGAGATCTTATGTTGGCTGATTGACAGAGCAGCTGTCTGCTGCAAGTAGTTTTATAACAGCCTGCATATCATTATAGTATTTCTATTTTAATAAAGGGGTGTGTGTGTGTATATATGCTCTCCATAATGATGTGTGTATATGCTTCACTGCTTCACTTTTTTAATGGTTGGGTGGGGCCTCTGTCAAAATCTGGTTGTTCTTAAGATTTTGGGGTTTCGTGGACTGGGGCTGGGGTGAGCAGAGACTGTATTATCCATCTTTTCTTTAAGAGGGCAGGGTATCATACAAGGGTTTTGCTTTTAGCATTTTACAAGCTTTTCATGGCTGTTGTCAGCAGCAATGTTTTAAAGCACTTTTCCTTAACAACTCAAGATGTGGCTTGGTATTTACTGTCAAGACTTTTAATGCAAAAACAGTCATAAGTGTTTCTTTGTGTTTTTTCTTCTGTTTGTTTTTTTTTTGGTGGGGTTATTTTTTTTGTTATTTTTTAATCCCTTCGAACAAAGGAAAGATTTAAGAAATTAGTGTCTTGGTTTCATCCGGGATAGAGTTAATTTTCTTCCTAGTAGCTCATACAGTACTGCATTTTGGATTTAGGATGACAGTAATGCTGATAACACACTGATGTAGTTGTTGCAGAGCAGTGCTTACGCAGAGCCAAGGACTTTTCAGCTTCACATGCTGCCCTGCCCGCAAGGAGGCTGGGGTGCACCAGGAGCTGGGAGGGGACACAACTGGGACAGCTGACCCAAACTGGCCAGAGGGATATCCCATACCATATCGCATCATTCTGGACAATAAAACTTGGGGGGGAGCTGGCTGGGGGTAGCAACCTCTCAGGGACTGCCTGGGCATCAGTCAGTGGGTGGCGAGCATTTGCAGTGTGCCTCACTTGTTTTGTGTATTCCTTTATCATATTTATTATTTTCCTTTCTAGTTCTGTCTTATTAAGCTCTTCTCAAGCTATGAGTTTTTGTTTTTTATTTCCTCGATCCTCTCCCCCATTCCACTGGGCAGGAGCAGGAGGAGTGAGCATATGACTACGTGGCACTTAGCTGCCTGCCAGGTTAAACCTCAACAACAGGAAAATTATTTGAAGGTGAACAAAACCTGACTTCAAGACTAAGTTACTGACTGCAAATAAATAACTTAAAACATTTGGTAGTTATTTCCGTAAGTTACTCTCTGAACCCCAAAAGCAATTGAAAAGAATACGGAGATATGTGTGTAAGGAAATAGTCTCTCTAAAAACAAACAAACAAAATAAAACCACACTTTCCTGTTCTGCAGTGTATTATTTGTCTAACTTAATCCCTAGAGACCCATGGAATTCAAGTTCTGCACATTCTAGATTTAGGGCAAGGTCCCACTTAGGTTTAAGGTAGCAAATATGGGAAGGGGAAAGAACAGGGAAAACTGAGGGTGAGAAGAAATCTTTCCAAAACAGATTATAACATCAGTCCTTTATTGAGTTAATCTAAACAAACTGTCAATAGAAAGAGTTGAAAAAACTATATACTTGAGTGATTGTGTTCTGCTACAATGTGCCGTAGATTAAAATATACTTGTTAACATGCTAAATGTGTTGGATCCTGATTGTACTGTTACCAGAAACACATCTAACTGAATTTTCTTATTTAATGAGGACTTTGTTTTGATTTTGCTTCGGTAGTTATATAGGAAATATGCTGGTCTATTGTTTATGGGTAGATAATGATTTGTGTCTATAGTTTCATAGTCTCAGACCTGTATGGTTTTCCCTTGAGGTTTTGCAGCATCTCTTCTTCAGTGCTAAAAGTATCAACTTTGAGACCAATGTCAATGCCGTTGTTATGCATCACTTAGCAAAAGGAATGATTTGCAGCTGTTGTCCCATATACAGAGAATTCTTAGCTTCTTTTTAGTTGGTGGAAAAAAGGCAGCTGTTTGTATTTGCCTTGTGGTGTAAAGACAGTCTGAAACTCAAGGAGTTTTTAGTTGATTTATAGGGTAGCTTCCAGCACAATATTTGCACTGTTCTGTCAGAAATCTGTGCAATGTGTTGCAGAGTGATCACTTGCACGTATTATCAAAGTCAAGTTGGCTGGTTTTTGAGTTTGAAAATTATCTAATCTTACTGTGCTAATCTCATTTTGCATACAGGTCAAATATACTTTGAGCAGTATTAACATTAATTTTTTGCATATTTAAGTGTGATTTGCTTTCTGTAAAGAATTCATTACATAATAATTTACGATTTTCAATGAGCAATTTTAACATATACAAATATATAAAAGCATATGTAAGTTCCTTATTCTTCTTGATTATACATCTCAATAGTATATAAAACATTTGGAGATGTGAGGAAAAAATCTGCATTTCACATCAATCTGCTTACTGAAACTGTCACCTTCATGCTACGTAGTTACAAGATCTCATTCTAATTGACTTACGCAATTACATTTGCTAATATGCAATACAAGATACAAAATTGGAAATCGAGTCTACTATTTTTCACTGCTTTGGAGAACGTGAAGGACATAGATGTTGCATGACTAACAAAGAAATTTCACATGGTTGTCTCTGGTATGCAAAAATTTTACCCATTTTAAAAATCTATCATGTTTTCCATGTTCTTTTCTGTCAAAGCAAGAATTTATGAAAACACATTTTTCCTGAGACTCTTATATTATCCAGTTTCCTTCCAGCTGAGACTATTCAGTTTTTTTAATGAAACTCAGCTTTCTGAACAATAAAAAAATTTATTCAGTCTTTTCTTAACCAGATAGTTTGGTAGTTATGATTTTCTGTGCTTTGAAGTATGACCTTCTGTCTGTGACTGAGTATATAAAAGGAAATGCTAATGCACTTGACCATCAGATAAACAAAGAAACACTTAGTACTTCTGAAAACATTTATGTGGTAGGAATAAAGTATAGTACTTATTGAGGAATAAGCTACTTTGAGCAACATAAAATCAAGGAAAGAATATGAAATGAAATGTTTTCACCCTTGTTTGTTGTGTGTGTGTGCACAGTTTAGTTGTCTTAGAAAATATAAAATGTTTTCACACCTCTGTAACATTTTAAGTGTTGGACCGTAGTAGTGTTTGGACTTAATTAATATAGATGATATTCAAAACCCTGTTTTCTATTTTGTAAAAGTTTTGAGACAGAAGCATACAAGGGATACTTCGGTCATGTTATGGAAGTCAAGGTGAGACTGAGATTAGTGAATGAATGGTTAGTTATTCCAGTCCCCTAAAATATTTTCTGTGGTAACTTCTAAAAGGTTAATTCTGAAAACCTCTTGGCACTTGGTCTAAGCTGAGCATGTACTGATGTACTCACACTCCGATCCTCTTGCAGGAATCAGGAATTTATCTCAATTCTTACTGTAGGTGTGAGACAAGAAGCAGTGTATTTGTTACCTTGTAACTTTACGGAGAATTCTCTAGAAAATAAAAAGTGTAGAATTCTAATTGCATCTTGATGTGATGATTGTTCTAGAGAGCATATGAAATAAGTATTTTATCTGGCCCAACACAAAAAAGGCAGCTACACTTTGATAGACTTTCAGGTTCTGAACAGATTGTCTCCTTTAAACCTTCTCTAACAAAACCTGTGCTTGAATTAAAGAAGTGCAATACATAACTGCATTGGACAGTCCATTCATATGTGAGGCCTTAGACACTTTGAATGGAGGCTAGTTAATAAGGGTATGTCTGTGGTTACAGTACAAGATGAAAAATGATGCTGTTTTGGAAAGTATAGGCTTGGATTTTATAGGTAAATGCAGACATTTTTTTAATTAAACACTGAAAGTTTCTTTCATTTTTTTAATGTATTAATGTAACAAATAGCTCTTTTTGTAATACTTCGTTCTTAATTCTATTTTGAATGTGTACAAAAATGTTTTTTATTTTGCAATAGCAGCCTCAGTATGGTTTGATAATTTGTCAAGTTAGTATATGATTGAAGCCTTACAAAAAAAAAAAAAACTGTGTAATCAACTATTTCTGAGGAGAATTACTATAACATCATAACGTTTGTAGGATTCTTGCAAATTCTTTTTCTAACCTCTAAAAATTTGTTGTATTAAAACAGGTTTCCTCCATTTTTTGATGACAATCCATTTGGTATATATCAGAAGATTCTTGCTGGCAAAATAGATTTCCCGAGGCATTTGGATTTATATGTAAAGTAAGTCTGTGACTCCCAACACTGTCTTTTATGTTTTGAATACTTCCCGAGCATTATTTCTAAAGGATCTTCATAGATCGGATACCAGATTCTGATTTTCTGGAACACCATGTTAGAAAATGTTTTAGATCACATTTGCTTTTGCAGTTGAAGTAAAATTATGTCTGATAGATTTCAAGCTGGAGATATAATTCACGCTGGTTGTATCTGTCTCATACTTTTCTGTTTGAATATTAAATACTTTTCCACCTTAGCTCTTTGTGGGAGGAAAAAAAGAGGAGGTAATTTAGCATGAATAAAAACTAAATGGGCAGGAGGAGGACACTAAACTGTTCCTTTGTATGTATAAGTACCAGTTAAATAACTTCTGACACAACTATTTGAAGTCTTTGATACTTTAAATTTCAAGTGTAAAACTGCGCTTCCAATAGCAGGGCCCTGGTTTGATATGAAGTTTTAAAAATGAGTAAAAAACAGACATGCATAATATTTTTTAATCATTACAAGTATGTTGCAGATAAAATGCTTTTTCCCCCTATTTAAAAAATCCCTAATTGAAGGTTCTATAATAGAAGTAATCGCTAGTAAATATTAGAGACTCTGAAGTGCAGTGAAGCACTTCATGAAGTTTCTACTCAGAAGCAGAGATGACTTGAATGAGTGAAGGCTGGAAGTTGTTCTTAGACAGCCAGCTTAATCTTTTTGAAGTGGCATGTAGAGATGGCACTTGCTTAATGTTACCAATAGGTTGATAGATAAAATGTTGTATGGCAAATCTAATTAAATCTGCCCTATATCCTCTGAACTTTCAGGAATTCTCTTGCAAAACTATCAGTCTAGGAAAGATTATTTAAGCCTCCAATGAATAATCAGGTTCACTTAATCAAGCCTATTTGCATCAGATTATGCTGATTAGTGTCTGTCATTCATGTCTGTTCTTAAAAGAGTTTTTCTTTATTAGCTCTATCCTTTTTCCAATAAGGGTAGTCTTGTCTGGTTTTCATAACCCAGTCTGACTTAGGAAAAAGACTGCATCTCCAGTCATATTGTGTGCATTGAACTGTAAGAGCGTGACCAGAAGGTAAACAGCTCAAATTAGAGTCTTATCGCTATCAGCTTGTGAAAGCATTTAAAAGTAGAGATGTTGTTAGTTTCTGCTTGGACTCAGCATTCACAGACCAACACTTAGCTCTACTATCCAGAGGACACACTGATGCTGTAAAGATTCCTAGTTATGATAGTAGGCATGTACATGCAAGCTTTGCTCTTCAGACTAGACATGACCATCAATGAATTGTAGGATACATTAATCAACGTAATTGTTCATATACGTCTTTGCTAGTTTTTCTTATCCAGATGTTCTTTCAACTTGTGCTTGGCAGTTCATTCCCATCACACTCCTGCCTTTAAGGGGTCTCATGGGATTCTGGCTTGGACTTTCTTCTTTTAACACTTCAGTTTTGGGTGATCTCATCCATTGGCTTCACCTGCTTTCCTGCTGTGAGTTGTGAGCACAATTTGTCTCTCTTGTTCCAGCAACCATTCTTCAACCATTTTGGTGATTTAAAAGTTCTTTTAAATCACAATATGCAGAAATGAATAGTCTAACATCTTTGCATCATTAGGTTAAAGCACTTGCTAAGATTATTTTGTCCTAATAAGGCAGTCTACTTTTTCCTTATAACCTTCCTTACAACCTGCTTTCATTCTCTTCTTCCTAACGGTTGGTATCTCAGCAAGTATGAGGACTGTCTTGTGTCCCATCTGTCACATCCATGCTATGTTCAAAGTATTAATGCTATACAGCGTTTATAACAATTGAACTTAAACTCTCTGCTTTTAGGCAGCAAAACTGTCTGTCTTGTTGTTGAACCCTGGGAAACTTCCCTACCTTGATGTTCTACAGAAATTTACTTGTTAACATTTTTCTATCTCCCTTTTCTTCCCCATTGTCCCTCCACATGCGTATTTTACATTTCAAATCCGTACCACTTCTGCTTTCCCTCTTGCTGCATGATCGCTCTCTCTTGCAGTGTTGTATGATC
Organism: Stictonetta naevosa; assembly: GCA_011074415.1. Classification (NCBI taxonomy): domain Eukaryota; kingdom Metazoa; phylum Chordata; class Aves; order Anseriformes; family Anatidae; genus Stictonetta; species Stictonetta naevosa. The sequence continues at coordinate 129,194,132 of CM021697.1, forward strand.
TGCTGTTTCTTCTGGCCTGAGCTAGTCCCTTTTCAAATTGCTTTCTACTGTGTCTCTTTTGCTAACCTTCCTGCTATTTGATCAGATGTTTTATATAAGTCCTTTGCCCCATATATAAGTCCATAACACACTGGGCCACCAGTGAAGATCTCTGCTGAGAGCAGTTTCTGTTATGAAGATGATGATAAATAAATGAACTAGAAATTATGAAATTAGTGTCAGCAGAGTTTTGCATTACTTCAGTTCTGATAAGGCTTAAGTATTAATTATGCTCCACCTATTTCTTTGTCCACTAGTGAGTTTATGAATTATTTCTTTATATTTTTCTTTTCTGCTTTTGTAAGCTTCTCTTTTCAAAGACAGATTTTTAAAATGCCAAATGAAACATCAGTTTCATGATTGCTACAGCAGTTTAATGATTGCTAGCCTGGAAGGGCCTTGATGTAGAATCATTCCCCACAAATATAATTCCCCACAAATATACAGCAACATTCAACTGATTTTAATGTGACAGTTTCAAAATTGTTCTAGAGAAACTACAAAGAATCACACAACTATCTCTTTATTCAAGTTGACGGATATTAGTTCTATTGAATGCAGCAGATGTGTTTATCTTTAGTGACAACACATATCACTGAGTTTAGCTTTGCTTTTCCAAGATGAATTTCTGAAGTAAGCCAAGAAAGATCCATTGAATGTTTTCTAGTTATACTGGAAAAGCTCCATGATTAAGCTTTGGCCATATAGGCTGTGAATCTAGTTTTGGGTTTCTGGATTCATTTTCAGTCCTACTTCAGTTGAAAAGACTGTTTATAGCCATTTTTATAGCTTTTCCCATAAGAAATAGTCTTCTTAATGAAGAACTAGAAGGAGGTATTTCCCAGAAGGTCGATATAAAAGAAGTCAGTCACATAATTTAACCTAATCCAAACATTGATTGTCTGAAATGATCATGAAGGTTTAAAAAATGCTTTCTGCCTTGATTTCTTTATTATCCTTGTATCTGTCAATTGAATGTTTCTCTAGTTGAGTTTTAGAACTATATCCCTGCCAAATACAACAGCTTTTGAAACAGTTCAACACATTTTCTGTGAGCTCATATGTTCGTCATGCATACAACTTGAGCGATTTCTAGGATACAAGACATAATACTGTTTTTGTTTGGGGATAGTGGGTATTATAACCAAGGGTGGAGAGGGAGAGGTGTGCCATTAATGCTTGCCGTTGTTTTTTTTTTTTTTTTTTCCTGCAAATATGCTTATTTAACCTTCTGCAGAGTTAAAAACCTGAATTAGACATAGTTTCTAGATCTGCAGCATGTCATGCAGTATTTCATCTTTCAGGTCTACTTGAGGCTGTAGAAACGATAGTAGCAGTTAAACTTTTTTATCTCATTGGTAGCTTAAGAAAGCAGAATGATACTGTGCTAAAATATATAGCAAAATAATAATTGATATAGAAAATATTTGAGAAATACAAAAATGCGTTTTCTCCCAACTCATAAGTAATCAAGCTCACTCAGAAAAATGTGATGCTCATTTTGATTTGTGTTGGAGTTATTTGGTGCTTAAAGTACTTTGCTCTTAAAATGGAAGTCTTTGTGTTTCTAAACTTACTTTCATCTTTTAAAAGGGTGACTTAGGTTTATGTAGAATTGTTCAATGAACTAGAAGCTAAGAGGAAGCTTCTTATTTTCAGTGAAATGAAACTTACAGATCTTACTAGTTTTAGACAGATGACCAGCTCTTCCATGTTTTCTCTGAATAACTGCTGCAGAATTTATATTTGAATGTATAAAGGTGAGGGTGTGACTTTATCTATTTTATATATTTATATATATCTATAGGTATAAAAATGTATGTATGTATTAGAGTTATGTTGTGCCAAATAGATTTGAGATCCATTTTGAGATTTGGAATGCCCAGCAAAATACAAAAATACAAAGAAAGATTTGGTACTACTTGGGGAGGAGGAAACAGAAATATGTGTTCTTCGTTTTTGAAAAAAGCTTGAGATAAAGTTGCAAGTTCCTTTTAGAACACTTTACTCCTTTTTATGACTGACTCTTAACTGTTCTGAAATACAAAAGAAATGAATGGGTAAATTATACACAGTATTAACTAGCCAAAGTAAAGCATGCTCATGTTCTGTAATATCCATATGACATTCAAATACATATTACTTTTGTTTAACAGAGGACATGTTTTCTTTACTACAGAGACCTTATTAAGAAGCTGCTTGTGGTTGACAGGACAAGACGGTTAGGAAATATGAAGGTAAGCATAAAATGTTAGGTGTAATGCACAAGGTTGAAAGAATTCTATAGGAAAAATTTAGAATAGCTTTTGTTTTTATAAGCATGAAATTGAGATACATTTTCCCATACATTACTTCATTTGTGCAATCCTAAATGCAAACTTTAACTCTGCATTTCTGGAATTTGTACTCATAATGTTTGGATTAATTCTATTTTTCATGATAGTCTTCTCTGCCTTCCGCCCTCCATACCCCTTCCCCCCCCAACCAATTCTATTTGTTTTTGTACATTTGAAGACTTGCGTTAGACTAGAAACACGATGCAATGTCCTGTTAGTCCTCCAGAGAGCCAGATAACTTCATTCTTTCTTTGGAGTTGTTTAATCCCAGAAGGAACACTAAACAAATTTTATTCTTAAAATAATCAAGCATCTAGAAATTGCTTCTGCACTGTGATGTATAGTCGTTGTCTTGACAGTTTGTTTGTGGGGCTGCACTGGGGCAAATAACTCTTCCTGTTACGATTTGACTTAGGAGGAAATAGCTTAAAAGACAAAGCTATGCCCACAGGTCTCAGGTAGCATCCCAACATACCTCAGAAATACATCTCTACCTGTGATATGCCAAGGTGACTCAAAAAGCAATCCTGTGAATTCTGTGAGGTGAGCTGTTGTAATACTACTTCTAATGTCAAGACAACAAGCTTACTTGATTTTGCGGCTATGTGGCAGCAATGGTTGGTTGTGCTGTGAGAAATTAGCTGTATGTGAACTAGCTTGGGTACATTAACAGACTAGACAAAGCACCTCAAAACTTACTGTAGGTTAATACACCCTTCTAGCAGAATACGTTAGTCCTGTATTTGTTGGTTGCTGTGGTCACAATGTTGTGGATACCTAAATTAGCTTTTGTAATCTTCCAGTTGTTTAGAGACAGCTAAAATTTCCATTCCTTTCGCCAGGATTGGTCAGAAGTTTGATTTTTGTTGCAAAGCAAGATTTATGTTGCACATAACTGAAGAAGGCAAAAGATGCAGTCACTTGGGTTCCTTGAACATGCAAGTGCAGACCCCAGAACCCACTGTCCGAAGTTCCTTTTCAGAACCTTTTTTACAGCACAAAGTTAAACTAATAAGAAAAGCTGGAAAATAAGTACTTTCCTTACCTTTCCAAACTTTTTGCAGTATTTTTCTACTGGGAGGAGGGAGATTAACATCAGACCTTCACAAGCTCAAAATTTAGGAAGTTACTGGCCGATTAAAATTCTTATCTTTTGATAGCTTCAAAGGAAAACAAACACAAAAGCAAACCTTGGTTTAATCAAACCTGTTTTGGGGGGGGTGGGGGGTGCGGGGGGATACGAGGAATGTGGTTGGTTGCCTTTGTATTTTTTAGTCTGTGGTTGTTTGAGGGTTATTTGAGGTATTTTTAGCTTGTTTACTATAAATGGCTAAAATGTCAAAATCAAAAATTGTTTCAATTTGAAGTGGGGTTTTGGGGCTGGGTGGCAGTGAGCCAGTATTAAGTCTGATCCTTTTCTGTAACCAAAGTTGATTTGGAAAAAATTATATCTGGTTGGACATTTTCAGATGAAACATTCAATGAGAGAGAAATTACTCTCCTTATTGCCTTTTCAGATAGGTGCAGGGATAGTCCCAGCTCATGCAAAACTGAAAAAAAAAAAAATAAACAACAAGAAAAAGTACAATATTTTTTTGTTCCATGGGGCTGGATGTGGTGGTAGCTTGAATGCTGTGCATTAACACTGTGACCAGACCTGAGACAGAGAACCTGCTGTTTTTCCCTAGTGCTTAGATCCTTGAGAATGAGTATGTTCTTGAACAATGTTTTGTCTTGAAAAATAAATGACGTTTTTGCTCTTTTTGTACAAAATCAAGTCAGCCAAGATAAAGTAATAATTACAAGACAATAAGGTCTTTAACTGTTTATCTAAAATGAAAACAAATGGCTTTATATGTGTACTTTTACAGCGGAATTTAGAACCTCTTGTTTTCAGCAGTAGACATCTGTAATATTTTATAGAAGTATTTCTTGGCCTTCGCGTTTACACACCATCAACCCACAGTAATTTTCTTGATTAATGTAAAAATTAAATCTTACTCTAGAAAATATATCTGAATAAAAGGCATTCTCTAAAACACAGGAGAAAACAAATAAATAGAACCACAGTGAATGGTTTTGTAGGTATTTAAAGGCTAATCTTCATCACCCTTGTGTCAGAAAAATGCTGAAAGAAAAAAAAAAGACTATATTGCTGGAACTCAGGATCTGTTAGGGAAGTGACACTATAAATTTATCCTGTAGACTCTTTTTATTGATTATCACCTGAGAAAAAAGATATAAGGTTAAATGAACCATTAGCCTGTTTTGATGCCACAGTTCTTAGGATGAAATGCATGTCTTGGCATACATATAACTTATTAAATGATTGGGTTGTTTGTTTGTTTTTTTCTTAAAGAATGGAGCAGATGATGTGAAGAGACATCGATGGTTCAGGTCTATAGACTGGGATGCTGTACCTCAAAGGAGACTAAAGGTACATTCTGCAAAATACTGCACAGGACATGGTAACAAGAAATTGTTCATTTAAACTATTCTGTTGAGGATTTGTTGCTCTGTATGTGTTCACATGCGTGTGTGACCAGTATATGCCCACATCAATAATTACATGCATTTTTGTCCTTTTACGCTACAGAATTAAATTATTTGATTGTCTATTTGCAATTGTCTATGATACTCTTACAAATAGCAAGGTAGAGAAATCCCTAGTTTGTTCTGCTCAAGTAAGTTGATTAGCATTACATACAATGAACTTTAATTTTCAGTTGTAGGGTTTTGTATGTAATTACTGTTGTTGAGGGGTTGTTGTTATTGTTGTTTCTTGCTTAGTGATATGGTTTAGTGGAGGACATGTTAGTCTTAGGTCAGAGGTTGGACTCGGTGATCTTGGAGGTCTCTTCCAGCCTAGATGATTCTGTGATATATGTGGAAATACTTTACTCTGAGTTTTTTTTTTTTTTTTTTTTTCTGCCAAGTTCAATTCAGGTAAATGCTTTAATAAAATGTAAAGCATATGGGAGTAGGAGGAAGAGAGAAGGTGAGAGAGAAGGATTTATAAATGTATTTCTAACATACTTTTTAACAACACTGAATCTGTTATATGAGGGCAGATGTTTGCGAAAGCTATCAACACTGGATAATGCTTTTTAAAGACCTTTGGAAGTAAAACTGCCTTCTTTCCTTCCTTCCTGAAATTTCTGACTAGTATGGTTTCTCATAGCAGTGATTTTTAGTACTGTAGATTGCCATATACAGTCAGTCCACTATTGATTACATGTTTGGTTTTAGTTTTCTTTGCATGATTTTCTTAGAATGAATTTCTGGGTAGCTATCTTAAATTGAGTTTGTGGACAATAATTTAGAAGTGAAAATGTTCTTGATGTATTCTTGTAGACAATATCCTGAAGTAACACTGTAGCTGATTTTTTCTTTTCTTTTTTTATGTTGGGATTGCTATATCTAGTTGATGTTTTACCTAGTGGCATTGTAATTAAGGCACAATCTTCAAATTATTTATTGTAAATTCTGGTCATGCAAATCTGCAAAGAACACAAATCTTGAGATCATATATAAGTATTTCAACTCTAAAGTTTATGACAATCTACTGTATTACTAAATAAATAGCAAACAAATAGTATCAAAAACCATAATGTTAGTCTTGGATACAAACACCTGTTGTGCAAAATTTTTCTTTTAAACAAGTCACTGTTGCATTCAGATTATGAATTCAAAATGTTGTTTCTTATTCTTAGTGATGATTGAATTAAACTGTTAGAAGTTGAGATGCTGTTGAATTATACTTCAGATCAAAGACATAAATTGGCTCAGAAATTTACTTTGTTAGTGTTAAAGGCAGAATCAGTTTTCAAAATCTTAGTCTATTACATACTGATGAAAAGATGGAAAATATGAAATAATGGATACAGTGCTCCATTTTCTCTCTTAAAAAGTTTAAATTGTCCTATTGTACAGATGAAACATTGATTCACAGTCCTGATAAGATCTCAAATGTCAGTATTAGGCAAATAACACACTGAAGGCTAGGAGAGGGGAGAGAAAATAATTCTGTCAGTCTTAATTTCTCTCTCTCTTTTTCTGTACCACTTCACAAAACTTGTTTTCTTGTCGGTATGCTTACAGGGAGGCAGGAATATCAGGCATCTTCTGTGGTGAAGCAGGTATCTCTGAGTTTTCTTGAAGATCCATTCTCTACAGGCCTTGAGGTTGTTTGGCTTTTTGGAAAGCAAGATCAGATTGAAGTGGATTTAGGCCAGGCTACATCTTCCCCTGACTTTAGAAATGGCATTTCTGAAGTCTTCTGTCAGTTTGGGTAGTTGTCCCAGCATAGGAACCTTAGAAAATACATTTTCAAGTTGTTTTTGCAGTTGCACATATTAAAAATGTTTGGCTATGCTGGAGGATTGTGGTTATGAAGGATTAGGATCTGGAGCACTGTCCTGAGTACCCCTGGTTCATACCATCTCTCTGGAACTCTGCTTAAACACACTGAGTAGAAGCTGAACTTCTGGAACAGAGCAGATTCTGCCCATCTTAAGTATCTGTGCAGTATGTTGTGACTGCCATATTGCCAAAACAGGGCTTTGCTTTTGGTTGAAGCTTAGTCATTACTGTCTGTAAGGACCCTTTCTTTCCATTTGGAAACCTGCTAATGGCATTGTTTCAAACTAAGAAGCCAAAAAAATCAGATTAGATCTCAGAGACGGTGGAAGACAGGCTTTTGAGAAAATGGAGAATATTGTTTTGCTTTGTTTTGTAGTTCTTCCTGTCATGTAACTTTCCTTGGCCAGTTTTGGTGGTTGTCCTTCAGGTTTTCTCCTAGTGTGGTTTGTTTGGCTTATGATATTTAAGCTCTCCATGTCACTGAGAAGGAGATAGAAAGCTGAAGGTCTCTTGAAAGAAGTTTTTTACCCTATGGTAAATCCTCTAATTGATTAAGTGTCTTGGAGAGGTGGTTTATCTCCTTCCTATGGCCAGAGAGTCAGAGTAGTCTTGATGTTAGACAGAAGACAAGGCACTACAGGTACTGTGAAGCTGGTGGGCAATACTACAGCTGAAGCTGCAGTGAGCAATACTAGAAATCCAAAGGATCCTCTGAGGAAAGAGATGGAAACAGTTATTTCCCTTGGCACTTCCAATTTTCTGAAAAAGATCCATTTTAATTAAGATGCTTTTACAGACATCCCTGTGAAATAAGTTTTTTACAGTGCAGCACTTTCTTTACATGCTTCAATTTAGTGCTAGGCTACAAAAAAGCATGGTCGGTAGTGTGAAGCAAGAGCAAGTGAGTCATCTCAGCCTTTTTCAAAGCAATCAACCTGTTTGAAAGCAATGAAGAGACTTTTTCTTTCAATTACAAAGCAATTACCCTCACTGCTATCACGACCCTTTAGTTGAGAGGGATCTGATGGTGATTACGCTTCTTACCAACTGACCAAAGAGGTAAGGAGTGAGGACAGAGAGTGGGACATTACTCTGTAAGAGAATGTGCCTGGAAGCTTAATTGCAATAATATTTTGAAGTAGTTAATTTCCATTTCCAAAGCAGCTAGAGCTTGAGTGCTAAATAAGTAAGTATCTGCATTGGAAGTGTCCCTTAACCACAGTATTTAACTGCAGATAAAGCTTTGGAAACAGTCTGTGTTGCTGTAAGCTTTTCTCTTTCACACCAATCAATATTGGTGAAAGAGAACTTCTATCAGTATGTACACCATCCCTACCACCACCGCCACCTCTTCTTTTCTTAGTTCTTTACAGAACTTCTGCTTTAATATGATGGCGAGTGGCTGACTGAGAAACTGTACTAAATTGTTTTGTGCTTTTTCTGACTAGCCTCCTATAGTGCCGAAAGTATCTAATGATGGAGATACTTCCAATTTTGAAGCTTATCCTGAAGATGACTGGAATAAAATGCCTCCAGTACCCCCTAAAGATCTAGAAATTTTCAAGAACTTCTGAATGCAACATATGCACTGGACGAGGTATGTCCAAATGTCAGGAGCTCACTTCAAAACATTGCAAGTCTGTGAGTGAGAGCTTTGTGCAGGAATTACATCTTCTGATTAGTAAGAGTGATTAATGCTTCCATACAGCTCTTAAAACCAACATGAATTGGCCATAGTAATAGACATTATAAAGTAAACTCAGAATAATATGTTGTAAAGCAAGCCTGCCGAATGATAGAGGTAATTTATATCATAAGCTTTGCTGTTCCTATAGTGATAGTTATCCACTTACAGATATTTTTTAAAGTCCTTTCATCCTTAAAAAAAAATTTCAATAGCTTGTTAAAAGCAGATATCTAGATTGATTTGACACATAACAGTCACGTTCATTTCTTGATTGCAAGATTTTTGTGCTAAGAGTGAAGACTATTTTGAGGAACAAGATTGTCAAATTAATTTTATACCCTGGATTTTGTCTTACAACAATGAAAGGTTGATAATTTACATTCAATTCACATGCACTGTGTTGTGTTTTATATTTTTTTCACCGCTTTTTGTCTTAGAAACTGGAAGGAAACTGAAGTGAAGAGTAAGTCTGAAGAAAAATGGATTTCATATTTCAATGAAGACCACCTTTGTGAATGAGAACGATACTGCATTCAGATATGAATATGAGAATATCTTAAATATCTAAGGAATTGGAGGCAAGCAAGAATAATTTTTAGCTGTAAACATTTGGCATTAGTTTAGTAAACTGTAATATTGATAGTCTACTCTGAAGTAGACTGACTAAAATGGTATATTAGGATTTTTTTAAGTTATGCTTTAGTTAAGTTTCCTGCTATTCCCAGATCCTTTTTGCATAGTTAACTCATAGATTTAATTTTATAAGTTTATACTAAACTTGTGTAATTAAAAGCACAAATTAGTGTATATGTATATAATGAATACAATACAACTAAAGCACAGGAACTGTGCAAAGATGTAAATTTTTGTATTTTGCAGAGTCTATGATTTTTATTTTTCAAATAATGTTTTTCAAGAAGTTCTCTAGGGATAAAAATCTTAAAAGGAAAAATGAGTTTTTCATCATCTTATATACATTTTATAATTCTTTGTAAAAAATAAAATAAAAATAATTAAGTTTTAAATAAGATTTGTACCTAAAAATTCCAATGCCTCACACTTTCAGCCATAGTACTTGAAAGCAGAAAGACAAGGGCATGTCTTATTGTTGATTAGGATACATCTTAATGGCTAATCAATGAAGTTCTGTTACAGAGATGTCTCTATAAACCAGGATATTGAGCGACAGTAGACTGTCTGAAAAGTAATTCCTCACATGACAACTATCTGTAAACATGCAATTCAGTGCATATTCATAAAAGGGCTCTCACTGGCTTTTAAAGGGGTTGTGTTCTCTCAGGCTTGCTGTCTTCTTCATGTGTAAAGCATGAGCCATAACAGACCTTTTCCATTATTGACATGCTTGTTGAATGCTTGGCACTTCTGAATATCAGAGGGAATACTAAATATATATTAAAACCTGAATTTTCTGCTTCTGCTTTTGGAAATGTCCTAAAGTCTCCACTGCCAGGAATTCCATATGTACAGAGTTCAAGCCTTAGACATAAGGAATTTTTTTTTTATACTTTACTAACAGCTTTCTAGCAGATTAAATACACTGTATTTAGGAAGTATTTGCAATACTGCTTCATTTTAAGTAGCACCAAGTAACAGTATGTGCATCTGTATGTATCTATGTATATGAATACACATAAACATGAAGGTAAATTGTATACAATTCAAGATTTTTCATATTTCATATCATGATTCTTGTTTTAATGCAGGGGAATTGATTTTGAAGTGATTTGATTTCAAAAAGTAAATACATTAGATGTTGTATTTTTATCTGACTTTCAGGAAAGCTACAATGCTTAGATCTTCCTTTTTTTTTCCCCAAAAACTCATCAGCTCACTGGAGTTTTACAACTGTGACTAAGAGTTCTACATAAAACTGCTTAATTAGATGACACAGACAGTTTCTCCTATAAACAGTTTTCTGTATTTATCCAAAATGCCATAAGAAACGTAGGCCAAAGATTATTTTTTCTGAGCTAAATTCTGAATGCTTGTAGGGAAGGCATTTTACTAATAGCTGATAAAATTAACATGTTTATAACTTTACAACAGATATACAGCTGGGGTCTCCTGATGGAAAAGTTACCTCCATTTTCTTTCGTTTAAGAAAGTCTTTCTCTAAACAGTGCAGAGGTGTAGTAAAATAGTAGATGTACTTTGAGAGCTTGCAGCTTCTAGCTTATTAGATCTATTTCTTTATCAAATTTAACCTTTAAATAGACTGTATAACTGGCAAAAATGTACAATATGTAACAAAATAGTGCTGCTTCAAAGCAGTAGCTCTGGAATATTACAGCGTCATCTTGATGTTATGAAGTGTTGCAAGTTGATGGCCTCAGCTGACGATTAGTGAAAGCTGTGTAGTTATATATAATAAAATACAGGAAAATCCATAGAAAACTATTCTTTAACATGGTAAAATTACCTTGTTCTCCCGAGAAATGAATCTGGTCTACTTTATTTGTATCTGTGGAGTTAGTTATTCCAAACAAGTTGGAGGAACCGAAGTATGTAGAAACAGCTTACATTGTCTAAGAGAAGAAAGCACAGTTGTTTGGTTTTTTTTAAGTGTAAGCTTTCAGTTTTTTATGTAATACAAAAAGCTACAAAAGCAGCTTTTTATTTAAAACCGTATGTACTGCAACAACCAAGTGTCCTAAATATGAGTTTTTTTTGTTTTTGTTTTGTTTTCAAATTTAAAACTGCACTGAGTTTAGGTCTTCAAAACTGAGGAAATGAAGTTGCATTTGATTAATGTGCTACATTGGTGGTGAGAAATTATGAGGGTTTGAACAACAAGAAATAGATTTTCTTTCTGCAACTCTTATCCATTGCTGGCAGTGGATGCACTCGCTATGATAGAGACTAAAGAATCCAGCATTATTAAGAGGATTTTACTTATCTGTTGACTTCACATTATTTTCAGAGCCATGTGTACATATGCCTAACTAATGACCTCGTCAACATGCTTTCTAGTACAAAACTACTTTCAATTTTTTTTTAATTAAAATAATAAGAAACCTTGGTTTTGAAATGTTATCTTAAATGATCAGTTTTCTCTACAATCTTAAAATTAATGAGATGTTATTACCTGCCCATTTTATTTATTTGCACAGATGAGTTGGTTTTATTTTTAAGTCTTTGCTGAGACTTCATGGACCACTAACATAGTTCTGTCTGAGTGCTCAAGTAGAAGTTCCCAAATACACACTGCACTAAGGACTCTGGCTTTATTTTATTTTTTTTAAGCAAGCAAGAATACTTTTTATTTTCCATACAAGTTTCTGTTCTCTGAAGTTCATTTTATTATGATTGCTTCTGTTAACATGTTTTTGCATATAGACTTTTGCATAAGGACTTCTTTTTTGCAAGAGCCCGTAGGCCTTTCATATTCTGTTTTGATGAACAAGAATGTTAAACATTAAAAAAGCAATCTTTATTTTTGAGTTTTTTATATAAATATATTTTTAATTGCCCAGTTCGAGGTTTTAAGTGATAAATGTGCATTGTAAACTTAATTGCCTTGTAACCAAATGATGAAAATGCTTCATGATTTAAATGGAGAACATGCTGTAGATTTTCCTGTGTATTAGCTTGATCAATGAATATGTGTGCTACTGAGCTTTAACTAATGTGATCTTCCACTGTAGAAAAGTCATTGTTATTTGATCAAAATATAGGTACTGAACTATGTTTAAATGGATCAACAGGGATTTTGCAGGTTTGATAGCAATTAAGATATGGCTGTTCCTCAGCCCATCTGCTTACCATTCAGAAGAAGTGTGATGCAGTGCTTCCTATGCTATAGAGTTATTTTTCAGCTTTCAATGACTGTAGCATGATTTCTTTTTGTACTGTACTGTGTACAGACTTCCCATGTTTTGCACTTTTCTATGGCAAACCTGATTGCTTTATAAATACACTGTTGTGGTAGTAAGTAGTGGTAATGGTAGCAGGCATTTGTGTACTACATAACCAGTTTGAAACGCTAGACTTGCGAGGTTAACTTGGACTATTGTTGTATGTTGCTGGTTGCTTGTTGTAGCTCACATGTATAAGTACTGTTCAAAGTTATAAAGTCAGCCCTCATTGCACAATGAAAATCACTGTGATCTGTACATAAACCCTAGTAAAATTTTATTGCTGTTTAATTTATGTAATATCTGTCAAATCTGGATTCATTTAATAAACCTTTATAACTTTTTAAATGTTTAAACCTAGTTTGCTTCTGTTTATGGTGGGAGGAGGTACAGGTTCTTCATCCAAAAACTGATGAAAGGGAGAGGAGTAGAAAAACAACTGTTCCTTCTTCTCAGGAGCTAAGTCTTTCCAGAGCAAGACACAAGTGGTGGAAAATATTTCAGTTGGCATAGAAGTAGTACCAAGAAGTACATTTTCCAATTCTTTTCAGGTCTTTTCAGGTAGTGATTTGATACTGAAAAGCGTTGACTTGAACTTCTCATTAAACTTTGATTAAATGACCCTAGTTGCTTTGACATTTTCACAACTTAATGACCTGAACGCTGTCCGGAACATTCATTTCAATCTTTGCAATCATTTCTTAGCACCAAAATAATCTTATGATGTGAGGCACATTAAACTAAATCTTTTTTTCCATCTTTATCGAGAACTTCAGAAGTCTGCTTTTACCAAAAAATATTTAGCTGTTGGTTTTAAATTACTTCTCATGGTCCAGTTGTATTTTATTTCTTACCCACTAGATCGGTTAATCTTGCAGAGGTAAATATGTAGGTATAGAACTGACTGGATACAGTAGGGACAACTTAAGGAGTTTTTAACAATTTTGTGCTTTATTTCTGCCTGGCTTAATTCTGTATTGTGTGCATTGATGTTTTTCTCTCCTTAAGCACTGTCATGTGCTTTTAAAAACTGCTAATGGAAAGCGAAGAACACTGCAATAAGCCCTGGCAAGCTTTTAGTCATGTCTTAGACATGAATCAAAAAACTGCTCAGTTAAAACATACCCATGACACTTGCTAACATTAAAGAATTTGGTATTTGTAAAGAATTTGGTTTGGCATCTATTTCTTACCCCAGCCTTTTGTCATGTGGTAGAGTTTTTGTTCATTTACTCTAAGCTGAGTACTGTATGTTTTTTGGCTTTACCTGTGACTCAGAATCTTCTCCAACAAAGGTAATTTTAAATATGTTTTTTTTGTTTGTTTGTTTGTTTTCACTAATGAAGGGCAGGTAAGTTTTGCTGATTTATATTTGTTTCCCTGGATCATTCGTGTAGTTTTACTCGCTGACCCCAAATCTGTCTTGTCTGCATGATTCATAAACCTGTTTTACTGTAAAAAGAAATGCTGAAATGGTCTGACAAGAATCCTCTATTCTGTGACCTGCTAAATAATTCAGTGTTTGCCCCACATCTTAGCTCTCGATTTCACTGTTAAGTAGTAATGGTATAATAAGAAGTGGTTGAAAGCAACTGTCACTTTTGCAGCGCTGAATCTTGACCAGTGGTTTGTGAATCTGTATATATTCAGATATCAGACTGTTCCATCTGTGAACTCCTGCCTTCAGACTTTCAGGCTGCTTTTCACAGTGATAGTAAAAAGCATGTCTCAGTAGAAATCTATAGCTTTCCTTTCTCTCTTCCACTTCTTTCTACCTACTCTCCAAAATATACTGCATGTGAATCCATGTCAAGCTTCATATTTATCCTCTAAACCAGGAATATTGTAAAGTTTCATTAAGCTGAACTGTAAGATTTATTTTTTTATTTATTTTTTTTTTTTCAGCTTATCCAAGTATTTTTATACTTCTCCAGGAAAATTCTAAACTGTGACAACAGGAAACTTCAGTAGTAAGTATGGTGGAAAATCAGCTTGAGGGGCACTTCACTAACAAATGTTTGTGATTGGACTGGAAAGGGAGGAGTCTATACTGGAAAGCTGCATTCTTAGAAGTATGTGGAATCTCTAGTATGAGCAATAGAATCATAGAGTATCCTGAGTTGAAAGGGACCTACAAGGAACATTGAGTCCAAATCCTGGCACCACACAGGTCTACCCAAAAATTCAGACCATATGACTAAGAGCACAGTCTTAAGAGCACACTTCTTAAGCTCCAGCAGGCTTGGTGCCATGACTATGTCCCTGGGGAACCTGTTCCAGTACGTGATAACCCTCTCAGTGAAAAACCTCTTCCTGATATCCAGCCTGAACCTCCCCTGTCACAGCTTGACACCATACCCTCAGGTCCTAGACTTACCTCAAATTTTAGTCCTGTATTTTATTGTTGTTTAGCTGGATAGGTCAGGAGTAAAAACAGGTGCTGTGATACTTGAGTTTTTTGTTTTCCCAATTAATAACAATTATGTGTATGGCTATTTTTTTCTTACCATCTTTCAGATTTATAAAGAAAAATCACAAAGACGTTACCTATTGTAACAATAGTTTTATCTGGCCAAGAGTGACGTTTCAGAACCCTGTCCACCACCACTCCCCACATCCTCCTTGGAGTGTGAAACCTGTTTACTGCAAGTTGCAGTTAGGGTTTGGCATGCAGAATAGGTATGCATAATAAGATTAAGCTTCAGTATCTTAGTTCTAGAGAATCTCTCCAACTTCTTGCACATTTTCCTTAAAGCAAAGAAATTTTCCTTAAAGCTAAAGCATGCATTTTAATAAATGTTCATTATATCTAGTGACAAGGTATGGAAAGTATTGCTTTCTTTTATTTGAATCTTGCATTACAGAATGACAGTTTGTTTGAGGTTATTAAGACACCTCTGGAAATTGTCTGGTCCCTCCCCTGTTCAGTCAGGGACTCCTAGAGCTGATGGTCCAGGACCATGTCCAGGTGGCTTTGGAAGATCTTCAAGGAGGCTCTACAACCTCTCTGGGCAACCTGTCATCTGCACAGTAAAGAAGTGCTTCCCGATCTTCTGGTTTGTGCCCCTTGCCTCTTGTCCCGTCACTGGGCACCACTGAAAAGATCCTGGCTCCATCTTCTTTGCAACCTTCCTTCAGATATTTATACACATTGTTAAGATCCCTCTGGGTCTACTCTCCTCCAGGCTGAACAGTCCCTCTTCATGGTACAACTGTGTCAGCTGTTGTCTTAAAAACATGATGTAGCAACCTCGATGGTTAGAAGTGGTAACTGTAGTTTTTAAATTTTAGAACCTGAATATAATTATCCTTTGTGTGAAGTGGGTAATCAAAAAAATAAATAAATAAAGTCTTAGACTGACACGGAGCAGTTGTATCAGTTTGGGCTGCTTCTGTGTGATTTGCCATGCTTTTTTTCAGTGACAGTGAGTTATTGTGGCAGTTGAAAGCAAGCACTTTTTACTGAACCTGTAATTTAGGACTGCAGGCCGCTGCAGTTTCTGAGGGAAATCCCAGAACTGCTGTGTAACCTGGTGCTGTAAGCACCAAAAATGCAGAAATCTTTTATTTCTAGTGTGTGAAGCTCTAAGGCACTGCAGAAGTGCTGTCTCTACTGTACTGATTCACTTAGCTTATCAGGGTGTATCACAGGAATTTTTGTAAAGCGTAGTCTGTCTCAGCTTAAACAACTAACCAAACAGATCTTTGATTTGTTCCTTCTTGTCTCCAGCACATTGTCCATACTGTGTTTTTTGATAATAAAGAAGAAAAAATGGAAGAGAGCTATTTTGGAAAACCAAGAAAGCTTGAATTGGCTTTACATTCAAGAAATAATTGTGCCTGAATAGTCTTTATTTGTACATGTGCTATTTGCTCTATCATTAAAGGCTGTAGAGAAAATAATGCCTGCTCTAGCCTCTTTGCGGTGACTGCCAAGCTGTAAAGTCTGCCCTACTTCCCAATACTGTGTAAAATGAGAGAGCTTCAGAAGCCAGAGTTTATTTCAGTTCTAGCCATTAATTAGTCTAGATTAGAAAATACTTGAGACTAAAACCCCTGAGTCGGAGAAGGAGAAAAAATGCTTTACAGCCATCATCATCTTCACTTCTGTGCAAGTACAAGCCGTGCATAGGAGAATACTATGCTTCAAATGCTGCTCCTCGTGTCAATCATTTGAAGAAAACAGCAGCTTGCTCAAGCGTGCAGTATGTCAGCCCTGAGATCCCTGTCCTGCTCAGACTCTTATTGTAAGCCTTCTCATTGTGCAGGACCAAAATCTGTTCTCTTTCAGCAGCTTTGAGTGTGTGATCAAACAGCATAGCAAATATTAAGATTGGACTTCAGAACGATTCAGCTTTACTATGGCAGCTTTCTTTAAGTCCACTTTTCTTAGGAATTTAAGCATTAACTCAGTTTTTGAGTTAGGTGTGATTAGACAAGATACTCAGCCATTCAATGCTTCTTAAGTTTGGTGAAGATTGTTATAAATAAGCATTTCAAATTTGTGTGTAATACATAATACTTTCTCCAACCTGATTTTAATTTCTCAATTAAAAAGAAATTTCAATTTTATCTAGGAGCATCTTCTAATTGAGATATTTGTAAAAGTATTTAACTGAAGCAGGGGTGCTAGACTTTATTAATAGAGTAAAACCATTAAGTGGCACCTTTCATTTCTACTGATTAATAGGGTTTGTATGTTTTCGAGATGTGCTGATTAAATTACTCAATTTTCCATTCTTATTCTTTGGTCAAGCTTTTACCCAACTTAGTCACACATTTTGAAGGGGAAAAAAAAAGATGGTAAATATTTACTAGTAAATAAATAGGAACATGTAAATTATTTCATCCTTTGTGTTAATAAAATTTAGCTGGCTGTATATAGTTAAATGCATTATTGAGGAACCACAACGTTTGTTCCACATTAATGCATTTGTGGTTTGCTGTGTATATATATGTGTGTTGGTTATATATGCATATGTGTGTGTTTTTAGTGTGTTTTTTTTAATTAGCCTCCCTTTTGAAACAGTGCTGCACTCCTGTGCCATGACACTCGCTTCTTCCTGCCAGTCTGTCATCATGCATGTAGCAGTAATAAGTCAGCCCATTAACACAAGTGATCTGTGAGAAATATTTCCCTGCTGTGAGTTGAACAGCAGATGAAAAGGACTAGTTCTGCTTATTTGAGCTGAAAATGAATTACAACAACTGAGAGTAACTAAAGTTCTTTTCTTTTCTCTGCAAGTATTTGCCACTAGAGAGCAAGACTATTGCAAAATGCTGTGAAGTATCACAAAATTCAAATAACACACGTTGAACCCATTTTAATATCTTGACATGAAGGGCTGTGACTCATGTAATCCCCAGCAAAACTTTGGTGATGCAAGAAGGAACGTTTGGTGATGGATCACTTGAGTAAGCATTGTTAGGGTACAGGTCTTTTTAATTTCACTTCCTGGCTGCTGAGGGAGATATTTTTTTTCTTTCTTTCAAGGCAGGCTATCCATACACGAGTGGTTGTTACACTTTAGTCAGATTTTCTTGTTGATCCCTGATTTTGAGGTAATGTATTCTTGGATTGTGAACGTGTGCCAAGTCTGGAGACTCTGTAGATTGTCCCTGTAATTAACTATTTTAAAATTTATTTATACAGCTGGTGATTATTAACATGCAAAATATGACAGGTTTGAAATTAATGCGTTAATTTTTAAAAATTTTAGTACTTTACTACATTGACTTGGCAATTGAATAAAGAAATTCTGTGAATTCAGTTAAAGAATAAGATATTTTAAAATAACAAATCTTTTGATATAAAATATTTTAATTTTGAAAATAGGGTAATACTATCCGAATAAATAAATATCAGGAAGGTGGGCTGCTTACAATTCTTCAACTGGGGATTAAAACTGGCAACTACTGAATAAGAAGAAAAAAAGAGAGGAAGTTGGAAACTATTCCTCTCTTCCACCCACGCGTCAAAACTTATGTAATAGAGAAAAAGTAGCTACAGCACCAGCTGTATGTCTGTCTGACAGTGAAGATGAGATAATCTATAGGCCATTTCTCAAAACTTCGGTCCAGGTCATAGTGAGTGGTCTCTAGGTTTTCCTCCCTCTGTTGCTGTACTAGACAGATCTTACTGGTGTGCTCTCAGTTTAAAAAAGAAAAAAAGAATAAAAAATAAAAAAAAGACATGTTGGGGTTTTCATTTTTCCTTTTCCCCAATTTGGGGATCAGTTATTTCTGAAAATGAATTGTGAGTTATTGTCATTCATCAGTACTCTAAATACCTTTCATATCACATTGAAGTGCAAGTCTTTGACATAAGTCGTCTAAAAACCTGGTTTATTCCCCCCAAAAGAAGTGTTTAACTTGGGCAGAAAAGGAACAGCTGAGTTAACAGTATATCTTTTTTTATCTACATTCAGAATTAGTAAGTATTTTTATGGAATATATTAGCTTGCATGAAGTTTGAAATGTCACATTTTTTAAGCAACAGATGTGTTAAAGTTATAAAATAATGGGCTTTTTGGGGTGTTTTTGTTCCTGGATGTGTATTAAACAAGGACGATGTCAAAGAGTAAATCTTTCAGTATAAGCAAATTTTCAGCAGAGTAGATGTCTTTGCATGGGTAACAAGTTCAGCTGCCAAATCCAGGGATGCACAGAGTAAAATGGCTTCACTTGAAAGATAACCCGTCAGCCTGGGAAACAAACTTCCATTGGGCTTGTGGTAGTAGGCAACAGTTGTAAAATTCTAATTTTATTTCCAGGTATAAAATAACAAGCTTCAGTTATCAAACCATGGAGTGATAATTTTTGTCAGCCATTCAAATATATTTTTTAAAAAGACTTTTTTATCGTTCCAGTGCTAAAATCATGAGCTCTACAGAAATATACTCTCCTTATAGTTATTTAACTTGTCATGAGTTTGTATGTCTATTTTTTTCTGTTTTCAAATTGTCAACAATAGTAGTGAATACAATAAAAAAGTGAAGGAGGAGAAATTTACCTTGTAATATCTTTAAGCTTCTAGTGTGTTCTATATATTGAATGGAGGAGATTTCATGGTACTTGAAATAATCCAGTCCATAAATTCTTTCATCTCTGGTTGATTTTAGATTGGCATAGGTTCAAGCAGCTAAAAAGAGAAAAGCTGCAAGAAGATTACATAAACAGTCATTGACTTTTAGAACATATGTTGACCAGAAGTATGGAGTTTTTTTGTTTTGTTTTGTTTTGTTGGTTGTTTTTGTTTTTTTCTCTGTATAGGGCCATAGCATATGAAATATTGGAAGGAAAAATAAAAGCCACCTTGAAAATCAGGTTTGAGTTACAGCACAGTTTCATTTATTGCCAAAAAGTTGTTACACTTACTGGCTTCTTTTAGCTAGTTCACTTTAAAGACATCCATAGCTGTATTTTCCTGTATTGTTTTGGAAGCGCTTGCTTCATGTTCAAGCCTGTTTCCCTACTGCCCTGAGGGTGACATTCAGTGGAGTTCACTTCTGTTTATTCTATCAGAAAAATCTAAGATCCTGGTTCTTGTCAAGGTGTTATGGGAGATAGCAGCAATGAATTACAGACTGAAACAATGCACTACTATGAGTCATATGAAAGACTATGAGTGAGAAATAGACCAAAGCATTAGAAAAAAAAAAAAAAAAAAAAAGGAAAGAAAAAGCCTGATCATGCTTGTGTCTTTAAAAGGATTTTCACTAGTATATTTTAATTAAAACTCTTTCAAACAAGGTCTTAAGATACAATGCTTAAGAATAAAGACAAATTGACAAATTTTCATATTAATGTAATTTGTTTCATCTACCCAATCTACCTAATTTTGCATGTTTAGAACTGGGGGAAATAAGTAAGTGCTTTCATGTGTAATTGGCTGGAAAAAGAAAAAAAAAAAAAAAAAAGGTGTCTCTAGGTAAGAGGATAAATGAAAAAATACATAATCTCTAAACTTTTCTAACAGAAATGTAACAGTACATAACAAATGTTTATCTGTTTATCTGTGGTAAGAAGGGAAAACAAAACCAAACCAAAACAGAAGCTGCATTGCATTTCTTTCATGGTATCACCATAGCATTTTTTTTTTAACTTAAAAATGGAGTATGCAAAATAAAATATCTTCAATGCTCTGTTCCTTTGACACTGTCTCTCCTCTTACTTCTATAAAAATAAAACCAAAACCAACTGAAACCCCACCACCCATAAAGTAGTTGACTTAAGGCAGATGCATGCTTCTGGGGGTAGAGAGAGTATTTGAAACTAAAGAATAGTAGTATCTCAGAAATGGAAGAGGAAACATATCCTTGGTGTAGTGGGTTTCCGTGGCAAGGTTTTGGTAGCAGGGGGCCATAGGGGTGGCTTCTGTGAGAAGGATCTAGAAGCTGCCCCGTGTTTGGTAAGGGCCACACTGCTGACCAGAGCTGAGCCAATAAGTGATGTTGTTTTGCACCTCAGTGAGAGCAGATTTAAGACAGGGAAAAAAAACGCTGCACCACACAGCAGCTGGGAGAGTGAGAGGAGTGAGGAACAGCCTTGCAGGGGCCAAGGTCTGTGAAGAAGGAGGGGGAGAGGTACACCAGGCGCTGGAGTAGAAGTCCCATGCGGCCCGTGGTGAGGCCCATGGTGAAGCAGGCTGTCCCCCTGCAGCCCATGGAGTACCACGGTGGAGCAGGGTTCCATGCTGCAGCCCATGAAGGAGACCACGGTGGAGCAGGTGGACCTGCACTGACGGAGACTGTGGCCTGTGGAAGACCCCTGCTGGAGTAGATTCCGGGCCGTACCTGTAAGCCGTGGAGAGGAGACCATGCAGCAGCAGGTGACCTGGCAGGAGCTGCTGCCCGTGGGGGACCCAGGTTGGACCAGTTTGCTCCCGAGGGATGGACCCTGTGGTACGGACCCATATCTGGAGCAGTTCTTGAAGAGCTGCTGCCTGTGGGAAGCCCAAACCGGATCAGTTCAGCAAGGACTGCATCCCGTGGGAGGGACCCCACAGCACAGGGAATGAGAGTGACCAAGAAGGAGCGGCGGCTAAGAAGCGCTATAGACTGACCATAACTCCCGTTCCCCTGCACTGCTCAGGGGGAGGAGGTGGAAGAGGGTGGATTGGGGGGGGGGAGGTGCTTTTGTTTTCTTTCATTTATTTCTCATTTCTCTAGCTTGTTAGCAATAGGCAATAAATCTTCCTATCTCCCTATGCTGAGTCTGTTTTGCCCATCATGATAATTACTGTGCGATCTCCTCGTCCTTATCTCAACCCTTGAGCCCCTTTCATTGTATTTTCTCCCCTCTCCTCTTCAAAGGGGGGGAGTGAGAGAGCGGTTGTGGTGGAGCTCGGCCACCCACCCGAGTAAAACCACCACACTTGGCTTGAAAGTTCTCTACATGAATATTGTAGCTGGAGTCTTATACAACACTAGAAAAACTTGAAGTTTCAAAGATCAAATTAGGTACATTATTTTGTGGAGGAGACCAAAAAGGAAGAAATTGGGGAAAGTTTTGTCTTTTGCTTAAACGTTTCAAATCAACGTTTTGCATGCATCCCAAATGACATCTTTGGAACTGTTCCCAGAAGTTAAGAAAACAAAATAGGCAAAGCTTACTTTATTTTAAAGAATAAATAATTTATTCTAGATTTAAATTAGTTCAGTTTTAAAATTTTCCAAACAACCAACAAACTAATAAATTCATTATTTTCACAGCTTTAACTTAAGAACTTCAGCAGAGTTGAAACAACGAGCAAAGGAATTTGCTCAGTTCCTTGTTTTAAATATTTTTGAGGGCTGTTTAGCCTCTCTAGACTTTATGGAGGCCTGTAGTCATGAAATTGACTGCACTGTAACGTCAACCGCAGCATGCTCATAGCTCATGACAAGCAAGTTCTTCTGCTAACGGTGGTGCTAATTTGTGGTCTCTATAGAAAGCTTTGGATTTTCAGTTGTGAGAAATGTGATCTTCTGTGTCAAACAGCTCACGGTAGGAAGACTGTTACTTCATCCAGTTCCATGTGTTGAACCAAGCTTCCAGTAGTTCACAAACTGCTTTTTTACCTCAGAGCGTTTCAAATGGCCATGCCATTCAGCCTTGTTTCTCTTGGGTCTAGAAGGGTAGCATGGCCTTGGGCTTGTGAAGGGGGCAGAAACCAGTCTAGGACCCAGCTCTTTGCAAACTGAGTGGCAGAAAATGGGTATGCTTAAGTGTTGCTGGATATGCGCTGAATCCAAAGAGTACTGGATGCTTCTCAAAATATGCCTCTGTCAGTTAAAGAAGTTTCACCAGAAAAATTTCCACCCAGTCCTTGCTATGGTAATGCGACAAGCTGGCAGATAGCAAAGTCATGTAACATTGTGCTGGCATTTCCACTAGCTGTGACTGTCTGGATGATTCATAAGCGCTAAGGAGCTCCTGTGCAGCTAACTGGAGTGTAGACAGAGAGCTCATCACCACCAAAAAGCCCTTCCAGGAACCATGAGTGCAAGGAGGATTGTGGTCAGCTTGCCAGCCAACTCTTTCATAATGGCAGGGAGGAATGGAGCACAGCGAGACCTCTTGGAAAAGACAAAGTTACCTCACACAAGAAAAGCATTCAAGGCAAAGGCTGCAGCAGCCGTGCATTTGCATGTTCCCTGGGCTGTGTGACAGACCCTTGCAATCTGTCGGAAGATGTACAGCTGTCCACACCCACCCCACTTTGTTCAAGCACCCCAGCTGTATAACTACCATAATGATCTCGCAGGGCTCTTTGTGTCAACAGAGTAATTCCCTGTGATACTTTGGCTTTTAGTAATACAGAGAGTGCATCTTTCCTCCTCAACTGAAAAACATGCCATGGGAATTGGCCTGGAATATATTTAATGGAAAACAGATGACTGATGCCCTTTCCAAGTAATGACTTATATATATATATACACACTCCTTGTTTATTTAGCAATGTTTATGTACATATAACAATAACATCATCTCTTTATCTTTTTTTTTTTTTTTTTTTTTTAATACCCCTCTTCTGAAATACCATTATCATTCGGCACTGGTGAGGCCGCACCTCGAGTACTGTGTTTAGTTTTAGGCCCTTCACTACAAGGACACTCAAGCAAGTCCAGAGGAGGGCAACGGAGCTGGTGAAGGGTCTGGAGAAAAAGTCGTATGAGGAGCAGCTGAGGGAGCTGGGACTTCAGCATGGAGAAAAGGAGGCTCAGGGGCGACCTTATCGCACCCTACAGGTACCTTAAAGGATGCTGTAGCGAGGTGGGGGTTGGTCTATTCTCCCACGTGCCTGGTGACAGGGCGCTAAAGTTGCGTCAGGGGAGGTTTAGGTTGGATATTAGGAAGAAATTCTTTACTGAAAGGTTTGATAGGCTGCCCAGGGAAGTGGTTGAGTCACCATCCCTGGAGGTCTTTAAAAGACGTTTAGATGTAGAGCTTAGGGATATGGTTTAGTGGAGGACTTGTTAGTGTTAGGTCAGAGGTTGGACTAGGTGATCTTGGAGGTCTCTTCCAACCTAGATGATTCTGTGATTCTGTGATCATGTAATGGAAAAAAAAAAAAAAAAAAAGCCAATGTTCCAGAGAGAGTCAAGAAGTATTTGGCTACTGTTAATTAACAGAACTGAACTGAATTGTTCTTGGCCTTTTGGTAGCAAGAGGATAGAGGAAGAATTGTTCTCCCACTTAAAAAAAAAAAAAAAAAAAAAAAGCTAAGGAATAAAATAACCACAGAAGTACTATGATATTATATTTCAGAATTGTTGTATTTATTTTTACACAATAGAAAATTGTTCAATTGTTTCAACCAGGCTTAGTTCCAAACCATACTAAATTTGGAGTTAAAGAATTGATCTTGAAACACAGGAAAACAAAACAGACTTCCTCTCTCATTTCCTGTTTGAACTGATGAAAAGCTGGGCTCTTCTTTAGTTACCTTGGCAAGCATTAATCCCCCATGAACTGTCTTTTTACTCATGGATCACAGGATGCCCTCTTCTCATATGGAAAAACATGAATTTATAATCCATTGTGTCTTGTAAAAAAGGATTTTTTTCTTTAAAAATGAGCTACAGCACTATTAAAAACACTTTAATAGTTTTATACTACTGTACATAGAAGTGATCTCTGCTTTCAGCTTGTGGTGTTTTGAATGCAGTATGTATTGCATTCTAATGCTATTAATCAAAATCTTAGAAGTATAATACATAGCAATAAAAGCACAGTAAGGCACAGTGAGATAGCAAGGACATCTATAATGCAGCAAGCGCTCCGATTCCTTCTGATGGTCCTGATTCTAAAGGAGTGATATAAATGAATCAGGAGATGGAGACTGCACTGAAAATTTAAGTAAATGGCCAAGAAGCTTCAAAATTTCCTTAGAAGAAAGCCATTTGCACTGACCTCTGGAGAAGCTGTGCCTCTGCTTACAAAGGGTATTAACCATTCCTTTGAGGTGCTAAGTATGGATTTAAGATCTTAAGAAGCCTCAAGAGTTTTGAGACTTTGGTCACAGGATTTTTTTTTCTCTTATCTGTGTGAGTCTGCTGAACTTTATATTTTAAAATTGAAATATGTATTCTGTAATGTTTATGTTTGCAAACACTAGCGATTCTGGAAGGAAGCAATAGCATCATTAGGGTTAGTGAGTGCGGTACACATTGCTCACAAAATATAGTCCATGTAACAGGGAGTCATCTAGTGGGACCATTTTCCAAAAACAAGGTAAATTTGTTTTTCTGGTATTTTCTAAGAAGTTCTAACCTAGAGTAGAAATCATAGTTTTATTCAGATGAAAACTCTGTAGCTGTTTAACTGAGTAATCATTAAAGACCCACTCTTGTGTATTGAGGTCATACAAGTAGCTATGACATCTGATTTAGGTAGACTGTGATGCTGAAATGCATTGCTATCCTTTTAGGTTGTCCTTGCTCATTGGAAAATAGACTTATCATTAAACTAACGGCACCTGTAAGCTTGTACTTGTTGTACAGGAACATGATAATGAGATTGGAAGCATTGTTTTTTTGTTTTGTTTTGTTGTGTTTTTTTGTTTGTTTGTTTGTTTGTAATACTTCAGGTCTTTCAAAGCACTTTACAAAAACAGGATAATAGATTTCTTCTCATGTCTGCTGGTCCATCTTCATAAAGCCAGTCATAGTGGGTCAACATCATAATATCTCAATTTTAACTGAATGAAACAATGATTATTGGCCCTGAGTATGTAAATCAGTCATTTTGAAGGGAAAAATAGCACCAAAGGGGTGGACTAACACCAAGGTTAAGTGAAGAAATAGAAAAAAAAGCAAAATCTACCCCCCAAAAACACCACCACCACCACCAACAAAAAAGCAAAATACAGACATGAATGAAATTTTCTGGTTTTTACTTTCAATAGTCTCCCAGAGAAGTTGCTAGGAGATTTTAGTGATGAAGGATGAGGTACTTAATGCATTTTTGCATCAGTCTTTATTAGTAAGGCCAATTTTTCTCAGGGTACCAAGACCCCTGGCTGAAGAAGAAGATGGTGACAGGGAGAGATGAAGCCCCCAGTGGAAAACTGTAAGTGACCTACTACATGTTTTGGATGTTCATAAGCCTATGGGACCAGATGAGATTCACCAAAGAGTAGTGAAGGAGCTGGTGGAAATTTTCAACCAGACACTTTCAATTACCAACATTCCTGGCTAACTCGGGAGGTCTTAATTGACTGGAGGTAGCAAATGTGACTCCAATCTACAAGAAGGGCAGGAAATAAAATATTGGGAATTACAGGCCTGTCAGTCTGACATCAGTATCAGAGAAGGTTATGGAGCAGATCATCTTGAATGTTGTCCCATAGCACATGTGGGAAAATCAAGTGATCAGAAAAAGGCAACATGGGTTTAAGAAGGGCAGGTCCTGACTGACTAACCTGATCTCCTTCTATGACAAGACGACCTGCTAAGTGGGTGACGAAAAGGCTGTGGGTTTTGTCTGCATTGATTTTAGTAAAGCATTTAACACCTTCTCCCACAGAGTTCTGGTGAAACTGCCTGCTCTTGGTTTGGCTGTACAGTTTGCTGGTGAAGAACTGTCTGGATAGTTGGGCTGAAATAGAGCAAATAGAGCTCAATCCAGTTGGCAGCTGGTCACCAGTAGTATTCCACAGGGCTCAGTACTGGGGCCAGTTTGTTGAACATTTTTATCAGTGACCTGGGTGAGGGGATTGAGTGCACCTTCAGTAAATTTGCTGACAACACCAAGTTAGGCACGAGTGTCAATCTGCTTGAGGGTGGGAAGGCTCTACAGAGGGCTCTGATTGGGCTGGACTGATGGGCTGAGGTCAACAGTATGACGTTCAACAAGGCTAAGTGCAGGGTCCTGCACCTGGGGCACAACAACCCCATGCAGTTCTACAGGCTGGGGGAAGAGTGGATGAAAAACTGTCTGGCAGAAAGGAGTATTGGAGTATGGGTCATATGGTAGTATTGGTCAATTACCAGCTGAATAAGAGCCAGCAGTGTGCTCAGGTAGCCAAGAAGGCCAACAGCATCCTGGCATGTATCAGGAATAGCATGGCCAGCAGGACCAGGGAGGTGATCGTCCTCCCGTACTCTGCTCTGGTGAGGCCACACCTCAAGTACTGTGTTCAGTTTTGGGCCCCTCACTACAGGAAGGATACTGAGTCTCTTGGGCAGGTGCAGAGAAGAGTAACAAAGCTGGTGAAGGGACAAGAAAACAAGATTTATGAAGAGTGGCTAAGGGAATTGGGGCTGATTAGTTTGTAGAAGAGGAGCCTGAGGAGAGACCTCATCAGTCTCTACAATTACATGAAAGGATGTTGCAGGGTGTTGGTCTCTTTTCTCAGGTGACAAATGATAGGACATAAGGCAATGGTCTTAAGTTGTGCCAGGGGAGGTTTATATCAGTCATTAGGAAGAACTTCTTTCATGGAGACGGTGGTCAACCAGTGGAATGGGTTGCCCACATATGTGGACATGGCACTAAGGGGCCTGGTGCAGTGATGTGACTCAGTAGATCGGGTTGATGGTTGAACTTGATGATCTTGAAGGTCTTTTCCAACCTAGAAGGAAAGCAAATCTTTTTCTCCTGCAATGCAGTGCCTTAAGGTACAAAAGCACAGGGAAGGCAGAGAGGGCTGTTAGGCCACTAGATGACACAGATCAGCTGCCCCACCAGAAGGAGACTGCCAACCACCTGTGCACAGCCTGGGAGGATGGTTTTAAGAGTGCTTCTGTAGTGAAGTGCTGCTGCCCAGCACCGCAGGGGTGAGAACCCAACACCAGGGTGTCTCTTCTGTCTTTCAGCAGACTGTTTCTATAACAGTAGCAGAAGTATGGGAGCCAACGTAAGGAGTGGCCTTTTTCCATTTTCTTTCTGTAAGATGAGAGTCTGTAAGCATGGTCCAAGGGAAAAAAATAAAAGAAAAAGACTTGTGGGGTAGAGCTTGTGAGCTTGTGGTCTGGGGTTTGCACTGAGATTTTAAATAGCAGCCAGAGAGAAAAAGCAGAGCTCTGACAGCTAGTTGGGGGAAGAGACCAGATCTAAAAGAGCACCAGGGTAGGAAAGTGAAGTTGTCACAAAGCCAGAATGAATTAAAAAGGAATGAGGCTGAAAGGACTTGAATGGAGAGATTTAATTTGCCTCTTCTTGGATGGAAAAGCAACCTCCTTAAGAAGGAAAACTGTTTTAAAATTGTTTTTTAGCATGTTCTCCCTAGGAGCGGTCCTTTTGAATGGCACAGATTGGTCTGCAGAGGAGTCCCTGCATCTGGAGGGATCTTGGGCTGGGGGAGAGGTGTTCTCACCCTGCCCGTGTCTGCAGGCAGCAAAACTCACTGCTCTGCCAGGAACCCTGCATTTCCCTGGCTCTGGGGGATGCAAGTGCACAGTTATGTGTTCTCTCCTTGCAGCCCTCTCTCGGTTGTTTTTAATTGACTTGTGGATAAATTAAATAAACACATACATTACTGTGTAAAAACTGACTCTGCTTCTTAGCTATCAGTTATCCATTGTGCAGCATCAGAGTTGTAAGTTGGAATTTACTTCCAAACAGAAATAGATAGCTTAATGTCATTAACTATAGTAACTTTTTATAGTATAAACCTGCATTATTTCTACCTGTGCTGTGTTTCCTCTGGGTAAATGTATTGGTACCTTTGTGTCTCAGTATGTTCATGTACTTAAAG
The DNA here is from genome assembly GCA_011074415.1 of Stictonetta naevosa. NCBI lineage: Eukaryota > Metazoa > Chordata > Aves > Anseriformes > Anatidae > Stictonetta > Stictonetta naevosa. Next base: position 129,222,614 of record CM021697.1, read on the forward strand.
CTTTGATTGCTGTCTGAGATTTTATGTTTTCCAGCGCTCTTGGGATAAAATTATGTAGAAATACTGTAGGGGGGAAGAAATAAAAAAAATATTAGAGCCTGAGGTACTAAATCTTTTTCCATATCCAGACACAGAGAAAACAACAGAAAAATTATGCAGAGGGTAAGCAAGCAACTGGTTTTGCAGGCTAATAACTAATAACTAGTTTTTGCTGGTAATTGAACAAAACCCCTCTGGGAGCCCTAAGATGGTTTCTATTCTGTTTCTTACCTGCTCCATCTCTCTTTTCTTCCTGTAGGTGAAATGCTGTGCCCACATGTTTGCAGAATGAAAGTCTGTTGACAGCAGTAAAGGTCAGAAGCGAAGCATAGGTCAGCTTAAATTATACGACAATTATTTGACAGATTTTGAAATGGGATTTGAATATACAAAGGGATACGCTTAGAAAAAAAAAAGTGATCTAGATTCTTACTCAGTAAACGAATCTAGGACTTGTACTTGCTCTACATAAAAATCATTTTTTTTCAAGCATAAAATGTCATATCTTACCTTGAGATATATCTAGATCCTGTCTAATCCTGGGAAATAGAAAGAAAGATCCATGTTTTCTAGGAACCTACAAAGTGAAGATACGAGTGTGATTCCTGAGAGGAGAACACTGATAAAAGCCTCAGCCTGCATGCATACAGTTATGATTTCTGCAAATGAAGAACTGATCCTGATTCTTCGAAATGCCACTCTGCCTGCTCACATGGTTAGCACAGTTAGAAGATGATTTCTTGGCCTGAGGAGAACTGCTAAAAGGAGGTACTCAGTTAGCCACATTGTAATAAATGATTGGCAAACTGTCAAAAATTAGATGTGGATCTGTGGAAAAGAAAGTAAGTGCTACTGTTAGAAATAATGGCCATGCTGCTGTCACAGGACTGAATTTCCTCTCCTTCCTTATGCTTTGGCAGGTGGACATGCACATTGAAAGTCTCCCTCTGATCAAGAATGAAAGCCTCAAGTCCTCTCTTACAGGTTGGTAGAGTTAATAATGAAAGCACAGTCTCCCAAGGAAATTGTGTTACTGTCATCTTTTGTAAGAGAAAGTGATTACTTACCCAAGATGTGAAAACAGAATTCCAGAGAGCATCATTTTCTTTCTCAGCTTTCATGTCACAGTGTGTCTTCTTGAAGCTGGGTGACATTGTAGGGGCAAGGATCTAGCATGACTGGATGAGAAGGCTAGCAAAAGGTCAGGGGTCTAGAGCCTCATAGAGAGACTTGGGCTCCATCCCTGCACTGGAGATTATTTCTATACAGTGTAATGGTCTAATTAGGAAACATATATCCTTGCTTTCTCCGAACCCTAACTGCAACTGTGAGTTCGTACTCTCAGTAACTTACCCTCTTTCTAGTCCAGAGCCTATAGGACAGAAGACTTTTTAGATGTACTGCAGGTTCCTTTCTTTATTTATTAAATTCCTTTTGTTCCTCTCTTGCTAAGGAAATTGGGAGGATAAGGAATAAACAATTAAAAATAAATCTCTCTATAATCATGTAACAGTCAAGAAAATAAGCAAAACACAAACAGCTTGAATAAAAGCTGTGTAGCCAAGCCTTAGCTGTAGGGCTTCCTAAGTCTCCCAGTCCCCCATGCACCCACAATCCCTCTGAGCCTGCCAAGAGCCAATGCTCTCGAGCAGGGAGCTTACCTGCCCCTCTGCCCTCCCACAGTTAGAGATTCCTGGCAGAAAGGCCCCCATGAGTGGGATGTACCAGCACAAGCCTCTCTCCTTGCTCCCCGAGCACTTTTAACCCTGTTCCAAACTATAGGCAAAGAGCTGTGAGGTTGGTGTGAACCATTGACTCAAGGTCGTATGTTGAACAGTCCCTGTGCCCTTTCACAACAGAGGTGATCTATTAGCACTTACATGCAATTCAGTCATGGCACAGCTGCAGGACATAGCAATGCTGCAAGTGACATAAACGAGGCTGGCCCAAACTCCTTCTATCGTGTTACGTTCTCTAGCCCTGGGGCTTGCATTTGCGTTGTGTTACAAAGTCTTTGGCCAGGCTCCCTTCTTCACCGAGGGAGCTAAAGCGCAACTCCCTTACCCTTAACAAAGTCCAAATCAGAATCACATTTCTGAACCATGAGCTGGACTGCTGGCCCCCAGCCCAGCTGCTCTATGGGGAAGCATATCACAGCCTTGGAAACCACCCTGAACATACTGTGGAGTAAGAAAGAGAGAAAAATGGCTTTCGCCTGTCCTGGATGCTCACAGCACTAAGGGGAGAAGGAAGTGCCAGAGCTGGCCTGGGCTCCTGCTGGTGCCTAGATGAAAGGCAGCACGGCTGTTCTCCCACTTCTCAAATATTTGCTCCACTGACTTGGGCTGATTTTCCCCTAGAAGGAGAAATTTAGGGGGTGGAAGCTGAGATCATTTTCTGATAAAGCAAAAACATCTGTTAACCTCGAGTGCTGTCATGTCTGCATCCAGCAGCCAAGAAACCTCCATTTCTGCTCCACATTGTCACTGGGCGATACTTTGATCAGCAGGAAAGGTCTAGGGAAATCAGATTTATGGAGAACAGAGCTTTGCTGGTGTGAATAAGAAGGGCAGCTGCTGAATAAGAAGCTCAGCCCTGAGGTCCCCTGAAAAGCAGGTCCTCTGCTTCGACTGGTTAGTGAATTAGTTGTGCGTGGTGAGTCTTACAGGGAGGACTCAGAGACGGAAAGAGCTTCTGGGAAGTCACTAGCCAGGAAACGGACCAGCAGAGGATGTAGATGGAAAACTAATGTCTTCTAACAGTTACTTTAAATTATGACATCTGTGGCTTTTTTTTTGGTGTGTATTGTGATGCTGGCTGTCACTACATGGAAGTTGTGCGTTGTGAAAGAGAGCTTTTGAGTAAAGAAAAAATTATTATTTTTTTTTTCATTGTGGAATTGTCCATGAAATCCTATATATAGGGATTCAAACTGAGGCTTATTTATCTTAAATTAACACTAAAAAGGAAAAATGTTCATTTGGATTGTCTGTAATTGAAATATCAGGTGACACTATCTCAGACATAAGCAGTGAACTCTCAGGACTCAGACAATTGACACCCTGACTTCCCTTTCTTGCTTGTGAGAAGGATGGTCAGCCTTAAAACTTGCTTTGATATTTAATTTTACATAAGTTTGTTCCTGAATCTTACCTCTGAATGGCATGAGGTGGTATTCATTTTTCATGGTCTAGGACATTGATACTTCCCTGAGTATCGCATATCAGAAACATTTGTAATTGATGCCTGCCTGTATATATATGGTTATTGAGGCCTGAGAGAAAACATTTAATAATTCATTTTTATTAAATCATAGATAATGTGTTCTGAATAGAAAACTGAAACACTTTGCAGTGAGATCTCTGCTATCTAACAAACCTACAATGATGTCAGGATTTTCTACTGAACATTGCTGTCATTATATAGTTACTGCTCTTTCAAGGTCTTTCAAATATATCTCAACAGCAATGCTAAAAGCTGTGGTTTTGCAAATGCAGAATGCAGTTATTATTCAAGAGATTTGACCGACTTTGGAAGCTTTCCTTGCAATTTGCTGTAATTATGTGACTGCAAGAGGTGCTGTTAAACATTTTAAGGGTCAATGAGAGAGAATTTAATTATATCATGCTGACAGTTCTTTGCTTTCCACACGTAAAGTATTAAGTGTCAAAATCCTTGAACTGATTAGTAGAAAATCAAGATTAATGTCTTACCATACTGTAAAGAGAAGGAAATGTGGGCACTGTTAGAAAAAAAAAAAAAAAAAAAAAAAAAAGAACCCTGATAAACTCGACAGCTATAATCCTTTTGTGGGAAGGACTATGGTAACAAAGTATGACATTTTGGCTTTGTTAATGAAAAAAAGCCTTATGAAATAAACCAAAACTCAGATGTTTGATCGCTCAAGAGTGACATCATACAGGCATTAGCTGCCTCCACATATCCTAGCCTTACATATGCAGGACTTGCTGTGGAGGAGGGTAGCTGAAAACAGCTGCTTTGCCTCAAGTACTCCAGATAGCAGCTTCTCAAAACAATCTGCTGGTGAGCAGGGAACTTGTTGTGACTAAGTCATTTTTAGAGGATGTTTCATCTATTTGTCTAATTTTGAAAGCTCTTCTTTCTTTGGGATTTTCTAATGCAAGAATCATGAAAGACAGATAATATTAATGTTGTTTGCATTATGAATTATTGTTGCTTTAACACATGATTTTACAATTTGTATGTGTGTGTTTATCTGCTTTGTACTGTGTTGAACACAGATGGGTTGACTTTGTGTCCAGAGCTCTTGGATATGTCATGCAAATAATTAACAATAGTGCCACCCACTAAGAAATTTCAGTGTCCTATATATTGCAAATCACTGTCATGAGGGCAGTGGGATGGGCAGAAGGATAAAATGACTTGCTGAGGGTCATTCAATTAAATGTTTAAATTAAGCCTGCAATCCGAGACTCCTGACCTCCAAACCCTTTTTTTTCTCTAATGGACTTTTTGGTTATACCACATGACTCATGAGCACAGTAGGAAAAAAAAAAAAAAAAGACACCGTGTAGCTTCCATTCCTATACATCTGTGTTAAAAAGAAAAATAAGAAATATGATGGAGCTGAGTCACCAAAGATTTCTGCACATCTGAGAGAATTCTTGACAAACTCTTAGGAATGCATTCTATAATGGTTAGAAGTATCCCATTTTGACATCCTTTCATGTATGCGAAAAATATGAAAATGGAAAATAGATGAGTTATGTTTCGGATCACATACTAGATAGTGAAGATAAATATGTTACACTTACAAACTCACTGAAAACATAACTCAAAATCATGAGGTAAAAATGGTGGTCTTCTCTGTCACTTTCAGAAGAGCTAACCAAAACTTGTACTATTTCCTGATTTTCTCTTTTCACTTATGATCTTTTTCCAAAGCTTTTTAGCGTGCACCTGCCATTGGTGCACACTGGACATATTGATTTGTAACTACTTTTTCATGTCCCCATGGTATTTTACTTACAATATTTTCTACAATCACACAATGAAAATGTATATAATTTGGGGGAAATAATGAAGCTGACCTTCCTAGATTTCCTAATGCACTGCTGCAAAAGACCATAAAAATTATGATGATAAATACAAACTCAGAATTTCTTAGCCAAGATTTTATTATGAAAATGTATCAAATTCCACTGATATTCAGCTGTGTAATTGCTTTGTTGAAACTATGAGATAGAGCAGGTGACTGGGAACAGAAATGGTTCCATTTGCCTCATTTGTATGTATGTTTACACAGGAAAATACTCTTGATTTGTATACAAAAATTATACAAAAGGTCAGACACCCCCAGAGTCCATATACAAGGGTAGAAAACTGCAACAGCATAAAATAGAGCTATATGTATATATATTTAAATGTAAATCTCTAGTCCTAAAACCAGAAAACCTTCTAAAAATATAGAATTTCAGCAATATCTTTAGGCATTTTCATGTTTACCTCCTAAAAAACATTATTCCGTCATTAAAATCAATATGGCAATTAACATTTTCCCATAAACTTCTGCTCTTTTCTGGTATTTGCCTGCCAGACATTTAAACCTGATTTAGCCACCACATTTGGGACTGCAGAGGAAGAAAACAGGAGTTGTAGGAAGCAACCCACCAGTGACCTATCAGGTTTCGATGAAACTGCTGTGTGAGATTAAGCAGGGAGATTGCAAAAAGGAGAATGGAAAAATCTATGCATCTTTGTGTCGTGAGGCAATGTCTAATAGTTAATTCAAGCCTCCGTAGACTTATATATGGCTTGTCGCACCGAGAATTGAGATTTCTCTGTCTATCTGAATCACACAGCTTTTGAGGGGATGAGAGGATTTCTGATATTTATAGCTGACTTGATAACAACAGCCTTAGTGTGTTCTGCTATTGCCTTGGTTTCACAATAAATATGTAGGTGGTGGGTGGGTATTTCCAGTCAGTGGTGTCTATGCTGTGTTTAGCAATAGCCACGTAGCTGTAAAAATAACCGAGCCAGACTTTCCTGACAGCTCTCTTCCCTTTATGCTGAAAGCAAGGCAAAACATATTCATTGTACTTCCTACACCCTAGGCATAATTTTAGAGACTTTCTTTTTTAATGTCACACACCTTGGTTTCCTTTCACACACAATCCCCTATCCAGAAAAGACTAGATGCATAATAAAATCATTAGACAAAGCCACAGGTGATGTCAAGTCTGGAAATAAATAGCTATCACACTCCTGGTAAGGTGCTCTTTGGCCTTTGTTACTGCAAAAACAGCCTCATCTCCCTTGTTTTTTGTCATGACTTACAGATCTGCCTTCACTCACAGGGACTCACACCTCCCATAGTGTTCTCTCTTCATCTTTTAGATAATTCTGATGAGTTGTCGTTTTGAATCAGAACTCAATGTCTGTCTCAAGGAAATTACAGATGCTCTTGAATGGGTTTTGATTGTTAACCTCTGGATACAGTCCTAGGTTTGTTGTCTGACTTTGAAATAAACAGAAATAAAGCAGTACACACCCTCTCAAAAACTCAACATTGCTTTGGCGTTGCCAGTTGGACTGGAAAGGGCACAAGAAACCAGCCCAGGGTTATGGCAGTTGTAACTTCAGTCTGCAACAGTAATGTTCAGTAGCAAGTAACATATACTAAAGAGATAATTTTTATTTTTTTTTCTGCTGATGATATCAAAGTTGGCATGAAATCTCACTATTCGGGGTCTGTGTCTGTTGTGATTTAACCTATCTTCAGATCGGGGAATGGTAGGTGCAGAGAGAAGAGATTTACTAGACCAGTTGGCATATCTCTGTGCCAGCACAGGCATGCTCCCCACTGCACATTTTCTGGTGTTGTCTAATTTTAAATGTGTTTTCTACCAATTCCTTAGGCTACTTTTCCTTACTTAGAGTTGCTCTTACTGTCAGGTGGTTTTTCCATATGTTCAAGTGTTTGCTTTTTCAATCCCATCCTACTATTCCTAATAAACTCCCTCATACCATGTTTAATAACTTCTCTTCTTACTACCTCCAAGTACACACGGACAGATATGTTTCCCTGTAGTCAGAACTTAATCAACTTCCACATACTGAAGACATTACTACCTTCCAGGGTCTTGCATGCAGAACAGCTGGCCCTGCGTCTATGTATTTTTCTGGAAGAAGCCAGTTCTTGCACACATTTGTGACCTGGCAGAGCTGCTGAAGGGTGCTACAGGCAGAAGAGTGGGCCAGGGGACATCCATCCTACTAGAAGGGAGGCATGGAGACAGAGAAAGAGGGCATTTTTTCTTCTAGCATCCAGAGAAGAGCAGAGACATTAGTCCTCAAAGTTATTCTTCCTTATGACTTCCCATCTAGATACTGAAGCACTGGGCCATTAGATATGAGGGATGCTAACTCCTCCATTTTGCCCATAAAGGGCAAAATTAATTTTAGGCAGATCATACCAAATTTTAGGCATAAAAATCATGCCATATCAGATCATACCATAATTTTAGGCCGATCATACCAAAAAAAGAGCTCCCAGAGATATCTGTGACAGGTTCTGTATTCATCAGAACAAACATTTTGATGTTTTGGGACAAGAGTATGTCCCAGTGACATAAGACAACTCCTTAGTATTGGGATTTTCTACTAGTAGCTTCAAGTAGCTCAGCATCCTCAAATAGGTCAGCATCCAGGGCTATATGTATCTCCTGCTTGGGTGCCTGCGCATTTCACAGGAATTCTTATTGCTGCAGCTGTTTGACTTTTCAGGATTCAACTCTGCAACCTTGATACCAAAAATAAATTCATAACTGCCCTTGTGCCTCCCAGCTGAATGTCCTAATCATTATGCTACAAAGTGACACTGTCACTGTGTTTCTTCATGCTTCCTCTTGCAGTGTGCTTAAAGGGATTTTTATGCACAGCTTGAGTGCGGAGCCTGATGATTGCTCCCTCCTCAGGCTTCATGGCCATTTTGGGTCTGAATCCCTCCATGTTAGGAGACTTTCAGTGCTCCCACACTCAGGGATTATTTCTGTCCAGGAGTGTGCTCAACAGAAACTTTCTGTCTTTATATCCTCTATGGGCTGTGCTTAATGAAAAAATACCTTGCATTTACCTTTAGCAGAGGCTTCTGTTTTCTAAGGAGTTTTTTCTCATAATAAAAGGCACTTAAACACCAGCATGCAGGACTGAGGACAGCATTTTCCTGTAATTGCCTCCCTACTCACAGGATTGGATTTTCCATAATTGTGCTTGAATCTACCTATTTTTTCCTTGTGTTATGGAGGGAGGTCTCAGTGCTTTGCTCTCTGTTGTCACTTCCACTGGGACACAAAGCACTGAAGTCCACCTGAATGTTGATATTGGACATTTCTGTCAAGTGGCTTGGTTCACTGCAGAGAAAACAGTTTTATTTGAGTTTAAATGTATCAAGTCTGCATTTATATCAGGGAATATAAATAAGAGTTACATCCCTATTTTTCTTTTGTGAATACAAAAGTGTCAGAAAATGAAAGCAGATGAAGCAAAATACATTATTATTATTATTATTATTATTATTACAAATTTTTACATATTTTTTAGATCCCAATTTAACTGTCCAGTTACCCTGTACTTCAGGTTGTCATGTCTCCCAGGTAACAACCATGTCCTCTTTCTGTTTTCTAGCACACTGGAAGATGATAGTGTATTTTTAGGCAATAACTATAGCAAAAGGATAAATTAAGAAACATATTCAAAAAATAGGAGAAAAGGCCTAACTAGATGTCATTGTGTTAAAAACACTTCCATTCATGACATCTTCCTGGAGCTGATTATTTTTCTAGCATAACACTAAGTAAAATGAAAATAAATTGTAACCACTTGCATTGTTTTGTAGTCCAGAATGTAACTTAGAAAAACAATGTGGGATCACAATCAAAATTACCAAAGAAGATGAAGTGTCACCAGACCTAATCCATCACCTATTCATCTAGCAGTAAAATTATGCCTTGTGTGTATTTACTACTCTTCTTTTCAAATCCTGTGTATTAATACAGAATACGTTTCTTTTAAATAATTAAAGAAATATTGAGCTGGGTTTCATTGGAGAGGTTTTGTTGCATTGGAGAGAATAATAACAACCATACCCATTTCTATCCTTATGATAGAATTGAAATATTCTGAGGGTGGAGGAAATGTCTGGAAGCTGTTTAATGTAGCCTGGACTTCTTTTTTTTCATTTAAACTGAAGGTTGATCTGTGCAGTCATGAATGAGAACAATTGTGGCTTTAAAAAGAATGCAGTTGGGAAGGTTGGCTCTTACTGGCAGTTTGTGCAGGGTCTGTGCTTCCAGCATGCTGTCAGAAGCAAGTCTGGAGTGACTGAGGAGCTGGACCAGCTCCTTGGTGTTGCGTAAATGCAGATTTGGTCTTCCAGTGCACAGACTGTGATAATGGCACCAGCCCAGCAATAATCGAAGACAGACAGGAAAGAAAGAGAAGGGAGTCTCCTCTAAAAAGGGCACTATAAAAATTGAATTATAAACCAGAATGCACGGATTCCACTTGGCTGCATGGAAAAGCCCACTGTTTCTCTGTTGTTGTAGTCAGGTTTTAATTAAATGTAGGTTCTGGTTATAAATTTTATGGCAACTGCATCTGGATGGTTTCTTAACACTTAGGTAAATGACTAAAGGTATGGCTTTCCCAAAGTTGCAGAAGGAAAGTTTTGTATAGTATTTTCTCTTGGCTGATTTGAAGCTTCTGTAAAACCAAGAATTAAAAATAAATCTTCAGAAATTTACTGACTTTTGCTGACCAAAACTAAGGTTAAATCTATACAATCGTGTAATGTCTGTCTTAATGGAAAGTCACAAATGTGTAGGAAATAGTTCCCATAATAGGGAAGCAAAAAATATTGGCCCAGTCAAAGAACATTCAAATGCACTACAGTAATATCCTGAAGAAGAAAGGCTGGCAGGCGGAATTGTTAGCATTTTATTATTATCTACATTACCATCGCCTCCCAGTGAGACCCCATTGTGCCAGACTTGCTTAAGCCTGTTCCTGAGTAATGGTGACCTGCTCTCCACCTGCCTCTTTTCCAAAATAGTGTTCTGTAAGAAGGGCAACATAAAAAATATGAAATGTAAATTAAACAAATATTTACCAGACTCGTCCATGTCTTTTTTTTTTTTTTTCCTTTAACAGAAATGACCACCTGTGATGAATATATATTGAAAGGGAATAAAGGTAGTCATTGTAGGCAAATCAAGCCTACACAAAAGGTGTTATTTCTGAACAGAAGGGATGTCTACATAAGCTAAACATGTTACAAGGTATTGGGAATTTCCTTTCTCATCTTGACCTTTTATATGGGGTCTTACACTCAGTATTCAGTAACCTATTCTTGGTGATGCTCTTCTCCCAAAGTATACTTTAATGTTATAGAGTTTTTCACACGGTACTGCAGAAGTCAATAGTTATGATATGTCAGGTTGTCATAAGCATGAGGCCATTGTCCAGAGTGTGCAGTGAACAATCTTTCTCTCCTAACAAGACAGCTTTATCTCAGAACAAGATTCTGAAACTCCCACTTACCTTGTAAATTCCTTAAATGCAGTTACATGATGTTTAGGTTTCTATAAAGAACCAGTCATGTACTGCAGGCCTTAAAAATCCTTTTGTCCTGTGGGTTGAACTCGTTAAATAACATGAAAATATCTGAAATACCTTAATTTCATTATGGGATTTCCAGAATTTTACCATATGGAGGAGTGTACTTGTCAGAGAAGAAACAACAAAATCTGTGATGGTACTACATTAAGTAAACAGAATAGCTTAGTCAATCATTTTATTAGCTCTTAATATGGAAATGTTCAATGAAATTAAATCCTGTTATTAGTCATGTTTGTTTTCCTTGCAATGCAGCTACAAGACTTGGTTAGACCCTATTCTGTTATGTTTCATACAAAGATGGACTCACCCTAAACGGCACGCAGCCTCTATGAATAATGCACAGATGAGCAAGCCGCAAAAAGGGAATAAATAAATATGGAAAAACTAATGGAGAAAACAAATGGACTATATAGAGAAGGCCAATTCTTTACAGGCATTAACTTTGATTCCTTGCCTGTCATTATCTATTACTGATAGACTCAGTCACGGATTACAGAGAAGTACTTTGTTTAGACGTTTTTGTAATTTGATTCCTGATGTTTGTCTGATCTTGGCTGAATGGTAGACAAGTATGTAATGCATAAAGTTTCTAAAAGCTTGGTCAAGATATTAGGAATGAGTTACACAGGGCACAAATCTTATGGTAAGAAGATTATTGTAGTTGACTTCACTAGATCCCTTGCAGCTGTGGTCCAGTGACCAATTAGGATTATTTAACTCATTCCATCTTTCAGCAATGGGACAGAAGCAAGCAGTACAGGTGTCGTTTACCTTAGGGCTTGCCTAGGTACTTGCACTCTGTTCAGAAAATGTGGCCTCTGGCCCTGACAGAGGGCTGTCAATTGTAAATATTTGTAAATATTCAACTGCATATTGAAAAGCAGTAAATGTAGCGTAGTCAAATCTATGATATAACTATGCAGATTACCTGGCACTTGTAGTGATAGTACTTCACCAGGAGTCTATAAACATGGCCACTAAATATTAACAAGAAGCTGCAATTCTATCTTACAGACTTTCCTCTCTTTATAAACACTTCTGAATTAAAGAAAACTTTGCATATTTGCATTTTAGAGCACACAAAGACATCTGCATCTCATAGTCCCACCCACTCCAAAATAGCTATTAATTAATTGAAGCATTGTATAGCATTTTTCCACAAAATTTGTGCCAAGTTCCCTTTTGATCTATTTAGTATTTCTCACGTACATTGCTGACTCTGATTAAAAAAAAAAAAAAAAAAGAAAACAACGAGGAGGGGGTGGTTATAAATAACACAGAATCTGAAGTGGAAAAAGCTTTAAAAGGTTTTAGGAAATTTAGTAAAAAAATTAGTAAAATTAGTCTTATAGTAAAATTAATGATAAGAAAACTATTTATAATAATTTATAAGCAAATAACTAGATTTATTGTGCCTCAGCTCAAGGACTGCTGAAGACATTAAAGAAAAAAAATATATATATGTATCAATGCCTTTGGCTTAATTCCCTTCTGAAATACTGTGCAATTCTTTGAAGAAAATTCCCTTGCCTTGCCATGCATTGCCATGCTTCAGCTTTGCCATTGCCTTTTATAGAGATATCATTAACATCTGTTAAGTACCAGCTCTAAGTCAATGGAGAAAATGTAAAAGGGAGAAAAATCAGAGGAGGAAAAAAGAATCAGAAAGAAAGGCTGAAGCCTTTCAACACCAGCATATAGTTTTTACAAGAGCTATGCTTGGACTGAGGCTATGACCTCATCAGCATCCTTCATAGGCTTAGTCCCCTGATCCTGGGGATCTCTTGGAGGTTTTGAAGTACCTGCCTATACAAAACAGGCTTCTGGGAAATGGTACATACCGATATTTTTTTCCAGGATGGAGCTAAGGTCCCCTGTCTATATCCAGGAACTGAAGAGGACTGTCAAATACCTATGAACTGATTAAGAAATTTAAACTGCTTTTGTTATTAAATGAACATTTTTGCTCTGTATTGAGCCCAGAAGATGAGGACAATTCAACAGTTTTGCTAGGTTTTGTTTGTTTTGTTTTGTTTATAAAAAACAAAGAGAAACTCTCTTTTCATTTGAAAAATACAAATAAATTCAAATAATGTAAACTGCAACCTCTGCCACTAAATTTAGGAATGTTATGTAGTGCATTAAAAATGAAAACCTTTTTCCAACAGAGATCGATATTTTATACGAACATTAAAATAGGTGTGGTTTTACTGCTTTCCTCTGCTTTAACAGTACAATAGACCCCCAAGCATAACAGAGAAGGGTAAGTCAGAGTGATGTCTGCTTTATGTTGCTGAAATAGTTACCAAGAATAGTAATGAATGTGATCTCAGCAGATTCATTATAAAGGATATTCTAACAAATTTTCTCTTTTGAATAGCTGGCTGGCAGATGAGCATGGCTACAGAAAGAGGAAAGCTAGAGGAATGAATATATAATGGTGTCCATTGTTTGGATATTGTTGCTAACAATATGCTCATGCCTGTTTTGTATGAAGCCTCCCAGAAAGCAGTATTTTAGTAGAATGCAATGTATTTCTTTACCTTGTGTTGTTCCTTTCTTGAAAGTAAGAGAAAAAACAAGACCTTCAAAAGAATAACAAATGGAGTGAGAACCTTTATAATCTTCAATATCCAGATATATTCATACAGTTACTTTGAGGTTTATTTTTTTAAATTATTTTTTTATTTTATTTTGTTTTCTGAGAGTGTTCCTTGGAATATTGCTTGAAGCCCTTCCACTCAAAATTTCTGAACTGCCATGCTGCAGTAATTTTCTTCTTTTACTTATGACCATCTTCCTGGAAAAGGAATCTTCATTTTCTATCTGTCTCAGCTTTCTTAGTTTTAAAGAAAAAACTAATGGATCTCTTTCTTTTGAATTCAGTTAGTAAAGCCATTAAAATTTCTCATAAATCTTGTAGAAAAGCTACATGAATAAGAGAAGGAGAAGGCTGCTGCTTTAAATAAAATTTATAAATTAGTTAAGACTGTTTTCCATTTGCACAAGAGTTTTTTATCTGTGTTCACTGACCAAGTTCCCTGCTATTGTAAATGTTCTGCACCTCACTGAAGACAGTGAAGTGCTCCCAGTTGAGTTCACTCAAAATTAACCCTTCCTGAAACCTTCATTTATAAGGATGAAATTAAGAGAACTGTCAAGGCATTTTGTACTTTAAATCTTTCTTAGGCCTTCTTGACATAGTTAGAGGGAAGTTCATCATTAAGCCCATGATTATTTGCAAGATCATAGTCAAGTCTTCATTACCTAGAGTTGGTTAATATGGGTTTTGAATTATACATGCAGACACCCTTCACTTCATATGTCTACACAAAGCAACACAGCTTTCAAAGAGTTCCTGTGACATGTGGATTCCCAGGATCAAGCCACCTTCAGCTCAGAGCTTCATGCCACCACTGATGCAAACACTCATTCCCTGTCTCTTTCCCTGTTCTTCTAGACCAGTTTACACTTGTTTTGTGTTAGTTCTTGTTTTGTATTATTCGGGTTGCCTGTGGCAATTGGATATTAGGACATTTAAAGCAATCCCATGTCTACCTTAGTTTCTTCTGAAAGCACACCATATTCCTACAGTACAGGCAGAACAATTTTTCTCCGAAACTTATTCATCCATGGCCAGACCTGTAGACCTACCTCAGGGAAGATGTTCATAGAAACACAAAAACACTAGTGTTTTTCTATGTAAAGATGTACGACAGTTTCAGCTGCTCTTATGTGTGTGGTTAAGGATCAACAGCATTTATACTGAAATCAGATTAAATAAAATTTTGCTGATTTTTTATTCTTCAGGAAAAACTAAAATTTAGTATTCCGGGTTAAAAAAGTTTGTGGATAGACAGACTTTATGACAGTTTTGCTATTTGGAACTGACTTAGTTTAAAATTATTTTTTATGTTTTGCTTTACAGAGCATTTCTTGAATTTTTTTTTTCATATTGGCTTTCTTCAGCAACATATTTTATATCCTGAAGAAGTTTTTGCATTCAAATAATTTATTAAAATGGACTGGAGATGGTTTGTTTATCCTCAAAATTTTAAACCATGATTTTTGTTTTCTCTCTCTCTGTTTTTAGAAGGATCAGTATCTCAGAAAATATATGGGGGAAAGGATAAAGGATACAGATGTTGGAGTTTTTGCCTAACCCATTGCTAAGAGCAGGGAAGTAGGCCAAAATAAAATGAGAACATAACTTACCATTTTTCTGTTCTGGCCTAGGACCACCATGGCAGTGTGAGAAACCAGGTATGATTCAGAGGTAGTATTTTTGAAGGAAAATAAATGGTAGACTAGATTAAAGTATACAACTGATATCACTTGGTTTCCTACTAACTTTTTACAGACCAAATTAAAAGCCCTAGAAATCAAAGGAGAAGATAAGAGACAAAGCCACTGGCTGGCATTCATCCCAGGGACACTGCCATACATAACTGGATTTCAGTAGTCTTCCTTTTTTTTGAAAATTGAGGATATAAAAACAAAAAGCTTTTTCCCATCCTAGAACCTTTCTTGAACATTTTAGCAGTCTACAGTTATCTGTTTTCATCTCTTCTGAGCATAGCTATATGAACTGTTAGATATACAGCAGCTAAAATCTTCAAGACACAATTAAACCCTACGTGAGGTATTTTATAAAAAAGACCTTTGGACACAATCATTTCATTAAGGTTGTATAAGCAAACTTCCTATAGATGCACATGGCTAAATATTGTTGGTTTCAATGCAGTTCCATTGCTCTTTTTTTTAACCCTTCAAACAACTCTTCCATTGCCAAATTAAAAAAAATAAATAAATAAATACCTGGCCTGTCTTTTGTTATATCCTGTAAATACATGACTATTTCTAACTGTTTACATAACTACTTTTCAGTGCTTTGTTTGTTTTTTGATTAGTGGGATTGTCTGTGTGAATTCACATTAAAAATAACTGAATGATGATATTCAGATCATTCAGAATGATCAACTGAAGTCTGATGATATTTAATGTGAAATCACTGACACCAGTTAACGTTTAAAATACAAACTTTATAAACTCAGTACAGGAATGAAGTATATTGCCTGACCTATGATGATAGATAGCCAAGATTATCATATGGGTTTTGCCTTTTTTTTTTTTTTAGTGTAGGAAACTGCATTATCAGTTTCCTGTTTACGTGCTTTTGTGCTCTGCTATATCTTTTATGAAGAAATTATAAATTCAGGCAGAAAAGAAAATAAAAAGGAAAAAAGAATTTCACACACAGATGTTGAAAAATAGCCCTAGGTATGTGCTGCAGGACAGTTTATGGGCTGTCATTGTGGTTTAAGTTTTCTATGACAATATTAGTGGTTTCCTGGCCTATTGCAAAGATGAGAACTACAACAGGAAAACTTCGACACACAAAAGCATACAAGTGCGCTATCAACCAAGCAATCCTCTTTCTGTAGTTTTTTCAAAAGAAATCTCACAACTTTTTAAACTGGGATATGTCTCAGTTGATTATAAATGCAGCTGAAATGTAAATACATCAGAATTTCTTTTGTAAAAGACATCCTTTTTCAGGATTAAGAATTCATGAAGAATTATATTTTGTAATAGATTAATTAAAGAGATATCACAGAAGCGTCCCCAGAATACTAAAAGGTATCAAACTAGATATAGACATTATTTATCAGAAATCATAATAGCAGAAAATAGAATTTTAATTATTTTTTTAGAGATTATTTTAATTAATTTGCTACATAGGAGGAAACTTAAAAAGAAAGCTTATAAATTCATGAAAGAACATAGGAAGACCAAGTACCAAAAAAAAAAAAAAAACAAAGAGATTTGAAAGACTAAATGGATGAAGAGGGCAGCTGTGACAAACTTGCGCATTATTTAGCAAGTGGTCATGGGCTCTGTGGTCAGTTAATTGACAGAGCAAGATTGATGCAGCCAACAAAAGAACAAAATATATAAACATCAAAAGACTTAGTTAAATTCAGGTACATACACCACAGATTTTCTACATTTGTTGAAATTTGTTCAGTTTCTTGAAAAATACAATGAATGTAGTGAAAGTAGATGATGTGTTCTCTCTTGAAAAGGTGTTAAAAAAAAAAAAAAAAAGCTTCTGGAAAAACAGAAAGCATCTGGTTTGATCTTAAACTGGACAGTATAAATTTTCCTGGAAAGTTTAGGCATGTTGATGAATTATCTGTCTGGAAAATATATCACCACTGATTCTTATAAATAATCACTCTTTGCTTTTACAGTTTGGGATGTTTTCACATGAAAAGGTTTATTATATATGGAGAAATGGCAACACCCACATAGCCAGTAATTTGCCAAATGGATTGAGCCTTCAAACTATGGGAACCATATTCATATACATAGCTGATAAATGAAAATCATGTGCCTATACTGAATCCTCTTATAAAAACAGGGAGAACTCATATGGACCATTTTTCTTAGTGATTTTGTGTTCCAGCAGTTCTGTGTGTTGAGTCAGTGACACTCTACTACACCTTAAGGGATCTGGAATTTGTCTGGGAAGAGAAAGCTGCTTAGTAAGAAACTGATTGCCTTGTTGAGCCATAAGTACTGAGGACAAAGTATTATTAGTTGCATCATATCTTTCTAGCAATTTTTCACCCACAAATTCTAAACCACCAAAAAGATTATTCTCTGATACTTGCTTGCATTTTTTTTCCCTACTAAATCCTACTTCTTCTCTTTCTAATTTATAGTGGTACTGGGCGTTTTTGATTTTTACTGAAAAGATAAAAAAGGGAAAAGTTTTTAATTTCCAAATTTATATGTCTGTATCTGCAGATGTAAAAATGTGATCTGCAAGTGTAAGATGGTATATTAAAGTGACATTTGCATCTTTTTACTTGTCTAAGATTTGAGCTTAGGATTCTTGAGTTCATTTATAGTTCACTTATGAAGACATCACTAACATCCAAAACACATCAAGGAACTGAATGACTTAGCTTAGCATTTAGAGAGGTTAATCTCTTGAAAGGTTTCCATGTGGATTTGGTATCTATATGAAAACAAAATGGATGAAACAAACAAACAAAAAAAAATAGCTAAAAATACACTTTTATATATTTTGGATCTATAATTATGTTTGTAGCTCAGACTTAATTCTATGACAAGTTGACATCATGAACTTGACTTGTAAACAAACAAACAAACAAACAAACAAACAAAACTATTTTTGGACAGTAAACGTGTTTCAGGTTTTACTTAGAAAAAAAAAAAAAAGATAAGACTACAGAACCACGAGACAATATTCTTTTGCTCTAATAAATTACTGCTGACAGAAACAATCTTTTGATTTTTTAATAAAAAAAAAAAAAAAAAAAAAAAAAAAAAAAAGACATACCAGAAAATGGATTTTTCAGGCAAATCCTGTCCTGTTACTAAATTTCTGAATTGAACGATCCTAGACATAAACAGGAGAAATGTGGAAACTCAGAAAATCTTCAACACATTGCAAAACAAATAAATAGAAGAAAAGAAACAGAAAACAACAGAAGCCAGCAGTCACACTGTCTTTTCCAATACTCTTCTCCTTCAGCCTCAGAACTGAATAAAAATCTGATAAAGAAATCATTCAATAAACAGCCTTTGCTGAGTTGGTTTGTGAAGAACTCCACCACCAAACAACAGGGTTACTTTCACTGTCTAACTCAGACTATATCTTGTATGACAATGAAACAGTTAAAGTAAATTTCTAATGAACAGCATGAATTTCAAGTATCTCCCTTCTCTTTTAATGACAAGTTGGCTTACTGATTTCTTTTCCAATCTGGATACAGGTTTGGACTCAGTGCCTGGACTGAGGAAAATTGCAGCAGCAGCAGTTGTTCATTTATTTATGTTGTATTTCTTGTTTCTCCTTTTTATTTGTGATCATGCTTACCCCTTTCTCTTCCAACTTTGTCTGCAAGTACACAGTTAACTAGTTCAAAGGGGAGAATAGATTACCTGACTTAATTAATCCATTTGTTGTTCTGTCTTGCTTTATTTATGAGCATTCTATTTCTTGCTTTTATTTTTTTATGTCAGAAACCTCAAGCTATTTTCACCTCAGCCTCAGGAATTTAATTAAAATTAATTAATTAATATTCAGGAATAAATAAAAAAAGTGTTTGCTTCTTGGAAACTTCAACTTTCTCTTAAACCTGTTACTTGGTGATGACTTGGAACAAGAGAACCTAGCAGAGGTCTGCCTTTCTGGCAGAGGTCTGACAGATCACTATTTTGTAAGATGATCTTCTGCACAAAATTGTAAGATGTTCCAGCTGGCTTTTTTTGTATCTAAACAGAAAGGCAAAGGAGTGAGTCTGAGAACAGTCATGCAGTTTCCAAGCCTTACACATATTAATGGCAAGCATTTGGCTGTGCCTGCATGTCAGTTTTCCTGGTACTTTTCATACCTGCCAATGATTATTTTAGATCATTCCCATGTCTCTACAAGCCTTGTGAATATTACAGAGAGCTTTCAGAGCACTGGGGTAGATCACCAAGGAAGGCTGAGGAGTTTCTAGATTTAAGAAGTTATGCAGACACAATAAAGGTGAAGGAAGTTGCTAATGTTGCTGAAGGAGGCAGAGGGTTCTCAGGATGACCTGAAGGTCTCTCCAGCACAGTTTACTATTATTTCATGATATGTCTGGCTATCTGGCAGCATGCTAAATGTATTGGAGTCTGTCTTCTGGAAAGAGGACAAAGCGTTCTTTTAGTGCAGTCCGTGAATTCACAAAGTGGATCTTGATGAACCTGGATTAAACTTAACACAAAACTGTAAACAGACACTAGGCATTTCAATTCCCTACAGATAAGGGTATTTGTAAGGAAAGCCAGAGCTGCACATTGTGCAAATTAATGAGTTAGGCTAGAGTAAGCCTAGGCAGTGCTTGGATGAGAATTAACCTAGAAAAATGCTTAGAAAGGTGATTTCACTTCTTCATCATAGGCTTCTGCTTTCAACAATCTTCTGCACTGCTATAAGGTTGTCTGACATATCTGGCACTTTACACCATAGAGCCTGTGCAATAAAAATTGACTAAGCAGGAATAATTAGATTACCTTCCAAAAAAAAAAAAAAAAAGTTGAATTGTATTAAAAATATAAAATATTTCAGAAATATAAATATTTTGTGTTGTACTTTGTGAAGAATAAAGTGATCTTCACTGTTCTCCCTCATCCTTTCAGACAGTGATAGAATGAGGTTGTCACTACTGTGTGGAGGTGTTGTATACCACCAGTTGTGGCATATCAATGCACAAGGCTCATAAAATCTTTTGCAGCTTTCAAATGCCAATATGTCAGGAGGGATTTGGTTTTCCTTTTGAATTGATTTTTTTTTAAAAAAAAGTATATACTTCTAAGAGCTAGATAAGAGAATAAGAGAGGGACCTAAATGTCATGGAAAAAAAATGAAAAATGAAAAAATAAAAATATATATGCCTTATCTGTCAGCATATTTGAAACCCCAGCTGTATGCATTCCTTATAGCAGAGGTAGATACTAGATTAATATAATTATATATGTATACAAATATAAACACATGCATATATATATCCTACCTAAATACGGAACCAATGTGCTTTCTTCCCAAACTGGATCCTGCCAAACTTAAATTAAATAATAATAAATCAAAGTTTTTCCTTAAGTTAAATTCTAAAATTACATTTTCATTCTAAGCTTGCTGAATTGGAAGTGTCAGCAGCACAACCCTCCCAAGACTGCACCAGCAACTCTGCAGAAGTGTTTTCCCTAAAATATGATAATTGTGAAGTTCACTGTTTATGAATTTTGGTCTTTATCTGACAAGTATGGTAATATACAAGAATTGCTTGGCATAAGCTGTTGCTTCCCTGTGGCAGCTACTACTGTGATCTCAACAACCATGTGATTTTCAGAACCAGTGAAAGTGACAACGTGCAACAGGAGTACATTTTGTTGTTTCAAAGGTGATATATCTAGCACAGGTATGAGTGGGCTTGATGGGATTTTCCTTGCACTCCAGCTTGTGGTAGATGATAGCGATATAACTGTTTCTTCTCAACTTCATTTGTATTATAAATGATTTAACACAGGCTGTGATATGGTGTTAGCTGGGTGGGCCATGGTACACAGATATCTGAGGCAATGTTCTTCTGTTAAAAGTTGTGGAAATGGCATCGTCTTAGAAATGTACCTGGCACCAATTCTCTTAAAATGCCTGTTAAGGATTTATATGTATATTCTGCTCTGTAATACAGTGCAGGTCTTAAAGTTACTTGGTGAAAATGGCAAAGAAATAGCTAATAGAAAATCCATCCAGAGACAATTCAAATAAACATGTTAGACTGCTATTCATTTGATTCTCTGTTAATGTGTACCTGGAATAGGCATTACCCTGCCCCGCAGGAAATTCACTGTGCTCCTATCATGATTAAGTGATGTATGACACCTCCCGCTTGTTTGTTTCACATCACAGTTCTGTAAGATGAAAAGCAATGAAGAAACAGGCTTTGTCTTTTCATCTGCTAATATTGAAGACTTAATAGCATTTTCAAGGGAAAAGAAAACACAAAAGAACAACTTTCAATAGAAATAAACCACCACAACCTCAGCGGAGATGTTTATTTAAATATCTCCCCCTCCTTTTAATCTTTTAATCTTTTTTTTAAAAATATATATATATATATATAATATTTAGATATTATGTTTAATAATTACACAGGGCAGGTTGTGGAAGTTACAAAGTATTGTTAAGTATTGTTATGGATTTGTCCACAAAAATTGGACCAACTGGTCCAAGAAGACCAGTTTAGACTTTCTAAAGTCTACATTTTAAAGCATAAAATAATAGTGGAAAATCAATTGCATGGAAATCTTTAGTGTTTCTGGATTCATAGGTCTGTGTTACGGGTGACAGCAGACACTTACTTGTGGACACTTGCAAGTACAGAGTTCATGTACAAACAGCCACACCCAGACACTTTGGAGCAAGCTATTTTTTCTGAGCAAGCTCACTAGAAATAATTGAATTTCCAGTGAGGGATGCCAGAAACACTTTCCATGTCTCCTAAATACTATAAGAGAGCAGTTCTGAGTTATGTGCCTAAATATTCTGGAGAAATCAATTTAGCCACTACCTTTCTGAATCTCAGCCTTTACCATATTAATTTCTCTCTTTTATTTGGGAGATATGAAGTTGTAAAGCAATAAGCAGTGTGTATTTCATGCAAGGTATGTCCAAAGACTACCTTCTTGCCTTCCTTAAAAAAGTTTATATGCCATCTGTGGAATTGTTTCTGTAAATAATTCTAGGCAGCTGTACCAGGGACTGTGATGATACGTTTTTGAACATGTGCTGACTAGCTTTTCAAAATCGTTTTATAATTTACTGACTTTCCCCATTACATGGTGCAGGGTAACATAAATGGGTATATAAATCTGAAAAATATTTATATCCAGGAAAAACATATATTACCAAATAACTAGAGAATTCCCCTGTCATAACAGCCAATAGTGCACCATTTCCTTTAATGATCACCTCAGAGTGTTCAGGGTTTAGGAGTCTGACTGTTAGTTTGGGAAGATATTTTTATAGAAAAATTGATACAGAATAGGTACATATGTTCGGACCAATTTTAGAAGAATATTCATCTATCATGATAAATGAATATATATATACCAAGCAAATCTCAGATGGAAAAACCTTAACTTTGTGAGTGATATAATTGAGCACGTATAAACAGACTTCTCAAGTTTTTTTTTATCTAAAAATACCTCATGCTACTTGTTTGCTTACACATGTGCATGTGATGTGGGAAGGAGAGCAGGAGGTGGCAGGAGACACCTGCCCTGCCCACCGCACAGCACTGGGACTTTTCTACTCTCAGACCACGGCACTACCATGACCACCAACAGGCTTCCAGAGACACAGTCAAGGCACTCTTGAAGTAAAAAGTGCTCTGACAGATGCACATCCATTGTGAAACACATAGTACTCACAGGCTTACCAGGAGCTATTTATGGTCCCCTTGGAAAGGTCTGTAGAAATTCCAAGTTTTACAAGTTGCTTTTTTTTATATATATTTTGGTTTCTGTAGGCAAAGGTTCAAATATTTACCACTGAAGATCCCAGTTCATTCTCTTATTCTGTTTTCTTTTTGCATTTAGTGATACAAGCAAAATTAAGGATACAACATACACACACACACACAAAAAAAAAGTGGTAAATCATGTCAATCATGTCTTAGATCTATGGTGTATTTTACTTCCAGGCAAGGTTGTTTTTTAAAAAACTATTATTAATAATAATAATATTTTTATTATTATTTTTGAACAAGAGAAATCTTCTCCTATGTTAAAGTTCAAATGATAAACAGATTTCTCAAAATCTAAATCTAAATTAGGAATTGGTATGATCCAGTCTTATAGACTTGGATAGCAGTGCGCGAAGGGAAGGGAAGGGAAGGGAACCAGAGAGGTCTGCTTGTCCAGATATAAAAGAAACACAAGGTTTAGGGTAAAATCCAGATCTGGGCAGTCTGTATTTCACATTTATATGAAACATGGAAGGAGAAATTGCTGTGGGCCGCCACCTTGCAGCTTTCTGAGATTATTCTGAAATTCTGTGTTCTAGAACTTCATACACCATCTTTCAGAAATATTTGGAATAGCACAATCCCAGTAGATCAGACTTCAGAAAAAAAAAAAAAAAAAAAAAAAAGTAAAAAGATTTGCCACTTAGCAAGCACTGTTAATAACATTCCATCAGCCTCTCCACAAATTAGAATTTCCCAGTGGAATCACCATCACCTCATTTCCTTGTTTGTTGCTGCACAGTTATTTGTAATATATTAAATATTATTGAAACAACTCTACTGTGAAATTAAATTTCAGTAATTTCCATACTGACACTTTGAACTTGTGTTAATTGTTATTGGAACTATCAGATATGATTTTACTAGCTAAATTTTCAGTGAGAAAATATTTCTGACATCACAAACCCCTTTTAGATTTAGTCAGTTGCACAAGTGTTAGTATTTTAGACAAATCACAGAATTTTTCTAACATAGAAAATGCTTAGTTAATTGTAAAACACTGAAACTGTCTGTTCAGGACATATTGCAGCATTTTCAGAGCACTGATTGGTTTTCTTCAAATTACAGGAAATAATAGGGAATCTCTTTTAAAGCCTAGGAAGCAGAACAATACTTTCAAATTGTTATTTGCAATAATAATTTTCAACAAAAGGGTTAACTTAGGACCAAAATGTTCCCATAGTTCGGCCAGTCTTATTTGTTTCACTGTTCTGCTGTCGAGCATTATAATGATCATAGAGTTCAATTATGTGTTTATTATCTTCTTGGGATACTCTCAAGAACTTATAAAACAAAAACATTTTTCTGACATCCTAAAAATAAATAAGTAAATAATGAGACCTTGTAACATAATATGCATGTGTTCTTTCTTGGGGCATAGCTGATACACTAAATATTTAGCATTAGCAGATGAAGGGGAATGAAGGTGGCTTGTAAGAGAGTTGACTGTAAGAGAGAATCTATGCTTAATTTTTCATCAATTTATAGTGCTGGGCACTGAAACAGCTACAGGATGAGAATGATGTTTACTGTTACCTTTACCTTTGAGACAGAAACCTCCATCTGAGCTGATGTACTGTAACAAGTTCAGAAGTGCTCATCCACAAAGGACAGTGTAAAATCCTCTTTACACTGCCAGAGGAGTTTAGGGAAAGCTTTACATGATTCAGTGTTACTGAAAAAAAAAAAAAAAAAAAAAAGAAAAAAAAAAAAAATATTAAACGACGCCCAGAGAAAGAAAACTGCCTTTATTTCAGATGAATTACTTGTTTTTCATTAGCCAAAGTATCATTCCACAGTAATGCTTCAGTAAAATATCAATACTTACTTTTAAGCCTGCCAAGGTGTCAACTACACCAAAGTTAAGAGGTTTGTGGCAATTTATTAAGATGTCCATAGTCTAACTGTCTCTGTAGTCTGTTCGTATAAGCCTCATATCCTGTTTGATCATGAAAAATGAAAATTGCTGAATAATAGTTAAATTAACTGAACACTTGTACTGATGTACATTTCAGTTTATCCCTAGGAAGATGTCTCTAGCTGGTCAGACGAACTCTTCCCTAGGAGCACCTGTTTCCCGCTGTTGATGACTGTGGGTTCCCAGAGTGACTGGCTCTACTATAAATGACTGTTCTGAAGCTGTCTTAAATTGGCCAAGGTAAAGGTCACTTTAGCACTGTAAGGTTTCCTCCCAGTTTGAGGTGAACTGTTATATATCATCAACACTAAAAATATTAGTAAGTGCTGTAATTTGGACACATTGACCTATTTATGTTACAGTGCTTTAGAAATACAAGAATGTCATTGTGTCCTAAGTCCACAATGGACCATAGGAGCTATGACAGTCAGTGTTACTTTCTGACAGACTACAGACTGCCTTTCTGACACCAGTTCTGGCATCCAGGGTGAATTTCAGTTACAGGTCTGTCAGAAAAGAAAGGGAAATCTCCCACATCACAACAGAAGACAGTCTGGGTTTTTGGTCACTTGTGGAAGCCGAGTGATATTATTCTGAATACTTCCAGGCAAAGGGGGAAGGTGATCCATGTTTTTCTTCTTGCTTCTTTGACTTCTCGCAATTACAAAAAGGTCACCTTGTGTTCAATTGCAGTAAGAGGTAAAAGGAGGAAACTATAAGTAAAGTTCCCACTGCATTTTACATAAAGTCCATTTTGGGAAATGCACTCAGTATACTTATTTTCCTTCAGGTAAGCAAGGTAAAAGAACACCTAGTTCACAACACAATCGATAATACTCTTCTACTGCTCAGCACCACAGGACTCAGGTGACTGTAGGCCAGCCCACCAATCCTAAAGAACTGTATTAGAGATCTTACAACTCCCACAAGTCTTATGCACCTCTGGGGTTGGATGAGACCTCAGGAAAATTTTTGTTTTTAAACTTTAGACTTGGGAGCACAGCACCAGCATTTTTTTTCTATTCAACACTTATTTTCTACGTTGCAATGAGCTAAAATGAACTAATGTCACATAGCCATTTGGAGTGCAGATGTTTTGGAAATAAAAACTTTGGATCTGAACCCAATTTTCTTATCTTTTTATAAGAAATGTTAAATTAAGCGGTTGGACTTAAGCCTATCTCTGATTTATATGTATCTTACATAGCTAAATCTCTATATATTTAATCATTTTCTTATATTGGCAGCTTTCCTTCCAGAATATTAATGGTGTCTGGCACTTAAGTGCTGTTACTTATATAAAGAGCTAATAAATATTTCACTTAGCCTAACACAATGTGTTTGAAATAAACCAACACAACAAATATTTTTTTTAAATATGGCTGCTGTTATATTTTTGTCTGAAGACAGGAGCCACTAGAGGACACCATACACCTCAGAAAAAGGAGACTTCTTTCCCAGGGGAAAAACTTGAAACTCATTCCACTTGTACATAACTGACTTCAACTTTCTTATGAAATTTATTTGCAAAGTTTGCAATGAAAGTATTTGCTTGCAATTAGCTTTTCATTTCTATCTCATTAATCTCCTATGACACAGTTCATGGACCAGATGATCTTGGAGGTCTTTTCCATCCTTAATGATTCTATGGTTCTACAGCAACAGAATGGAGGCTGGAAAGCACTTACTGTGGACCTCATTTCGGCAAAGGTGCATTCTCTATGAGTTATGGCTGGATAAAGTGAACTGTATTCAACATTACTTTTAAAAACTATGACAGCAGCAAAGTAGTTTGCTTAGTGTTTTCAGATAGCTGCCTTCTGGGACACCATACAATTTTAACAACAATTCATTTATGCCAAGGCTATAATTGAAGTTGTGATGCTTTGCAATTACTTTCATTGGAGCTAGGTCTTCACTTTAGATCTTTAGGATTTTCAAGGAAAATATTCTGTTTAGTCACTCAGCTAACTATATATAATACATATAATTTCTGTAGGAATTGAGGTAAAAATAACATTTAGAAAAGTTCTTCTTTCTTTGTCAGGGGTTACATATACATAATTTTCCACCTACACCACTTTTCCTTATCCACACATCAATCCCAGTTGAACAGTAATTGAAAATACAGAGCATCCTGTATAATTGAGCCCTTTGTTCATGTTAGAAACAAGGAAATCCTACAATCCTGGGTGGAAAGGATTTGGTCTAACCAGTAGACCATTTAGTGTTATAAGATATATAAATACAGCTAGTTGGATACTTGGGCAAATGTTCGATTCATAAGTGTATTGATAATATGATTTCAGTGAACTCAGCAAAACTCTTTGTGTTGATTCAAACAACCTAGTCGGTAAGAGTAATGATTATTTTTGCATTCGTTTATGGTTTCATGTGAGAAAATAAAAGAATTTCTAGTATCAGATACTAGAATTCAGATCCCAACCTTTCTTTTCCTTTTCTTGTTTCCATTATTGATATTCTGTTTGGAATACTGTGGTTTTCCTCCACAAAATGTTTATAGTTAGGGCAAATTCTTAGCCACACTGGCAGGATTAAAAATATCAGTCTAAACTGATTTATATTTCTAGATTATTGTGTGGCATTTATTGGGGACATAATGAGACTTCTATTAAAATGAGGTTGAATCATGTACCTTTTTATTTCTTCCCTTTTTGTGTCAAATATACATATATATATATAAGGCTAATATATATATAAGCTTTTTTTTTTTTTTTTTTTTTTCTTGTTTGTTTGTTAGTTTGTTTTAATCTCTGTCTTTAACCAGCTGAACCATCTCTCCTGCTTTGCAGAACTGAATGTCTTTCAGCTACCATTGCTTTTCTGGAGCAGCCTGGACACAAAGAAGAGCTTACTGAACACGCTAATTATTGTGGTTCTGCTAAGTGCATGCAGTACATATCTGTTTCAAACTGGGGCCTGCACTTTTGACAGTGTGACACAGTCAGAGATGATGTTTGGTTTTGTTTAATTTTTATCATTTTGTCCTCATTTGAAAACAATTTTAATCATTAAACTACTGAAAAATTTAAACTCAGACTGAAAACTGAAGCTCTAGCCACTCAGGCTTTAAGCCACTGCTGGTCTTCTCTGTAATGCAGTGCCCTCATGTGCATAACCAGGGCTCTCGCAGGCAAAATTCAGTGGCCAAATATAATGAAAACCAATTGTTTTTAGGAAGAGTGGGTTAGTTAGGAGAGGGAGAGGTCAAATGTTGTTCTTGCACTTTATTTTCTGAAAAGTCAGAACTTCAATGTAAGACGATAATATAAGACTAAGAACTATTAAATTGTTGCCGAGTGTAATACTCCAGGACAATTGCTGGCTGGTGAACTCTGGCATAAGATATTGACCAAGACATAGATCTTAAAAGGGGTATCAGAAGCATATGTGATTTATTACAGTGCAAAGCCTGCTCTTCACAAGGATAGTACCATTTATCAGAAATGGCGTCCTGGATTTTCAAAGGATCCAAAAAAAATTCAAAAGGAAATTTGGCATCGAATTCTTGAGAGCATTCATCAGGATTTAGTGACTGTATGAGCTAAAGATTGCTTACATGTTGGAAATTGAATATATGTGAGGGAAAAGATAGTGGGAAAGAGTTCAATATGTTATTCCATTCATATATGGGTAACTGCATTCTCCTTCCTCACTCTCAGACACACTGCTTACTAGAAATGCTGCTGCCCTAAGAGTCTTCTCCAATTACTAAACCATAAAAGATAAGCAGCTACATATAACTGACATGCTGGTGCCAAGTTTCAAGCTATGCAGTATCACATTGTTCTTTGGGGATGCTGGCTTGAGCAACAAATATGGCTCTTGTTTTATGCCTTCCGCAGAAGAAAGATGCTGTTAATTTATTGGCCCACTGGAGGGGAATGTCAGTGACACCAAGACACAGTGGCCACTTCTAAAGCTGTTTCCTTTTTATTTTTATTTTTTATTTTTTTCCTGGTATTTTTGTTTTCAGTGCAAATAACTTTGAATATAAACCCATGTCTAACTTTTTCTTCATGGATAATATAATGTGTGTCAGAGTTCATTTCTTAAATAGTCGAGATGAAAAATGTTTTGTGTTCTCATGGTTTGGATTTCGTAAATACATGTTTCATTCTTGCTTCAGACAACTGCTTACTCACATGAAGATGTCATTTTCTGAGGCCTAAAATTAGTACAGATTTTGGTGAAATTCCAGTAATAACTTCTCTTCTGGGTAAGAAGAAGTAAATTTCTGGGTAAGACAGTAAATTTCTATTCTGATCTCACATCATATTTACAGCTTTTGGATCTCTTATGGTGTTTCTATACTTTATTAATAGTATTTTTCTTTAAAAATACCAAATCTGTACTTTTAGATAGTTTTTGAAGCAGTTTAAAAATCAAACTTGAATCTGAGGTTAAGCCAACATTTTTGTTTGTTTGTTTTTCATTGTTCAAAGGAAAAAACACATGGATTTTATATGATTTTAAAGTAAGAAATCATTTTTCACATGTTTTTTTATTTCATTTAGACAAATAACTGAAAGTTTTCTGCCTTCTATAGCTGCATTTAGAACTTTTCAAATGGCTCCATCCATCTCTGGGATTTTTGTTTTGTTTTGTTTTGACTCAGCTACCTGCAGACTGCTTTTTGAGAAGACTTTTCCTCTGGAAGTCATTTTTCAGTGTATCCTTTATTTTTCCCTCACATAAATGTATAGCTTCTGCTAAATTCATCAGGGCTTCTATTTATTTAGTTAGTTTCAATTCCAGAAACTGCCAAGCTCATTTACTTCTCTGTTTTGCTTCTTTTCCCTAGACTGTCCCTTTAATGTTCTTTTCTGCTTTTACGTCTTTCAGTTCTTCTGGAGCATTCTTATACTTTTGCTCTTCCTTATTCCAATAATTTTTACAGATTTGGTGCATTATTTTACATCTGTGCCCTCAGAAACTAGTGCTAGTAACTCAGTATATTGTTCCACTATGCACTGACTTCCCTCCCTCTCCTTCCCACTGCCAGGGCTGTTCCTGATGGCCAAGATGACCCCCTGACCCACATGCAGCAAGCTGTCACTCCCTTTTTTACAATCCTAGCAAAATATTCCTTTTTTGTTATTCCCAGAGGAAGTGAATGAGTTATAATAATGGAGGGAAGGGAGTAAAAGCTCACAGTTGTTTCCACCACTGGATGCTTTCATTGCAGGGAGGGTTGTCCCTATATTATTAGGAAAGGATGCTGTGCTAGTCTAAGATCTCAAAACAAGAGAAAGATAAAGAATTTAAATTTTTTTTTCCATATTTACAGATACAGGAGACTATCTGTCTCATTGGTCCTCTGGACTGATTAACAAAATCTACCTTCATTTGGGAATTTAAGGTGGAGCTTTGGATTGGAATAAAAGGCAGACTGTTCTTTTCTGAAGTTTAGTTACCTGTATCACTTGGAATCACATCTCAAAGGGCCTCACAACCCTGGTGGCTGCCCAGAATTCCCAGCTGCTATGGAGGTGATGCGAGGGTCTTCTGCAGAGACCTGTACTCCTAAGACCCTTGGAAGACCTCTGTATTTCACTGTTAATGAGCACAGAGAACCATTAGAGAGCTTGCAATGCAGTTTCTCAGCCCATGGGGGTGTACTTTAATAGCACTGAAAGCAAAAGAAAGCTGAATAGTAGATGCAGCTACATTACACATACTACAAGTAAGTGCCAATGCGATGTTTCATGGTCACAATTAGACATGATACTGTCATCTCTGGTGCAGAAACATGTATGAACAACATTCTGCACAGTTTAAGATTGGATGAGGCCCAGAAAGGTAAATACTTTTCTTTATATTTCATAGAGCAGATGAATCTGAAATGTAGATCAGCTCTTTCCTACCATTTTGTAAGGTAAAAAGTTCAGCATTTTTCTCTTTTTTTCCATTCTGCCCTGCATAAATCAGAATTTCATTTATCAGTTACTTATCATTAAGGACATCCTTGAAAGCAGGTTTATTCTACTGCTGTCAGAGAGGCATGCTCTAACTTACTCCTACTGTACTGCTAATGGCTTACCCAACGTGAAGGAATCTGCTGACAAAGGATCGGCAGCTGGGAAAAATCAGATATCACTGTCACATCCAAGCAGTCAGTAACACTACCTCTCCCATGAGAAATAGGTACTGTAGTGTTACTTGATTCAGGAGGCCAAAACTACTTTAGCTGCTTCTGTATTAAAAAGAAATAAATCGTAGGGTTCTTTCAAATGTTTGCAGGTCCCTGAGAAAGAAGTTTTCAGACAGAAAAAGAGAATATAAAATATCCTAACATAAAAAGAATGAAGTGAGACAAAGTAACAAAGTAATAATCTTTTAATCTTTTCCTATTATTCTCATCTGCATGTGTTTTTTTGTTTGTTTGTTTGTTTTTTCTCAATTCTGCGCTCTTTTAGAAAAAGCCACCTGCAAGTACACCTGACCAGAGGATTTTATAGTCATTGCTTACAGCATCTACTTTATGCAGGTATGTCAGCTCATGCTGGAAAAAAAGCATTTAAAATTAGTATTAAGATTTTATATGTGAAGACATCATTGAATAAAAATAAATAAAAATAAATAAAAATAGAAAGGATGGAAGAAAAGAAATAGCACACAAAAAAAAGAAACAATAAATAAACAAAAAACAGTTCACCCACGTTCTTGACTTCCCAAATTGAAAATGAATGTTGTTGCTTTGAAACATGTTAAACTAATGACATTCTTCTATTGAACACCATGTTCACAATAAGTTGTTGAGATGGCATAATTTTGTTATATTTTTGGGAAAGAACTCTGGCTACATGTGTTAGCTGGTAAACAGAGTGGATTTTGTCAAGCCATTTACATTTCTCAGTGCTAAAGGTATTCACTTATACAAGATTGTTTCTACTTGGCTGATTTTAACACAATAGAGTGATGTGAAACTTTCCTGCTCAGTTAAGTTTGATTTGTGGTTGAGCTGAACTGCTTAGAGATTACATAAAAAGGTGCCCTCATTGTTATTTTTGGTCTGGAGATGAATTTATGCTAATAAATTTAACACATTGCATGTTGTACCTAATTAGTATTTATTTTCCCTGGGTTATGTTATCATTTTCTAGTAGCATATTTAACAGCACCAGCTACTAGTGTTAAGCAGAGGGTGTGCATATCAGTTGAAGATATATGAATGCAAACTAATCAGATGGGACCACAATCTGCCTTAAACAGTACTGAAGCAGGAAAATGCAGGTAGTGCATAAGCAAAAGAATTAGACCCTGAGATTCTTTATTTTACCCCTGCATGTAAAACATGGCACATTTGTGTGATTGGTAAGGGCTGCAGTAATCCTAAACTTGTTGCCCTGGTTCTGACACTTCCATGGTTATGAACTTACCATGTGGTATGTGCTTCATAAAACAGTGCTCCCATTGTTAAGCTTCTTTGCACAGACAGTAAACAAATTTATTGGACTATGCATACTGTGCATGAAAACTCAGTCTCTAAGGATTACATTGTTTGCCAGAAACTGAGCTATTTCCAGTACATTTGAGGACTTTCCACATTTGAAAGAGTAACTGTGGGTGTGGGATAAACAGTGAGAGAAAGAAAGCCTATAACTCTTAAAATTTCCACTAATACAATAGAATGCTGGGAGTAAACGTCCCTGCAATAGCAAGGAACATTTCACAGATTACATATCCAGAATTAGCTATTCCTTATTTACATATAGCAGATTTGTGGCACGTATTGGGCACATCCCTTTGTATGCATGACAGATATAAACCAACTTAACTGGAGGAACACTTCAAAGGCTCCATGATACCTCTAGTCACCAGGCAAAATGAGCCATGAGAAAATAAGGTGATGAAGAAAATGAAGGAATGCACTCTGATCTTTTAGGTCTACGCTTCTGGAGTTATGAGCTGCTGCTCTTAATCCATTTGGTATAGAAACTTCTCTATGGGTGAACTCATCTAAACCAATCTAAACTTCCTTGCTACTAGTTTGTTATTTGGCTTCCCTAATTGGCCTCATATAAGCAATACTGTTAATCTCTCAAACCTGCAATTTGCCATTAGGAAAAGGGTCATTATTCCAGATTTACATTTGGACCAACAAGCACAAGGAAGTCCAAATGCCAGGGCAGTAGTATAACTTCTGTTTCAGTTCTGCAACTCCACTGATTTGAGGAGATCAAATGACACCAGAAACTGAGCCCCATAGTACATAGTGTATGTATGAATTGCTGTATAACAGACTTTCAAAGAAAACTGAATAAAATTGTAAGTCAAGATTGAATGTGATTGTGCTGTTTTCTGTGGGTTCAAATTCTCAAGAGGACTTAGTTTTAGGTCCCATGTAGTTAGACTTTGGGCACTACAAGCTGAAACAGAAATAAAAAAGAAAACATAATCTTCAGCCACCTAGTACAAAAGTCACCTGAAACCAGTAGCTGTTTTCCTCTTTGACCTAAAAATTCCCTTGTAGCTGTGTTCCTGCTGCTGCAGTTGTTAGGACTCTCCCAGCATAAGCTCTCGGGTGCCTGCCTGCTTTCCCTCTGCTCCTTGCTGAGAGCAGGGGGGCTGGTGGAGCAGCCCCTGACCTTCTGTGCAGTGTCTGGCAGTTCAAGCATTCAGACAAGAAAGGCAAGACATGGGACCCGTCCATAATCGCAGTACTATTTCTATTCACTTCTTTCTTGTTTCCAACTCATGTCTGGTTTCTATCTCTGTTCCCAGAATCATTCACACGTTTTTATATTGAGTAGACACTGGAATAAAACAAAATATTTTTTCCATTTTATGACCCCCAGACTCAGATCTCATTGGTTGTCTCTTTTCCTAGAAAAAGCAAAATGTGAATTTGTCATTTCTTTGGCTGAGGAGGGGATTAAATCCTGGCCCACCACTTTCTAAATCAGTGCACTCGCTAAGGGGAAGTTGTTAAGGGTGGAGGGCAACAATTCATATTACTTTACCAGCATTATCTTAGAAAAAGAGCTCATCAGCTCTTTCAAATAACATTTTATATGTGTCTACACTTGGAGTTTCTAAATCCTGAATAGGAATCACAGAATCACAGAATGGCCGAGGTTGGCAGGGACTTCTGAAGATCATCTAGTCCAAACCCCCTGCCAAGCAGGATCACCTAGAGCACATTGCACAGGATGGCATCCAGGTGGGTTTTGAATATCTCCAGAGAAGGAGAACCCACAACCTCTCTGGGCAACCTGTGCCAGTGCTCTGTCACCCTCACAGTAAAGAAGTGGCCCCTCATATTCAGCTGGAACCTCCTGTGCTTCAGTTTGTGTCTGTTGCCTCTTGTCCTGTCACTGGGCTCATCTGAAAAGAGGCTGGCTCCATCCTCTTGACACCCTCCCCTCAGATATTTATATACATTAATGAGGTCTCTCCTCAGTCTTCTCCTTTCCAGGCTATAGAGGCCCATTTCTCTCAGCCTGTCCTTGTACAACAGGTGCTCCAGCCCTCTAATCATCTTCGTAGCCCTCCTCTGGCCTTGCTCTAGGACTTCCATGTCCCTCTTGTACTGGGGTGCCCAGAACTGGACACAATACACCAGGTAATTTCTCCAGAGGTGTAGGTAATTCTGTCTTCACTTTTATTGTGTGGAACCACTACTGTGATTCTTGTCCCATATAAATACTCAAAGTTCAATTCTGGGTTTTCAGTTCAGATTGGCCTTAAGCTACCAAAGAGAGTGTCAGGCTGGCAGCAACGGCTACCATAACTAGGAAAAGGGTGGAAAGCCTGATCTGGTTGGGCAGATAATGACTCTCAGACAAGAACAGGACTACTGAGTTGATGCTCTCAAGTATTGCTGCCAAGTGTTCAAATAAGATCCTGGCAAGAATTAAAACACGTATGTAAGCACTTGGATTTAATGAGATGAAAGAGAGCCACAAAAAAATGACTGTTTGATCTTGACTATTATTCCAGCATTATATAAAAACAGAGTTGGACAAGATTTCCAGAGGTTGTATACAAATTATAATTTATCCCTCTTATCCTTCAGAAGAGTCAGTATACATGGTTGTCTAGTCTGTTTTTAAAGATATCCAGTAATTGAAACAACACAATCTCCTCACACATTTTATTCTTTTTATCCTTCCTTATTTCTAGGAAATTCTTCCTATCAGTTAACCTGAATCTCTTTGTAGCTGAAATCCATGTCATTTGCTTTTGTCCATGAACCCTGAAAACAGATTTTTCTTTGCTTCTTTACAGAGTACTGTGAAACAGTTCTTACTTTCTTGGAGACTATAATGATATCTTCCCTCAGTTTTCTGTTCTCTAGTCAAAACAAGACAAACATTTTCAGTCTTTTTTGTTGTAAATCAGATTTTCTGACTCTCAGATACAGTCTCTTTGGTCTTCCATAAGTGTTGTGTCTAAAACTGACAAGTTTTTGTAGCTAAGGTTGTGCCAATTCTGAATTGAGTGAAGAATTACTTAAGATTTCTTATTTTTGTTTATATAGCTCATTATATTGTGTGTCCTTCCTTCAACAGCATGACACTGTTGACTCACATTAGCTCCAAATTTATATCAAGATTCTTTCACAAAGAACTACTAACAGCTTGTTTTACAGCTTGTGTTTCTGCTCTTGATTTTTCTTTCATGAGTATAAAAACTTTTTTGTTGTTGTTTTGTTTTGTTTCTTTGTAAATTTTCTGTTCTAATTACACCCTATTTTTCAGAGTCTGACAAAATCAAGTCCTAATCCAGTCTTCTGGTAAATTGGTTATCCAACTCTCTTACAATTTTCTGTAAATTTTACAAACCCATCTTATCCATGATCTAGGTTTCCATAAAAATATCAAGTAATACTGGAAAAAGAAGCAAACCATTATATACTATGTATCCTTCCATTTTGCTAGACCTAAGGTTTTTGATAAATATCAATCATAAATGACAAACTGGAATTCTAGCTTGAACTCTAAAAATTAGGAGACTTGAGGAATATTGCACTCCCAGGAAAAATGAAATATCTGGAAGGTCAGACTTCATGCAAAACTGCAGAATTTGGAGGGTTCTCTGAGGAATTCCTGTCTGACCTTATATTAATAAGAACCATATCAACTGTGGCAATTTGCCATATTTATCACAGATAATCACAGGATAGTAATTGAAATTAAAGATACAAAACTGCAGAAAGCATTTTGGAAGATGCAGACTTAATAACATGCAAAACTTATGTCAGTCTGCATTAGTCTGCAGAAATCACTTAAAAGAGGCTGAAAGTACTGGAAGGAAAGAAAGATGTGGGTACACAAGGCAGATTGAATGCTGGTGCAGGAGTCTGGAAAGTAGATTCTATAAGGCAGAAATACTTAGATCAGAAAGTTTCAAAACCAAAGTGCACAAGAATTATGAATGTGCAGGCTCAAATGCTGTCCAGAATTTGGAGAATGCTGCAAGAACAGTGAGAAATGTAACCACCTGAGAAAAGATTGCAAGAGAAGCTGAAGCAGGGAAGCACAGAATAAATACATGACCAGAGTGTGCAGGGGATAGTACAGGCGATCAAATGTAGCAAAGAAAACTTCATAGAAACCCTGAATGGCATCATCTCATCTTCCTTCCAGTGGAGTCCAGTAGATTATATATAGAATGGAGAAGGTGAATAAGGAACAATTATTCTTGTTAACTACTGACAAATAATGACAGAATTTGGAATTAATTGCAGAAAGGAATGAGAAATGTAACTATTTTCCAAGCACTTATATGCATGAGTAGCAGAGGTGGAAAACATTTCCTAAATGTGCTGTTGTGGTGTCCAGAGGAAGTTGCAAATCATGGTCAGAGAGGTCTAGGTTTGCCTACAGCCCAGAGAAAAATATAACTGCAAGCTGGGAGGATAAAAGTTGCACAGTAAGTAGCTCAACATGTTTGTCAACTCTTCTTGAAGTATTTAGCGTTTGTCCCAGTTGGAAATGTTGTACAGTACAAGATGGATCTTTGATTAAATCCACTGCGGTTGTGCTGGTGTCTGGAGATTATAGAAAGCAACAGTAAGCAAAATGAACCTTCATGTGTTTTAGGAGATCAGTAGGGAGTATGCAGCTCCCCAGGAGCTTATGCAAATGGTATTCCATAATTACAAAATTGTCAATTATGGAGGAAGTTGTATACATAACCCTTAACACTTCCACAAGGTAGATTACCTGAGGTGGATGGATAGAAAGCAGGTCCAAGAAGTGAAATAGAGAAGACTGGCCTCGTTGTAATATACTGTTCCTACTTGAAGTCATGTTTAAACTTTCCTTCTTCTAGGAACTCATATGTCACACTGGGAGTTTATATAAATAAACTATACTCTGTTTTGGATCCTTAAATATTCAGCTGACAGACACCTTGGGCTAGCTGAAAGTTAAATTAAGCTAATGACTTCATAACCTTAATCAAGACCTTATGTTTGTACAAGTTAAAGATATTTTCAGTATTTTACTGCATAAAATCAGACTAAAGTGTCAGCTAAGGTGACATTCCTGTAAAGCTGTGGGTCCAAGACTATTCATGATGCTAAGGAAATTACCACATTTCATTCTATGAGTTACCTTTCCAATTAATACCAATACACAACAGTTTTTATCATAAATGGAGAGTTCTGTCTCTGTGTAGGTGAAGTTAGGTTGCTTATTTTTAAAAGCAGGAAATATTTGTTCAGTACTAATGTACTATTCTGGTCATTTCCTTTCTAAAATAGCAAATGAGTCAAAACAAATACAAGAAAATCAGTGGGATGTTATGCTAGGCTAATAAAAAGCAATTCACTTGGAAACTGTTGACATGCTGTTCAGTGGGTAAAGCCAGTCTAGTTTACATAGAATCTTCACAAACAAGAAGGTAGTAGTCATTTTTGAATCATACATGAAAGCTTGCAAGACTTTGAGGCTGTTATAGTTCATATATATGTATATATATATGTATGTATGTATATATGTATATATATACAGGATTTATGTGTATGTACTTATACATGGTCTGGAACCTGACTTTTAACAATGAGATTTTGAGCCCCCACAGTGTGATCAGTGGAATTCATAATGCTGTTGAGCCTAAAATGTTTTTCGTTATTTTTTTGGATATCTAGCAACAGAAATGCATCCAAGATATTCTATATTATTAGTATTCTGTATTATTAGAACATGAAAGGTAGTTTAGCTTTGTGTTTATTTAATATATGTATATTAATAGGAGGTATTTTTGAACACTGCTGACAGGCTTAGGGAAAATATGTTAAAGTTAAATTGCATGAAATTTGACCAGGCAGGAACTATGAATAAAGAGTGAAAATGGAATGCAAATTAATTATGCCCTAAAATATTATTTGAATATGAGAATGGACAGTTTGCTCAAGAAGGATTTCAGAGCTTTCTGTCATAAATCTCTGCATAAACTTGAAGCAGATTTGCCATTGCACAGGTCACACAGCCCAAATGTGTTTATTATTGCATGGTGGGTTTTATTTACCTCTGCAAACACTTATCCAATGGGAATGAATACATGGAGGACTCTTGTTTTCTACTGTTGTTTCTACTCTTATCCAGATCAGCTTAACCTCTTGGAAAACAATCACAAGCTAAATTGCAAACTACAAAGGAGTAAAACCTACTGCTTTGATCATGGTTTGGCACTGTGTTGTTATTTTATCAGTTTTGGCTAACATTGTACATCAGGATCACAACACTTAACAGTGAAACATTTTTAATTATCTGTTCCATTGGCACATTAATACCCAACTTCACTGGACATTCGTTGTCTACTAGTGAATTACTTCATGCAGTAGCCATGTCTTAAATGTTAATGAGTATTATATAATTTGCTCATCTGGATTATTATAGCTTTCGCTCAGCTGCAATGGAAAAAGAAGAATTTTGCTTGTTCCTTTGTTTTGTTTGTTTGTTTTACTTGTGGGGGAAGGGCTTGCAAAATGTGTTGTGCAAAAAAAAAGAAGATTTTTGTTTGTTTGTTTGTTTTTTCTTGTGGGTGCAGGGCTTGTAAAATGTGTTGTGCATTTGTGGTATTATGCTAGAGACAGAAACAGAAAATATTCATGCCCTTGGGTGCCTTTACTTGCTTAAGCAGTTTTATGGTTATACTGTGATAGAAACGGCCATGAAATGCTTAAGTAAACTACTATGCAACTGCTGTGTTGTTTTGTTTGTTTGTTTTGTTTTATTTTGTTTTGTTTTCTTCCAGAGTAATGCACAGACTTCAGAAACAATCTTCTTTGTAGGATACCTGAGGAGAGTTTGTAACTTGGTCGCGCAGTGTGTTCTAGAACTAAAAGATAATTTAAATACTATGTTGGACCCACAGGACTTGAAGGCACATGCATTTATTGAAGAACTGTGACATTACAAGCGGTTATTACAACTAATCATGACAGCTGGTTTGTCAGAAAACATAATTAATTTTAAAATAAGCACCTTTATTTAAACTGTATAGAGGAAAAGCTGATTTGATCTGCAAAACCAAATGAAAGGAAGTGAGCTCGTATCCTTGGAAACTGGAATAAAGCAACTGAAACTTTATAAAACTTGGATGGAAAAGATTGCATAATAAATAGAAATCTGTTTGCTATAATTTATCTCTGAAAACATCTGGCATTTCTTGTTAAATGTGATTAGTAGTGCTTGAAAATATACAGAACATTTTCATCAAATTATCATTGTTTTAGTTGTTGGCTATAATGCTAAGTACATTAATGAACTTACCAATGTCCCTTATTGGTATTTATCCTCCCCATATAGTGTTTGTCACCCTGATGATCAAAGCTGACAGCAGTGCTTCAGGATAGCTAATGCCTGGCATGGGGTCATCCTCCAGGTAAACCACAAAGGAGCTTTTTGGGGACACAGGATTCATTCTTATGGACCCTGAACCATCCATAACTTTGTTACTGAAACCCCCCAGGCCATTCCACCACATACTGGTGGTCAGAGGTTTGATGGGCCACAGCAGTGTCTTGGAAGCTGCTGAGGAGTCACGGCCTTGTGGACAAATGTTTGAAATAGTGTTCAACCTCACAGTGTTGTCTACAATACCAGGATAAAAGCTTTAATGTGGGGGAGAATGAGATCATGTGGGGACTGCACTCATTTTGCTGTCTTGCCTTTGTAGAAATGAGAGATGATTTCTCCATCCACAGTTTCTCCAAGCTGAGCTGGAGGTCATTTCCACTCATATCTCCCTTCCAGATGCTGTTTTGTGAATAACAGTGCATTTCCTCAAATGCAAATGTAGTCCAAAGCTTATTGTAAAACTAGTAAAACTGCTGCTCAGTGTAGCTCAGCAGCAGCCTGTAAGTCTTTGTTTGTAGGATTTTATTTTATTTATTTTATTTTATTTATTTTATTTTATTTTATTTTATTTTGTT
The DNA here is from genome assembly GCA_011074415.1 of Stictonetta naevosa. NCBI lineage: Eukaryota > Metazoa > Chordata > Aves > Anseriformes > Anatidae > Stictonetta > Stictonetta naevosa. The sequence continues at coordinate 129,262,740 of CM021697.1, forward strand.
TACTTCTGGCAATCTTTAGCCCAACTGAACAGAAATTTGCGGAGGTTAACCAATTCATCTGAAGCTTGAAAGTGACTACTAATAGAAGTTACAGTTACCAGCTGATTTTCTGCATAATACCTTGGAAAATGGACATGCACATCAGCCTTACCAAGAAGTGAAATAGGGTTCTCTCAAACTATTCCGGCATCCCAGCCTGCATCTATCCCCAGACCATTGGAAACTGTATGGTAAAAGCCTCGCAGAGCTCTGCAGGCTTTGTGCACACTTGACTTTATTAGATCAGTGAAAGGTACACATAATGCTGAATTAGAGTTGTCATGTGCCCAAAGGATGTTGACAAGTGATCAGCAGTCAGACTTTTGCCTTTCAACAATCTCTTCTACACTTGCAGACTCAGGAATGACTAGACTCCTCAAGAAAGCTACAGGTCAGCAAACATACCTTTTTTCCTGAAGAGATATTAACAATTTTAACACTACCTTGTGCCTTCAAGATCTGTGAATGGCATATATTTATCTTTGGGTTTGACTAGACCAAATTTGGTCCATGTCACAGATTGAATCAATACCAGTACATTCCATACAGGGTTTATCAGTTTAAGCCTGAAAATGAGTGCTGATCTTCCTTTTAAAATTGCCCAATCATCCTAGACCTGAAGTGTCATTATTTAGCATAATATTGTAATAATGTAATAAATAAATTGTGTAAGTAGGGACAAAGAAGAGATTATAAGAATGCTCTGATACACAAGTGCTTTTTTAAATATAAAAATGAAGAAAAAAGGCAAATCGTTAATAATCACAGTGACCAAAAATAAGTTTTGAATGTTGTCAAAAGAAAATGAACTTACCTGTTTCTAGTATTTTTTTTCAGATTAATAACGTGTTTTTTTTATTATTACTATTTTTGTAAAAGTTCTTATGCAGTTAATGCTCTTCTAGCAGCTGACTGCCAAATGCCAAGATGGTCTTTTAATCAAACTAAATCAAACTAAACCAAATCAAGCCAAGCCAAGTCAACCCAACCAACCAACCAACTGACCAAACAAACAAACAAACAAACAAAAACACCTAATTAGCCACACGAGTATTCTACTTTCCACTGTAATTACGACATCACGGATATCATATGGTATTGCTCAGGTTTTACCTTAATTCCTATTTTTGAAAAATGTAGTGAAGTGAAATGGCTAGGTTGTATTTCATTTTATCTTTGCCACTTTCTACTTAGTTTTTAAACATAATTCCATTTTTTTTTTTTCAGCTGGTAAAGGAATTAATTTTGTCACTTCAGGAGGAATTTATCCCCTGATTTATTTTTTACACAAGTCAAGTAATGTTATATTTACTGTTATGCAAGATTAAATTATTTAGATAGCAATATTCTAAAATTATAAATTAATTGCAAATACATTGCTAGGTCAAAATGAATGGTTATTCTGTCTGAGAATATTGAAATTGTATTTATATAATTTTAAGATAAAGTTATACATTGCAATATGTTCAAAGATAGTATTGAATGATAGTAGTTTGTACTTGTGTTCTGTTTTTATCATTTCAACTTCACAGTGTTAAAAAAAATAAAAAATAAAAAATAAAAAAGGAAAAATATTTTCAAGGAACACTTTTCCATTAATTACATGTTGGATTAGATTCTATGGCAATATTTTTATCCTGTGAAATGTTCAGGACCTAAAGAGCAAAAACAGACAGCCATTCCTGAAGATTCATAGAATGACAGAGTTCAAGGGTAAAAAATTGCTGGTTGTGGCCACTAAATATGATGTCTGCATTACTGAAACTAAGTGTAATTACATCTTTTGGGAGTAATGAATACTGCAGATTAAAAATAATGGATTAATGAAGAAAATATTGAGTATTTCACAAAAGAAAAGTCAAAGATTAGAACATTAATTTTTGATTAAATTGTTTTCTGGAAAGTGAGACAAGAAAAGGAAAAAAAAAAACATGGTTATAGTTCACACATTCACATTTTTCATAATTTTATTTAATTTATTCATAGGTATCAGAGATCCAGTGTAATTTTTTTTTCATTTGAATTCTTGAGACTTTACATCATGTTATTAGACAATGGAGGTATTTAATTTCTTATTTACTACACTATTTCTTGAAAGTCTTCACCCAGAAATCCTCACAGCCTGCTGAGTTGTGGCCTGGTACGTGCTATGATATCACAAAGATCTGTGTCAAAGCAACCACACTGCTTGCTGATTTGCAGGTATTGTGTTTCAATGTTGACTTGGTTACAGTGTGTTGACTCATGTCTTAATTCCTCAAAACCTTATATGGTCAAATAATACCATTGCAAACCATTAAAAAATAAGCATTGACATACTTCGCTGAAGACACTGAAAAAATGAAAAAAATTAATTCATCCCTTATTCTTCCCTCATCTCCCACTAGGTTTTAAAGAACAATACTATAGAGGTGCATCTTTCTGCTGAAAGAGAGAAAAAGTTCCCTTGGGTGGAACTACACTGGATAATGCAGGAGAGGCTACAAGCTACGTATATGTAAAGAAAGAGAAATCTTCAGTTCCGGTCCAGGACCAGCAGGGCTTATTTAATCCTGGCTGCTGAGCTGTTTAAGAGGAGGATCTCAAAACTAAACTAGGACAGTGAGAACTGAGATGCAACTTGCACAGAGTGTTATGAAAGCACATGGAGGATATACGAAGAACTTGTTGTGTCAGTAACAGTTTTGTTGTGGACAGTTGGTACAGAAGAGAAAAAAAAATCAACATTTCACAAATGTGTCAAATTTCTTTTCTCTTTTTCCACACATCTCTTAAGGCTTCATCTCATCATGCAGTTAAAATTTTAAAAATAAGGTGGTATAAATTTTTTAGATTTATTTTTAAACAGATCCCAACCAAAGAGGCAAGTTGAGATCTGTAAATACCTTTACACTATGAGAGATCTCAGAAATGAATCCTGGTCTGCTAAGTCTGTACCTAAAATACAATATATTATTTCATGTTCTGCATCCTGGGGCACTGCCACTTCTGGACAAGTAAGTGGCTTGAATGGAAGGAGAAAGAGAGAAAAGTATTTCAGCTCTGATTCACAGAAGTGTTTCCAAATCCACGTGGGACTTAGGCATCCTTCAGAAGTGAATGAAACGTCATGGTGCCTAAATAAGATCAGTTCTCCACTGTCTATGGGCAGCGTGTTTGGTCCCAGATAATCTATGCCTTATGTCCATGATAACTGCTAGCCAAACTCTATCAGGATTGATCTTACCAGACATAATGACTTTTTCATGTGGCTATATGACCACTGAGTCCCAAAAGCAGTGTAGCCTGGGCAGTGCAACACTGAAGCAAATCTAATGAGCCTTGCTGAGCCTCTGCCAGCCCACACAGAAACAGATTTCACCGCAGTGTGGGCACAGTACAGATAGAGCTGAGCCTAGTTCTGTTGGAGCCAGCTCAGATCCAGAGCAATGGTATTACTCAGCCTGTCCCACTTCATCTTAGTTTATGAAGAGCAGACAATATGAATAGGAGACCTTACGGCCATTGGCCTTGGTGTGCACTGTGAGGCTCTGTGCTCCATGGACCAAGATGATTGTCCCAGCTCCTGAGCCCCGTTTCTGAGCATGTGGTGATGACTGTGTGTCTGGAGGAGACCACGGTGTGCACTCTCCCTCCATGTTTCTGTGTTGCCTTCATACAGACATCCAATTCTGCATAAAAAGACCTCTGCTGCCCCAGATCCCTACTTTAGGTGCCTGAGGACCCAGAACAGAGGATCTGCAGGGCAAACCATGTGTGAATCTGGAAATGGACAACTTGACTGCACAGTCTGCAATGTGCCACATGTATTGGATCCACAGAAATAAGGAAATTAAATTTAAAATTTTATCAGGGAGAGGAGACATCCTATGGGCAAAGGGACATACTGGAAAATAATGATCAGTTAAAATTATTTTGAAAGGGAGGTGGTAGTGCTCTAGTTCTGGACCATCCCTACCTCTTCCATTGGATTTCTGCATATTAGAATAATTTATCAAACTCTGTGGAGAAAGAAGTTTGAGTCTGTTTTTCTTCATTTGGCTTGTGAGTGTTTTTCAGATGGTGATCAAAACAAACCATATCCTGCCCCTGTGGAAAATACATTTATACTTAAGATATGCAAAACAGGATATGACAAAATTCTGGAGAAAAAGTGCAGCACTGCTGATACAAGAGGTTCTGGTATAAATCATTCCTCAGCTCTGGGATTTGTGTTGGAAACTGCTCAGATAGATGATTTGATGCTTCTAAAGTCTAAAGGAATAAAGATAAAGGAGAATAAAAAGACACTGATTTACAGTGAAAATGAAGTCATGTATTTACAATGAAGGAGTCATGTCCTCATCAAGATCTGTAATTGCAATGTATAATCTACTTTCAGGATGTATCCATCAAGTGAAAGAATTATAATATGAAATTAGTTAATCATAGCCTTCTCATTTGACCACGTATTAAAATTTCTCAATTAAGAAGCTACAATAACAGTTTGCTTTTTATTTTACGTAATTTTAACTTCAGCTGCTGTTTGCTAACTTCTACTTTGTATTTAATTGAAGCTCATTTATGCATGGCCTTTTTATTAAGCTAACTTACAAGAGCAGCATTTCTATCAAGTCCAAATTTAAATAAATGGCATAGATGTAGTGTAAAAATAAAACATTATTCAAATGGGACGTAAATAGCTTCTGAAAAGTTTTATGTGAATGCTCCATAGTTCACGATATACTTTTGTATATAGCCTTGTGCTGTATTATATAAAAGCAATAATAAAATCAGGTTTTCACCTTCTTTGAAATAAAGCTTCTCACACTAGACAGAACTTCAAGGATGCACTTGTTCCTAAGTCTAAAGAGCTAATCCCTTCACTATTATTGTCAAAGGAATTTCCCATTGATGAATTAATGATGTCCATAATCAGTGGAAGACATATATCTTACAGACCTTTGTACATTATAACATCATTGCAGTTTCCACGACTTCAATCTGTGCCTTTTCAGTGCAGTATGCACCTTTTCAAAGTTTATTCTGAGGAAAATGTAATGTCTTGCAGCAGAGAGGGGCTAACATCAATGAAAGAACATAGGTCCTAAGAGCTTCACAGTTTCATGACTAATGTGTTTTAACTTCTTAGCCCTAGAACTATATCTGAAAATTAGTTACATGTTTAGATTCCATGAACAGCACGAGATGTGATTAGGGCAACATGAAGAGGCTGGGACCTCCTGAGTGCTGGTTGAGAGGCACTGTTGAATGATGAATATTCTTGACTTTTTTTTTTTTTTTTTTTTTTTTTTTTTTTTTACTTTAGGCACTTCTCCTGACTTTTGGTGCAGGCTGGAACCTACTGAGAGCAGATGCTTCCCATTGTTATACTTTGGTCATTAAATAAGGCCATTAAATAAGGCCATTAATTTATTTTTAAATTCAGTTGTTGCTATATAAAATAGATAATTCTGCACTAATAGTCTGCACGTAGCTTGGTATTCAGTTTCATTGCCCTTTTTTGCTGCAGCCATTCCAACCTCAAACTTCAACCTCCCAGAAAATTACTGCTACATGAAACATAGATGAAGATTCAGGCCTCTGTATTTATCATAATGTAGTAACTTATTTTCCGGATTCCAGAAAATAAAATTAAATTTTAAGGTGAAACATGGCTGTCAAAATGCTCAGAACAATTCTGACTTTGTTCAGAAAAAAAAAAAAAATACTTTAACTAAAGTCCTGTAGCTTGTAATAGGCTCCAGCACTCTTAGTCAAATAAATCATTTAGTACAAGGTCTTAGCAAGAGTCAAATTTCCTTCATTTCAGCAGAATGCAGAATAGAGATGCTTAGGCATAAAAAATGATATATTAAAATAAATTTTAAAACTTATAAAGCATAAGGAATAAGAAGCAAACAAAATCTGTTAATCAAATAAAGTTAGAAATGCTTGCCTAGTCATACAAACATTTTATGAAGTTCTAAAATCCACAGTGTCTAATGATTTCAAGTACTGCAAGACAAGCACGAGAACTTGAGTACAGATTTTAACAAAGAAACTATGTCAGCATCCAGAATTTCAAAAGGCAGGCTGTTCCAGATGTTCAGCTTGTAGGACAGAAGATTTGGTTTTACAGATGCCTCAGTGTTTCCTTCTGTCTTTGTACGGATGTGTGTTGGGTGGCAAAGGAAAGCTGCCTCTGATCTTTTTTTTTTTTTTTTTGTCTTCACGAGACAGTAGATACATTTTCTTCCATGATCTTTGCAGCTTTTGTTGACAAAAACATCTCAGAACGTGCTGAGAGAGCAGCAAGCAGCAACAGAGTTAATGTACTCATTGAAATGATTTCATCTTTGACACAGGCTCCTCCATATGCTCTTCTTTAACATACAAAATCCTATCCAAACCAGCTTAAAGCAGCGGTGGTGATGAGAGTACTAAATCCAACATGTTGGACCAAGACAGAAGAAAACTTGTACATGAAAGATGACCTTTCAAACATGAAGAAGGATACCACACAGTATATTGTGGAACCACATAACTTTATTATCCCTTCGTCTCAAGTACACAATGAAAACTGACAGCTGTAAGCACCTTGCACCCAAGAAAGTGAAGGTTCTCAAAACTTTTTCTGCCAGCTTCATCACTTTACATGTAGGAAAACTGAGCTGAAGTGAAGCTAAGTGACTTTTCTAGATCACGCTTTTGAAGTATATATTCCCATCCTTCTCTACAGAATATGCTCATATCCAGTGTATTTTCTTTTCTTGTGTTTGCATACTCACATACTAACAAAAACAAAGGCAGTCCATTTTATTTTCAGTTTATTTTCCAGTTTATTTTTCAAACTTGGTGGCTGTTATCTTCTTAATTTATATAAACTCCCCATGTACTAAACAGAGGTGGCCACACAATTTCAAAATCTATAAAACATGAGGAGAAGCCAAATCATCCATCCTGACTGTTGTGGTTTAACCCGGCTGGCAGCTAAGCACCACACAACTGTTCGCTCACCCTCCCCACCACCCTCAGTGTGATGGGGGAGAGAATGAGAAAAGAAGTGAAAGTTTGTGGGTTGAATTAAAGACAGTTTATTAGGACAGAAAATAAAGGATAATAATAATAATAATAATAATAAATAACGTGTACAAAAGAGGTGATGGACAACTGAGGAGAGGAGAGGAGAGGACAGGACAGGACAGGACAGGAGAGGACAGGACAGGACAGGACAGGACAGAACAGGACAGGACAGGACAGGACAGGACAGGACAGGAGAGGACAGGAGAGGACAGGAGAGGACAGGAGAGGACAGGAGAGGAGTCAATAGTCTGTGAGTCAATAATAGAATAAAAGCATGCTTCAGAAAGCTTGTAGACACTGTATTTCCTCCTTTCTAGAGGTACATTTAATCTTTATGTCATGGAGGAAAATATGGAGTGTTATTTCAGTCTTTGTTTTTAAGCTTCCTTGCTTTCGGAAGAGTAAAAGAAAATCACTGTCTTCTATTCATATTCCAGTGTTAAAAGATAGAGTAAAACCAGGCTATCCATTACTGTGACATTTAAAATGACTTAGGCTCAATTTAGGATTGTTAATTTGGGCTTGTAACCATGATTTATAATCAAATTGTGGAAAAAAAAAAAAAAAAAAAATAGCTTTGTTTTGAAACTGAAACTTTAGTTCCTTCTCTGCTTAGCACATTCATCTGTACACCTTTCCATACATGACTCAAGTCTAGGTTTGTTCTCAGGAAAGGACATACTGGCACTCTGCTACCCTCCTGTCCCAGTTCTCTCTGCTCTTTCCCTCCAGCTGTCCCGTTCTCACTAGCTCAGCTTCATAATTCACATGTACCTCCATGGGATTTCCCATGAAGGCTCAGTAGTTATTGAGTTCAATCAAACATGACCTGTGTAGAAGAAAATGAATGAAAGCCTCAGTGCATAAAGCACAACACAATAGGACAATGGCTTCCGTTACAGGACGAGAGCTCTCTTACCACAGCTTTTTTGAAATCCTCAAAGACATGATCCTTAATTTGAGAAAAAAAATAATGTTATATCTTTTCATTTTATATTGGCAGGTAGAAAATGAGCAACTGTAAAAAGCCCTATTGCAAATCACAACTGGATTTCTCAGAATCACTTTTTGTGTGCATATGCTTTCTTAGCAGTTCCAATCTGAAGTGGAAAATATCAGTAAAAGTCACCACAATTTTTGTTCAGTTGAAAATGCAACTTCTTCTGAATTTATTAACATTAATTCAGTTTTCTGTGACCATGTGAATGTTGTTGGTTGTTTTTTTTAAGATCTTAAAGCTGGTATGACCAAGGTGTTTCTATTAAATTGTGATATGTTGAATATGTTGACAGCCTTCATTCTTTTGCTTCTTACTTCTGTTTGTCAAGGGAGAATCCACATCATCCTCAGATGCTGTTGGTTGCTGCTGTCAGGATATTGGCTAGCTGAACCTCTAACCTGATACACAGCCCTGGTACTTTCTCAGAAGCAGGTTGGAGGGTGACTGATATATCTTTACCTAACATCAGCTTCAGAGGGTAGAATGGTGATGTGCATCATGAGACTAAATCTTCAATAGCAACTGTCAATTTATCCAAAAACAGCTGTTACAGGATTCTTCTATCACCACAGCTCCAAGGTTTTGAATGAGAGTAACTCAACTCTGTCACTCAGTGTAATCTGAGTCCCTTAAAATCAGAAAAAAGAAAATCATCTTCTCTGGATTTGCATCCAGTTCACAGTGTTAAGTTTATTGACTGCTGACTGCATCTTTTTCATTTGGCAGCTATTTTCAGCAAAACCAAAAATGGAGTTTGTGGAATAGAACCATGGTGGTCTCCTCAAAAAAATATATGAATCATGCATAACTACAAAGTCTTTCTGAAATGCATCATGAACTTTTGAGATATCATTTTGTGAGACAGAAAAGTTGTATTTCTCTTTGCAGAAATATATATATATAAAATTTCAATAGAATTTGCAGAAAAAATATAGAATTTGAGATGTAATTTATTATCATGTGCATGACGTTCATCAACATAATCCTTCTGGTGTGCATGAAGAGACTAATAGCTGAATTTTAGCACAGGCATGGCACATAATACAGTAGTGATTTTTAGATTAATAATAGAGCAGATTAATATTTTCTTATTCATATACAATTTTAAAACTTGCTGAAATTCCTGATTTCTTTGTTGTCAGTTACATTTTCAGTGGGTCATTTAGCTGCACAATGCCTCAGTTTTGATCTGTTCAATCTGATCTATTGCTTTGTTTTTCCTTTCTTTAAGTATTTTTATGAACATTTGAATTACTCTACCACATTTATATTCTCATGAATTCTGTCTCTGTCTCCTTGTAGATATCAACCATTACAATTACGATGGCTGCCAATAGTTTGATTTTATGACAGATGACATTGGAGTTAATAGTTTATCCATTCTCATTTGCATGCTATATGTAGATATTTCTACTCAGTTCATATATATCTGGTGTTAATTAAACAGTAAAGAATGTATTCAACTTAGCATTTGCTTCTTACTGTCAATGAAACATGCATTTTGCTTCATTTTCAAGTTCATTATTCATTATTTGTAATTATTCAAATATCTTATAATTCTTTCTATCACATCTAATGTTGTTGAGAGTATTTAATACTCAAAATCTAGTTGCCTTGACAGAGTTCAAAAACAGTAATATTTCTGTTCTTTGTTCAGAAAAGATTTCATGAAATTTTTCCTCTGAGTATCTGAAATTTTACACATTTTTACTTTTTGAAAAGTTCAATGCATGCAATATGCAATACATATTTAACATTCACTTTGTGGGTGAATTACTGCTTTCCAGTCAATTAACTAGTTCATTGATTTTTCTAGACTTCTTGCATTATTCTTTTGTTTTCATTGTTTAGTTTTGTGTTTTTAATATAAGTATATGGATTTCTGCACTGGATTTCACCAGCCATTGGGTACAGCTAATGTTTTAAATAATTGCACTCCTTGTAGCTGGCAAAAATTCAGCTGGATACTCTGGGCTTGCCAAGGATGACAAGGTTTCTGATCATTGCTTTGAGGATCACCTTCAGACCAGTAACCTTCAAGGCCTTAAACTTTTATTCTCAGTTTCATCCATGTAACTATTCCGGTGTAGAGTAGTCACTATTAAAAGGTGTCATTGTTAGGTTCCTTTTCATCCCTTACAAGCTCATTTCTCTAGTGCTTATTAACTTGATCTCCCATTGAAATCTTGATTTCTTAATGAAAAGCTCCTTAGAAGAGCTCTATTTCAAAATAAGATAAGAACACAACATGTGGGAATCTCTAAGTAGAACGGAAATAGGTCTGTAACACCCTGGAGGTTCTCTGGTGGGAGCAGGTGAGCCTCAGATGGTCTAAAGGCTTCCTCAGAAACCTAGTTTATCCTACTATATCCTGTGGTACGATACTGTCTAGATTATCCCCAGTGATGTGGTGGATTCTCCGACACCTGAGGTCACAGTTCACTGCCTTTGTGGAAGACAAGCTGCAGTCAAACATGCACTACTGTCCACAAAAGAAGAGAAAACAGGCAGACTGGGAAGCCCTCAAATGAAGTAATATCAAGCAATTTAATTATCTATTCTGACTTCAAGTAAATCTCTAGACATGGCTCAAAACAAACAGATTTGAGCACTCATTAACATTGGAGTCTTTTGGTTTCTATGTACTTTTCTGGAGCTGGCTAGCTAAGCACTGAAATAATTTGTTCTTTTGTGTCTAGACCTATAGATTCTCCATTACTTTTGTCTTTCCTTAAAAGAAAGACTAATGCTGCTCTTATTTTTCTAACATAAGGTTAATATTAATAATAATTAGCACATAAATTATTTCTCTGCTCATCTGTAACTAATTACAGTAATGATAGCTACTGAGTTAACATGCTTTAAAAACAAAATCAGGAAAAAAACAATCCTAGCAAAGTGCAGTTTTGGGGCTATGCCTAGATAATCATTAATTCTGCCAAGAAAAGATGGAATATTTTGTTTTCAACACATTGGAGGCCAAATCAACAATTATGTAAGGTAACTTCATTTTTATGGTGAATGCATTTGAAACAGTATCTACTTAAAAAGAACAGAATGAGAGTTCACAAGGCATTTAATAAGACAGTAAAGCAAGAGCTTCCAGGCAAAACCCTCTCAGAGCTTCATGATGGATCTCAGCTGTGTCTTTCCATCATGTCTGTATGCCCAGAAATATCAGGCTTGCAAGAAGAGCACAATAATATAGCTGAGATGCAGTTTATGACTGTGAAGGAGAATTTTGCCCTAAGTTTTTATGCCTTTTATATATTAACCTGTAAAATAGATAGCGCTTTGAGAGTGTCTGAACTTTCTACATTTCTCCCTAATGCCAAATTTATTGAAGAATATTGCTTGCCATAAAACCTATATGGATATTCTGCAACAGTGGACGGTTTTGTTAATATGTTGTATAAATAACTTTTAACTTGAGAATGTTATTCAAACAAAACATTTTTCAACAAAGAAAGAAGAAAAAGAAAGGGAAAGAAAAGGAAAGGAAAGGAAAGGAAAGGAAAGGAAAGGAAAGGAAAGGAAAGGAAAGGAAAGGAAAGGAAAGGAAAGGAAAGGAAAGGAAAGGAAAGGAAAGGAAAGGAAAAAGAGAGAGAGAAAGAAAGAAGAAAAAGAAAGAAAGAAAGAAAGAAAGAAAGAAAGAAAGAAAGAA
>CM021697.1:129274517-129309022 GCA_011074415.1 Stictonetta naevosa
AGAAAGAAAGAAAGAAAGAAAGAAAAAGAAAGAAAGAAAGAAAGAAAAAGATGAAAGAAAGAGAATGAAAGAAAGGAACATTCTGATAGTGCTGGGTTTTAATGCTCAGTGAAATATTTTTCACTTGTCATTATGACCAGTTTAGACATTTTCAGAAACACTGTCCTGGTCTTAGCTGGCATAGAGTTAATCTTCTTCCTTGTAGCTGGTATGGTTCTGTGTTTTGGATTTAGGATGAGAATAATGCTGATAACACACCGATGTTTTAGTTGTTGCAGAGAAACACACTGGCTGTCCAGTGAGGAGGCTGGGGGTGCACAAGGAGCTGGGAGGGGACAGAACAAGGATAGCTGACAAAGACCTGTCAAAGGGATGTAGGGATGTCCCATATTATGTGATGCCATTCTTAACAAAACAAAACAAAACAAAACAAAACAAAAAATTTTAAAAAAGTGGGGTTGGCTGTGGAACATGCCATTGCTCAGGGTCTGGGCATTGGTCAGCTAGTGCTGAGCAATTGTGTTGTGCAACCCCTCCACCCACCTCCCCACACCCCCCCTTCCTTTCTTATCAAACTTTCTTTATCTCAACTTACACGTTCCACATTTTTACCTTTTTTGATTCTCTTGCCCATCGCACTGCAGGGGGAGAAGCAAGCAAAAGGCTGTATGGTGCTGTTTGTAGCTGCCTGCCAGGTTAAAGCACAACAAACAAATACTCAATGTTTTAAAAGTATGATTTTCAGGAACTCTGTTTTGAATGAATATTTGAAAACAACATATTGAATTTACAAACTTAAACTGCTTGATTGTCCCATAGAGTACTCTCCTAACAACTTTCCTTTAGAAGATTTTAATCTTAAAATGCATTTTGTTTGTTAGTTAGTTAGTTTTTGGTGTTATTTTATTATTCTCTTTGGTTACAGGGAAATAACATTTGGGATGTTTTAACAGGTGAGGAACTCATTTTCTAATAAAGGCTGAACATTCTGTCAGTTAGCAAATCATCTCCATAAGTAAATCATAATATAAAAGGAGGCTGCTTTCATAAATGCATACAAACATGCACTTTGAAAAAAAGAAAGAAAAAAGTGTAAAGATATTAATCTTTTTTCCATATGTTCAAATAGTGCACATCTGGTTTAGGGAGATGAAAGGCAGAAAAATGTGGAGCAAAATTCAGTCGTCTAATTTTGTAATTTTTTTGCATTCTTCAAAAAATTCTTCAAAAAATATTCTAACTAAATTTCTGCAAATATAAATGTACTTCCACAATATAAAAATCTTGACGATAGAAGAGAAAAAAGCCAGGGCAGTATGTATATCATACAAACATATCATGCCAGTTGAAACATTGCTCTGATTTTTGCAGTTGCAGAAGTATCTCTAATCAGTGTCATGATGGTTATAAGGAACCTCATGAAGATGAAGGTGTTAGCAGTCACCAATGTGTTGCACACCGATTTTTCTGAGGATTTTCAAATGTTACTAGCATAATTTTATGATTAATGATTATTCTGCTGGGCTTGAATGAGCTCTGAGAAAAAAACAAGATAAGCTAATAGATAGGATATTTGAGCTTTTAGCATGTGGATCAAATCAAATGATTTAAGCATGCAAATACAGAGAAAAGTACTTGTACATTGGAAATCTAGCAACTTTTTTGTTATTTTGTGAAAATGGAAAAAATAAGTTATAAGTAGTTCCCACAATTACAAAAATAAGTAAATAAAAACAAATATTTTTTTTAAAGGATGGATTTTACAGGTGCAGGGAGAAAAACTATCCTTGTCATGTCATTCGATGTACACAACTATTCCAACATGTCCTGTGTAAATACCTCAAGTCTGGTGAGATGAATCTGAGCCTTAGTGTTCCTTAGAGTACATTCATTCTGTTTGACCCTGAACTGGCATTTTAGTCCACTTTTCCTTGTGTGAATTCAAGGGTTTACTCATGGGTCCTACCACGAGTTCCTGAGGAGTAACCCAGGTTTGTGCTGTCAAGCACACCATAATTGCATCACAGTCATCTCTGTGTGTCTAATCAAACCTTTGACTAGCTACTTGGTGTGGGCATTGTTGGCACCCAGGAGACTTCATGAGTTTCTACTCCAACAGTCTCTCTGTGGTTTTGATGAGTTTTGCACTGAGTTCTGCACAGCCCCAGTTGTTAGTACAGCACCATGTGTAGGCTTGATTTTTTGTGTGCCAGCTGCAATTGCAACATATGTTGTGGAATAAATTTACCTTTGGGAAAGACATCTGTCAGGCTGAGTTCACTGCAGAGTGTTTGGACAGAACAACTTCAGTAGAATCACACTTTATGTGACTTCTGTATTATTTATCATTTTTTTCCAAAATAGTAATGACAAATAAGGACAGTTTTATAACAGAAGTTTTTGTTGCCATTGTTGTTCTTGTTGAAATTCCAGAACAAATAAGTGAACTTCAATTTCTTTGAACTTTTTTTTTATGGTATTCCAGAATGGGATTCCACTTGGCTGCCACTTCCTTATTAAACCAATGCTGTGGCATGTAGTTTGGACAGCAAAAATGTCAAATAAATAAATAAATTGTGCTTATTATCCAACTGTCAAAAAACATGCAACTTTCCCAATATGTCTTTTTGCAGTAAATTGCCTCCAACCAAAACTCCCATCTTCTTGGTTAGATTTCACCAAAATATGAATTTATCCCTCTGCTTGCCTTTTATTAAAAAGTACAGTTTTTCTCCATTTTCACTTTCACTAAAAGTAGCTAAAAGCTACATTCAGAAATACTTTTTTTTTCTTTTTCCTTTTATTTGCTGATTTACATACACATGTGAAAGACATTTTTGAACTTGTGACTCATGCTACAAAGCCTGCCACTTCAATGAGTAACAGACACAAATATGAATAAGGGGAAAAAAGCTTATTCCTTACAGTAAAATGGGACTGGTCAACAAGGCCTAATTTCCATTCACCATTTATTGACCCCACAACTGGGAAAGGTTCCATCAAGCTACTCAGATGCTTGGCCTGAGACGTTAGATAAATTTTCAGCAGTATTGGTGGTCTTCTTTTTGTATACATTGAAGTCAAAGCCCTGACAGCTTAATTCTAGTTCATTGCTCTTCTCTAATCTCTGGTCTAACAAGATATAAAACAATCCATTCAACATCATTAGAATCAATAGCTGCTCATATTACTATTATTTGTTGGATAACGCAATATAAAGTTGATTGGAGTTCCTTATTCAAACACAACAGCAAGTTTGTTACTATGGTATGGAAACAAAAAGAAAACCATTAATAATGCAGATGTTTTATAAGGTCTCCCCCGTATGCAAAATAATAATTCCTCACTTCTTTTTCTTTCCCTGATCTTTTTTTTCTTTTTTTTTTTTCTTTCCTGTTCTCTTTAGAAGTCATCCTTTTCTTTGTAAGTCATATCATATCCAAGTGATCTTTAGTTCCTCAATTCACATCTGTCGGTGTGAATTACCTCACAGAATCACAGAATCATCTAGGTTGGAAGAGACCTCCAAGGTCACCGAGTCCAACCTCTGACCTAACACTAACAAGTCATCCACTAAACCATATCACTAAGCTTTACATCTAAATGTCTTCTAAAGACCTCCAGGGAAGGTGACTTAGCCACTTCCCTGGGCAGCCTATTCCAGTGACTAACAACCCTTTCAGTAAAGAAGTTCTTCCTAATATCCAACCTAAACCTCCCCTGGTGCAACTTTAGCCCATTCCCTTTTGTCCTATTTCCAGGCACGTGGGAGAATAGACCAATCCCCCCCTCTCTACAACCTCCTTTAAGGCAATTGTAGAGTGTGATAAGGTCGCCCCAACTTATTATGCACTGTATGCTAGGAAGATTGTTTAAGCAGCTAATAAGCATATAAATGCTTCTCTTTCCTCCATAGACATCCTGAATTTTTCCCTCATAGGTCAATATTATGGGAGGAGTAGGGAGGATCAGAATATGATGGATATAAGTCTATGTGCACAAGGGGAAGTGTTGCTTTATCTATTTCAGATTTTGTGTTGTCATGCCTTCACAAAATAGCCCCTAGCATGTCCTCAGAGACAGAAAATTGAAAATGCAACCACCCACCATGTCTCTCAATAAATTGATGCATATTTCTACCCGTCCACATTCTTTGTATTAAAATCTTTATTGTACTAAGTTATGAATATACTTTGTAAGCAAATCTGTCACTATGAGACTGCACACAAAGAAGAATGAAGTCTTTTGTGTCTAGTTGACTTTTCATGACCAGTGTGCATGAACTTAAGTTATTTAAAGTGTGACAAAAAAATATTTCTGTATTCCTGAATTCTCAATGGCAAAATTAAACAACTTTTTCCTTTCTCTAATACAGTTAATTTAGGTTCAGGAAGTATTTAGAACAATCTTCATATGAATAGTGAGTACTTCCACTTAGAAATTTACAATCCATGTAAATTTAGTGACACTTTGTTTCCCTTTCAGCATCTTGATTTTTCATGCTTGCCCAGATACTTACTATGTCTTGTCTTATTTATTTAAAAACAGGGGATTTCCATCTATTCTGAGTGTATTAAGAGTGTGACTGATGATATGCCTTCCACACATGCAAGTTTTAAAGACTGCAAGACCTATCACATCATCAAAATGCAATAGAATGACCAGAATTGAATAACTTGCCAACAGGCATTAAGTATGTGCAACATGAATGCAAACCATTTGTTCTGCAACAGTAGAATGAAATGCTGTTAATAACATCAAAGCATCTTTTAATTCATAATTCTATTTTCCACAAAAAATCCAGCAGAGTATATTCGATATATAGTGTCATCTTGGAGAGCTGATTATGAGACAAACAAGCTCTATTAGAAAACAGCAAAAGAATTATGAATTAAAAATAAATCATAAATCATAAATGTTAATGGTGATTTAAAAAAAAAAAAAATTTACACAGACAGGACTTCAATGTCTCAAACGTAGTGATCAGTCCCATTCATCATGTTCATTCCGTGGTGAACAGCTGGAATTCCCTATGCTAGTCCTCTATGTAGCAATGATTGTTTCTGTAAATGTATTCCAGTTTCAGATGAACTACTCTCACAGGACACCAACAGCTGTATCAATAGTTCTTGTCCTTTTCCTGAGATAATCTTCAAGTGTTAATCACAAATAATTTGACAAACTGTTTTTGAGCATAAAAATTAAATGTTCCTTTATTATAATTTCTCTTATTTAAAATAATTAAAATGTGTTATTTTGATTTCTTTTATTATTCAGAAGAAGATTAAAAAATCTGCATTATGTACTAGAAGAAAAGTAAGAAGCTGTAAGAAAGTAAAATAAACTGTAAGAAAGATATTCTAAGAAATGTGGTAACTATAGAATTGAGTGTGTATGAGTGCTATATGTGTGTGGGGGGGTAAATGGGTGGCTGCTTCCACCCATGTGTGATTAGTCAGGCAATAGTTTTGTTTTCTGTCTGGTACAGGTATGTTTCATAC
Organism: Stictonetta naevosa; assembly: GCA_011074415.1. Taxonomy (NCBI): domain Eukaryota; kingdom Metazoa; phylum Chordata; class Aves; order Anseriformes; family Anatidae; genus Stictonetta; species Stictonetta naevosa. Next base: position 129,280,019 of record CM021697.1, read on the forward strand.
AGAATATTATGCCACAGAGTGATACTAAGTCTCCCAAAATGACAGTAGGAAACTGTAAGAAAATTATGGAAGTAAAACAGACTTAGTCTATATAGTATTTTATATCTTGTTCCATCTTCTTGCGTGTAATAGAGCGTAGCATTTGGCAAGCTGACTTGGAAACAAAGTTTAAAAATAACTGGGCTTTCTTCCCCGCAGAAAGCAGAAATAAAAGAGGCAGATTTGACTATTTGAACTATCTATCATACTCTGCATTTTAACTTATTTGATTAACCTTTTTCCTGTATGTAAGTAATGCTTGCATGATCAGCATAGGGGTGTGTCCATGCATAGTTCTTTTTTCCTTATTTTTTATTATTTTAACATATTGGTCCATTTCAGTCACATTTAACAACTCCTTAGGCAGTAAGAACATTTCTGGATTAAATTTCTGTCTGCACAGAAAGAACAGACTGTATCTCAACCATAATGGAACCACACTGCTGGCACTTAAAATCAAGGTCATCAGTATGCTTTAAAGTGAGGAGAAGAAATACACGTTGCAGCATATGGTTCGGAAATTGCATGGATGGAAGACAATACCATTGTACCAGGATAAGATAAGCAGTAAAGAAAGTGGGTCATGATGATGTTAAATTAGCTACCTGTTACAGAGAACCTAGAATCAAACCAAAAACAAACAAACAAAACAAAACAAAACAAAACAAAAAACCTCTGAAGTTAACAGGAATCTGTATTGATTGATGTTTCGGGATTTATTAGGAAAACTATAATACTGAGTTTATATTTATCAGCTACACAAACAATGTCAACAATGGCTGCCATACAGAGAGATTAAAAGCATCAAATGAAGAAAATGCTAGAGTAATCCATGTGGACTGTGCAAATAGCATATGTGACTCTAATATAAAGAAGAAGTTTCTAGATATTATCAATGACTTTCATACTCAAACTGGTCCACATCCCATTTGAGAAGATGCAAATGTTTAAATATTTAACTGTTTTTCAGTAGCACCCAGGAACTTGCTGAAAATCCTGCAGCTGGAGAGGTTGTTGTGTAACAGCAACCATTACATAGAGTTGGCAGTTTTGTAGGCTCCAGAAGGCCAAAAAATATTATTGAATTGTGCTTAGCATTCAGAAAGTGTTTGACATAAAAATAAGAAAATTCATTAAAAGTTATAAAGTTATGAAGTTATAAGAAGTAGATGCTATATCTAAACCTTTGCATGGTACACGGACACCCTTAAGGTTACGATACCAGAAGTGGGAAGCCAAAATATACCAACCAATCCAGAGAAAGAGCAAAAGGAAGCAGTCCAGACTAAACATCAGAGGCAGGGAAGAAGTCTCTTAGAAAGCAAATTGGCATTCTAGCTAAAGTCATGTCACATGGTAGAAAATAAAAGATCTCATAAACTTGCAGAGATGAAATATGAAAACACAATGCAATAGTCTAATAAAATATTTTAAGGAACAACTAGTAAATTGAACATTAAAATTATCATGAATCTTCAAACACTACAGGAGCCAGAAGTCTGCCTGAAACTTGTAGAGCTAATCGATGATCAGGACATAAATTCATACACAAACTCTCAAACTCCTACATTCTTTTTGCTGTTGCTTGTTGTTTTTGTTTGTTTGTTTGTTTGTTTTTCTCATTTACACAGGAAAGACATCTGTATTTTTATAATACGTGTGGCAAAGATTTGATTTCAGTACAGTGTTTGGGCTATAATTTCTTGACATAAAATACAGCAATTGGCAATGAGCTGAGATTGAATTACTGTGATGGTTTTACCCTACTGGGCAGCTAAAATCCACCACAACTACTCTCTCAAACCCCCTCATCAAAGAAAAAAGGGGAAGAAAATATAGCGGAAAGGGCTCAAGGATTGAAATAAGGACAGGGAGATCACTCAACAATTATTGTCATTGGCAAAACAGACTAAGCATAGAAAGATTAATTGAATTTATGGCCTATCAACAGCAGACTAGAGCAGTGAGAAACCAAAAGCAAACTAAAAACACCTTCCCCCCATTCACTCTCTTCTTTGTCCTCCCCTGAGTGGTGCAGGGGAATGGGGAATGGGGGCTGCAGTAAGTCAATAACTGCATTGGCATCTCTGCTGCTCCTTCACGGTCACTCTCTGCCCCCTGCTCCCCGTGGGGTCCCTCCCACGGGATGCCGTCCTTCCCCAACTGAGTCTGTGGAGGCTGCCCACAGGCAGCAGCTCTTCAAGAACTGCTCCCACACGCCTACATAACACGGGGTCCATCCCTCAGGAGCAAACTGTTCCAGCACAGGTCCCCCACGGGCGGCAGTTCCCCCCAGGCCCCCTGCTCCTGTGGGGGCTCTCCGTGGGCCGCAGCCTCTTCCAGGCCACGTCCACCTGCTCTACCGGGGGCTTCTCCACGGGCTGCAGCGTGGAGATCTGCTCCATGTGGGACCCCTGGGCTGCAGCGGGACAGCCTGCTCCACCAGGGGCCTCTCCACAAACTATTTGGGTAGATGAGGGGAAAGTAGTGGATGTGGTCTACCTTGACTTCAGCAAGGCTTTTGACAGTGTCTCCCATAACATCCTCATAGACAGGCACATGAAGTGTGGCCTAGATAAGTGGATGGTGAGGTGGATTGACAATTGGCTGGATGGCAGAGCTCAGAGGGTTGTGCTCAGTGGTGCAGAATCTAGTTGGAGGCCTGTAGCTAGCAGTGTCCCACAGGGGTCATTACTGGGTCCAGAGCTGTTCAACTTACTCATCAATGACCTGAGCGATGGAACTGAATGCACCCTCAGCAAGTTTGCTGACGACACAAACTCAGAGGAGTGGCTGACAACCTCAGAGGGCTCTGCTGCCATTCTGCATGCCATGAATTAAAAGATCTTGACAGGCTCAAGGGTTGGGCCAAGAGGAATATGAAGTTCAACAAGGGAAAGTTCAGGGTCTTGCACTTAGGGAGGAATGACCCCAAGCACCAGTGCAGGCTGGGGCCTGACCTGCTGGAGAGCAGCTCTGCAAGAGAGACCTGGGAGTCCTGGTGGGCAGCAGGCTGACCATGAGCCAGCAATGTGCCCTTGTGGCCAAGAAGGCCAATGGTATCCTGTGGTACATTTGGAAGAGTGCTGCCAGCAGTTTGAGGCAGGTGATCCTCCCTTTCTGCTGAGCCCTGGTGAGGCCACACCTGGAGTATTGCATCCAGTTCTGGGCTCACCAGTACAAGAGGGACATAGAACTACTGGAGTGAGTCCAGAGGAAGGCTACTAAGATGATTAGGGGACAGTTGTACAAGGACAGGCTGAGAGAACTGGGCTGTTTATCCTGGAAAAGAGAAGGCTGAGGGGAGACCTCATTAATGTATATAAATATCTGAGGGAAGGGTGTTAAGAGGATGGAGCCAGTCTCTTTTCATTTGTGCCCAGAAACAGGATGAAGGGCAATGAGCACAAACTGAAGCACAGGAGGTTCTGGCTCAGTATGAAGGAGCACTCCTTGCATTTCTTTACTGCGAAGGTGGCAGCACTGGAACAGGTTGCCCAGAGAGGTTGTGGAGTCTCCTCTGGAGATATTCAAAACCTGCTTGAAAACCATCCTGTGCAACATGCCGTAGGTGATCCTGCTCGGCAGGAGGGTTGGACTAGATGATCTTCAGAGGTCCCTTTCAACAGTGCCCGTTCTGTGATTCTGCTCCAGCACTTGGAGCATCTCCTGCCCTCCTTCTGCACTGAACTTGGGGTCTTCAGGGCTGTTTCTCTCACATGTTCTCACTCCTCTCTTCCAGCTGCTGTTGCCCAGGATTTTTATTTTTTTTTTTTCCCTTTCTTCAATCTGCTGTCTGAGAGGCCCACCCAGCATCACTCTCTGGCTCATCTCTGTCCAGTGGTGGGTCCCTTTTGGTGATGGCTGGAACTGGCACTGATATGACATGGGGCAGCTGCTCGGCTCTGCTCATAGGGGCCACATCTACAGCCCTCTCCTACCAAAACCTTGCCACATAAACGCAAGTGATTTTTCCTTCTAAATCACAGAATATTTGTATATTTTTTGATGTACTGAGGCTTCATTCTAGGCTTTTCAAAACCAATCTTTCCTCTTGGAAGATGTGCGCAATACTAGAGCTAAATACACAAAGCTCTTTCTACACATGATGGATATTGATAAGGAACATTATAAACTGCTGGAGATAAAGAATATTTCCTTACTAATTACTACCTCTAGTCAAGGATATATTTCTTATTTGTCTTACAACTTTCTTCCTTCCTTCCTATGTAATAGGAATAAAAATAATGTGGTATGAACTTATCACTTAATTACGTTCCCCAAGTGCTTGAGCTGTTCTAATTATATTGATTAACATAGAGCTTGCCATAAATCAGTTTTGAACAATAAGAAAAAGACTGCCTTAGAGAAACTATCACGCATGTTTCTGACATAACTGGGGCAGCAGTGGGGGGTGGAGGGGTGGAGAAGAGGACATTGCTCAAGAGGCGGACTGGTTATCAGTCAGTGGGTGCTGAGCAATTCATTTTTCGTCTCTGTCTTCAACTCCAGTGATGGTCTCAGCAAGCTGAATATTAGCCAGAAATGTGCCTTGGCAGCCAGGAGGGCCAACCATATCGGTGTGCATCAAACTCAGTCGATGGAGTGATTGTCCCGCTCTATTCTGTGATAGTACAGCCACACCTTGAGTACTGTGTGCAGTTTTGGATGCCACAGTATAAGAAAGACGTAAAACTGTTAGAGAGTATCCAAAGGAGGGCTACAAAGATGGTGAAAGGCCTGGAGGGGAAGACGCATGAGGAGTGGCTGAAGTCACTTGGTTTTTTCAGCCTGCGGAAGAGGATACTGAGGGGAGACCGCATTGTGGTATACAGCCTCCACACGAGGGGAGCGGAGGGGTAGGCACTGATCTCTGCTCCCCGGTGACTGGCCATAGGACCCAAGGAAAAGGCATGGAGCTGCAACGGGCAGTTCAAGCTGGATATCAGGAAAAGGTTCTTCACCAAGAGAGTGGTCGAGCACTGAAACAGGATGCCCAGTGCAGCAGTCATGGCACCAAGCCTTCTGGAGTTCAAGAAGTGTTTGGATAATGCTCTCAAACATGTGGTCTGATATTTTGGGTAGTCCTTTGGGGTGTTGGACTTGATGATCCTTTTTGGTCCCTTACAAACTCAGGATATTCTATGATTCCCTCAGGACCCTCAGATACATCTCATCAGGTCCCATGGACTTGTGCACCTTATGTTTTCTTAGATGGTCTCAAACCTGATCTGCTCACACAGTACTTCATTCTCCCTGCCTTTGGGAACTCATATAACTCTCTCTATATATGTATATATTCTTGCTCTTGTGATATGGTCTAACAAATGTGAGGGTCAGTGATCTGGGAGCAAGGCCTATTCCACCCTTGAGTTACCATACTGAGGGCTTTTATTTGCTAGAATCTTACAAGAATGAGCATTTGATAACATGTGTCTATAGGGCAGTCTGCATATTGAATACCAGCACTGGTGAGGGAATATGTGTTCCTTTGCTGTCTCCTAAAAGAGGGTTCCATTTCCTTAAATAAAATCCCTTATAAAGAAAAGTGATTTGACTCAGCTTTTTACAACATTGATGGGAAAACTGCAGGGAGAGGGCTGTGAGAGCCATCTTGCTTCTGTTTTATGATTTATTGGTTTTCAACATTTTTCTGTGGCCACAGGCTGACTTTTGTTTACATTTCTTAGAAATTTGACATTATACCAACTTCAGTCATCTGTCATATCAATATTCCTTTTCCATTCCCTTTGGTTATAAAGCTGAAATTAAAGCAGCATGGACCTCCCGTAAGTTATTTCTTTGACTTATTTGTCACATTCTTTCTTTTGTGTTTTATTCATTTATATTTCTCATAGTGTTGGATCTCCCTCCTCTACGGATACTGTACTTTTCTGGCCTCAACAGAAAGTTGAGGAGGTAACTATTTCAAATAACTAAAACTTGGTGGCTAAGATTCCCTGTGGCATATATAAAACTGACCTTTCTGTCTCTGGTTTGAATTCAGGGATGTCAAAGAGGACCTCCTGCATCTCAGATGCATGTCTCTATCACTGAGCTATTCACTATTCTAAGGACTCCAACATGTTTTCAAGTAAAACATTTCAGAGACCCCTGAGCTCATGGAAATGTATACCATGAAGATGTCTGCAACTTCTGAAAGCTTCCACCACACACACAAAAAAAAAAAAAAAAAAAAAAAAAAGGTTTTCCATCTAGTTCAAAAATACATGGAATTAGGAAATTAATAACTCCTGCTTGTTGTAACAATAATCTTGGTTTTGTTCCCTTTTCTTTCCACTGGTAAGTATCTGTCTCCTGGTCTAGATGCAAGAGGAAAAAATTTGAGAGCAGCTGTGGGAAGTCTATTCCAGTAACAGCTGGATGCGGAAGGAATAGGGGAACAAAAATGGCTCTCTTGAGTCCAAGTATACTCCCTTGATATGTTTTAATGTAAAAGTTTAATTTTGCAAAGTTAAATAAGATGCTTGGTCCATCTGTAACAGAATTCTTGACTTTCTACCAGTCACAAGTGAAATATTAGGCAGTTCAGAAACAAGGTGCAGTCATGCATCAGAAACATCATTTATCTGTTCCTGGCAGACACTATGTTCACCCTTTTTGTCTGCTCTGTCACTATCATTGGGATAAGTATGTACTTGCCTGTAGTTTTAAAAGAAAGTAAGTTGTGAGAACAGTTTAGCTTTTCTGATCTCGTGAGGGGCAGACATCTTCCTAGGTTTTCTGTGAAGTCAATAGGGTTGAAGGTACTGCTAATAACAGATGGGTAGAAAGTAAGAATAGAAATCATGCATTTCTGGTGGTGTGAATATAGTTTAATGCAATTATTTGAGGATGTAGTATTAATATCTCATGACAAAGACACTACAAATTCTTTCTTTAATTGTTTATGCTGGGATGATCAATACATCTCCCTGAAGGTGCATATGAATTATCCACAACAGTCTTCACACCTAGCCCACCAGATGTAAAGCTGACAGTTTCTTGATGACCTTTCAACATCTACTGACCATGACATTGTGAACTGATTCTCTGTTGGCTTTTCAAACAGCAACTGGATAAAAACCAGCAACACTCAAGTATAATCAGTTTTCATGGTCTGTGTTCAGAAATGTTTTATTACCTTAAAATATTGTTCTTTTTGCCAAAACTGGAAATGAGTTGCTGTAAAAACATTTTAGGATGAGCAGGATTAATATTTCTTCTTTGGGAAGAATTTCTCCCACACATTTTACATTTTTTACTTGAATAAATGAAGATTTTATTGATTTAATAGCATTAATTTAATTATACTCAGAGTGCAGAAGATGAAAATAAAATTAGTATTTTATCTAATAATTATCAAGATTGTTTAAAAATTGAGCATCGGTTTAACACTCATAACTATAGCTTTATTGCCTTTATTATATTAGGAGTTAGAAGCTTGGGGAAAATTTACATTTTTCTCCATGAACATCTCAAGTGAAACAGACTCCACTTCCCTCAGAAGAAAGACCAATAAAACACAGCCTTTTTCTAGAGGAAAGGAGTGCATGAAGAACTAATGTTGGAGTAAAAAGGATTAGTCCATGGTAAAGTTGCCAAACAACCATTCCTCAAACAAAAAGATGACCACCTGCATTTTCTCTTCTAAAACTAACTGCATCTCATCAGATTGCATTTAGGAATAAAATGTGACTGAGAGGCTAATCATTGAATAGTTATTTACCATGATCTTCACCCCTGAAAACACTACATTTCCGACTTATATGTGTTTTTTTTCAGGTCTTGGTCTAGGTACACTGTTCACCATGCCTTGTCTCCATCTCACTGTGAGACCTGGATGCAGTCAAAAGCCCATACTTAATGCCTTCGGATTCATATGAATGAAACCCGTGAGAGTGGTCCAGTCAAGGGGCTATGGGCTACTCAATCATTTCCACTGTCCTGTAGCACAATCCAATATGCATATTTCAAGATAAACTTGACAATGCAGTGCCACTGACAAGAACAGCTGAAAGCTGAAAGCTCAGTCACAGTCTTTGTGGTGTTTCAATAATCAAATCATTTCATTCTAACCCAACCATAAGTGTCATTGACTGCTTGACTGCCATCTTTTGTCTCTGCTTCTGAAGCAGGAGAAAGAGAAACATATTTAAGGTGTCCTTGTTTCCATCCAATACTCCTTTGCACTTATATCCAGCAAATAGCACAGAGCATAATACTTGAACCATTCAATTCCTGACAGTTACACAGGCAAAATCAGATGTCTAACACACCACACAAAGAAAAAATCTTTGTGTGGTTTACACACAAAGTTTACAACTCATAGACATGTCCTGGATCAGAACCTTCCTTTTTTAGTAATTTCATTAAAGTTTTTAAAATTGTTAAAGTACATTGTCAAATTAATTATAATGTAGTCTGCCTGAAAAGAATACTGGTATTGCTTTTCCTTGCCATGCATCACTTCTTGCAATCATTTTATCATATACACCTCATGAATTATTTCACAAGACAGGTTTCTCTCCAGCTCTGGCCTACTCTGTCATAATATCTGTTTTTAGATATTGCTGCTGCCTTCCTATAATCACTATGGCAAGTATTTTCTCCTTCTCCAAAAATTCTTTGGCTCAGTTACAAGTTTCTTACTCCAGAAGAGACACATGCACAAATTGAAAGAGAAAAAGTGTTATAAAACAATCTCAGGTTCATTTAAATCATGACATTAAAAAGTGAAGAAAACAGAACCTTGCAGATAATATTTTTGTGAATGTCAATGGCCATGAAGCAGTGGTCAAAACTGGTCTCTATTCAAGATACCTCTTTTGCATTCTCCTTTATTGCCCCTTTTATGTACCCAAAATTGTTCTCTTTTTAGTTATTTATTTATTTTTAATTGAAAGAGGGCTTGAAGTATCCATGTATAATTAATATTTTATACCATCATCATCTGGAATGGTGAAGTAATTTAATACAGCTACTGGAGAACTGGTCTTATCAGCTTACTGGAGAACTGGTTTCCAATAAAGGCATCCATTTTTTGGATTTGCATTCTACAGTAAGAGGTATATCATCTGGGTATATATGGAAGGGAGACATAGCCTTATATGGAAGAGATATGGAAGAAGGAGTGACAATCTACATTGTGTTAAAACAATGTGTCTTTTTCCCAAGTATATCCAACAATGACTCCTTGCTAGGATGCCAAATCACTTCAGCATTCATGCCTGCATGAATATTTTTACTAATGGAAAAATATATATATTCAGTTAAAAAAAAAAAAAAAAAAACTTTTTTTTCCTTGTTCCTTGTTTCCACCTTTTTCTCTTCTTCTGTCCTTCTAGGAAAGCAGCATTGCTTTTTTTTTTAAAAAAAAAAAAAAAAATCATGTTTTCTAGTGATTTAGGTAGAGTTTAAATAGGAGTGGCAAAGTAGGTTGCATATCCTGTGGTTCCAGAAGCCTGCCTGGTGAGTTTTTGCTTAGCTGAAGTATTCTGCTTAGAAAAATAAATCATTCATTGTCATACAACACTTGTGAATGCACTATTTGTCAGCTGTGAGATTCCCTTTTGTTGTGTTTTACAGGGTACCAGGTGAATCCAATAATCTCAGGATTATAAACATCAGAAATAAATTTGTTTCTCAGGTAATTTTAATGACATACAGAGAATAAAAACATTTGAACATTTATAAAGTATTAAAATTGATTATTTTTAAAAATATTATGAGAAGTTTAAGAGATGGCAAGAAAGAATATATATATGTGTGTGTGTGAATTTGAAAGAAAACTGAGGCAAGGCCTTTAAAGGGGAAAAACTTCACTGGCTTAATACAGAGGTAGTATGTAAAATGCTCCAATATGGGAATGATCCACCTCAGCTATGCTGTAGGAGTAAAGGCAAGCCATCACCTCACTTACAAGCTTATCTTTCCCAAACTGAATAGAATCCTGGCATCTTTCAGGACATGGAAGCAGTAGGAAAACGCAGTCAGATCTATGCTAGACCTGTCATTTCATTCCATAGCTCTAGTTTTCACTTGCCTCACATATTTTAATATTGTAGTCAAGCTCTCTTTTCTGTAATTATAGCTTTTACAGTTTGTATTTATAGGCTTATGAAGAGGAGTGATAAAAGAACTTTAAGCTGATTGCACACCATGCAGAGAATGAAAGTATTCCTCAATTATTATATTGACTGGCTTTATGACCCCTTTGTGCTGCCAAAATCTCATTAAAAAGTACATAATATGAAGTGAAATACATCATTGCACAGGTAAAAATGACTCCACAAGATGCAAGAAAAGCAGAATCAAGGCAGTTGTACCTAATAAACACTTTCAGACCAGGAACTTTTGCAGACTGTCATGTAAATACTTAACATGTGGTTCTACTCTAAAAAAGTGACTATAAAATGCACTGTGGTTTTTTTATTGTATTTCAGTGATACCATGTTAAATTTGCTCAGCTTTTAAGTAAAAAGCATATTTTTTTTTTTTCTAATAGACATGTTAGCAAACTCCATGTAAGCATTCAAACTTAATTTTATTTTCTTCTAATGCACTGCAAAAATAAAGATTATCTTGACTCAGCCTTGCCTCACTGATACCCTTGCAGACTTACAGATTTTACCTCTTAGGCACCAAAACAATTTGTGGCATCTATATATGGAGGTAAATGTTTGGAAAAAACATACCTGAAAAATTGTACTCAGCAGTTGTGTATTGAATATCTAATGAACCAGACCGATTATAAAATCCAATACAAGCTCTTTTTTTTTTTTTTTTTCATGCTGAATTCTTCAGTTTTGTTCTCTTCAGAGTTTTGCCCAAAACTGTAGAAATAGAAGCCAAGCACTTTTATAGCTCATTTAAGATGTTATTTCTCATACAAAATCACCTTTTTCACTTTTAATAGTAGTGTGGGCAAAATAAAACTTAGTTTAATAGTTAAAAAAAAATATAATGAAGGCCACTTATGTATAATTATTTCCTGGAGGTGTAAAAGTCCCATTGTTTAAAATATTAGTAGATGTGAATATAGGCTATTACCTGAGTCTGGAGACAATATGAATAAAATGTGTTCATGGGAATGATTTTGCAGTGGTAGCAAAACAGACTAGTTAATCTCACAGGTCATTTCCTTGCTTATGCTTTGCATTGGCATTCCCCACAGTATTGGAAATGCAATTAATTTCCTAATAGAGAGGTCATCACATCCTGGGAACAGAGAAGAGAGGATTGTAACTAAGGAGAAGGACCTGGGGGTCCTGGTGGACGACAGGTTGACCATGAGCCAGCAGTGTGCCCTCGTGGCCAAGAGGACCAATGGGATCCTGGCATGCATTAAAAGGAGTGTGGCCAGCAGGTCAAGGGAGGTGATCCCCCCTCTACTCTGCCCTGGTCAGGCCTCACCTGGAGTACTGTGTCCAGTTCTGGGCTCCCCGGTAGAAAAAAGGCAGGGATCTCCTGGAAAGAGTCCAGCGGAGGGCCACAAAGATGATACAGGCCTGGAGTACCTTCCCTATGAAGAAAGGCTGAGAGACCTGGGTCTGTTCAGCCTGGAGAAGAGAAGACTGAGAGGGGATCTCATCAATGTGTATAAATACCCGAGACAGAGGGATTTGGCCAACCTCTTCTCAGTGGTTTGTGGGGATAGGACAAGGGGCAATGGCCGCAAGATAGAGCACGGGATGTTCCACACCAACATGCAAAAGAACTTCTTCGCGGTGAGGGTGACAGAGTACTGGAACGGGCTGTCTAGTGAGGTTGTGGAGTCTCCTTCTCTGGAGATATTCAAGGCCCATCTGGACGCCTACCTGGGCAACCTGCTCTAAGGAACCTGCTTTGGCAGGGGGGTTGGACCCGATGATCTTTCAAGGTCCTTTCCAACTCCTACAATTCTGTGATTCTGTAACGACCTATCACACACATTCATTTTGGTTGTCCTTAATGTTGCTCTTTAAAGTGTAATCTATTCCACTATTCACCCACAGTTCTTAAAAGAGAGAACTAATATAATGCAGATACATTTCAGACAACTGAAAAACTATCGAGCTGTCCATAAGTACATGGTATAATATCTATACAGAAAGCGGACCAGACTGGCAGTCACAGACATGACCAGCATTACTATAAACTATGAAGAGTTTCTAGCATTTTCTCTGTCTCAGTCTCTCTTTTAGGGGAAGATACTGTCTCAAGTGTTTCACTTTACATTAGGCAAACACCTGTCAAAGCCCCATGGGGGTCAGGGTGTCCCTGGGGGCCATGGAGGTTGCCCATGGTGGCTGAAGGCAGGACATAGCAGCCAGGTCCCAACACGCTGTTCTACCAGGAGCAGTCAGCTGGGGACACCAGGACAGCCCCAGCCCCAGCCACTTTCCTGGGGACAGATATGGGGTCAGGCCAAGGCCAAGCCCAGGACATGGGCCCACAGGTTGGGGGAGCTGGAGCCTGGCCCTACTGTGGCCTTGCTAGGGCTCATGGCCCCAGGGTGATGGGGGGGCTAGGCCTGGGCAGGTGGGGGAGCCCTGGGGCCAGGACAGGGACAGGCAGGGCTGGGGGTACACTTAGAAGTATGACAATGTGCCCCACAGGTTATAAAGGCCTGAAGACTTTAAAAAATGCAGGTCTGTTCCCTTTCTGGCCCATTGGCACTGCCTAAAAGCAAGCTAAAACAGAAATTTTCTTTTGAAAACTTTCTTGTAGTGAGGTCATACAAGTCTCCGTGCTTTGTGTCTCTTTTTCTTCTTTAAGGATTATTCTCTCCATCACAGAAATTAATCAACCACTGTATTTCCATTAAAGTCTAATACAGCAGCCTAGGAAATTACTCATGTTCATTTATCTGTAAATGAATTAATGAATTTTTTGGTGAAAGGCACTAACTTGAAGAGACATCCTTGTGAAAAATCAGCAATTGAATCACTTCTGTTTGACATAGCCTGAAATAGCAATAACCTCTCTTCATTCATTATTGAAGTAAGGAGAACTCCAAATGCTTTTCTTGGTATTCACACACATTTGAATAAGAGCAGATAAGGATCCCATAAGTATAATTTGAGGTAACGTCCTCATTCAGATATTACGTTATTAACACAGCAATTAGGATATGACACCCAGAATGGGTCTTTAGATATTGATTGCAGCACTGAACATCACAGTAACTAGATACCAAGTGGGAAGCCAAAATCCTGTTACAAGATACACAGGCTCCGTGTACAGGAAAAGTACACAGAAGAACAGTCAGTTATCTTGGTGTGTTTTAAATCAATCTGAATGCTGTAGGGAAATTTCAGAACCCTCACTGCCTCTGGCCAAGAGGAAATCCACAGGCAAAGAGGATTCCTTCATTTCTTTCTTCTCTTCCCTTACCATAACAAATTATTTCTAGAAGTTAACCAAATGTGACAGGATAGGTACAAGGTCTTCCCCTGACTGAAGAGTTACAGACTTCCTCATCCTTCCGGACGCCAGTGTGAGAAGGGTCCTCAGGAGGGTGCTGTTGAAGCCGCTGAACAGCACAACATTCAGGCGTCCCTCTTTTGGGAAGAGCACGATATCTCCTTTCCCATAAACTGTTTAACACAAAATGCATAAATGATCTTCAGAACATGGGAATAAACCCAATTTTTCTCACCCCATTGAGAGTCTAATTCATTTATTCAGAATGTTAATCCATCTTGGGCTTTTTACCTCTCCTTATCAAGCTTACATTTCTTTCTGGTTCACAAGGTGGAAAGAAGTACTCCAATGGCAGAAGAGTGAAGTGAACCCTGGTATCAGTAAGTGTTCTGACTAAACAGTTTGGCACACACCAGGGCACTGCAATGGATGGCTGCCCCATGGGAGGAAGGCTGAAAAGGAAGACAGGAGATACAGATCTGCCCCAATGAGGTCCCAGTGCTGTGATCCCAGGTCACCCAGCTGGGCTGCACCAGAGCTGGCTTGGACACAGGCACCAGAGCCTGAGGAGAGGCAAGGGTGTCAGGGCCAAGTGCTGCACTCATGGTCTGCAATACCAAAGCAGGGGAACCTCCTTCCAAAGCATTTTTTAAAGAGACTCATCCACTGCCATACTTAGTATACTGTCCACATACCTGGCTCTGTAGGCAGGATTGCCCTTTACACAACAATCCTGTTTTCTTGTATCATCACCTGAAAGTGGGAGAGATGTGTCATCCAAGCTTAGTGCTGCAAAGCCTGAAGAACTACTGAATAGCTGAGGAAAGAAAACTAGGTGTTTGAACAATTTAAAGTCAAGAGAAGCCATGAAGGAATTTTCAGGACTGCAAATTCCAGTTTCAGTAATGTTTTTAAATACTTTTTTTCAGCATTGCATACTCCATAGGGAACTGTAGACAGTGTCTTAACAATGACACAAAGGTAGGTAACTACTGTATTTTCTCCAGTTTTCTCTATCAGGGAATGACTGATAAGCACACTGCCCAGTTCCACTGTATTGACTGAAAGATGCTGATTGTTGTTTTAGGCACTCAGTAATGAAACACGAAAAATAAAATTATTTGGATAGCTCTCCAAGACATATAGCCTGTAAATGACAAACATCTGTCAAAATACATAAGCAAAACACAAACCTGTTGTATGAGAATTGTGTCTGTGAGACATAACTCACTGTTTCTAACTGAACTCACACACTGTCTTGAAACTGTGTGATTCTTATTTGTTACAAACAAAAAGGTCACATTTATTAACTCAAGCGAACTTAACCACTTTTTTACTAGAAAAAAAAAATAACATTTTTGGATCTTCCTAACATTGCAGAGTTGGCATAAACCTCTCCTCTGCCTTCTTAAAGTTTGTTTTAAACTCTATATAGCTCACAGTGAGACTATAAGCAATAAGGATTATTCTGTTTTGGGTGATATGTGCTGTGGGAAGTGACTGTCCTCTGGCTTGCCCTTCTAGATCTTTTTCTTAGCATCTTAAGAGTTTATGTGGAAGTGGTTTCCCTGGAGAGTAGTAGCATAATATAGAAATATTATTCTCATGTTGGCCAATGTCCACAAACTTTTATTCCACTGTTTTGACACAAGCAAACAATTTATTCACTTAAGTCAATGCTGTATACATACAGGAAATCAGAGCATAAATCTATAACTTAGTTATACAGTACTCTGACAAACACTAGGCTCTTGAAGATTCGCAGGGAATTCTGAAATTTTGCTCTCCTTACTAAAGTCTTCCTCTAGCCTGGGAAGCCCATTACAGATTGCAAGGCTTACATATGGGAATATTCAGGCAGCCCACTTCTTGAGCAAATTCATATTGTCATGAAGTTACAGGGTAACTCTGTATATCCCTGGTTTCTGAAAGGCTCTTTCTTCTTTATGAAGTTAGAAAACAGTTGGCTTCTCTAAATTGTAATTCTGAACTTTTTTGTGATCTGAGATGTGAAGAGAGCAAAAATCCATTTGCTTTAAGTGGATACTGTAAGAAAACTATAAACTGAAGCTCTGTTTCACATAAAGCCCTGTAGGAATAATATTTAGCTTGTTTGCTCTTGTTTTTCTGTTTGTTTCTTTTTTTTTCCCCCACACATCTCATTTCATATTTAATCATCACAACATTAGATCTTTTTATCTGTTGTCTCTTTCTGTTCCTGGTTTTTGGTTTTGTGTGTTTTTTTTTGTTTGTTTGTTTGTTTGTTTTGTTTTGTTTTGTTTTGTTTTTATTTGGCCAGTTGGTTGGTCAGTTTAGGGTGTCATAAGCTGTGTAGCTTTCAATTACAGGTTGCTGTGGAGGTCAGAGTATAAACTCAAGTACTTAGCTTGGTTCTTGTACTCTGCTCTAAGCCTGGTAGAATCCTCAGTTAGACCACTGATGTGATCCAGTAGGGCAGTTCTTATTAGTTGCATTTACCATTTTATTCTTGGTTTGTATACTGAGAGAGAAAGAAACAGAATAGATATTGTTAACAGTCTTAACTACTGCTTCCTAAATTTTACTGTAATGTCAAATAATCTTTGAAATGCAGTTATAAACTGAGAAGGTCACAGCCTTGCTACTTATTTACATCTTTTTGTATGTGTTTCAAAATAAAAGACACCGAATATTGAAATTATTCATATTATCACAACAACATAATTACCAAAGGCAAGTTCATCTGATGGCTTTTTACTCTTGTCAGAAGTGCAAAGGTTCAGTGTGATACAATCCTGGCAAATGTATTGTTCTTTTAGGAGGGCAATTACCACTCAGGAATTAGACGCTTTAAGCATCAGACATTGTCTGCAGAAAATAGCAGCAGTTAAATTAAACTGTTTAAATGGCATGATAGTCCTTCTGCAGGAAGAGGCTGCTAAACTGGGAAATAAGTCTTCCAGATATTATTTTTTTTCAACAGCATTTAGAAACTGCAAACATAAAATCCTTTTGGAGCCAGATCCTTCAGATGCTGAGTGCCTTCTAACCCAGAGAAGTTACCCTGTTCACAGAATCACAGAATGGCTGAGGTTGGAAGGGACCCTCCTGCCAAGCAGGATCACCTAGAGTTCCCCATAAAGCTTTTTGGTTGGGAGAGGGGTTAGGAAGGGAAGCAGAGAATAGCTGTTTACACAGCAGTAGGTTTTAAGCCAGAACAGAGCAAGTTGTACAAGGAGGTGCTGTTTTTTCTTCAGCTGTTGTCATGCCGTTTCCTTCTGCTTTCATGGCTCTGCATAAAAGGGAAGAAGCTGGTCCCCATGGCTATAATTACTGGCCCACTGCTGAGAGATGATTAGAGCCTAAGTTAAGCTGACTCTGTAAATGGACAAGGGGAATGTAGAAAATTGGTGGCTGTGTATAATGGCCTCAACACATCAGTTTATATTTCCTCACCTTTTCTTCAGCTTTTGGTTGTTTTTTAAGCATGTGTGGAGTCAGAACAGGAAATGCCAGAGAAAAGTGTAAAAAATAAATGAGAAGATAGATGATGGGCTATTGCTCCAAACAGTTTAATCTCTATTTTTATGGAGATCCTTCAGAGAATATTTGTTAAGTCACAGTTTTAATTTTTAAGAGTAACATGTTTTATGTCAATACCATTGGAATAAACTAAGTGGAATAAGCCTTTTACTCTTATCTAACTGAAGCTTCTGTAATTTCTCCAGGCACCCAAAAAATATTGTATGACTCATTTGTTGTTTATTAGAATGTAATCTGACTTGCAAAGAATGGCAAAGTGGTTATTTTCCACAAATAATTTTGATTTTTATATTATGCAATGCAAATATCCAAAACATACCAGAACTGTCTGATAAATACAATTTATAAATGCAAGATAAGACCTCTTGTTTGTCAGGCTCACAGAAATCATAGAGACGGCAGAAGGATAAGAAAAAAGAAGAACAGAATTTAAATAGGCTGTTTGTTTTTACCAGAGTCAAATCAATGACAGAATTGAAGATGGACCCATATTTCTGTCTCCTGGGCTAATACATCTCTTCATTATTCCATTATGCTTACTTGTGCTTTCCAGTTGTCTACTAAATCCAAACACATGATCTACTAAGTAGAGAATAATCTTTTATGAGTTTTATTTACACTCCTATTACTTGTACTTTCTTTCACATAAATCATTGCCCGAGCACAGCATATAATCTGAAAAATTTCCTCACTGCATTACTTGTAAGATCATCATTATGGGATTCTGACATAAACATTTCAGCCAGCTACTGACTGAAATTGTACAGTCAGCTTGCATACTCTTTACAGGGATGCAACACTAGGCTGTGGACATGTATATTTTGTATACAGGAGTTCGACAACTGAATCTATTTAACATTCTTTACAACATCTGTAGTATTTGCATATGTGAAGCCAACTGGGTATCTATTTGCAAAGTAGGTCTCTATTCCTTAGCAATCTATAGTGACCTGATGAATGGAAAGGAGTCTAAAGATCTATGCAGCACACTGTAAGGCACACACACATTTCTTTAGCTGAGTAGCTGTTAATACACTGTTGGGTAGGATTCAGTTATCTAAATACAGGTGCCTTGTGCCTTTTCAGAATCACTGGACTCCTGAGACATTTGATCAAGACTTGCAGTTACAACCACAGGCAATCTGTGCCCCTCTGAAGCAGCAGTTGGAGACCAGGGGTGATATCCAAGGACATCTTCAATGGCACCAAAAAACTACGAAAGGGCAACTAAACTAAACTCTAGAAAGCTGTTGACAATAGTAAAGATTAGATACCTAGTTCATGCACAGAGCTGAACAGTTAGACATCCCATCCTTCCCCTCTAAAACCTGCTCAATGTGTTCTGCCTACTGTCAAAGTTCCTTTTGCCTCTTATCATTCCACCATGACCACCAATCCTTTAACTGCTTATTCTGTTACCTGTTACATACCAAGAAACATGGATGATGTTATCCAGAGTAAGCTACTATATATCACAATTTTGAATTTTGGGTAGAGCAGCATGGCAAAGTATTTTCCATCCTCTTGAACACATGAGGGATAAAGCATTTATGAAAACTGCTGTATACTTCTAGAAACAGTTCCTCTTTGCACAAGCACATACTTCATTAAAACTGGGAATTATCTGCAGTCCTCCCTTTTAAAGGGAATTTTCCCTGAGGCAATAAATCTTAAAACCCTGTATATTTTATTCCTCAAAAGTAATGCTGTAGTTTAAATAAACTTCGAAACAAACAATATGTGTAACGGGAAGAATAAAGTGATTCAAAACACAAAAAATGGCTGCTGACAGATTAAAAGGCGTGAAGATGTGTTTGGTTGTTTTACTCAGCTGGCCAGCTGAGCTTCACCACAACCGCTCCCTCACTCCTCCTCCTCCAAGGGAAAGGGGAAGAAAATACAATGAAAAGGGCACAAGGGTTGAGATGAGGACAGGGAGATCACTCAACAGTTATTGTCATGGGCAAAATAGACTCAGCATAGGGAGATTAGACAAAATTATTACCTATTACAAACAAGCTAGAGAAGTGAGGAACAAATAAACCAAGAAACAAAAAAAAATAAAATAAAATCACCTTCCCTCCATCCATACTCTTCTACCTCCTCCCCCCTGAACAGCACCCCCAAGCAGCATGGGGGAATGGGGGCTGTGGTTGGTGCCTAACTCTTTGTCTCTGCTGCTCCGATCGCTCCCTGCCCCTGCTGCCCGTGGGGTCCCTCCCACGGGATGCCGTCCTTCCCCAACTGAGCCTGCGGGGGCTGCCCACAGGCAGCAGCTCTTCAAGAACTGCTCCCACATGGCTCCATACCACGGGGTCCATCCCCCAGGAGCAAACTGCTCCAGCACGGGTCCCCCACGGGCGGCAGCTCCCCCCAAACCCCTGCTCCTGCGTGGGCTCCTCTCCACGGGCTGCAGCTCCGGCCCGGGGCCTGCTCCTGCGGGGGCTCTCCATGGGCCGCAGCCTCCTCCAGGCCACATCCACCTGCTCCACCGGGGGCTCCTCCACGGGCTGCAGCGTGGAGATCTGCTCCATGTGGGACCCATGGGCTGCAGGGGGACAGCCTGCTCCACCAGGAGCCTCTCCACAGGCCTCAGGGGCACTGCTGTTGTGTGCCTGGAGCACCTCCTGCCCTCCTGCTGCACTCACCTTGGGGTCTGCAGGGCTGGTTCTCACTCCTCTCTCCCAGCTGCTGTTGTGCAGCAGGTTTTTCCCTCCTTAAATCACTTTTTCCCCTTCCTTAAATCTACTCTCCCAGAGGCCCAACCAGCATCTCTCCTTGGCTTGGCTCTGGCCAGTAGCAGGTCCTCTTTAGAGCCGTCTGGAGCTGGCTCTGATGTGACATGAGGCAGCTGCTGGGATCCACTCACATGGGCCCCTCCTGCAACTCCCCATCACCAAAACCTTGCCGAATAAACCTAGTACAGGAGGAAAGTGAAATGACATAGTAGAGTGTGCACTTCTTCATTCTTTGAATAAGGGAGGTCAAGCTGGCAGGTACGATAACTAGAGAGCTGGTAAAAAATTCTACCTGCTACTGCTGTTTCTCTTCTTTTCCTAATTTTCCCTTATCTCCTCCATGCTCTTGAAGAACTGCTATGCTCCTCCTGCAGCTCCTGTCATTCTCTCTCTGCTTCTGACTCACTTGTAGCATGGATGTGTTTGCAAAGTCTCTGTGGTGAATTAACCATTGTTACATTTTTTACTGTCTGAATTTTATTTAGAGCTTCACCTTTACTCATCAAGATACAATGTTCAGCCACCTTCCAAGAGTGCCCCTGTTTCTGGCACTCATATGATATGCTCTGTTTGTTGCCTTTTATTCATTTTTGCTTTGCGAATGATAAACATTCTACCAGGGTTGCATTCTTTCTTACTTCCCATATATATATGTATATATATACATATAAATATATTAAATCATCTTTCTAGTTCCCCATTAGTTCCCCTCCTTCTCTCTCTCCTCCCTGCTGGATACTCCTTATACCTATTTGAAGAAATGTTGAAGACTTAGAGATTTGTGGTGACAAACCAAATAGTGAGGTGGAAGTTATTTACATTATACTTTATTCTCTGAAAAAGTGTGGTTTTACATATCTCAAAAAAAATCTATAAATTATAATTAATTTTTCTGAGCACAGTTTACTGAACAATAATGGGGGAAAAGAGGCTAAACCCATAGAAAAGAGCCCACTAACATTTCCACAAATTTATTGCTAATGATTAAGCTGATAAATTCTATTTAGAGTTAAGCTATTTCTGTTCTGATCTAGAATACTGTATGCAGTTAAAGATAGACAGAAACTTTATTCTTCAATGTAGCAGAAGTATTCTGAAATAAATTCTGCATTGCTTTTTGATGCTATTCTTCTTTGTAGGAAATAATCACTGAGACAAGGAGAATGATTATTAGTCTGTACATAAATACTTAAATGCCTCATCTGTATCTAATCCCTGCCTGTGTTCCTTCCAGCTACTTTGTATAGCTCCTGGGACCACAGGATCTGCTGTGTACTACTAAATGGCCAGAAGAGGATATCTCAGGGTTTCCTAACACAGAATTTAGTTCCTGTAACATGTCTCCTAGGACACCAAATGTCCTCAGACAGATTCATGTGAGGTCTTTCTATACTTCTTTCATCAGAAATTTTAAAATTTGCAACATCCATTTGATTTGGAAAGTAGAGGGTTTATTATTGCTATTATTATTATCATTATGTTTATTACTATTATTGTATTATGACAGAATTACAGGAAACTTGAAAACCCGCATTATGGAAAACTTTCCCAGCAAAAATATTATTAGGAAACTGTGTGAGGAAAAGTTATGTTGCACTGTTAACATACACAGTAGATAGATTTACAAAAGTGAGATTTCAGTCACTGATGACATTCTAAATAGTACAGCAATATCTATCTCATAGTTCATTCATGACCCAAAGGTGATGTGATGGCTTAGAAGATTCCTTTGCATTTTCAAAGGATTCATTTCCTTCTAGAAGCATACATGAGATCTCTTGGGAAGAGATTTCCTGCAAAGGATAGCAATGCAGAGAAGCACTGGTTATTTAAAACTCTTATCTGACCTTCAAAAAGACTCCATTTTAAATAAATAAGATTTATCTAGATTAGCCTAGGTTTAACAAGAGAATGTGTACTCAGCCAAGGCAGAGCCTTCTGAGAACTGTCACAATAACTTCTTTGGATATAAGTTATTGTTTTATCCTACTAAAGATATATTGCCAAACACTTGTTGGTAAGATATCAGTGATATTTGAGCCAAGTGTGAGAAAAGGATAGGAGGGAGGTCTTTTGACCATAGCAATTTTTCTTCCCTGAAACACCTGCAAATGAACCAAAATTATTATTTTGTTACAAACTGGAAGGTGATGAGGTTCTCCATTTTATCTTAGATTCAAAGGGAATTTATAGTTATCCAGCACACATAATCTTGTGTAATCTGCTCTGAATGAGAATGAAAACATTCCATTAAATTAGAAGTGCTTTAAAATGGTCAGAACAGCTTGCTTCATGTTTAACCATAATTTGTTTGATCTTGATTTCCTCTCTCTCCAAAACAGTAATTAACTTGTTTAAAAATAAATTAACATTATAATTAAAGGGAGTAATCAGATTTCAGAAAACACTTAGCTGTCTAGAGTCTATTCAATTTGGTTCTTTAGATATGCAAATAAATTTAAAATTCTCACCTGGTGCCAAATAAAATTTTCCCCACTGGAACACTTTACTAATCCCATGCTTCTCTGCCTCTGGTCTGCTAGTGATTAGTAAGAAATTAAAGTATATATCCTCACACATGCAAGCAATTGAAAAATAAAAAGGGGAGAGAGGAATAAAATTCCTACATAAGCCATAGATGTTTGTTTTTTGTTTTCTGGTTTTTGTTTTTTTTTTTTCAGTGATAGATAAGACTGTGACAGTATCACAGACAGGATCTTCTCTGCTTTGCACAGAGCAAGTTATCTTCTTAAAACATTTGTTCCCAGGCCTTTTTTATTGAGATCTAGACAGAGCCCTGCACTGACTGGCTTTCTCAACTCACCCTCTGCCTCCCCCCAGTTGATTAACCTGCATGGAGACTGGTTGGTCAGACAGGATGTAGAACTTTTTGCAGTACTTTCTCAAAAATATTTAACAATATTTAATACTAGTTTTCTGTGAAGAAACAGCATTTTCTTTGTGAATGGGAAAATCACATTCATCTATTTTTTTTTTCTGCTACCTGGGATCAAGTGAATCTGGTCAGTACTGTCACTTTGTTAGGCATGGAAAGCTTTTCTGAGATTGCATTTGTTACTCAGACTTTCTTACCTGGGATAAAAACAGGTTATATCACCCAAAATGAGAGTGTTACTTTTAGTTTTCATTCTTTTAAGTTGATTTCTGAGCGGTTATGATCTATTTTAACACGGTATCTCCATAAAGTTTGTAAAACAGTTTGATCACAACCCAAAAGAGTTCATAGTTTAAATTATTTCAGAAATTTGATTTGGGGTCATTACCACTTGAAGCATCTTTTACTTTTGTAAAATTTTAGAAACCAATTGTTTATTTAAACTAACATACCACCCCAGTCAGAAGAGGAAGGGGAAGCAGAGCTAGTCCTGTTGGAGTTTCTCCACATGACAGATGTATCTTGTGAGCAATATCCAATTTTCATTTTGAGAGTACAAAGTGGGCAGTAAAGTAGTAATGCACAACTAAGTTTACATTTTATAACGTAAAACCACGCTCTTTACAGTTAACCTAATTTTAAGACTACATTTCAGGCTTCAGCTTGACTAGATGAATACGTATTGGATGTATGTAGAGTCTACACATAGATTTAAAAGTTGTTAAAACATTCTTTAATGTACAATCACCATAACTTAAAGCAAAGTTTAAATGATGTAATGTAGGGATACTGCCTGTTCTTCTGTCATTATGTGTGCAGCTGACAACATCAACATCAGTTAGAAAATATTTAGATCTCTAGTCTCTGTTCTTTGTTCAGCTAGCCACTGAAGAAGTTCAACACTCCTGGGAAATTTCTTCCAGTTCCAGTCCCTAAGTAGAGCTTCGGAAGGCCTGCCCCATGTTGGGATCAGGTTTCTAACGTCAAAAATCTGCAGGAGGCTGAAGGTAATAAAGGATTTCCTGTCCCAGTTGAAGTAGATCCCTTACTTGAAGGATGAATTTTCCTGGACCCTAACTCAGAAGAGTATATATATTCTGCTTTTAGATGAAAGGCTAAATACACAACCTGAAAAAAAAAAAAAATCTATACTTTATACAATGTTGTAAACAACAATAAAAACAAGTACCAGGTTTCAAGCATGCAATGAGACTTTTACACCCTTAAATATTTTGAATTCCAGAGGAAGCATTAATTAAATCTGAGTTGAATTTACTTTGCAAGGACAGTACTTCTTGTTCTCTACTACCTGCTGTTTCATTGTATGTCCACTGGAAAGCTTTCAGCATTCATTTTCATTTCAGTGCATGGGTGTCGTTTTTCGTTAAGTATGAAACAGACTGTAACAAGTTTTTTTTGTGAAACGGTAATTTGCCTGACCAACTGGCTTCCATATCTTTGCATAAAGAGTAATTAGCACTAGAGAATCCAGTATTCGGGTTCACTACATCTTGGGGGTTTGACACATACTTTTCAAAACCCAGCAGTACTGACTGTGTTTCCTGTAATGAAAGAAAAAAAAAAAAAAGGAAAAAAAAAAAAAGTTTTTCACCTGTTACTAGTAATTCTAGCAGATAGAGAAAAAGAAAATGCAAACACAGCAAAATAAAAATGAATTACCATGCAGACACTATGAGGGAAAAATGTAAAGTGGCTGGGGCTCTGACCAGTGCTGGCCTCACAGCTGCTTCAGCAGTAGCTTCAGCCTACAAGATTGCAGCTGCAACTGCAATGCCCTCTTCCATGAGCTTTGATAACTCACATTTATTCAGTCTCTCTGGACTTATTAATCTTACATTTTGCTCAGAATCAGAAGCTCATCTTTGCCAAGAGGATCCTCATGGATGATGTGATTAGCCAGATTTGGCTTAGGATAAAATTCTGCTCAGGTCTCCTTCTTCCTTGGCAAGCACTGTGCAGGTTTGTGTGAGAAGGTAAGCATGATCTTGCTCACCAGCCACGTTTTCAGCAAACAAGAGTGAGCCAAAAGGATAATGTCAGTGTTTAAATTTTGTTGAGGAAGGGTATAGAGGACGGTATTAGTCACCGAAGCTTACAGTCATATATGTCCTTCATTTCATAAGCACAGGGTGACTGGAAAATCAGGCATACCTGCTCCAGCACATTTTCAGGATCAACTAGCTGCTTCCCTCATCGGTCCTATGATTGAAGCCATGTGTCTTGACCTTAGTTGCCAGATGATCCAAATGGTAAGATTGGAGAGTAAAGGCTTAACTTATCTCATCATAAAGAAGATGTCAAAAATACCTCGGAAGAATCACTGCAAATGTCACTTGTAGGTCACTACCTCAGATACAGCCTTCTTTAGTATAGATGTAAACACTGAGAAGTCGATGTGATTTTGAGCAACCTGGTCTAGTGGAAGGTGTCCCTGCCCCTGGCAGGGGGGAAGAATTAGATGATCTTTAAGGTCCCTTCCAACCCAAACCATTCTATGATTCTGTGATTCTATAATTCTATGATGAAACTCACTTTCAGGGTCTGAAATCCCTTTTCTGTCCCCTGAACCAAAATCAAAGATATTAATCTTTTTGTTGTTGTTGTTTGTTTGTTAGCCAAAACCAAAATCTATTGTTCCTGTGAAATACACTGAACAACAGGGGAAAAGCATGGAATTATTTGTCTGATTTTATTTGTTACGCTCAAATTACAACTAATAGCAAGGAACAAATGTGTAGGAGTCCAGGATGCAATCATTGCATTCTGAATGTAGCATATTCAGCAATTCCTCTAAAGCCATCTGTGATTTGAGATGTAATTACACAGAGGAAAATTTATGAAACTGCAGTAATATGAGTTTGTTTGAAGATACATTCTGCTATTTGCAGCTTTAATATCCTTCTCTGAAATATCACACAATGTCCTTTTTGTCCAGGGAAGTCCCAAAACTCAGCACATTGCTTAGTCTTTTCAAAGATGTGAGTTGTTCTTGCAAAAGATAATGAATATTCACCAAATATACTGTTTAATGTTTTAATGTTTAAAGGTTTGAGTCATCATGAATCTATCATTTTTTCTATATATATATATTTTAATTATAGTTATGTCATAAAGAAATAATGTTGTATAATTCCTCCCATATAACCTTGAGGTTTACTCATATCTTTTGGTTATCTATGGTTAATTTATGCAGCAATGAAAAGTTTCTATTCACCAGATCTTTGCTTGGATCACTACTGAAAATGAATATGACTATTTTTTCCTGGACTGTTTGCATCTTGGTGAACAACCACCTGGACATGACTGGCAATTTGAGGTTATAAGAAAGCTAGGGCTGCCAAGGTGGTACAGGCCAAAGCACAAACAGAGCTGTGTGATGTTTTTACACAGTGTCTAGTTGCATTTTTTTTCTGAATTTAAGCCAGTACTAACAACTATCCATACTTTCAGAAACATGAGATTCATGTACAGATTCTCAAACCCTATTTGTTTGTTTCACAGGGATAATGGCTTAAACAGAGTTTTATAAATTTCATGTCAGTTGGTTCAGAGCAGTTAATATTTCCACTTTTTATCCCTTCTGTAGTCATGAATTTCAATCTCTTATAGTGAATTTTGTTTCTTTAAGCTTTGGTTTCAATACTTTTAAAAATTATTTTTATTTTGCTAAAAAACGTTGCATTTTGGGGTGGGATGTATCAGCCTCCCCAGGAAAACAAGGTACAAGTCTTTCATTTGAATCAAGCCAGGCAGAAATTTTATCACAAGATTCCTGCTTTGCAGGCAAACAATGTCTGTGTAACATTGATGCAAGATAATGGGAAGAAAATCTCAACATGCTATTTTTGTTCTTTGTCTTACTCGCACAGACCCCTGCAATGCCACACACGTGTGCGTGTATTTTTCTTCTTAAGTGCAAATTCCATCCTGTCAAGATTATTCTCTCCAGACCATCTTTAGAAGGACCTTCAGTATAGTTAAATACTATTCATTCTGTGTTACTCAGTTATAGACAAACAACTTGATAATTCCTTGAAACAGACAGTTTCATAAATTAGGTTCTATAATTCATACTGATAATAATAAGAAAAAATCAGACAACATTATTTAAATTCATTCGTTTGTACATTTCACAATGAACATTCAGTGTTTTTTCAGCTTCAAAGCTTTTAAGATAAACAAATTACTATTATTATTGTTGTTGTTATTATTGTTGCAGTTGCAGTGGAGGATGCAAAACATGAATGTTCATATCATTCTGTTTTCACATACTCAGAACTCCCTTAAATACTTACAATGCAACCTAAATCCTTGATACTAGGCTTCTGTCCCGATATGATTTTCTTGGCAATGGATGGAGGTTGAGGACTCCACCGTACTACTCCAATTTTTTTCTCCCCAAACAAATCTGATTAGAAAGCAGGCAATTCCACAAAGAGCAGAAGCAATGAGGCCTAATTTCCTGTTGATTTCTCCTCTTGTCTCACAGGAACTGCCAAAAAAAAATGTGGGTTGGAGATCCAATCCCATCTATGCTTATTTTACATGCACTCTTAAAAATAATAATAATAAGTAATAAAAAATAATAATCTTGTCAGGGAAGATATTGTTTACTATCTAATTAGGTGCAAACTCCAGTTGAAATATTTTCCAAATTTGGGGCATTCATAACGCTTTAAATTTTGTACATTCTATAGAATTTAAGAAAAATTATGGTCAATCTGCAGCCTTTTTATCAGTACAAGCATTCATTCATGCAGTCTCCTCATTGATCTAAATGCCTATTAGCACTGAACAATTTGTTGTTGGACACAGCCTGCCCAATTTATATTTTTGACTCAACTTCAGTCACTGGAGGAGCGATTCATTTCCCTAATGTCAAGCATCTGGTGATATCTTAGACAAATTCAGATGCGTGCCTGAAATGCTGTTCCAGAAGGACACGGGTCTCATGCAGGTCCTGTTTTATATCTGCTAGCTTTGTATGAAGTTTTCCTGAGGACACCCTGAAGTAAGATGACAGTAAATGCCTCTGTTAGGCAGCTCAATCACTTTCTTAGTGAAACTGACTTCCTAAAATTAATGTCTACATGCCTTATACAGCCAGGGGTCATAAGTATCCAGAGGAAGGCTGGATTTCCTGAAGCCCAGATATTTTGCCTTTCTAGTCACTGTTTCCCTATGGCAGTATTTAAAATCTTCAACCTTCAATAACAATCTGAAAAATGTCACTTCTTTAGGAGGTCTGTTTCACCTATTACCTAATATTTGGGTGTAAGTGAAGAACTTAATCCATTAAGACATTAAGACACTCTTAGTATATTGAGACCTTTCCATCTTTTAAATCTGGTTGATACTTGCCTACTAGGTCCAAGGGCTACTGTGCAAGGCAGAACAGACAGACAGAGAGTCTCACACAGACATATACATGCCCATCTACTCACACAACTTAATTGTAAAAGCTTAGCTTTCTTAGGAGAAAATGACTAAATATATTACAGCAATGGAAGCTATTTTTTGATCTTGAAAAATATGAAATATTTTATATGCAAAGCAGCTCAGAAGATCCACCAAACAGGCATGTTAAAGCTCATAAATGCCTCTTATGTTAAAGCTTATAAATACCTCAAGACCAATCTGTTACAGGGGAAAAAATCGTTCCCTTTTAACCTTTCATTTAGTCTTGATTTTTCTAAATTTCAGCATTTCTCTTGTAAGTCTGATCTAACTATATCTCTCAGTCCCAAATTTCAGCCTGAAAGGATTCCTTAGATACCTGTATCCATCTCCTCTTTTGCCATCATAGTTATTTTATTACCTCAGCATTTATCCCACTTAAAAATCTCTCTCTGTGTTCATTTTTAAGTCAAAATATGACAAGCCCTTTCAGTTCCCTATCAAATGAGTGTCATTCCTTGGTTTAATACAATCCTTCTGTCTTTTTCTCGTTTCAGTTAAAATTGTCAGAAATCTAAATTTAAGTTACTGAATGTCAGTATACACTATGTGATATTTCATGAAGATTAACAAAAATGCCTTCTAAAAATCTAATCTTCCTAATAACACGCATCTTGGATTTCTTCTATGAACTCCTCAAAATCTAGATTTATAACTCAGGATTTGCAAACTGTAATCACATAGAAGAGCAATTAGTATAAATAAAGACATATTTAAGTGGTTTTCTTGCTTTTTGATTTAAAGTATGTTTAATTTGCTTAAAATATCCATCACATTTTTATGGGTAGCTTCTTCCCCACTTTTTCATTGTATCATGTCTGTGACAGGATTTCCAGCTATTTTTACCTAAGAGAAAAAGGAAAAAAAGGAAAGAGAAAGAAAGAAAGAAAGAAAGAAAGAAAGAAAGAAAGAAAGAAAGAAAGA
>CM021697.1:129309032-129355050 GCA_011074415.1 Stictonetta naevosa
AGAAAGAAAGAAAGAAAGAAAGAAAGAAAGAAAGAAAGAAAGAAAGAGGGAAGGAAGGAAGGAAAGGAGAAAGAAAAAGAGAAAAAGAAAAAAAGAAAAAAGAAGAAAGAAAAAAGAAAAAAGAAAAAAAAGAAAAAAAAGAAAAGAAATAAAAGAAAAAAAGGAAAAAGAAAAGGAAAAAGGAAAAAAGGAAAAGAAAAAGAAAAAAGAAAAAAGCCTGAGCCCAGAAGTCCAGAGTGAGTGAAGTATATGATCTATTTATTTCTAACTTGTTTTTAATTATTTGCTAAGCATTTCAGAAAGGATAATGTAGCCAATATTTGAGTTTTGACTGAGCAAAAGAGGGAAAAAGTAACCTTTGTAATTCCTACCCTTTATATCAACTCCATCTGATTAAGAATTCATCACATATGGGATATGGTTTCATACCACTGAAGTTTTTGCTCCCTCTTGAATATCTTCCTTAACAATATAGAAAACATTCACAGTTGCTTCCTATGTAGCATAGCATAGCGTTGTGCCTAGTACAACTGAAGAAACCTATTCTAAACACCCCCCAGATGTTCTGCAAGGTACCACATTAACTTTAAACAAGAGATGATTAATTTCTAGACTTCATGGAAAGTTCAAATACCTTGCAGTTCTTTTCACTTTCTCAGATGGATTTCTAGTATGGGGTTCCACTAACCTGACAGCTACCAGTCTATCTACTCAAAAGAAGTTTTAGGAGCAGAATCTGAAAGGAATTTCATTCTTCCATGAGACAAACACTGCCTTTTACATGCATTTTGCCAGACACTCAGCAGATGTAAATCTGTAAATTACTAAAGTTAAAATTATGTTTCATGTGAAATTCACTTACTGAAAAATGGAGGGAAAGGGTAATCCAATAGACTTAAAATTAGCTCAACATGTCATGTCCACACACATATGAAATACTTAGATATGATTTATCCATATATATCATAACATTAACATCTGTAGCAGTTGCTTTGGTCGGTCAGCCTAAAAATAGCAAACAAAATAAAAACAAAACAAACAAAATTAAACTAAAAAAAATAGTTTCAGACTATCGAGTCTGGTATAAAAAAAGTCCTAGGTAACTGATAAATCAGAAGCCAAAGGTTTAGCCAAGGTAATTTAGAATAGCCAAGAGGATGATAATAATTGTGAGCAAAGACATAAAAAGAGTATGAGAAAAACATTGGCCAATGAATAGACTTTGTGTGCATTAAGTATATTAACTGGACACAGAAAGAAGTAAATGCTTTAAAAATTAAAAGCACCATTACATATGCATCTGCTGGCCAGCTGTAGTGAATAAATCTGGGCAATTATTCTCATAGGCTGATCTGCTGGACCACACTAAGAAAACAATGCTCACATCATTGGTGATAATCTGACATCAATGGTATTGTGTGACACCACAGCACCAATGTAGTCAAAGAATAACCTCAACATAGAATAAACTGTGTGTGCAAACAAAACTCACAATTAATTTCTTATGAAGACTATTCTGAGCAAGACGCTCAGTAGTATTGCTGCAGCCAGTGTTAGAGAAGGAAGAAACTGTATTTTCAAAGTTGGAAATGACCTTCAATGACCTTCAACCTTTCATGCTGTATTTCACATCTTTAATAGGATCTATTGTTTCTCCCTTGATTTTAAATCAGTATTCATTCACTGTTTATAAAGGTGTGATAGAGTGGGAAAAAATGGTCCCCTCCACAAGAAAAATGATGGAGTCCAGCAAAATGGCTGAGAACCCAGCAATGGCACATCTACACAGCGAACAGCCCAATAATGAGGCTAATAGTGTCCTGCAGATTGAGGACATTAAAAGTCATTCAGCCCCCTCATCAGCAGAGCCTTGTGGACTTTATGCTGATCCAGATAGCAGAGTAGCTACTAGCCTAGCCACAATGGTAACCTCAAGTCCAGATCACACATCAGGGCCTAGTGCACTCACTGTTGACCTTACATTGCTACAGAGTCTGATGTCCAGTTGTCTTCGCCTTTGTGTGTCCTATGCTGTCTATTGGGTAAGGCATCAACAGCAAATCTGTCTCAGCCCAATCACACTAGATTAATTGCAGCCTGTCACCTTGGTTCCTGTTTGACAGACACAGAGGACCATCAGAAGCATGCTTTTGTGCAGGAAAGTATTGCAGCCTCCCTGCTCCACAGTTGAGGCTGGGACTGTAACAACTACTGACTGTATCAGCTGTGGCCTCTGTCTCTCAGCATGACTCACCAAGTCAGGCATAGTGCCAGGATGACATGACCATATGGCCTCTGATCAAGGAGCAAGTTCCATTACAGCTTACACTATTTTTGCTGAACAGCACAGACATCCCTTCAATGTGCTATCTATCTGCCTCTGCTGCTAGCCAGATGTTGGGAACAAACTGGGACGATTATCCCAGTGTGCTGTTCTGTAGTACATCAGTGTAACTAATACTAACACTCATGCATCCGCAGCATAAATAGAAAACAACTGACCAAAAAATATGTAAGAGGTCCCCAGGAATCTGCGTCAGAGTCCTCTTTTACTTTGATTTCATAATCTCAATTTCAAAAAATATAAATTTAGGAGATTCAAAGAAGGCCCTCGAGGTCATCTGTGTTAGTTAGTGCTGAAATCTAAACTGTGAGAAATTGAATGCTATAATCAACAGGGCATGAAACATGTTCAAGAGTCAAATAGCAAAGGAATCAAGATAGCAAAACAAAAAAACACAAGTCGGGTTGTAAATACAGTTAGCATGGCAGCTTTGAAACTCTTCAGTGAGATGGAAAGTGCTATGGAAGAAAAAATACAATAATAGAACTTATAAAAAGTATTGAAAAATAGGACAGGATTTGGGGGTTTCTTGGAGGGATTGGTTGCTTTTCTTAATTAGTCTATGCTGCTGCTGTAAAAATAGAATTAATTAGACCTGTTAAAGAAAATCATACATGAAAGAAAAATATTTAATATGAGACAAAAATGGAACACTTTGCTTTTTAAAGTGTTTTTTAAGCAAAGCTTTTTCTTTCTTTTTTTTTTTTTTCTTTCTCTGAAGTTAGCTTTAGAAACCATTTTTATGTCTATGTCATACTTCAAGTGAACTTTGTGCTTCAGAAGTCTAGCAGCTGAGTCAGTGTTAACAGTAAAAATAAGGGGGTCTGCACAATGTCTGCTTTACAAAAGGATAAAATGTAATTTGAGTTGGCTCAGAACTTACAGATAGATATACTATTAAGCAAATATTTCTGCATTATTGGTGCACTCGTGGAGGGATATTATTTTTTTAATTATTACAGTAGCTGCTTGAGAGTTATTCATCAAAGACATACCAGTTTGAAGTCACAGGGCAGAATAAGCTTTCTGATTTGGAAATACTAGAAAGAAAAATATTGTACCATTGGGCTTTATGATGTATGATTTTGCATTTTTTCTAGTGTTAGCAAATAATTATCTAAAGGAGAAATAAAATTATTAATTCATCATAAAAATGGTAAATTCAAGCTGGGAAAACAACAAAAAATAAAATTAGGAAATTACATGAAATAGAAATAGAAAACAGACTTCTATTTTTATAGTATAAAAGTAAATCAAGTTAGTTTTACAGAATCACTGGACAGCTAAGGTTGGAGGGGACCTCTGGATATCCAACCCACTCCTCCAACAGGGCCACCCAAAGCAGGCTGCTCATGCCCATCTACAGGCAGCTTTTGAAGATCACAGAATCATAGAATGTCTCGGGTTGGAAGGGACCTTAAAGATCATCTTGTTCCAGCCCCCCTGTCATGGGCAGGAATGCCATCCACTAGATCAGGTTGCTCAGGGCTTCAACTAACCTGGTCTTGAACATCTCCAGGGATGGGCCATCCACAACCTCTGAGCAACCTGTTCCAGTGCCTCACCACCCTCTGAGTGAAGAATTTCCTCATAACCTCTAATCTAAATCTCCCCTCTTTTAGTTTAAAATCATTCCTCCTCATCCTGTCCATATATGATTGAGCAAAAAGTTGCTCTCCATTTCTTTTATAAGTCCCCTTCAAGTACTGAAAGTTCGCAGTAAGGTCACCCCGAAACCTTCTCTTCTGTAGGCTGAACAGCCCCAGCTCTCTAAGCCTTTCTTCATAGGAGAGGTTCTTCAGCCCTCTGATCAGCTTTGTGGCCCTCCTCTGGACCCACTCTAATAGCTCCGCACCCTTCTTGTGCTGGGGGCTCCAGACCTGGATGCAGCACTCCTAGTGGGACCTCACAAGGGCAGAGCAGAGGGGCACAATCACCTCCCTCGACGTGCTGGCCACTCCTCTTTTGATTCAGCCCAGGAATGCAGTTGGCCTTCTGGGCTGCAAGCACGCACGGCTGGCTCATGTCAAGGTTTTTGTCCACCAGAACCCACAGGTACTTCTCTGCAGGGCTACTCTCAATCCATTCTTTGCCCAGTCTGTGCTCATGTCTAGGATTGCCCCAGCCCAGGTGCAGCACCTTGCACTTGGACTCGTTGAACCTCATTAGGTTCACATGAGCCCACTTCTCACATTTGTCCAGGTCCCTTTGGATGACATCCCTTCTTTCTGTCATATCAACTCTACCACTCAACTTGGTGTCATCTGCAAACTTGCTGAGGGTGCACTCAATCCCACTGTCTATGTCATTGATAAAGATATTAAACAGTACCAGTCCCAGGATAGACCCCTGAGGGATACCACTAGTCACCGGCCTTCACTTGGACATAGAACCATTGACCATCAAGATCCCCCAGGAGGAGACCCCACAGTCTCTCTGGGCAGCCTGTGCCAGGACTCTGTCAGCCACACAGCACAGAAGTGCTGCTTGGTGTTCAGAGGGAGCCTCCTGTGTTTCTATTTGTGCCCATTTTTTCTTGTCCTGGCACTGGGAACCCCTGAAAAGAGCCTGGCTCCATTTACTTTGCATACTCCCTTCAGGTTTTCATAGACATTGATAAGATATCTGAGCTTCCTCTCCTCCAGTCCCAGCTCTTTCAGCCTTTACCCACGGGAGAGGTGCTCCGGTCCTTTAATAGCCTTAGGGGCCCTACCTCTGAGGAGCCCAGAACTGAACCCAGTACTCCAGTTGCTGTCTCACCAAGTAGAAGTGGAGGATCACATCCCTTCATCTGCTGGCAATGCTCTGCCTAATGTAGCCTAGGACACCAGCAGCCTTCTTTGTGGCAAAGGCACATTGCTGGTTCATGTTCAATATGGTGTCAGCCAAGACTCAGGGGACCTTTTCTGCCAAGCTCTGCTTTCCAGCTGGGTGGCCTCCAACATGTACTGGTGCAACAGAATCTTACATAGTGTAAAAGATTTTGTACAGTTTTCAGCTCAAATATACATGAAACAAACACAGTGCTAGAACAGTCATGTATACAATCTTTCATATGGAATACTGGGCAAGCAAAACTGAAATTTTAAAGTGTTATATAAGCTTTATTATTCATTAACACCACTCTGGAGCTTCATTTCTTCTGCCAGAGCATTTAGTTTCTCTCTCTGACATGTATGTGTGTATGTCCAATTCCCTGAGATTTCCCTATTATTTTTGCTTATTTTGCTTCACCATGTTGTTGCTCTTCTTAGGGCCATCTGACCTCATGAAATACTGTTTTCTGTCCCATAAATCACTGCCAAGAAGAAGAGGGTGAACTGTCTCTGATCTAGTTATCTTTGGCAATCTTTCAGAAAGCAAAGTCATCTACCTTTATTTTCAGAAATGGCATCACTGTCTTCAGCTACTTAAATCTCCTCTTCCCTCCCCCCAACATAAACAAACACTGACAAGAATTAGAAACAAGGAATGGATTCCATTCAAAATTAAAATTGAATTCAAGTAGGAAATACCAATTTTGTTGAAAAGGAGCATTTATTTTCTAGCTACTTGTTGCTTAAAATGTTAGCTAGGTGTCTGCATGTTAGCTAGGTGTAATATGCTTTTGTAAAATGTTAGCTAGGTGCAATACAGGGTTTGATATTCAGTCAAACAATTTTGTTGATAATGATCTAAGTATACTT
Organism: Stictonetta naevosa; assembly: GCA_011074415.1. Taxonomy (NCBI): domain Eukaryota; kingdom Metazoa; phylum Chordata; class Aves; order Anseriformes; family Anatidae; genus Stictonetta; species Stictonetta naevosa. Next base: position 129,315,063 of record CM021697.1, read on the forward strand.
ATTTGCTTAAAATTCTAGTTGTCTTGCAGATTCTCATACAGACCTTGTGTTCACCTGCTTTATAGCTTTGATTCAACACACATTTTTAGCTTAGGGAAGATAGGAAATCCTAGCTTACTTGACCCAAGCAGGAATACAGCTGCTATCAAGGATAAAGCCTGCTTGGCTTTGAACCTAACCAGACATAATTATGAAATCTGATCGTGCAAATGCTCTGGGATAATATGTGTTTGCCAAAATTTGAACAAAGGTAAGACAATACAAGCAGCAGTGTGAAGTGTTGGAGTGTTTATATGAGCGTGGGATTGTCTAGACACTTTAAAGCAATGGTGAAATGAGCTCTAATTGCATCAAACTAAAACTGGAGTAGGAGGGGTGGGGAGGAACAGAGATCTGTGGCAAAACAGAGGTTAGGTTTAGAGAGACTGCATTGCTGGGGTGTTCCCATGTCTCAGCAAAAAGCCAAGAGTCATTCTATTCTGCTGTTACTGAAAAAGAACTTGTGGGCTCAGATGAAAATTGTTAACTGCTTTTCTCTTGCAGTAAATCCATTCCATAGATGATTCCCAGGTTATTGGAGAGTCATCATGCCCAGATGGCTTTTAAAGCAGGTGTGACAACGTGTGCTGTAATTTGTGGGAATAAGGTCAGACAAGATTACAGACAAGTCTACTGTCTGTCTCCACCAGCCCGTAGGCTTGTGATGCCCCTGGGATTGGAAATAAACCCTACTAGTGTAGACACAGCATCCTAAACTTAAATAAATAAATAATAATAATAATAATAATAAAGTAAAATATTTTTTTCCTGCCACAGGTTTTCTTTTTGTTTAAAGAAAGGGTAAAAACTATACTGGCAAAATGACACTTATTGGTGTAACTCCTAGGCCTTCTTCCAGCATAGCTCCAACAGCAAAATATATCATTCAGCTAACAGACTGATGTGAGCCAGTAAATCTTTTAAGTCTAGACCAGTACTTAGCATTACATTCCAAATCCTATCTGGGGAGATGCTATGTGTTCATATTAAAACCCTAACTGACTATGACTAAGTAGTAATAATTATAAACACAATGTATCTAGCCAGCATAAAAACCATGCATTCTGGTATAATCTCAGTACAGCCAGGAAAAAATGTCTGTGATATGTCTTCTTTGTGAAAGCTACCTGTAAATTAGTTCATAATAATAATAATAATAATAATAATAATAATAATAATAATAAAGGTTAGAAGTTGAAGGCTACCAGAATCTCCCCAGAGTCAAAATACAGAACCTGGTCAACCTTTCTTGACCTATCACTCAAGAAAAACATGACAGATATGATGATACATTGATTACCCACATGTGCAAGAGGTGAATGGTGAGATGAATAGAAAGCAGATAAAAACATCAGCTGTTTCTTCGTGCATCTCTGTGGAGCATGAATTCCAGCCAGAAGCTAAGAGTTTTGCCCTTAAAGCATGTTTAACCTCGAGTCAAAATCTTTCCATGGTGTTGTTTGAACTGTACAGGTTTAAAATTACTGTTCTCCTCCAGATGTGACCTTCTCTTCTCCACACCCAACATAAGCAGCTGGTGAAAGGACTGGATCATTCTCCCCTATCATAAATTCCACAGAAAGAGTCTAGGGAACAGGGAAATTCCATGAGTTTCTTTTCATCAAATTTTCTACAAATTCGTCTTTCTTTGTACAATGAAAGGGGTAAAGGAAGAAGACAGAAGGAAAAACAGCTCAACATTAAACAGATCCACAACTCTCTGTTCAGCCAGGCCGGTCTTCTTCCATGCCAGCTCATCTTTGCCCAGCCTTCCTGGACTCCTCTGCCCTTCAGAACCACCTCCCAGGGGACTCTGCCAACCAGTGTCCTGAACAGTTCAAAGTCAGCACTCCGGAAGTCCAAGACAGCGGTCTTACTGGTCCCCTTCCTGACTTCGCCAAGTATAGAGAACTACCATTTTGTGGTCACTCTGCCCAAGACAGCTCCCGACCACCACATCTCCCACCAGTCCTTCTCTGTTAGTGAACAGAAGGTCTAGTGGGGCACCTCCCCTGGTAGACTCGCCAACCGGCTGCGTCAGGAAGCTATCTTCCATGCTCTCCAGAAACCTCCTAGACTGCTTTCTCTGGGCTGCATTGTGCTTCCAGGATATGTCTGGGAAGTTGAAGTCCCCCACGAGAACAAGCGCTGACGATTTCGCAATTTCTGCCAGCTGTCTGTAGAACTCCTCATCCGTCTCCTCATCCTGGTTTGGTGGTCTATAACAGACCCCAATCAGGGTGCTTGCCTTGTTGGCCTTCCTGCCGATCCTAACCCATAGGGACTCAACCTTATCATTCCCAGCCTCAAGTTTGATGATATCAAAACACTCTCTAATATAGAGAGCCACTCCACCACCCCTTCTGTGCTGCCTGTCCCTTCTGAAGAGCCTATAGCCAGACATTGCAGCACTTCAGTCATGGGAGTGGTCCCACCACGTTTCCGTTATGGCAACCAACTCATAGCCTGCCTGCTGCACAATGGCTTCCAGCTCCTCTTGTTTGTTACCCATGCTGCGTGCATTAGTGTAGATGCACTTCAGCTGGGCCATTGCCTTCTCCCCCGGCCTTGCCATCGTTCCCCCTGGTACACCTCCAACTAGCTTTATTTCAGCCCCATCCCCCTTCTTACCTAGTTTAAAGCCCTCTCAATGAGCCCTGCCAGCTACTGGGCTAGGATCCGTTTTCCCCTTAGAGACAGTTGGGACGCGTCTGCGGCCATCAGGGCGGGTGCTGAGTAAAGCGTCCCGTGGTCAAAGAACCCAAAATTCCTGTGTTGGCACCAGCCTCTGAGCCACGTGTTTATCAGGTGAGCTTTCTGTGTCCTCTCTGAACCCCTCCCTGCCACTGTAGGGATGGATGAAAACACCACCTGTATTCCCGCTCCGTCCACTAACCTTCCCAGTCCCCTAAAGTCTCATTTTATAGCCTTCAGGCTTCTCTTATCAATGCTATCACTGCCAGCCTGGACTATCAATAGTGAATAGTAATCAGAGGGGCAAACCAGGTTGGGAAGCTTTCTGGCAACGTCCCTGACCCTGGCCCCAGGGAGGCAGCAGACTTCCCTACGGGTAGGGTCAGGCCAACAAATAGGGCCCTCTGCTCCCCTGAGAAGGGAGTCGCCTACAACAATTACCTTTCTTTCTTTCTTGGTGGAGCCAGTCTTGAGGCGTGGAATGGACTTCCTTGCCCTAGGCATCCTCCTGGGTAAACCTTCTACCACATCCTCACTCACTGGTCTCTCAAGCTCCAGGGCCTCAAATCTGTTGTATAAGGGCACCTGGGAAGGTGGGGCAGGTAGGGGAGGGGAGATAGCTGCAATGTCGAGCAGGAACCTGTCTCCATTCCTCCTTAACTCCTAGGTCCCCTCCTTCTGCCCAACAACGACAGGGCAAGGGATCCACCCCCATTTGGGGGGACTCACCCCAATGCCTCTCCTTCAGACCTTGCAGGGAGTTGTTCCACCAGTCTATCTCCCGCTCGCACTCCCTGATGTCCCTCAACCTCTCCACCTCCTCCTTGAGTTCTGCCACCAGGTGGACCAGGTCATCCACCTGCTCGCACCTCACGCACACAGCATCTCTGCCTCCCTCAGATGACGGCAGCAGGCTCTGACACTCCCTGCATCCAGAGACCTGAACTGCCGCATTTTTGAGCGGGCAGTCTGTCTGGGTGGCTACAGACTTTCTAGAGAGAGCTCTCTGCCTAGCGTGGACCATTGCGGCCTAGCGAGCGGTCGACAGCCGTCAGATAAGTTGTTATAATGGGCGGGGGGACGGGACACACGCCCTGCCCTCCCTGCTCGAACTGCCTCGCAAACTGCCGCGCCCCGCCCTGTTTGCCCGTCCTGCTCCCCGCGGTCCCTAGGGGCTGCTTTTGAACGGCCGGAGGGGGGCGCTGCGGGCTCCGCCGACGCCTCGTCAGCGTCCCTCACGAGGGCTGCCGGGTCGTGGCGGCTCCCGCGGCTGTCTCGAGTGGCCTCGATGCCGAGTAAATAGCCCTGCCTGTCCCCATCCCCCGCTCCGCTGCAGAATGTATCTGCCCCGGAGCCGATCACCTCGGCAAGTCAATCAACTCTTCCTGGGTTCCTGGCAAATATTGCGCACATTTTATAAATGCAAGATTGCTCAGCTAGTGCTTGTAATATGTTATGCATATACAGTATCAATATACTAGAAAAGCCAAGTTCACCCTATTAGAATCTGATTATCAGTGCAATTTTAACAGTGGTTTAAATGTTAAATACGACATTTTATTTCTTCTGGCTGTATTTTGTTACAAATCGTGAATGGGGTCTTGAAGAATAGGTTAATGCAATTGTATTTAATTGTCAATGCCAACAGGGACTGCTATGCCAAGGTAAAGCGTTTTCTCTGCAGGAAGGACAGTCAAAGAACTCTTTGTCTTCTCAGTAGTTCCATCAGGGAGCACCAGACCAATTCTAGGCAGGCCTGAGATAAGCCACATTAGCAAAGTACAATTTGTAGGGATGTGGGTTAAGTTCTTCTGATGGCAATCTGGGTATATTTTCTTTCCAGCCCAGTACTATGTAACCTGATTTCCAGATCCCAAGACTTTTTGACAGCAGCTGCCTGAAATCAAAACTTGAATAGCTTCCACCATCAAAACTAAACAATGAACCAAAACTGATGCACTGCTTGTGTGGAGATATGAATGTTGAATGCACCGCTTTGAAAGCTGTAGGGAAGAGAGGCACAAATCCAACAAGTATCACTGAAATAATCTGTAAATAACACTTTCTTAGTTAAAAGAGTTTATCTCTTATTCATTTAGCATCACCTCTATGCTTCCCTCTTTTCAATGTGCATTTGTTTCATTGATTCTCTACGCAGTGAGTGGCAGAATAGAAAGAAACACTCACTTTCAATGCATTTGCATAATGTAACAGAAATCCTTCACTTTGTAAATGCCAGCAATACAAAATGTTGTCAGCATAATGCTCTTGTTTAGCTCAAATAAGCAAATTGCTCAGCTCATCCCCTGCCAGTCCCTACCCTCCTCGGAGTGAAAGCAACACAGCTCATGCTTCTTGCCTGTACACACAAGGCATTCTAAACATTTTAAAAGGAGCTGCAGTAAAAACAGGGCCTTGGTTGTTTTGAATTCTCTCTACAATCATTGTTGTTCCCAAAAACTTAATAAAAAAAAAATCTTGCTTGCTCCAAGGTCTATTCTCACTATAATCTCTTGGAAGAAATTCAGAATTGCATACTGTAAAATACTGAATATATATATATACTCAGTGCCACTGTGGTGTAGGCACAGTTGTGAAATTTTCACACCAAATTCCATAATGTTATTCATGCTAGAATATCAGAATCTTCTTGCATGTCCCTATGAGGAATTTAAAGGCATATCTACTGGAGACTGAAGAAGAAGATAAAATAGTGTTGCTTTCAGAGATTGCACAATGAAGTGGTCTGCAGTTCACTGTATGTTCTGGCAGTGATTGATTTCTTGTGATAGGATGAAGTGTGAAGAACCCTTTAAAGGTGTAACAAAAAAAAAAAGGAAAATGGCAAACACACTTTCTGTAAATACTTTCAAATGAATTTTAAGTGTTAAAGCTGAGTTAACAGTAGAGAACAAACTGTCCTTCTTGATTCGGTGTATAATTGAATGGATTACCTGCATAAAGGATGAAAAGAGATTTTAAATCTTGAATACTGGGAAGAGAAGGTTGACTGAAGCACATACCAGTGGAAAGATGACACACAAGCAAATATAGAGAAAGATAAACAGGAAAAAACACCTCTTTCTTCCAGATATGGAGATAACTGGGGAGAGTGGCTGGGGAGCCTTTCAGTTTCCTTTGTGTAGGTCTGTTCTTCTGTACTTTATTCTCTGCTTTTTTTTCTATTTGTTCTATTCTTTGTACTTTTTTCTAAGTGCCCTGTACCTCCTAAGAATAAGTAGGCTATGCATTGTTTTGCAGATGTCTTACATTGGAAACTGAGAACAAATACAGCCATGGGCTCCAGAAGGGTTGCACTCTGTACAGGTGCCAAAGCCACATTAGAGTGTGCTCCTCCACGCAGCTTGATAGAGACAGCAGGACTCCAGCACACACTTCATCTCCGAGCTGTGACAAAGAGGCCAACAGCTGCCTCTGCGTGCAAACTTCATGAGATGTCTTTCTCTTCCCGGAAATACATTTCTGTAATAGAAACTGCTGGTTTAAAAGCAAACACAGAAAGCTGCTGGAATTAAGAAATGAGTGCTTTTGAAATGTTATGTTTTTTGCAATATTTTTTTAAACAATGCTTCTATTGTTTTTTTTAATGTTGTCCAGCAAAGCTTAGTTTTAAACAAATGTTTTACAGTGTTTATCACTTATAGTAATGACAAGTTGCATAACAATTTGTTTTAAAAATGGTTGAAAGGTCATGAAAAGTCTTTCCCCAGAAAATGAAAAGATGCTTTTGCATCACTGACTAATTTTCTTTATTAGGGGAAAGCGCCAGTTGGATTTGTGCATTTTCATTAAAATTGCTTAACAACACAGTGCTTTTTCCCCTTCCCTAACAAGGTCAGAAGACACAATTTATTGACTAATGACCTGAGATTTATGGATTTCAGGAGGATTATTGCACCCTGAGCTAACTTCCAGTCCCTGGGGAAAACATATCAGTGCTGTGGAAATTTCTGGTGCTTTGTGTCTAACAAAGGTATTTCTTTTGCTGCTTCTCCAGAGAGATTTTTTTTCTTATCAAAATAGTGGCCCTTGAGTTCAGTTGCCCAAAGATTCATTATAACAATATTTAGATCAAACAATCAAGGATGAAAAAAAAAAATAACACAAGTTTGGTATTCAGCATTTCCTCCTTTTTTTTTTTTTTTTTTCCCCAATTTCCATGGAAAGGAAATGGAAATTTAGCACTGTCTGGTCATGCAGCATGCTTTAATAGGTCTCTGATCTGGAGTCCTTCTCCAAAAGTACAGAGGTGCCCTATGTTTTGCAAAGTACATTTCTGTTCATCAAGCAGCTACAAAGAATATTCCTCACTCATAAAAAAAGTCCATGTCTATTAGTCTATACTTTACCATTTTTGCAAATGGTTAGCTACACATAATTATCACTATTTAATGGCTGCTTTCCATTGAAACTCTGAAAGACATTGTAGCTTGTTTTGACCAGACTGATTCCTATGCTAACCTAGGGCCATCTAGGAGGCTGTGGAAAATATTCTACCCTGTTTAAGAAGAAATATGTTTTCTTCCAATACCCTGTTATTATCACACACCATACTGTTCATTCTGCTTTCTGAAGCATGGAGGTTTAAAAAGCTATGATTCACTTAGTCGTGGTCGTTTTTTGTGCACAGTGGTGCGTCACAACATTTTAGAAGGAGGAATTTCCACCAGGGTTGCATCCTTTCTACCATCTCTCTTCCATGAGTTCAAATGACCTGTAGGCGTTGCATTAAATGTCAGATAGCTTCTATATACCATTTTCTTTCTCTTACTTCAATAGAACTTCTCTGAATTTGTGTGGTTAGAAGATGTAGTCTGTAATGGTAAGCATCTATAACTCTTATTAATCAATGAAACTATGTAGTTCAAATATTGAAAAAAAAAAAAAAAAAACAGTTTCTAAATAAGCAATCTTCATAAAATTATTCTTTCCAAGACATAAAAAAAAAAAAAAAAGTGAATAACATGGTCATTTGTTTCCATGAAAAATTTGAATGTTTGTTTTTTGTAGGGTTAGAATCACGTGTGACCCCAGCAAACTCTTTTAAATTCAGTGGTAGTAAGATAAATATTAACTGAGTATCAAGAGATAGAGAAAATATGTGCTCGCTGCAAGTAACAACAGGAAGGCAGACTTGATCCCTCATAAGGTCAACATCCCTTCAAAGCCAAAACAATTTTGCTTAAACCATCAGAAGCCAAACTATTGCAGAGATGAGATTTATATGTAATAACTGAGCCTTGAGCTGTCATCCCAAAACAAATGCATCATTTTCCCCTCATCAAAGAACAAAATCTTTTCCCAAATGTTAAAACTAAAAGGGTGTGGACAGAGGAATTGCCAGATAAAATTGGCTCTTTACCTGCTCCTGTTTAGCATATTAATCTGTGGCATAACTTCAGAGGCAGCATTTAAATAAATGTCCATATGCCATTTCTTAAAGTGAAGGGGGTGGAATGCTGTAAAATTCAGAAGCCAATTATGCAACCTCTGCCCAAAGTTATCACAGTATGAGAGGTAGGCAGTGAAAAAGAAAGTCAGTCCTACAGCATCAGGCTCATCAGCTTTTGTTTACCACAAATAACAGGTTTTTGGTTGTTATTTCACTTTTATGAGCCAAGAGGAAGAGAAAAAATGTCTAAAAGAGATTCAGATATCCTTGCCAGTTTTCATTTTGTTTGTAAATCCCACAACCATTTCTACCATCAGGCTACAGTCTAGGGAGCACAAACAATCTCAGTTTGTTGGTGTTGCTTTAAAAATGCTTCCTGCTATGTTTGTTCTAAAAGTTTTGTATGTGGGCTATAATGTTGAAATGATAAGTATCCTAAGCCAAGATATTTTAATAAAACTCCATCAGTTGCAAATACTGCACTACAATGAATGATGACTTTTATTTTTACACTTGGAAAATCAAAATGCTACAGGTTATATCATAGTCATAGAATGGCTCAGGCTGGAAAGGACCATAAAGATCATTTAGTTCTTCCAACCCCCCTGCCATGGGCAGGGACACCCCTCACTACACCAGGTTGCCTAAAGCCTCCAACCTGGCCCTGAACACCTCCAGGGATGGGGCATCCACAGCTTCTCTGGGCAACCTGTTCCAGTTCCTTACCACCTTCTGAGTGAAAAATTTCCTCCTAACATATAGTCTAAACCTTTTTTAGTTTAAAGCCATTCCCTTTTGTCCTGTCATTATATGACCGAGCAAAAAGTTGCTCTCCGTCTTTTTTAAAAGCCTCCTTTAGGTATTGAAAGGTTGCAAGGAGGTCACCCCAGAGCTCTGTCTTCTTCAGGTTGAACAGCCCCAATTCCCTCAACCTTTATTCACAGGAGAGGTGCTCCAGCCCTCTGATTGTGGCTTTCCTCTGAACCTGCTCTAACAGGTCCATATCTTTCTTATTCTAAATGATTCTGTACAAGTCAGGCTATTAAAAGCATCTTTGTAATGAGTTTTCTTTTAATTTTATATTTAAGAATATATAAGAATATATAAGAATATCTAAGAATATACAAGAATAAACAAAGAATAAACCAAGATAAATATATGTATTTGAAATATCAGTTGAAATATTTGAAAATATCAATGATATTTGAAATACCTTTTTTTTAAGCATCAGTTTAACAGTTCCTGTCAATTGTCTAATCATTCTAACTATTCTAATAGTTATCTAAATAAACTGGATGGACAAATCTGGACTTGACAAATCTGGGCTTAAATATTTTTTTACATAAAATCACAACTGAATGCAACAAACCATAACTCTTGAGTTAAGGCAACAAACATAGTGCTGTGGAAAGCAATGGAAATACAGTGAGCTACAAGACTTGGTAGAATCTTGTGTTAGGATTGGGTTGTCTCTGAATAAAAAAGTAATCCTTTTGAGAAGATATTTTTCTGTTTTTCTCCTCTGCATCTTGGACTACTCAGACATCTTCAGCTTCCATTTCCTGAGTCACTGCACTTCATTCTCTCTCCCATCTGGTGAAAGGAGACATATCTTTTCTGTTGTTTCCTTTCTCAAAAGCAATAGGCATTTAATGGTTTTATGATTCAACTCAAAACAACCACACCCAGCTGGTAGCCTCATTTCTTCTCTATTTTGCCTATTTTTCCCCCTATTATTACAATGACCTAGCTGCTTGGATTTTCTCTCATTTCCAGTTAAAGAATATGTTTCTTTTCCTCTTCCACTTTTATCCAGAGAAAAGTTAGCAGCTCACCAGCACTTCTCAGCCATTATGCTTTGGTGTATTTCCAGTTGGTGCAGATTATCATGTAATTTTTCTGTCTGCATTGCTTTTTTGATCTTTATGACTAGGATCAACACTTGGAAATTCTTGCTCACTTTTAGCAATGAACAGAGTATATGTAAAAGCTGGAAATCTAAAACAGGCCATTCATCTAGAATCCCTTTATTCTGCACCTTCACATGCCCATTTCATTTAACCTCTACTTAACAACTATGGAAGGTCAGAATCACCTTCCAAAATGTTCCTGTCTTTTACATAACTCTAAAGGAAGTTATGTTTTTGATGATTCCCATCCAAATTAAACTGAAGTGACTCCCATCAACAAGAGAGTATTTCAGACTGACTGAAGGTTAGCCATCCTGCTGATCACCATACAGCTTAGAAACAATATTTATACTAGCAGTAGCAAAGAAATGGTATCTATTCCTTGACACCATCATGTCTGTGAAAACAGCTGTTAGCATCTGTAATCAAAACACTGAGGAACTAGTCAGGCCCAGCCAGATCAGGGCTCCTTGTACTGCTCTAAGTCTTGGTCTGTGCATGTCCTCCTGTGTGAAAAGTTTCAATAAATTGGTAAGCACAATGCAGAGACTTCTTTCTGCACATCAACTGCCTGAAGAACAAAAAGGTTCTTGAATTGTTGCTTACATGTTTTCCAAACAGAGGTTTACTGTAATCAGAAGAAGGGCTTGTTGTGGGGTTGCTAGGTTTTCATTAATATTTAATACTTTGTCTGATGCAAACCTACTGGAAATATTCATTTGATTTGAATTAGCTTGGCTGTGAACAGTGTAATGTGGTTTGAAATCTGGCTAAATGATTGTAAACATAGAATAATGATAAACAGCAGCACACTGAATCAGAGAGAGGTGTCTAATAATGATACATCTGCTTCTGGTTATCTTCTTCACTTATGATCCCCAAAAGGAAGTAAACAGCACATTAACAAAGCTTGCAGATGACTGTAATTTGCCCTAACTGGCATATGCAGAGGAACCATACGAAGGTGTACAAACAAAGAGGAAACAAAGGCAGAAAATAATTACATCCAATTCAATTTGGAAAAAGGCAAAGAGGCAATTCTGGGATGAGAGGAAGGAGTCTATAACCCAATATATATATACCTTAAGTTGCACCAGGGGAGTTTCAGGTTGGATATTAGGAAAAAATTCTCAGAAAGAGTGGTCAGGCATTGGAACAGGTTGTCCAGGGAAGTGGTGAAGTCATGGTCCGTGGAGGTGTTTAAGGAAAAGGTAGATACAGTACTTAAGGACATGATTTAGTGGGCAATATTGGTGGTAGGTGGACGGTTAGACCAGATGATCTTGGAGGTCTTTTCCAGCCTTAATGATTCTCTGATTCCATGATACATATCCTCAATGGGAGGAAGAAATGTAGCAAATGATAAAGCTGGGAAAAATCAAAGTGACATCCAGGATGTACATCTGAAACACAGAGCAGATTTTTGAACTAATTGGACAAGGAGATGAGCAATGAAGATAAAACAGTCCCTTTCTGTCAATGTCTACTAGACCTATGCTTGCTACGTTAGAAATTTGAGGAGAGCAAGGCTAGTAAGCATTGAAAAAGTAGATAAAGTTCAGGAAGGAGTGGGATGAGCTTTCATGGCAAGAGACAGTTTTGAAAGTCTAATTCTCCTTTCCTCCTTGATGGATGCTGATAAATGAAGACCTTCACTTTCTTATCCTTCTGAAGTATGAAAGTATTATGTTATTTTACAGCTTGTTCCTTAAGCATGAAGGAGAATAAAGCCATAAATCATATATTATATTCAGGGATTTGGGGGAAGGTGGAGCCTTTAAAAGCTTGTAAAGTCAGATTTGTCTCCTGGTTATAACTCTGCAATGTCAAAAAATCTCTACTGAAGTTCACTTTTCTTCAGTGATACTTTTCTGCAAGAAAAGTGCCGGGTCCTGCACCTGGGACAGGGCAACCCTGGCTATACGTACAGACTGGGTGACAAGAGGCTGGAGAGCAGCCCCGCAGAGAGGGATCTGGGAGTTGTGGTTGACAGCAAGTTGAATATGAGCCAGCAGAGTGCCACGGCAGCCAGGAGGGCTAACCGTATCCTGGGGTGCATCAAGCACGGCATTGCTAGTCGGTCGAGGGAAGTGATTGTCCCTCTCTACTCTGCGCTGGTGTGGCCTCACCTTGAGTACTGTGTGCAATTCTGGGCACCACAGTACAAAAAGGATGTTAAACTGTTGGAGAGGCTCCAGAGGAGGGCGACGAAGATGGTGAAGGGCCTGGAGGGGAAGACGTATGAGGAGCGGCTGAGGTCACTTGGCCTGTTCAGCCTGGAGAAGAGGAGGCTGAGGGGAGACCTCATCGCAGTCTACAGCTTCCTCGTGAGGGGGAGTGGAGAGGCAGGCTATGAGGATTATGGAGGCTATTCTCCATAATCACCAGTGATAGGACCCACAGGAACGGTGTTAAGCTGAGGCAGGGGAAGTTTAGGCTGGACATCAGGAGGAGGTTCTTCACCAAGAGGGTGGTCACACACTGGAACAGGCTCCCCAGTGAAGTAGTCACTGCACCAAGCCTGTCTGCATTTAAGAAGGGATTGGACTGTGCACTTAGTCACATGGTCTAAAATTTTGGGTAGACCTGTGCAGTGCCAGGAGTTGGACGTGATGATCCTTATGGGTCCCTTCCAACTTGGGATATTCTATGATTCTATGAAAACAAAACAAAACACAGAGCATTTATCATAAAATATTTTGTAACAAATTTGTCTGATGAGCACTGAATTTTGCTGGCAATTTACCTATGTTACTGACATATTGTTGTTTTTCTTGTCTTATTATATATTTTTGTAAATAGCAATCCCAAACAGGATTTTAATATCAAGTTCAAATGGCTGTTATGTGCTTCTATGCTCTTTGTTGCCTCTACAAATCTGTATTTTATAAAGTTTTTTTGTTGTTGTTGTTGTTGTTGTTGTTTTTTCCTTTTTTTTACTTTCTGTTAACAGAAACATACCCAGAGCCTTAAATTTCCATATGTTGGTAACCATAAAAGTAATTTTCCTCTAGGTCCTTTTTAAAATTTGTTTGAGATGGAAAACAACAACAAAAAATTAACAAACTGGTGACAAACTTAAGCCTTTACTGAATTAAATTCTTTCTCTTTCAAAAACATGCATTTGAAAATAAAATAGGATGTATTGGGAGAAATCCAGAGATGCTAAAAATAGTAGCAGAAAGTATCCATAGCAATTGGCAGAAAATTTTGATCAAATAATTTAAGTCCACAGTCACAAGATAAATAAGGGGTAGAATTTCCTAAATTACTATAAGGTAAAAAAAAAAAAAAAAAAAAAAAAAAAGCCTCAGTCTATGAAAGCAATTTAATCCCATGTCACTTCTAAATTCAGCACCGTATTGTCCAGGGCCAAACCTACCTGCTGGTATTAACTGGTTTAGATTCACCAAGAACTGAATTGTCAAAACCTAACCCTGCATTCATAATCCCCAAGTCATCTCCCTTTATAGGAACAAATTAACTCAGTGGAAAAGGAATGGCTTTTTACTTAGAAATGTCTCTTTGCCTCAGTGTTTTTGGTTTGTTTTTATTGTTTCTTCTGTATATTGCAGGATCTCTGTTTCAAACACACACACCTAAGCACACACAGCATAGTTTCAATTGTGCTCTGAGTCCAGTGTCTACTGCATGGACTCCTTCTTTGCTGATGTGTCCAAAGTAAGATGCATCTGGGAACAAAGATCATCTCAAAAGGTGGTTGACTTTCAGCTGCAATTCTGGTGGCTTGTGTGAGTTCACCTCCTTTTTTCCAGTGCCAAGAAAAATGCAATAATATCTGGGTATAGCCTTGCCTCTGAATCCACTGTTAGTGCTTTTCTTCCACAGCCTTTCAGGGTACAGGCAGTAGTCAGCCACCTGTGGTTTAAATGAGCTTGTTTTCTGCTGTGCTGGAAAAGAACAAAGAGAAGCTCGCAATGCTGTTTTAGCCAAGGGGCACTGACTAACAGCCGAGCCCCAGGTGGAGGCATTGCAATTTCTGCATAGCTTTGCCCACACTGCATGGAGAAGTGCTGTCAAGCTTCTCATACATTCAGAGGCAGGGAGAAAGAATATGAGAACAAGGGCCATTTACTGGTCATCAGAAAAGAGTTCAAAGTACAACTTAGACGTAAGTAGGATCTCTGTGTGTGCATGTGTGTGTGTGGTGTAGATATGTAGGCAATATATGAAAAATAGGCTTATATGAGAAATAAATTTTCCTTTGGTCTCTCGTCATTTATTGGCCAAAACATTGTAACTGTTCTTGCACAATAGTGAGAAATATTTACTGACATCCCTTTAAAGCTTCTTCCTCTCTTCTGTTGTCAGTTTAGAGTTAGTGAGATGTATGAATATAAAAAAAAAAAAAAAAACAATGGCTGCACTCAAGCAAGAAGGCCTGACAGCTAGCTGATATTATCCGGGTCTTTGTGGCATTGTTATTCTGTTTTCTGCTCCAGAACACTGTGCTAACAAACCTGTGGGATCTTTAAATGATCCTTCATCAAATCCTTCTTGCTCCTTCTCACCCAGTTCAGAGCCAGAAACTGTAGACTTGTATTGCCTGAAGCGGTGGCTGGATAAAGCTCAGTAGCATTCTTATATCCACACATAGTCAACAGCACTCCTGTGACAGCGTATGTCCTGTTTGAGTAACTTCACACCTCAAACATTTTCCATATACAGTCAGCTTCACTCTAGTGGTAGATTCTCTGTGACATTTGGCTATGGTAGTTGCTCTTTACAAAATAAAGTTATTTCTATGTGAACAACACTTCTTTAAACCATAACGCTCAAAGCAACTTACAGGGACAGAATCACTGTTCCAAGTACAGAACATAGTTTCAGGTGGAAAATAAGTCTAGGATAAAAAAGCAATCTGTTTCTTTTTCCATATACTTCATGTTTTTCTTACTTCACATCACTGCTGCCATAAAGAAAAAGAAGTCCTTAAAAGCATACAGTGGTACGTGTCATTAGGAAAACAATTTGAGTCATTTCAAAAATATGTTTCAAATGGCCAGTATCCTCCAACCAGTGGAAGTTTTCATGTCTTGTTGCTGCTTTTGTTTTGTTGTTATTGCAAACAGCTTGCTTTCTCTGGAAACAGTTGCATGCTATACTTTTCCAGATACCTGATCTGAAATCTCTGATAACTGGTTACTACCACTTAACTAGTAACTACAGCACTAAAATTTCAGATTTTAAAATTTTGACTGTTCTGATTGCTATTTTTAATATAGAAACTTTAAGCAATTACAAAGAAATCTCTTCTCAAAGAAACTGTATCTCTTTACATTACTCTGATATATTTAGTGGGAAAATGTATCTCTGTTTTGTGAGACTGACAAAGGCGTGCCGAAATAAAGTTTAACAAGAATTATTCTTCTGTAATTTCTTGGCACATTTTTTTCTGTAAATAGCTTTTCCTAGTCAATGGAAATTAAATCACATCCATGTAATTTTTCTGTCAATTAATCATTAATTGATCATTTATGAAATTACTAAACCTGAGCAAGACACTTTCTGCAAAGTGGAAGTGGCAACTACTGAAAAAGATTTATCTTTTTAGTCATGTTCAGATGACAGACAGCTTGGAAACACCACTTCAGCTCAGCATATGAAACCTAGGTTTATAGCAGTAAATCACAAATAATAATAGTAATGGAGAAACTTCATAAAGCCTGCTGAAGACAGACATAGGAATTAGGGTACCAGATTCTCCTGTTTTCTTTACCCTTCTTCAAAACCTACAGCAGAATTGTATACAAGCAAATATTTTTCTATTTTTTGAACTGTGCCTTTCATGTAGAACCAACTAATGATGGTATCTAGCTGAGAAGTCTCATCAGACTAGCTTCTGTAAGAGAGATAGCTTGTGACACGCAGCCTTAGCAAATTCTCTGAGACAGTGTAATGGAGGGAACAGGGCACGGAGATGAATATTGTTTCACTGCAGTGTACACATGGAGAAGAAAATACCATTCTTCAGGATTAATTATTATTCTCCTAGAGATATATTTGACAAAATTCCTTCTTCTACTTGTGAAAAACAACATATTTTGCATGTGAACTAATCTGCCACCTATGTGGATGAGTGGCAGGATATAATGAACAACTATTATTGTTCCTCTAAGAAATGTCCTACACCTATAGTTTCAGTTGGTACTGAATACTTCCTGGAGTATATCATATCCAGGCTATGCCTGAAAACCATTTTCTGAATCAGTGAAAAGTGTCAGACTGGAAAAATTTCATTTTATTTAACTGGCTAGCACTGACTTCATTCTTACTCACCAGGAGTCCAATTTGTCTTGACGCAACTTCTATTTCCAGTAAAGAGACCATCAGAATTGCTTCTGCCAAGAAATGAAGACTGACTTGTACAGTACTGCATGAATTATTCTTCAGCTTACTTTGCAACAGTTAGTGAAGTACAACCTTTTTTTTATAGTAGCTGTAATTGTGTTTAAGGCAAAATTTAACTGTATATTCTGAATTTATTTAAGTTTCGGTGGATCACATTCACTTTTTCATGCTAATTGCTTGAACTAGCTTCAGTAAAGCAAACCAGCCATAAAGTTACTAATTTAACTCATGTCTTAGTTAAGACACGTCTGTGAGAATTTTATGTATGTGGAATCATCAAAACTAGTAAAATCACACAGGTATCTGCACCAGAATTTGCCTACATTCAGGGGCAATTTCAAAGGCAAGGCAATCCTGTGGCTTTGCATTACAAGTTAATATGAATAGCTTATGGAAAGGTAGAAAGAGGGAGATGGTTCTAACATGGTAAACTCTTCTAGGTTATTGTTGTTGTTGTTGTTCTGTGAAATGATACTGACAGTGAAGCCACTGGTAAAAATAATATTCATTTAAACAGGACCACACTGTTCCCTATACATTGGCTTAGATGTTTTTTGCCAGTTAATTGGCTAAATTAATCTGGCTAAGTTAATTGGTACTTGATTTGGAATGACAAAATTGGATGCATCCACACTATTAATAATTCAGTCACTTCTTTCCTTCAAACAGAAGACAAGAAGTAGTAAAGTGTATTAAGGTGGAATATTATGGGAGTGTGCATCTTTCTAGTTTTCTCCGTACTCCTCTTGCAATCTGAGTTTCAGAAGGACAGTAGCTCTATGCACAGAGACTAGAATAGCTCTTTTCTAAATGCTTCTGTGATATTTGCTCCTAGCAAATGACAAGGTGTCTGTATATTGTCAGGAAGAGGACTTTGGGAGACAGAATACTTTGCTCACTGGAGAAAGGTTTTCCCTATAACAAAGTTTCTATTACTCTCTGCTAAAATAGAAAATATTACAGATTATAGCACTGGATGTTATTCAAAATGAAGCTTATTCTCTGATTGAATCTCCAAATTAAGTGGGGGTAAAACTGAAATCTGGATTTTATAAATAAAGATTTGTGATCAAGCTGCTCTTAGAAATTTCAAGAAAAGCCAGAACAGTCATCTGCTTGTAACATCTTTTTTTTTTTTTTTTTTTTTTTTTTGTATGAATATGGAAAGGGAATTAATTGCATTGTCATCCTAGTAAAATTCACAGTCAAGAAAAAAATACTTGTTCCAGTGATCATATCTTATTTGAAGGTTTTGCTTAGGATATTTTTATCATTTGCAGATAGAGTGAAGGTTCCTTTACATTGAAGATTTTGACCTATTTTTGAGACTTGCAACTCTTTTTTTCAACTGTTTAGTTTGGGTTTTAACTCTCCTCAACCCCATGTCCTACTAGTTGGCCTACAAAGGTAGCTGAAAAGTAGTAAAAAGTAGTAAGAAAACTGGAATCTATGTTGTACAAATTGTCTTGAGTAGATGTTTATTCAACAGTTCTGATCAGGCAATGACTTAACAAATGTTTTTCAGGTTGTTATTGAACATAATCATGTTCACATTTTCCACTCTTTGTATCAGCATATGAGACATTGTTCATATCTCTTGAAATGCTCTCCACAGATGTGGCTTCAGTACTGCACCCAGAACTTAGCCCAAGACTTTTGTCATTCACAGGGAATGCATCCTAATATTTCAATTCTGGAAGCAATGAGGAACCGAGTATGTATCCAAAATATAGCTCTGTGAAGTAGAAGAAAATATTCAGTAATATGTAACTACATCTGAGGGCAGGAACAAAGATATTAATTTAAAACAAAGGAGATCTTTCTGTCCTTCTTCCCCTCCATAGTACAGGTAATGTGATATATTAGAATTCTATAGGACTATCTCTATTGGAATATCTCTAACAGCCTTTGAGAGTTATTAGGAGCTAGTTCAGCCCCTTTGGGGATTTTCTGACATGCTTTGTACAAATGAACATGTGGTGACAGCATGAAAGAGAGAGTGTGAATTCCAGAGATACTGTAAAACCACTGATGCACTTGGGTAGTTTGGAAGCCCACCAGACAGACAGATGGGTTCCAAAGCTACAGGTTTTGATTTAATTAGTGTTATTCCCCCTGCAAGTTGTTATTAAAATCTATTTTCTTTATAGGTAGTAACTTGATGACATTAATGAGATGGAGTATCTCATCAATTTCACCAACAAAATGGAGAAAATAACCTGGGCTAGTGTAATACCAAAGCCATTAAGATTTTGTCTGAAGGCAAAGCAAGACATTTGTATTCACTGGGCATGCAAAATTATAACTACCGGTACAGTAAATTGTACTGGAGAAAAAAAAAAAAAAGAAAAAAAAAAAAAAGTTATTTTGAAAATTAAGTAAATCACCCTGTACATAAATTGGGCTCAGAAAAGTTATTTTTAGTCCCAAAGATGCAGACAAATATTCTTTGGAATTCTAACTCACTCTGAAGAAAACTCTGTAGTGCTAAATTCAATTAGCAGTGGCTGCCAAATATGGAGAATATGATGAAAACTCTCATGGGTTGAGATAAGGACAGGAAGATCAACAATTACTGTCATGGGCAAAACTGACTAAGCATAGGGAGATTAATATAATTTATTGCCTTTCATTAACAGACTAGGACAGTGAGAAACTAAAAGCAAACTAAAAAACACCTTCCCTCTCCCATCCACCCTCGTCTACCTCCTCCTCCTGAGCAGCCCAGAGGAACAGGGAACAGAGGCGGTCAGTCCCTGATGCTTCGTCTCCGCCGCTCCCTCACGGTCCCTCCCTGCCCCTGCTCCCCGTGGGGTCCCTCCCACGGGATGCCGTCCTTCCCCAGCTGAGCCTGCGGGGGCTGCCCACAGGCAGCAGCTCTTCAAGCACTGCTCCCACACGGCTCCGTACCACGGGGTCCATTCCCCAGGAGCAAACTGCTCCAGCACGGGTCCCCCACGGGCGGCAGCTCCCCCCAAACCCCTGCTCCTGCGTGGGCTCCTCTCCACGGGCTGCAGCTCCGGCCCGGGGCCTGCTCCTGCGGGGGCTCTCCATGGGCCGCAGCCTCCTCCAGGCCACATCCACCTGCTCCACCGGGGGCTCCTCCACGGGCTGCAGCGTGGAGATCTGCTCCATGTGGGACCCATGGGCTGCAGGGGGACAGCCTGCTCCACCAGGGGCCTCTCCACAGGCTGCAGGGGAACTGCTGCTGCCTGCCTGGAGCACCTCCTGCCCTCCTGCTGCATTCACCTTGGGCTCTGCAGGGCTGGTTCTCTCACGTTCTCACTCTTCTCTCCCAGCTACTTTTGTGGTGTTTGGTTTTTTTTTTACCTTTTCTTAAATATTAACAGAGGCACCACCTCTGCTTTGGCCAGCAGTGTGTCACTTTTGGAGCTGGCTGGAATTGGTTGCATCTGACAGGTGGGCAGCACCTTCTCCCTTTGCACAGAGGTCACCCCTGCAACCACCTCCCACACTCCTCTGCTACCAAAACTTTGCCACACAAACCCAATACACATCCAAAGGAATAGGGAACACCACATCTAATGAAAACATTAGCTTTATTCTCTTCTCTTCTTAGCAAGTATGATGAACATTGTCAGTTAATTCCAAGGGCAGCATCAAAGACATCAGATAGTTTGTATGTAAAAACATACATTGAACCAATGCAAACAACTGACTGCACAAAGTGAAGTAGATATCTAACATCTTTCCAATAATAGGGTTTTGCAAATGAAGGGAGGATAATAATAATAATAATAATAATAATAATAATATAATATACAAAGCAAGTGCTGCACAATGCATTTGCTCATCACCTGCTGACTGATGCCCAGCCAGTCCCCGAGCAGCAGCAGCCAACTCTCCTCAGTTTTATTGTTCAGTATGATGCCATGTGGTATAGGATATACCTTTGACCATTCTGGGTCAGCTGTCCTGGTTTTGTCACTTCCCAGCTCCTTGTGCACCCCCAGACTCCTCACTGGCAGGACAGCATAAGAAGCTGAAAAGTCCTTGGCTCTTTATAAGCACTGCTCTGCAACAACCAAAACATTGGTATGTTATCAGCATTATTCTCATCCTAAATCCATAACACAGCACTTTACCAGCTACAGGGAAGAAAAATAACTGTATCCCAGCCAAAACCAGGAAAATAAAAAACTATAATAAAACAACATATTGCCTGCGTGTTAGTTTTTTCATATATCTATGTGGTGATTTGGGATGTTTTTCTTCTTTTTTATTTAATTTTTATGTTAATCTGTGTTTTCCTAACACTCACCCACTTCACATTTAGTGGAAAGCTGCAATACAGTACAAGGGTATGATTCTTCATCTCCCTTTCCTCCCATGTACTATTGATATTGTGATTTAATGATACTGAGTAAAATTTAGCTCCCCTGTAGATTCATAGAATAATGCAGGCTGGAAGGACCTCAGGGCCAATACTGTAATTAATTGTTGCAAGTTTACAATGGAATGTTTTATTTTGAACTTTCTAAATCATAGAATCATAGAATAATTTAGGTTGATAAAGACCCTTAAGATCATAAAGGCCAACCACTAACCTATCACTACTAAGTCTATCACTAATGAACATCTGTAAGATCTACATCTACATGTCTCTTACAAACCTCCACAGATAGCAGTTACACTGCTCTCCTGCACAGCCCATTCTATATTGCTAAACCACCCTTTCCATGAAGAAATTCTTCCTGACATCTAATCTAAACCTTCCCTGCTGCAATTTGAGATTGTTTTCTCATGTCCTATCACTTGTCACCTGAGAAAAGCGACCGACATTTTCCTTTCATGTAGCTGTAGAGAGCAATGAGTTCTCCCTTCAGCCTCCTCCTCTCCAGACTAAATAGCCCCAGTTCCCTCAGCTTACTCCTCATAACTTTTGCTTTCCAGTCCCTTCACCAGCTTCATTGCTCTTCCCTGGACACACTTAACTCCACATCCTTCTTGTAGTGAGGGACCCAAAACTGAACACAGGTCTCAAGATGTGGCCTCACCAAAGCTGGGTAAAGAGGGACAATCACGTCTCTGGTCCTGCTGGCCACACTAGCTGAGATTGAATGAGCCAGGAAGATTTTTGCTTTTACAAAACCTCAGGAAATATGTTTTGGTTTTGCAAATACAAAACCAACCCTTGTTTTGGTTTTGGTTTTCATTTTGAATTGTCAGACCAAAGGAAGCAATGAAAGAAAAGAATGGTAATTATAGCAGCAGAAATATAAAATGAGTTCATCTTGCTAGAGGTTGCAGAGTTATTTGAATACAAGAGTTAAATTACCATTTATTTTTAGCATTCCATACCGAGGGTTGGAGAGTCTTTTTGAGCTCTCCAGCCTTTTAATTAGAAAGCATTTCATGCTTACTGTCAAAGGACAATAACTGACATAGCAATTTCAGAAATAATGGGCTGAGTATTTGAGCCAAACTCTGCCCAGGCTCAAATTCAAAATCTTTGATGTTCAGAGAAGAAAAGTATCTGGCTTGTGGTGCCTAACCTAACAAAATTATGTTTTGGTATGTTATTCTGATAAAGTTGAGTTCCAATAAGTTCTTTTTCTGAGAAATAAATGACAAGCAGACCTGTGTATCCTAGTCCTCGAACATAAGCTTGAAAAAGCCTAAATAAATGTGAGAAATAATCTAATGGCAAATATCAAAGGGCAAAAAATATTTCCATATTGTAACTGGCAATCATTCTGGAAAAATACTTTTTCAAGTTTCAAGTATAGTAAAATGGCTGTCACAAAAAGTTGTCAAAGAAGAACGTTTATGTATTTAATGGCAGGAACTGGTTTAAGGCATTTTTGAAAATGTGACCTGTGATATTTGGGAACAGACTCTTGAAAGAATTATAGGAGATTGCTTTTTTGTTTTGCTTTCAAAAATAAAAATTAATTCCACCTACAAACTTGAACTTAATCAGTTGTCTCCCTGCTGGGCATCATAAATGAAAATGTTTTCATAATGAGAAAACAGATCAAAACATGTTTCACATCTGGTGAGTACAAATACAAAGAAAGCAGTCATTAGAGCTAACAGTAATTTCCTAGGTAAGAAATTTCTTGATGATGATGAGTAAGCTTGAAAATTCACTTATTTCAGAACAGAAATGGGCAAAATAAGTGAGAAGAGAGTGGAAGTTAGCAACATCTTCTTCCTCTGATGGTTCTGGGACATACGGTACTGACTCCTGACCAGGACAGAGCTGGCAGCTGGTACAGCACATAAGGCAGTCAGCCTCCTTTCTTCTCCTAACCTGAAGTTGTTTAGCAGCCACACCAACCTACTCACAGGGTGGAGGCAGCCCAGAGGGCATTCTGGCTTAGGAACAAGAAAACATATCCAACACACCCTATTTCCATTCTTCTCTCATTGGCATGTCTCCTCTCCACGTCCCTTCACTGGTGTCAGTAAGCGCTCTGTAAAGGAGGAAATTTAAGGGCAGCTCAAACATCTGAGGATCCCCTCATTTCAGAGGAGCCTCCTAGGCCCACAGAAAGTTATTGACATTCTGCTTTGCAACTTCACAGTAACATACAGAGATCTTTGGTGGACTTTGAAGAACCCACATTCATGGTTATTTTGGTTTCTCCCTAGCAACATTGACTGAACTCTAGGATTTCCTAGTTTCTCACCTAAGAAATTCAGATTAATTGCTAGGTTTCCTTCTTAACTCATACTTCCACAACTACTTATGCTAATTTATATCTTCCTGTGGGTGGAGCTTGAGTGCTTTTAGCTGTTGACTAAAGATACTAAGTGTATGCTTCCTTTCTTGTTAGCCCTGCTCCCTACCCTGAAGTTAATTCAAAGCTGATGGGAGGGAAGTCAGTGTCCTGCTAGTATTTCAAGTTTGAGGGTGTTCAGAATTTAAACCCAGACCTGATCCAAATTTCATGAATAGCTTCCACCTTTTTAATTGCCTAAATCATAATCTTGGATCCAAACAAAACCCACAACAATTTTGGATTATCCCAAAGGGATGTTATTGAAACAGTAGGAAAAAAAAAAAAAAAAAAAAAGCAAAAAAGCTCTTAGTACATTTTGGCAAACAGAACAAAGAGAAAATTCAACCAGTGAATAATTTGTTGTGGGATAGAGAAAGCAGGATGCTGGCAGACAACTTCTTCAGAAATCCTGACATCTAAAATAGGATTTCTATTGCAACAGGTGTGTGGGGGTAGAAAATTAGGTCAGACATTTTTCTACTGTGTATAATCACTGATGACAGTCATATGTCTCCAAGTAGACTAAGGGAGTCAGATATTGCTCCACTATTGATCTGAGTCTCAAGACTGCTACAAAATCATCTATTGATCTATTGCCTCTACCACTTTAAGGACATAGTTAATAGTTCATTTTTAGGCTTTTTTTTGTTGTTGTTGTTTTTTTGTTTTCAATGGACATAGCTATACTGAATACAGTAGTAAAAGATGGGAACTACAAACCAGCAGTTTCAGTGGAAGCCACTGCATGGAAAGTAATAAAATACCCTTGCCTTTTTTCCCCTTCTGTCTCATGTTTTATGCCATTTATTCATCATATTGATTATTAGGTTTGTAAAGAACATCTACGTAATTTTCAAATATTTTAATTTTGTTTCAAATTCAATGATGTTATTGCCAGCAAAGGCAATAGATAGCAATTGAATATTTTCTTCCAGTTAACGAGTTCTTGTGTGGTTTCCTGCTTCTCATTTTGCACATTATCTCAAAGTATATGACGCTGTATCATTTACATTCAACTCAGCTTTACTACCACTGTGCCTTCCTAATGTAAAACCTGACCTGTCAGCAGAGCAATTAGGAAAAACATAAAGACAAGGTGAGAAATTAAAAGAAAAAAAAAAAAGTAGATGATATGTATATAGTTATCAGCTGTACTGTAGGGCTCATACTACGTGTCTGTATTCTCTATTTTTATTGTAATTCTACCTCTGTCTACATTATTACTACATAGGCTAAATACTTGCCATAAGTACTAGGAAAAACAACAACATAGAAACAAGACACAAATAAAGCAGCTGATAACTGATACTATTTAGGATTATTTTGCATACTAGAAGCCCCTTTCTTCACTGTAGGGAATAGCTACTGACATACATATCATTTGAAACGTCTAAAACTAGATGAAATTTAAATTCCATTTTAAAATGCAATTGAAGATTTAACAATCCTCATTTTCAAAGCACAAGCTAAATGGTCCTACATACTCAGTGGGGAGACAACTAGAGCTACTTAATGGGAAGAATAGTTCAAGTAAGGTTCAGAACAGTCCCCAGCTGCTGGGATTTCAAACAGTGAACTCCTCTTTTGAGGTGACGTGCCTGACAGCATGAGGGTAAAAAGGAGTAACTGACCTGCCAAACAGCAGAGCTTCTGCCCAGGGACCTTGACAAACTTGAGGCCTGGGTCCACTGAAACCTCTAAGGTTCAACAAAGAGGAATAGCAAGTTCTGTGTCTTGAGCAGAATGACCTCACACTGTCCAGCCTGGGGAGCAGCCCTGCAAAAAATGACTTGGGACTTCAGTGAATGCAAGGTTGAAATTGGACCAACAGTGCACACGCACCACAATAAATAAATAAATATATAAACAAAAAGCAACCGTGACCAGATGATTATGGGAATTTATGATTGTCCTTTACTAAGTGCCAGTGAGGCTATGCTTGGCACAATGTTTTCAGTTTTGTGTCCCATCCTGCAGCCTCCACCCCCCTGCCTAGTTCAAGAGAAGGTTGTGAATAAACTGTATAGGATCTAAAAAAGAGCTATCAAGATGATCATGCATGTGCAACTAGAGACATGAAGCAAACCTCATCCTCAGAAATTCTGGAGATTCCACCAGACAAAGTTATGGTTGACTTGAACTACTGTTTCCAATTGCCTTGCTCTGCATGGGAAGTTTTACCTGATGGTCTCCGGGGCTCTCTTCCACCCAACATTTCTCTGATGCCAAGGTCACGTGTCTTTATTTGCTCACCATTCAGATTCACAGACCCTGGCCCTTTGCTGACCTGAGGGCATTTCAGTACATAGCTGCTGGGGCAGCTGGGGCAGCTATGTTTGTTTGACTGTTTTTGTTGTAGTTGTTGTTGCTTTTCAATTCAAGGGAGTGCTGTTAGCTACTCTCCAAACATCCCACTGGATCTTGGAGTGCTGTTAGCTACTCTCCAAACATCCCACTAGATCTTGGTCACCACGTAACTGCGTTCAAGGAACACAGATCTAGGAGAGGAATGGAAAAGATGGAGACAGTGACAAAACAAGAAGGGACCAAGGATGAATCCCAGTGCTGTGTTTTCACTTCCTAGAATAAGGGGATGAAATGCAAAGGTACAACCTGGAACAGGAATCTAGGCGAGTTGATGTCCTCTCACATTGCTGCTTGGACTGTGCTTGAAAGTGAGCAGCATTAATAACTCCCTGACACTTTCATGACTAAATTCCAATATAAGTATAATTTAATGAGTATGAAAATATCCCGAGGTTACTGCTCAGTGCAGGAAAGGCAGTGAAAAATCTTAAAGGGTTGTGATTGATATATTATCAGTGGAAAAGATGGAGTAGTGTAGTTAGAGGGGAAGTTGTAATTTTTACCTTTTCATTTGTAAGGATGGTGGAAATTAAAAAGTGGTAGGTGTTTTTTGTTTGTTTTTGTGACAGATGAGAGAAAGAAGAATGAATGGAAAAATATGGACAGAGAGGCAAAAATGGGTTGACCAAAGAGTGGTTGAATAAAGACAGGTGAGACTGAAGTTAGTGTTCTGTAATTCCACATGGTCATGAGATTTTTTTTTTTCCAAAGTTGTGCAGCAACACAAGAACAGAAGCAAAGACAAAAAAATGTTTGAAGATAAGCCAGCAGTAGAGATTAGTGAAACAGACAGTGTAAGTGAAGAGGTGGACAGGAAGACCTATAGTCATGCCAAAGTACAGGAAAAAAATCCCCAAAACATATTGACAATGAAACGAGTGGAGGAAAGAACAAGGAGAAGACAGAGGCGTTTAAATCCTGGAGAGCACTCAGATGCTGCCTGAGCATTATTCCAGACCAATGACCTGAAGGTGGGTTCACTCGCTTGCTCTGTCAGTCCTTCACTGTTTTGCTAAATCTGCCAGGACAGAGATCTGCTTTATTCTAACCAAGGTACTGGGATAAAAATGAAGCCATATACAGACAGAAGGTAATCCTCTAAAACTACCTACTTTTCTGATATAAATCGATGAAAGTGGTCTGGATTTGAAACGGTGATTTAAGATATGCCTGAAGATCAGACACTGCTGCTACTACAGTGTACTGTAAACATTCCCAAGATATTTATTAGTTATCCAGCTCTGGAATTACAACCCTAGCCCCAGCTTCAGAACTCTATGTAACTATTAAACCCAAGTATAAGGCTTAGTGTCATGGTAGTTCGTTTATGCTGCCTCTATCCGTGACAACTCACAAGAGCAACCTCAGCTGTGCTCTATATGCCCTGCTATATAAATATCATAATTATGTGATAACCCATAGCTTTAGAGGGAAGATATTCAGTATTGTGTAACTAACCCAATGATACATATCATAAGATCTTTAATTTAAAATTAACTAAAGAAGGAAGAAATCACAAATGTGTTAAAAGATCGTTTCTTTTTCTTTTCATTATATTAATCATAATTTAATCTTTGGCTATAAAATCAAAACTCTAGAGCCCAACAAAATTCCCAAATATCTTTCAAAATGCAGAGCCAACTTTCCAGAGCCAACCATTGCACATATTCATCTCACCACATTCCACCCAAAAGTGGAATCCAGTCACTTTACCGAAAATCTTAATTTCAAGTGAAATATATGTGTATTTTTAAATATTAAGTTTTAACTGTTCACAACCACAAATTCCCAGATGGTGTGCAGTTGGGAATAGAAAAGGGAAAACTTGCAAGGCATGGAAAAAATGCTCTCTGGCTGAGCTAAAAAAAATTATAGGAACTGGCTGGCCTTTGCTATACTTCTTCCAAGAGGTAAAAAGAAGCCAATGGATGGCTACATGCCATTTGTCATAATCAATTTCAAATACGTCTCTTCATTACCTTTTTTTTTTTTTTTTCAGCCACCTTCTTTATTCCTCTTTATTGTCTTATCTTCAGTAGTATATATATATATATATTTCTTCTAAAGAAACGTTATTGCAGAAATATTTTCCAGAGTTTAGTATGTCATTGGAATATTATAAGTTTGAACCTAGTTCAGGGCTCTGTCACAGTAATGCAGAGCATGCTGACATAAACATGACAGGGTTTGGTACTTTTATTCAAAGGGAGTAAGCACCCTGAACTGAGAGTTACAGAAACTGTCACTGTCATATTACCAAAAAAACAGCTCTCTGGAGTTAGTCTTCACACTTACATTCATTTTTGCTGTTCAAAGTTTTGATATAGCGAACTTAGAAGATATTTGCTAGATATTATATTTTTATTTAGAAATTAGGTAATCTATCCAGGTGCCTACACAGAGAAGTCTAGAGCCACTCCAGGTACTCTAAGTTATCTCCCCGGCCTCCAAATGCATCTCCAAAAGGGCACAGGTCTCTTCTGGCTCCTATAACATATTTGCAAGGCCCCTCTAATATTTCAGGTACCCTAAGAAATCTCAGTTGGCACAAGACCTTTATGTTTAGTTAACTGAATTAAGCCCTGATCACAGCTCTCCACTGAGTTTTGAAAGCTAATCAGTTAATCAGACATCAGTGTTTTACCATGCAATTGCAAAGTCACCATAACTGCCTATAAAAAAAACAAGTCACAATAAAGTCTTGCCTTCCACCCTCATAGTTTTAATACATAATATAATATTACAGGAACTCAGTGGTTTGCTGGTTGATTACTTTTTATTTTTTATAATTCTAATATGGATCCTTCTCTCCCTCTTCTCTCCCTCTCCCTCCCATCCCCCCCTTATTCCTCTATGAAGGATCACTTTTCTGAGCTATTAAAAAGTACAATTCTCTTGTTTTAATGAGAGTCAAATTTGTTAAATCTATGTTAACCTTGCATAAATAGCATCTGGATTGATCCTGTAGAATCTAACAATGCAGAGCTCCAAAGGTGCTGTATGCAAGAGACTTCACAAAATGATGTACAGGAACTTTTTAATAAGTACAGTGTTACATGGAAACATTTAAACTCCATTTCACCCATTTCAACAAATGGATTGAATTCTGCCTATGCCATTGAACAAAGAGGATAAAGCTCCCTTTTCTCACCCTTTAGGGCAAAGGATATTGGATCTTAAGGCCGTATTATCTCTGTGCACAGAAAACTTATTACTAGGCCTGGGCCTGGGCCAGACACATATATATTTTAGGGAAATCATTCATTTGGAGAGAAAAGAAGGAATGATATCCCTCGCAGACTGAGGTTGTAGATTCTTTTTTGTTGTTGTTTTTTGGTTTTTTTCCCTCCCTTTAATGAATAGCAGCTGTTCAAATGTGCGCAAGAAGGTAGAATGCTGAATAAGCTCCAATGCATGGGATTATCGGGCAAAGATCCGGGGACAAGGTCAAAGGGGAATTACAAATAAATATTTAGACAACAATGCTCCCATTGTCAGTATGTAAGTGATGATGACTCAGCATTTTTAAAAATCAGCAAAGCTTTATTTAGGTGTCTAGATACAAATTAGGAGTCAAATTAGAGGGACAGTACACAGTCCAGAGATAAACTATGCATAGCTGTGGAAAAAATTAATACAGCTGTGTTAATCTGACATCTCACCCAGACTATTGATTCCTAATGATAATAGTTCTGATTGCATGATACTTGCTATATATCTGCACTTTGTTTCAGAAAGAAAAAAAAAATGCTGTGGTACCTATGTTAGTGGTATTGTGTTTCCAAGGCTCCCTTTTCCTCTGAAAATCCATCTCAATAATATTAATGTAGCAGAATGCAACCTTTTTATCTGACGTTAGTGTTGGTACTCTATAGCACGTGTCCCAACAACCTACCTTTCATTAGAATTCATTCTGTTTGATGAAGAAATGTCTTTTCAGCGTAAGAGAAAATAATGCAGGTTGGATAAAGATATCTTATTAAGTCTTAGTACATGAACAACAGTTCTTTCTCAACTATTTTAACCCAACCTGGTCATGCAGCCATCTTTGGAGCTATTTACTGACTTCTGCATACGTGCACTAGTACCCTCTGCTGGTCAGAAATGTATTCTGGTGGTCAAATAGTCTGAAGAAGCAGGGGCAAACCATTAATAGTCATCTGAATGATTAATGTGTTTGTTTTCTTCTGTTATGATCAAGAGGTCATGATCTCTATTCCAGTTAAATGCATGATATTGCTTGGTAATATGAGATGGTTTCTGTATGTCTTACAGTTCATTAAAAGTATACATAAAAGCACAAATAGTGGAATAGACAGTAACAAATGCTGCTGGAAAAGACATAAAATATTGCACAGTTAATCATACAGAAAATAATTTTGGCATATATTACAGCTCTTTGTTCTTTGCGTTCTTGCTGTCATTTGTTGTGCTATTTTCAATAATGTCAGATGTGAATTGATTGGCAACATCTTTTATTGAGGGAAGCAAAGCTATATTTAATGTCTATGGTTCTTAAAATTGCATAGCAGCATTAATGGTGCCTTGGCAATAGTAAATTCAATTTTAGCGTAATTTCATTTGAAGAATAAAGTAATAATAACAAAAACAATCCAAAAAGAAAATATGTCTAAAGGAAGCATAGTGGACAAGAAAGCAATGAATTTCTCAAATGGCAGACAGAGCAATTGGCCATATAATTTAATTTGCCACTTGGAATATTTTGGCAAAGTTATAGTAAATCAAAAAAACAAACAATCAAAAAAAAACAACAACATGAAATCATAATTCTGATCTTAAATATCCCTTATTTGGAATAGAACTTAATTGTAATATTATCTTAACATTAACAGGTAAATAAAGCTATTTCAAACAAATACAGTTTCCAGAGAATAGGAAAAGGAGAGACTATAAATGAGAGACTATTGTTATCCTGAGACTTTTAAATGTCCATGGCAATATTTCTGTTTTGACCATTAAATAGGATACTTCACTTCAGTAATACTTACTATGGTGTGATAATGAGCACATCCTACAGTTCCCCGTGTCTGAGAACCTACCTTTATAACACATTCCATTTTAGCAATGGCACACAGAGATGAGCTTTTGAAGCAAGAAATCAATGTAGCTTCCCAGTGTGAATGTGCCAGAATGTTTTTAGAGTTCATAACTAGAGTTCATAACTGTGCCATCAGACACTGATGCCACCAGGTTCACGTAGGCCTAGTAAAGCTTGAACATTAAAAAGTCACCATAAGCAGGGGGAGATCTAGTCTGGCTGGTTGTTTTGGTTGCGTGTTTTTTATTATTATTATTATTTTTTTATATAATTTTTATTTATTTAGCTTATTGTTTCATTTTTATAGACTATTACTTTGCATGAAGGAAATACATCCAGATACTGTTCTGGTTTAGGTTATTTTTATTAAGCAAAGTTCTGTAATATACCGAAGTCCTTAAAGAGGTTTCTGTTGTTGTTTTTGTTTCCTATTATACCTAAGCTTGATTACCCATGAACATCCTCTTCCTTTTTTTTCATATTTGGCTTTGTTACCAAGGATCAAAACTTTTATACACCAAGGAAAACTTTGAACAGTAACAGTAAATTAGGAGAAAAGACAACTTTTTTTCTGAATTCTTTTTTCCATTTGCAAAATGAGACAGATTATCTTTCCAAAAGGAGAGAAAATAATCATTTTTTTCTCTTGAAAAAAATAAATGTTTTCTAGTATCGTTTCTTATCCAACTACAAATGGAAATGATCATAGCTGATTTCCTTAACTTAGTGCTCTATGAAAGTAAGATTTAAATAATCCTTTTCTGCATGTCAGTCTAATTGTGCTCTACCTTCTCCCCTCTACCCTTACCAGTAACCTATGAAATATTCAAGGCATTTCAAAAATATCCTAGAGAGGGGTGTAGAACCCAAGATGTGTTATGTTCTTATATATTCCATCAATATAAGCTGGTGCAAAGTTTAGAGATCCCCATCCATTCCTCCAAAGGGAAAAGCAGAGGGTTTGCCTTTGGCCCACCACGTAGCAAAATGATAATGGTTGGCAGGCCAGTCAGGAACTTGCATCTCTGAAATACTGACTTGGCATGCTGCCTCTTTCTCAGCTAGAGGGATGAAAAAGATACTAAGGGTTATGGTACAAAACTGAAAGTACTGTGGGAGTGGCAGCTGCTGGGATCACATGAGCCAGCTGAGCATTGTGTTGCAAGCTCTAGAAGCAGGGAGAAGGGCTGGTGAGAGGGGAGGATGGTCCCAAAGGCAACCAGGTTTCCATAGTTCTGCTACTCATGTAGTCATTGGAGGATACTTTTGTTTATTTATTTATTTTTTCATGAACACATTATTTTCAAGAATTAATTAAAGAATAAGATAAATTATTTTTCTATTTTATTTCACCTTCTTCTATTTTATTTCCAGTTTTGCCTGATTGGATTCCCCCTTAGATCAGTGAGTAGGGTATATTATAAGGGACAACCATTTCATGAAAGAAGTGGTTAAAAATAAATAAATAAAAATAAAAATATAAAATATACATAAATAAAAATAAATAAATAAATATATTTATTTATTGCTCGTAAATATTTGTTTATTCATACAGTTTCATTATTAGCTCTGAAAAGTGAACATTATGCATAACCACCTAATGCATAGGTATAAGGCTACTGTGATGAATACAGCCAGCTCTTCCAACCTTTTTTAGATGGAATAGGAGGGACAATCTTCCAGAACTAAAGAACAGAGAAAATATAGCTACAAAGGACTTTGGAAGGGCATTACTTTCAATCCACATGCCAAATCTAAGCAAAGTATACTTAAATCATTCTTTAAAAATTGGCTTTGTTGAATTGGTCTCAAAAGCTTTTGGTGATAGGCATCCCATTCCATATCCTGAACTAATCTATCCTGCTATATATATTGTTTTATTCAGGGGAGGTGAAATGAATCTTCTTCATTGTCTTCATTGGGTTTAGAAATAAAAACTTCTGAGAAATAAAAACTGTGAGTCTTTGGTTAATTCTCATTTAAGATATTTAATACCTTCAATGCTTCTACTAAAACAAAATAAAAACAGAACCAAGACAGATAGACAACAGCAAGATAGACAAATAACAAACATTTTAATTCAGATAATAGCACAATATAATAGATGAAAGGGGAGAAGGAGAAGGAGTTAAGGAAATAATTTCCAAGAACATATCTGTAAATTGCTTCAAATTCTGCGAAATGCTGCCATTATGGGCATTTTTCATGCCTAAATTGTCTATGTACAAATCTATGTGTATTTCACAAACATAAAAAAATAAAATTATAATCTTAATTAGATCAAGAGTGCAGAATGAAAATCAAGTTGCAACTGTGAATGCCAGTAAACATTTTGAGATACAGATCAGAGTGCTGGAATGATTCATTTGACAAGTTACCTAATCTAAGTAAATATTATTTTTGTGTTGCGAAAGACATTAAAAAAAAAAAATAAGGACTCGTTATTTACAGTCACCTTAGGGAAAATATATGAATGATATTTTCTTTGTACTCCTAGTCACTCCCTTTGTGAAAATATTTGTGTTGCCTGTTTTGCAGTCTTGTTTCACATGGTGTATTTTTACAGATTTTTCTTGAAAATCACAGATTTTACACAATATTTGAAATACATACAATTTTATATAAAAAGTATAAGCACATGTACATAAATGTATACAGACATATGTATACACAGCGAGAGAAACGAAAAACAAAAGAGAATGTGTGTTACTAAAGCAAAGATAATTTGTTTTTCTGGCTTACACAATGGAAACTATAGAAACATTTTATACAGAGCTCTAAGCAAATATCTTCTTTAACTTATTAATGTCTTAACTGTCTGTTTTCTGTGAACAAAAGTCTAAATCAGGCAGAACCATGTGAAATTCAAACAGCTACTATAAATCTTCATATATAAAAACAGTTCAGATTATATGTGGGTGGAAGATTCTACTTGACTACCACACCATGGTCCATGCTGATCTCACAGCAAATATTTTACAATTATTTTATTTCTTTTCAAATACATAGATTTAATTTACTGCTTATTCCTTTACCATTTCCCCCATGAAAACATTTTGGTTTCAGGTGCTGCTCTGAATTAATGCAAGTAGGCATACAGTACTTAAGATTTTAACGAAGACTATAACAGTTTTGCATGCGACAATAGTGGTTTCTTTGCCACCGGTAATGTACAGGGATAAATTCCCTGTTAATAAATCATTACAGGGGAATCTAGACATTGCTTTTTCTATTATTTGTGTCATCCTAGATAAAATTATTTAGGGAAAAAAAAATAAATGCTGGATCACTGTTGCTTTTAGCAGTTAAATCCAGAAACTACTGAAACTGGCCAAATATCTGAAAAAACATAACTGAACTGTGAGTGACATATGATACTGTGGTGACCTGATAGAGAATACTTTTACTTTGATATTCAGATTTTATGATGTTCCTTTTAAGACTCTAACTGAAAATGATACTTCTCTTTATAAATTTCAGACTGAGTCATCCAGCCCATTTCAGCAGCTGGACCAGGAAAGAATCTTTTAACGTGGTAGTTGCAATACATTTGTATTTGAACAACATACAACACAAATAAAACTAATATTTTTTTCTTTATTAGGTTTATTTAGTTTAAGCCATTTCTGGAAAGTCCAAAATGCCTTTATTGAGTTAGGAAAAGATGGAAAAGATTTTGTCATATTTTCCATTATGGAGCCAATTTTCAGGAGCTTACAGCAAATTTATAATGTAGTTAAAACTCGATTTACAAATTAAACTCCAATTAGTTGCTTTCCCAAGTTTAATAGTTTTCAGGGCAAGTGATAGGATTACTTCAAGGTACTGTAAATAAGGTATTAACAATTTTTAGCATACTGACTTCCATGCATTTGCATCATTTAAAATGCCACAAAATCAGGACATGAACATTAACTTCATTTTATTAATAATATTTGTACAGTCACCATGCCAAAGAATCTCAGACTGCTGTACTGCTGTACTGTGTGGGGACTAGGGCTCCTTTCCTTCTAGCTTTGTCAAAAAGCTATAGACTGTCCCAATAATGTCCTCTTACTTGATGAAAACTGTACCAAAGGGGAAAAAAAAAAAAAAAAAAAAAAAAAAGTAAAAATGGAAGGATCAAAAGGGAAAGCAGCTCTCTAAGACATGCTTCTTGTGCCCAGAGAATAGATCACAGAATCACAGAGTGGCTGAGGTTGGTAGGGACTTCTGGGTCCCTCTGGCCCAACCACTGCTCCAGCAGGGCCACCCAGCGCAGGCTGCCCAGGCCCATCTCCAGGCGGCTTTTGGAGATCCCCAAGGAAGAGACCCCACGGCCTCTCTGGGCAGCCTGTGCCAGGGCTCCTCACCCGCACAGCACAGAAGTGCTGCCTGGGGCTCAGGGGGAGCCTCCTGTGTTCCTGGTTGTGCCCAGGGCCTCTTGTCCTGGCTCTGGGCACCATTGAAAATAGTGTAGCTCCATCCTAGATCACAGTTAACATGAATGCCCCTCTGGCGAAGTAATCTTGGTTGAGGAGATCCCCACTGCATAAAGGTAATTTATGTCACCAAGGCCACAGGTCTGCCTTCCAGAGGCTCATGAGCCCAGACTGCCCAGTCTTCAACGTGGTTATAAAAACTTGGAAAACATAACCTGTTTGCATAGTCCTGGGCATGAGCTAATATGTACACCAACTTTTAAATCCAAGCTGTTTCCATCTGGCTGTCCTAGGGCATGGGTGAAGCAGACACAAAACTGCCTCCAGCTGATCATGTACATATGTTGTATGTGAACATTTCAGTGAAGAGGGAAAAAAAAAAAAAAGGATATATTTGTGACTATAGGAAATTTACTTTGATTGGCAGACCCCCATTCCAAAATAGGTACCTAGCCAGGTCAGCAGTCTAGCCAATACAAATTTGTATACAAGGCAAAGACCAGAAGCTTGAAGGGAGCCAGTGTTGCCACAGACCCAAACCCCAGAGAAGTGATGCCATTGAAACCTGCTTCTCATTAAAACACAAAATATTGCATGCTGCCTGCTTCTACAATTCTTAGGCAAATAGATGAATATATTCAAAACATTTCCATCTTTACTGCTTTCCAAAAACCTCTATCCTGGACTAGATAGGGTTTAATGTTTCATCTAAATGCACCCACTGTGGACTTTCATTACAGTCTCATTCTTTCTTGTAGGAAAACACTTGGCAGAAAAGTCATCACTGAGTGCTTAATATAACTGAATGAGATTAGAAAAAATAATTGGTTATTTCTGTTTTTCATTCTATTTTCACTTTTTTCTTTTGGCAGTGTCTAACTTTGCAGATGATCACTATCACAGCTTTGTGGTGCTCCGTATTCCTAAATATTGACTAGAAAAGACATGCTACTATCTGAACTAAAAAGGATGTTCAGGATATTTTGTCACACTATTGCTTACAAATGGGTGCAGAAGTTACACTGTGAGAGTAACAATGTCAGGAAATAGTAGTAATGTGTGCCTAATAAAATCCAGACTGTATTCTAAGGAACTGCTTTTTCTTTATGAGATTAGTCTTTCCTCACAAGAAAACTGAAAAAATAAAGGGGGGGGGGGGGGGGGAAGGAAAAGAAAAATCCCAGCAAAACAAAGTAGCCTAACCACAATGCAATCCTCAAGGAAGTTAGAACACATGGAATTCATATATCTTGGAGGAAAGCAATATGTAATCCCACATCGCTGTGTATCCTATCTAGATAATTTAACTCTCTAGCTGATGATCAAGCAATGACAATGTAAATCACTAAGATGGTTGCTTGCTTTGTAAGTAGTTAATTTCTGCTTTATTACCTCTTGATACTTGGGTGAAAAAAATATTTTTACTGAAATTGGATGTTTAGCCATTTCCACAACTATTCCATTACATTCCTCTGTTTCTTTCTCTGTGATCATTGGTTTTTTGTTTTGTTTTGATTTGCTTTTTTTCTTGGTAAGGGGGGTGGAGGGAGTTCTACTTATCATCTGTGCAGTTCTTTCTAGATGTTAAGGCCAGCCTTGATCTAAAATAGAGCATACAGAGAGTTGGCTCATTTGCTAAATTAAAATGGAGTATTTTATTTTGCATACAGTGTAGATTCTTGCCACAGCTAGTATCCCACTGCAATGGGACCCCAACATTTTATCTACATGGCTAGATGAAAAATTTTAATATGAAGGATAGCTGGATCAAGACCTGGGATCCATCCTTTTCCAAACACTTGTCTAGGCGATACTCCACTGGAGTGGGGCTCAGAGCACCCAGGTTGTGTGTAGGAAAAGGCAGCCCCTGAAAATATGTTAGCACAATGCACCATTGTAGGGCCTACCATTCTCAGACAGCGATTCCTCACAACACCAGAAGAGACTGATCCAACTCTTAAAGTGCCTCTGGTCAGTAGTGCAGTGAAGCACAATCTAAACTGGGAATGAACATGTGCTTGCTTGTAAAAGTCACAGGGAAGGTGAGTCTGGATTGGAAAATAAATTTCCAACCATTATCCAAGTGCTGGCCATAGTGGTAATCATGGAAGAAAAATTTCAATATTCCAGTGTCATATCATCCAATAGGAAACCATCACAAAGCAGCTACTTGATATGTGTCAAGAACTGATTTAATCTTTCCAC
Organism: Stictonetta naevosa; assembly: GCA_011074415.1. Classification (NCBI taxonomy): domain Eukaryota; kingdom Metazoa; phylum Chordata; class Aves; order Anseriformes; family Anatidae; genus Stictonetta; species Stictonetta naevosa. The sequence goes on from CM021697.1 coordinate 129,352,292, forward strand.
AGATTTCAACAGGAAACAGTGACATCCTTAAACTTCACAATTCACAATACTCGGCTTATATTTTGTTTCTATTAAATTTAAGGACTATTCATCTTTTCTGTGCTGCCATTCCCTTGACAAAAAGCATAAAATGTTAAAAAATCACAGCTGCACCTCCTGTGATTTGTCTTTTTCCTGTGTGTTTGAAAGCAGCTCCCTCTCCTATACTTCCCCATTGCCCAATTTTCTCTCAGAAAACATACAGTTCCTAAAAGCAAGGATCTGTACCTGACTAGAGAGAAAAAGGTAAAAGAAGCTAGCTGAACTGGATCCATCTGGTCAATCATATATCACACATCTGTATAAAATGCTGAATACAATCACTGAGTACGTTACATACATGAGAACACTGCAACATTAAGTAATAGAAAAGAACCCCAGGGGGAAGATCATTGAACAGATATATCACAACCATGGGTCTGTTGACAAGCTTAATCTTTCCAATTAGATCTGAAACATGTTCCTTTTCTGAAGGAAGAAAACATGACAAAAACAAAAGATGGAAACTATTCTGTCATAACGGCCACAAACCCCTTCTGAAGATGAGGAGATCCTGGATGTACTTAAGTCATGATTAATTTTTGGTTCACTTTAATGGGGACAAGATTTCACCAATGAATGTTCAGAGATCTTTCAGAGTCAAAAATAAAAATAAAAATAGAAAAATAAATGAAGAGCAGGCCACGATGCTGATCAGGTTTATCTTTCTAAAAGTGTTTGTTGGAATCTGCAATGGAGACTTCTTTAATCTAAAACTTTTTTATGATGCTCTTAATTACTTGGGTTGGGGTTTTGATTTCAGCTGTTTTCTTAAGATTACCTGTCCAGGCTCACCTACAGAAACAATGTGTTCAGACTGCTCTCACAGGATGAGGACCTTGAAACAGGGAACAAGGGATCTTTTCCATAATTTTGGTTGTTCTAAATGTGACAGAACATGACTTTTTAGACCTGTTTTATAATTCACTTGCCAACATTTAACTTCTTTTCTTAAACTTCAAGTTTTGTTCTTATTTAAGAATAAAGAGTCAACCAGCAGGGACCTGACAGAGAAGTTGAACTTAATGCTGCCACAACCTGAAAAAAAATGGTTTTACAACAGTCAAATCCCATCTGTTGAACAACAACTACAACATGGTTCTTGACACAGTAGGGAAATGGCCTTCAATGTATATATATATATATATATATATATATATATACATATATTTAACTTTTTCTGTCCCAATTTATAGTAGCCAAAACCTTTACACTACAGGTGGGCTGCCATGGACCTGGGGAGCCTTGGAGTCCTAATTACTCTGAGAAGCCCCACAGCCATAAAGCCTGGCATATTATCAAGTGAGCTGCAAGAAGCCAAGAAGGTTGGGGAGATCAGGCCTCTCATAGGCATCCATGTTCTTGGCTCAGAAATATGCCTCCAGGTGGTCTGCTGATGATGCTGAAGCTTGGAGAGGAGGCTCTGCTAAAGAGCCAGGGAAGGGGATTTTCATCCATCAGACATGTCTATGTTCCTGCAAACTTTTTAAGCAAATCAGCATTTTCCAGTGAAGCAATATTCCATGTAAAAATTTGCAGTCAGTTTGATTGCTGCCCTCATCATACAAAACAAAACCATATGGGCACTCACTGTCCTGCCTCTCTACAACCCTTTTCCTGCCATGCTATGCTCTTTTGCCAATTTTCTGAGATTCAAATCATAACAAAACATACTCAGATTTTATATTTTGATTATTCTGTGTTTTGATTCTTTACTATCTCTTTTAATGGCCTCTTTAATTCAGTGTTTGCCTGAACAAGTTCTATATAACTTGGAATTTTGTTCAAGCTCTAGTAAGGTTCCCAGCTTCAGCATTTGTGTCGTACATGACCTCCTTTCAGCATTTACCTTACACTCACTGTACTATATTAAAATACCTGCTATATTAAATAGACTTGCAGGATAATCTAATGGATGTTGAACTAAACTAGCATTCAGGAGCCTGGATTAATTTCTTTGTGCTACCACTAACCTGGCATGCACCTTGAACACTGGACATCTGTAAAATGGAAATACCAGACACTTTTTAAAGGGTTTTAAGATTTATGGATAAAAAATAGTATATAATGCCTATTTATGGATGAAAAGTAATAGTTTTATTTTATTTTTATTTTTTATTTTTTTTGTAATAACTACATTATTGGCTTTCATCCTGTGATTCATGAAACTATGGAGGTACCTGGGCTACTCCTGTGAAAGCTATTTATGAACAGCAAATCTATTGCTGGTTGGCCAAAATTACTCTCCAGTTCTCAGAACCTACACAGGAGTATTGAGGATTTCAGAAGAGGAAAAATTTTTAAAACTCTGAACAGGAGAAAGAGCAATAACGTGTTAATTCACATAGAGCTTCACTCAGACAGTCTCAGGTAGTTTATAAACTTAGAACTCCAAGACAGTTTAAAATTCGTATCTTAGAAACTGCATTCATGTTAGAATCAAAGACAGCCATGTGCCTAAAACTCTGTAAAATCACTCATGAAAGAAAATCCACGCTTTCAGTCATTGTTGGGCAAAAGTTCCTAATCTAGAATGTCTGGCTTTCAGAAGGGCTAAAGACCAAAGATTTCTACAGTCCAAAGTGAAAATGAACCTTAGAAAATTGGAGTTAACATTTATCTGAACATCTAAATATGATTTAAAACGTCTAGACATTTTTTTTCCTTCCTCCTCCGCTCCC
>CM021697.1:129355150-129392616 GCA_011074415.1 Stictonetta naevosa
CCCCCCCCCCAATGGAAACACCAGAGCACATCTAACATATCGTCATATATTTTAATGAAACTAATGCCTAGAAACCCAGCAAACTGCTCTCTGGTTTGATATCCCAACAGCCCTCCAGAGCTCCGCCTCTCCAGAACAAAGCAAAATTCAAGCTTATATGATGGAATTTGCTGGAAGCCAGTTCATGGCTCCAGGGTAATTCTTTCTGACTCTACATTCTCCGTGATAAGGTGGCAAGCACACTTTGAATCTCCCTGAGTAACAGTGGCTACAACATCCAAGCAAAGTGAAGAAATCAGTCAAATGTCCTTAATTCAGTCTATTTTATTATATTTTATGCATTTTATTTCTTTTAAGGGAAAAAAAAAAAAAAAGTAGAACTTTTGTGGAGAGACCATTATTCACAAGATGTTTTGTGTGAAGTCATTTGAGGATGTCTAAAGCTTATGAATTTTAGAAGTTATGAGAGACCACATTGTGGATTGTGCTAAAACAGCCTGATTGAAACAGAAAGAAAAAAAGTGTTGGGCTGGGGTTTGTTTTGTTTTGTTTTGTTTTGGTTGGTTGTTGTTGTTGTTGTTGTTGGGTGTCAAGTAGAAAGTTAAGAGCAATATGTTTATCCAACTGGCACCCTTTTTACCATCTTCTGCCATTAGTGCTGTCATCACTTCTCACCAGAGACAAGAGCAAGAACTAAGGCACTGACAGACAAAATACTTTCCTGATTATCTTCAAAACATGTCATTCAAACCAATTGGGATTTACCAGAGACTATATGATGCCTGGGAGACAGCCTGGCTGTTTTGATACTTCTCTCAGTCACACAATTTAAATAGCAGTACTGTTAGCTACGCCACACCAAATAAGAATCTTTGATATCAGGATAATTCTTTATCAGCTCTTCTTTAAAGATGACATTAATTATGAAGAAGTGGCTCTTATGAAAATCTTAAGATAATATGAGCCTGTTTAACAACAGGGACTCTATAACTGACTGCTATACCCAATAACCACAATGTATGAAGTCATCCTTCTTCACAGTCAAAATTCATGAGGCCCACAGGCAAATGATGGAGTTAGTTCCTGCCTGTCATAGATAATAGTACAAGTAGAAATATTCAAGGAAAAATCAAATAGGGCAACAAATGTTGAACAGACACAAACACTCATGTTGGTTACATTTATCACATGCTGAATTCAGTTTCCCAAACTTAAACACCTGAAAAAGAGTGAAATGGTCAAGTACAGTGCTAATAGCTTAATATGGACTTGACATTTTCAGTCTTGATTCCTACTGATTTTGAGGGGAACATGGGGAACCTAAGAAATTCAAGACACAGACATGTGTACCAGCTTTCTGTAAGTAAAGATATTGCATAGTCATCACTGTGATTATGCATGACATTTATGTATTCATCCGATGTTCAATATCCTTTTTTTTCAATACCCCTTTTTTTGTGTGTGGGTGTAAAGTAGAAAGAATTAAAATCTTTTATCTCCTGCTGTTGTTAGGAAGTTTGGATTTTCAGATCATCATCACAGAATCATAGAATGGCTGGAGTTGGAAGGGACCTTAAAGATCATCTAACTCCAATCTAACTGTCATAGGCAGAGATGCCACCCACTATATAAGGTTGGCCAAGGCCCCATAAAACCTGGCCCTGAACACCTGCAAGGTTGGGTCATACACAGCTTCTCTCGGTAACCTGTTCCTGTGTCTCACCACCCTTACAGTGAAGAATTTCCTCCTAAAGTGTAGTCTTAATCTGTCCTCTTTTAGTTTAAGACCATTCCCCCTTGTCCCATCATTTTCCACCGGAGTAGAGAGTCCTTCTCCATCCTTTTTATAAGACCCCTTGAAAGGCTGCAATGAGGTCTCCCTGAAGCCTTCTCTTCTCCAGGCTGAACATCCCCAGCTCTCTCCGTCTTTCTTCATAGGAGAGGTGCTCCAGCCCTCTAATCATCTTTGTGGATATAGTGATGGAAGTTTAAGTTAGTTCTTGTTTGGTTGATGTTGTTTTACATGGACAATCTTAAACTAAATTATGCATCTCCCCAGTCTTTGCCTTTAACAGTATTGGCTTTTTGGGTAAATACTGGCATCCACCTATTCCAGCGTGAAGAATTATGCTCTTTAAACGTACTACACTCAACTGTTTCTCTTACTAATAGTGACCATGAATTATTTTCTTCCAGGGACAAATTCAAGTCCCATAAAAACATTGAAACTCAGGCCTCAAGAAGATGTTTTTAGAGCTTTATTATTATTACAGTGTCAGTTGCTATAGGTGATGAAATGCAGCAATACCAGAAAACTCCTTCTTTGCTCCAGGTGCAACTTAATGTATGCCAGGAAGAAGCAATCCAGAATGCCAAGTGGGCTTCGCCACCTGCCTGACCCAACTTACTTAACTACCACCATAAAGAGGAGTGACTCATTAAACAGACCTTCCTTCACTGTGTGTAGAGCTAATTTTGGACTCTTGTCAGAGAGCCAGTTCAATGCCCCTGGGTTGCTTAAGCTCTATAATACATGAAAGATCTCAGTCAGAGTTTTTGACAAAATTTTCACATTCCCCAAATGCCAGGAAGTTGTTCTTCTATGCAGCCTTCAAACAAGCTGACACAAGAGAAGCCTGTTGAGATTGGCTCAGTTTATCTGAAGTGAGCCCAAAAAGGCAGAAGCTCATATGGCTGGAATCAGCAACTTGTCTGATTAACTATTTACAGTGTAGTCAGTATGTTTGAGGAAGCTGGATCCTCTTACCTTTCTTTACGGAAAAGTATATTCACTTGAGTACAGCAAGGCTGCAATTTACCCTTAGTGCAAGCCTGTTATCAAGTAACTATACTCTTAATGTTTAGAATAAATAAATAAAATAAAAAGTGACCATTTAAAGCCTTATGGCATTTTTAGTTAAAGATGATGCTATCATTATGCATCATATTGTGATGATTTCCATTTGCTACTCAAGGGTACTTTAAATCTTTAAAATATCTGAAAGCATGGATAATACTCTTTGGACATATCTGTAAGTTCAAAAAGCCACACTGAAATCAAAAAAGCAGTAAATTTTCCTTGACTGATATCTTAGATGCCAAATTATATTCTGGAAGCATTTTTTATAACCAAATTCTGAACTCTGAAATATGGGTTTATAAAGGAAACACTTACAAAAGCAAGGCCAAATCCCTGCATCTGGATTCAATGGGAGCACTGTAAGGAACACCTTCTACATCTAAGTTTATACAAATTAATCGTAAAAACCTACAGTAATGTAAAATTCTATGGAAGTATACATTTTTTTATTGAGGAAAACAGTAAACAGGTAGTAATAAACAAAAATATTTTTAATTTTATCCTCTTTTTTATCTTTTATTTTTCAAAAAATAAATTATAAATACATTGATGTAGTACTTCCAACTGAACTCTATATCTGTGCTGATAGATTTAATGATATGGCCTGTAAGTGCTCTTTGGTGTGTACAGTAGGAGAAAGCTGGGACTTTGGCTGACTGCTAATTAGAGCAGCCAGATATTCTGTGCCTTTCTTTATCCTGTATAGTACCAGCAGGAAGATGAATCAAATGTGCTCGCTTTCCTAGAAGGACCCTGAAATGGCATACTGCATAGGATTAGGATGGAATGGTGTGGTGGTTTTACCATGCTAGGCAGCTGAACACCACAACTGCTCTCTCACTCCCCCTCCTCAAATGAGGAGAGGAAGAAGTAAAGGAAAGAACAACTCACAGGGTGAGATAAGAATAATTTAATTAAAGAAAAAAAAATAAGGAAATATTATTATTAATTAAACAATTCAACTAAAGGGAAAAAAGGGAAAGGGGAAAAGGGAGGGGGAAAGGGTATAACAAAACAAAGTAAAGGCTATGTGGAAATGCAGAGGAAATAAATTACTCTCTGCTTCCCACAAATGAGCGATGCATGACCACGTCCTTGAAGCAGGGCCTCAATGCACGTAGCCGGTGTTCGGGAGGAGGGTAGTTGTTTTTGCAATGAGAGCCCACCCCTCCCCTCTTCTTCCTTTTTCCACCTTTTATTGCTGAGTGTGACATCACATGGTATGGAATATCCCTTTGGTTGGTTTAGGTCAGCTGCCCTGGTGATGTTTCTTTCTCACATTTTTGCCCACCCCCTAGGAGGGTTAGAGAACGTCCCGATGCTGTGCCAGCACTGCTCAGCAGCAGACAACACACTGGTGTGATATCACTGCTGTTCTAGCTATAAATGCAGAGCGCAGCACTGTATGGACTGCTGCAGGGAAAGGCAACATCCCAGACAGACCCAGTACAAATGGGATCCGTAGGTTCCTTGAACTCAAACTGCTCTTATAACTTCAGGACCTTACAACTAAAGTAATGTGGAATCAGGTAGTAAAGTGGCCAGTCACTTGCCCTTTGTCCCATGCTCACAGAAATAATTTGCTTGCAGCATGATAATACTAAATATATGTTTACACCTTGTGCTACAAAAGTACTAAAATCACACACTGCATATAAACTCTAATTTGTTATATTCTAGTCCACTGGATTTCTCTTAGTCATTCATATCACACAGATTTATCTAATGCTGAACATTTACAGAGTTCTTAAAACTTGATAAGATACAGCAAAACAGTCCAAATCTGCCCTTATCTGCCCTGACATGCTGAGCATGAGGAAAATATAGTCTTTTTTCCTTGTGCACATTCTGCTATGCTATTTACACAGCTCACAAACAAAACACTCATTCTGTAAGACTATATGTAAGTGAATCAAAATAGCTGATTGTTGCTAAAATCCTCTGACCTCTAAAAATAAACATTGTCTTTGCCTTATTCTGTTCAGTTCTTATAGAGGACATTAAGATGCCTGTGGCCTATAGGAATCATTAGAGATGGAGCAGGACACATCTCATGATTTCTCAGAGATTTACTCCTCCAGAGTTTGTGCTCACTAGAGGGTCATTAATTGTCTGACACTACCTATTCAAAACCTATTTCAGTATGATTACCCTTAGTGCTACAATGAATAAACTCAGTGACCATGCTTCTGGGCATCTACTTCAGGGTCTCATGCTTGCCTTCAGGCATGTAAAATCCAATGACTCTGAATTGATTCTGTTAGCTTGAGATGCAGACACGTGTGTGACAATACCAAAAGAGGTAGGAGAGGGACTTGTTTAAATAAAGTGTTTGCAAAAGCAGGGAAAGATAAAAACTGGAAGCTAGAAAATGGTTTCTAACTTGATATGCTGGAATAGGTGTCCAGTGAAAGCAAAAGCGGAAGAACTGTAATTAGTTTTGCAAAGGACCTTGTTAAATTTATGAAAAAGATTGTATATCAGGATAACCCACGTGAATAGGATGCTAACTTCATTGACATAACAGTTATATGTGCTTATTAGTGAGGTAATGTGAAGAGACTGCAGATTGTAGTGTGTTTCAAGCATACATCAGAAAAGGTGTAGGCAGGACATGGATCTTGAAGGGAAGCCTACCTGCTAGGAGGTGAATATTTGGGTCTGTGTTTCATTGGCAGAACAAACTTGCACAGCTGAACAGTAGATTGGCAGCAGACTGACAAAGAAAGAATTTGTTCTTCAATTTGAAACATTGTCCTTTAGTATCAAATGGACAACAGCAGCTAAGAAGGTTAAAACCAAGAAAGTGGAGAAACATTATACAATTTGCAATGGCAAATATACATGCAACCCACATTCACCCCAGTAAAGTGAAGGAGAATCGTGGAGAATATTTACTACACACTGCCCCAGAGCCATTTTTTTTTCTTTAAATAAATACCTTAATAAACTTGAATTCTTGGCTAAGGAAGGAAAGCAAATGGAGTAAATTTCTCATCACCTCTTTTATTTCAGCTTTTATTTTGAGCAGAGGGAATTACTTCTTTTTCCTTGGTTAATTCTTTAGCTGACAACATAAAGAAGAAATTGTGGCTCTGTTATGCTTCATTTCTTATGTGTAGAAGCAACACAGAAAATGCCAGACAAAGATTTCCACGTTATAAATCTTAGAAAACTACCAGTCTGATAGATCCTGTGCATTTAAAAGAAAATCTTCCTCTTCGTGCCATTTTACTTGGAAACCAGGAACAGAAGAAGAACAGAGTAAAGCACTTTCAGTGAGAGGAAACTACATCTACTTCCTTGAGTGGTATCTCTCAGTACAGATTGCAGCAGAGGCCTTCACTCATCCTCCTCAACAGAGTGCATCCTCAAATACCTTCACTTGTTAGTAATTTCAGGGGTCATTAACTGCTTTTTTATTTTGTCATTTACAGAACAAATGTAAGGCAGGGCTGTACCTCTGGAGATAAGAAAAGGAAGGGACTTGCCCTCCAAGTTTTCACCCAGATGACCCCTCAGACAAGCCAGGTACAAATGCCCTAGTCTGGGAGAAGCCAAACAGCTCTGTGTAGCTGCAGCAGTGTAGATGAACACTCGTCTGGCGCGCGCTGAGTGGATGCCGGATGCAAGTCAGCCTGGAGGTGCGTGATGTGCCGCAGTGCTAGTTCAGCATGGCACTCAAGCAAACAAACTCCGCAGAGAGGCAGACATGGGATCAAGCTCACCCAGCAACACAGTTCCCGCCTGGAGTTGGCCTGCATCCACAGCCATTGGGCTGCAGCCGCCTGCCAGACGTACCCGAAGGCACTAGGAGCACGGACAGTCATGTGACATCTTTGTTTGCTCTGGCTAAAGAAATGTTTCTGTTCTGCCTGTGCTAGCTGACTGCCCACCAGGGCTGAGGTGGGCCAGTAATGTGATCTATTAGTAACTCCCTTCCTTCCGCTGCCTATGCTTTCTGCATACCTCCGTGAGACTTGGCCTCTATCACTGCTTGCCCTCCCATACTGCTGACCCTCATTTTTCTTTATTTTTGTTAATCATCACTTACTCCAACTAGTTTGTGATATAACTTGTCAGGCACCACAGAACAAACATGTGAAATGTTAAAAGCAAATAAAGGAAAACCCTGACACTGGCACTGAAGTCAGCATACTCTCCCAATACAAACACTTAGGGCCTGAAGACAAGTAGAGAACAAGTCAGAACAGCACATGGGTATTATTTCTGTAAGTTAACAGTTTGTTTTTCTGCATCATAAAATTGAATGCAGTCCATCAACTTTTCTAGAACTCCTCATTTTCGTGCTGGAAGTTAAACAAGGTCCTAATTCATATGAAGAAATGTGTTGCCGATTTTCTGCCAAGTAGTAAAAGCAAGAGTTAATCTATTACCAGCTCCAACTGAAGACATTTAAAAACAGCTGCTTTTTCACATATGTACCACTCACTGGATTTCAGTCTGCTGGGCTCCATCATTCTGCTCTTCAGGAGACAGCTGGGAAAGTCAAACTGTCCACAAGGTACATCTATCAATGAGACTGTGATGGTCGACTCCTCTCCTCTTTGATCCACAGCAAATAAAATAATTCAGGTTCAGAAAGTCTATCCTGTTCAATAAACATAAGCTCAGTGATTTCCCTTTCCCTCTTTCCTCCATGAGGCTAATTAATGAGGGAAGCTGAGGGAGAAGCCCTGCTCTTCCCTGTGGGAGTGACAGCACTGGCTGGAGCTAGCAGAGTCTGGAAGATGCATGCTGCTATTTTTTTGGCAATGACAGTGGGATAGGGCAGTACATGTTAAGATGTCAGGAAGCAGAAGCTTGGGCATGAAAAAGTAGCTAAGCAATGGCAAAACAGCCCCAGACAGGAAGGCCTAAAGGCAAAGAGGAGATAAGGTATCTAAAGGAGGGTTTAGGAGAGGAGCACTCACTGAAGGCAGCAATATACTGGAACTGCAGCTGCAAGGAAGCAGCAGAAACGATCCCTGCCCTGGGAGGTTCAGAGAATAAAAATTGGTCAGTGAACCATGGGGCCACGGGGGGAAAGAGACATAATCCTTCCTACATAAGCACAACTATATGGATGTACAGGCACCACCTCCCCTCTCTGACATGCTCAAACGCTTTAAATAACATAAATAATTAATCACAGGGGCTCTCGGGAACCAGTATCATTTTTCTCTTGGCTAATGCAAAAAGCCTTCCTCACTCCCCTGAACATTTTCATTTGGCCATACTGATCTATACCAATTTAGAAAAGAACAATTTTTCTCTACAATTACTTGTTATCTGTAGTCTTAATTTACTAAGGTGCTCATATTTCAGACTGAAAGCCTGCTATTTTTTGTGCTTTATACCAAAATAAGTACTGAATCAATTTCTGTGTTCCATTTCTGTACCATTTGTAGGCTTTTAATTTCACACTACCTTAAAAAAACACAGCACTTAACTGATGAGATATGCAAGACTATGAGTTAAGTAATGTCCGTTATTCTGAAAATTAGGCTATATTGAAATCTGTAAAATGTGAAAAATACCACATTTCCCTACTTATCCTTGGCTATTACAAATGCACTTGGTGACTTTATTAAAATGCAAATACAGAATTCCTCTTTTTAACAGAGAAATGATTCTTCAAAATTTCCAGAACTTCTTCCTTCTCCACCCTCACTCCAGATATTCAGCCCTGATATCTGCATGCTACCATTGCCTCACTGTAACGACGTGCGTCCTACAAACTGCTATTGTATGGGTTTCTAAGCTTGCTAAGCTTTGTTTCAGTCCTTGATTTGGTGTCCTTGATCCAAACTGTCAAAAATATACAGGCAGGAAAACTGGTGACAGTCTTACAAAAATCAAAATTTAATTCCTGGCACAGCAGCAGTGCTACAATGGCTTGCCAACACACCCTGCTTTGATGTTGGCTTCAGCCAAGAGAAGAACGTAGCTTCTAGGGCCCGATGTGTGCTAAATAACGACAAGATTAGTGATAGTGATGGAAGTTTCCGTCAGACACTGCTGATCTGAACAAAGTCAAGGCATTTCAGAGTTAGTGGAGGAAGGATGGTGAAATAAGATAGACAGCTCTAATAATACCCTTTCTCAAACTGTTATCCATGTTTCCCCCTTCAGTGCCTCCAGTCTTGTCCAAAAGCATGTCATTAGTTTGCTGTCTTCATTCTCCTACAACACATAGGTTCTTGTTCATGTGAATAGCCTTTTATCTTTAGGCTATCTTTCAGAAATGGCTTTCTAAGAAACACATCTGCTACTCGCTACAGTTCCTTAATATTTCTACATTATTTCCCTTGCTACTTTCCAGTATTTACTTATCACTTGGTAAGTGTTTTGTAAGCACCAGGTACCACAGCTGAAATGGCACATCACAGTGACATGGATGATTACCTTCACCATTTATTCGCTCTGCATGTTACTTTCCACTGTATAAAATATTTAACCAACATAACTGGAGTTATATTTACTACAATAGCTACCTGGCAACCCAACATCATTTGACTGACATCAGAGAAATTATATTGATTTACACCAGCTGTCAATCTAGACACTAGTAAATGTCTTTTGTTGAAACATACCTGAAACTTCAAACTAGAAAAAAAAAAAAATGTGACCAGGCCTATGTAGCATCTAAGACTCCTCTATCATGGACAAACCATTGCTGCTAACTCCCTAATTGTATCTGCCACACAGCAATAAAAAAATAAAAATAAATAAAATAAATATTAAAAAAAAAAAATCTGTTCTTAATATTTTTAATTCCCATACCTTTATAGCAGGATTCAGATGGATCCCATAAAAATGCAAAACTTTGGAATAAGATAAACGTATAATAGAGCTGGATGGTCTTTTTTGTCAAAGCAGTGTGGCTTTAGCTGTCGATGTTGATGCCGATGTATTTACTGTTAATACACAAGCTATGTATTGGTATTGACATTGGCTTGTCTGAAAAATTATTTATGTTGAAAACAGTGTACATCATGTTTGTGATTTATGTTAAAATGTCACTGTAATATTTGTATTCTCTTATTTATAATATAGTTTGAAAACTTGCTCTCAAAGCTTAACACATCTTTTTTAAGGAAACCCTTCTCAAATTTCAAATTCCAAGTAACAAAGTATTTGGTATACTACCCTGGTGACCTGGTGTTCTGTCTCACTTTTTTTTTCCAGTTATAGCTGTGCATATTTCTATATCTGGTTGGTCCTTTAACTTCATTGATTTTCAGAATCAAAATGCAATTAAATGAACGTTAAGTGTAAAGGGCTAGCACAACTAAGCCAGCTGTAACTTCCTCTATGTATCACTGGAGTATTTAGATAGCTCTTCTCCCAGTAACACAGCAACTATATACTTATTAATAATATTTAAGGTAGCTGTGAGCTATATAAGGGGATACTGAAGCAAGGTCTTGTCTTGACAGAGGTAGTTGGATCGTAATGAAAAAGTAGAAATGATAATGGTATTATTTTAACTGCAAGTGTTGGAAAGTAACATTTCAGACACTGTTTAAATGATTACATCAGTAAGAGTAATAGGCATAGGAATAGCAATGGCAATAGCAATAGTAATTGGTATCACTCCACACGCTAGTTGGTTTGATAACTGTCCTGGTTTTAGTTAGGAGAGAGTTAATTTTCCTCCCAGTAGCTGGTAAGGTGCTGTGTTTTGGATTTAGGATGAGACTAATGTTGATAACACACTGATGTTTTACTTGCTGCAGAGCAGTGCTTACACTAAGCCAAGGACTTTTTCAGCTTCTCACTCTGTCCTGCCAGTGGGCAGGCTGGGGGTGCAGCAGGAGCTGGGAGGGGACAGACCCAGGACAGCTGACCCAAACTGGCCAAAGGGGTATTCCATACCATCTGACGGCATGCTGAACAATGTATAGGGGTATATATATATATATATATATAGCTAGCTGGGGTGGGGGGGGCTGGCTGCCTGGGGATAGGCTGGGCATTGGTCAGTGGGTGGTGAGCAATTGCAATGTGCATCACTTGTTTTGTACATATTATTATTATTATTATTTTCCTATCCTAATAAACTGTCTCTATCTCAACCCACGGGCTTCAGTTTTTTTCTCGTTTCTCTCCCCCATCCCAGAGAGGGAGGGGGGAGGGTGAGCGAACGGCTGGGTGGTGTTTAGCTGCCGGCTGGGTTAAACCACAACAATAACATAACCAATTAAAGAATTATTAGCTATGAATGAATAAAAAAGTGTTTTCTTCATTTTCCACAGTTTGCAATCCTATAACAGAGCATCTACCAAAATTTGTCTTTATTTACTATGACACGTGTTCAAAATATGACTTACATTAAGGCAAAGCAATTCCTTCCTTCTGTAATTATGGGCTACCAGTTTATGTGTAGGGATGAACTGTGGTTGCCTTCAAACAGATATGAGCATGAGACCTCTGACTACTGCTTTCTTCAGTCGGAGCTTAGTAAAGTCAAATTCCTCTTGGCTGCATTTTAACTGGCTCTACACACTGTGATTTTATGGGGATAAGTCAGGGGGATCAGATGATACAATGGCAGAGACTAAATATCACATGCCAAGCAGAGATGCATGGTGGAAACATTCTCTGTGGTGAAGAACTCAATAAGTTCTACTCTTTGGGGTAGTTTTTCAAAACATTTCATTTTCATCTAAGTGTTACTTTTATTTTATTTTATTTTTCCTAAAAGAAGTTCCACAGCTAGAAGTCCGTCCTTTTTCCAAAATTGTGTATAAGTACACTTGGAAGATATGCCTTGTCCAGATTCAGATGCTGACAAAAAGTTATCGCCAGCCATTGAAAGGTTTTTTGTCCCTCCACTTTTCTGACAATGACACCTGTTACAGGTTTCAGAGCCCCCCCCAAAATGGTTTGTTAATTCAGATTCCCAGTCTTTCTATTAATTTCGTAATTATACTCTTGTCTACAAGTAAACAGTGTATCTAGGCTTTACAGTTTAGAATGCAATGCTATTCACTATATGTACTCAACTTGAAGGTGGAATTTGAAAGCTCCATGCCAAAACTCAGAGGGATTCTTCTGGCTTGAGAGGGATCTGTGTGGATTTCTGTAACTCTTTAGTGTCTTGGAAGACTAAATTATTTGTTTTTCTACTACAGATGAGGGCAACTGGTATACAGGTTATCTGGAGAACAGAAAATTGGGTTTAGCCAAAAAACATGCAGTGTAACTGGATAGATGATGCTGTTAAAAACAGTCCCGTGGTACACCTGGGTGATGCCTTTTTCCCTGGACCAGAAATAGACTTACTTTTGTGTACTGAAAACAATGCTGATATAGGGGGAAAATTGAGGAGATGGATGTTAAAGATTTAGTGATTGTAGTTTTTCCCTGGCAAAATCAAAGTCTGTTTCTCTTATGTATTTTAGAGGTACAAAGGCAATTCACGACTATCTACATTCTGTCTGGTTCATTTCATTAGTAGTTGCTGCCTTTTCCTGTGCTATTCTCATTTTGTCATTGCTTCTCTATTGCAGTTTTGAGGTTCTTTCTATTCACCCACAAATATCTGTGTGGCTCTCCTCAGGCATAACACAGGAGATGAAATTGTCCCGTACGGACTGGCTACGGGTCTCCGCAAAAGTGCTGTGACAAAACTCCACAACGACAGTGGTGAGGAGTTATTCGTGCTTCATTGGAGACACTTCTTCTCATAAAGAGCAGTCAGGCATTGGAACGGGTTGCCCAGGGAGGTGTTCAATGAAAGGTTGAACGTTATGCTTAGGGACATGGTTTACTGGGTGACACTGGTGGTAGGGGGATGGTTGGACCAGATGATCCTGGAGGTCTTTTCCAACCCTAATGGTTCTATGATTCTATGAAAAACAAGAAATCCAGCCCGGCTAGTCCGGTTTCAGAGCACAGCGAGGTCCACAAACGCAGCCAACCTGGGGGCGTGCCTGCACGGAGGGGCGCGCAGCGGGGCCAGCCGCACCCCGCAGCGCCCCGAGCGCTCCCAAACCCAAACACCCTCCACCTCCAGCTCCCGGGCAGGGGCTAGGGCTCTTCCCCCTCCCGCCCCCCGCCTCGGTCCCGCCCGCGGCCCCCTGCCCGCCCCCCCGCCGAGGGGCCGCCCACCCCGCAAGAGCAGCCGCTCCGCCGCGCCCTCCCCCTGCACAGCAGCGCCCGGCGCGGGGAGGCGGCGGAGTGGCGGAGCGCGGAGCCCCTCGCCCCGGGCACCCCGCGCCCCTCGTCCCCATGTGGCCGCGGGCGGCGGGAGGCTGCCGCCGCGGAAGCTGCGCCCCCAGGCAGTCCGGCAAGCGGCGGGGACCCGCCGCCCTCGCCCGCCCCCGCGCTCGTCCCCCGACGGACGCGCTCGGCTCCAGTCGGCGCTGAGGGACCGCGGCGCCCCCCAACAGCCCGCGGGGCGATCGGGGCACGGCTCCGAAGGGAGTAGCCCCGTCCCGCCCCCCACTCCCACGCCCCCACGGCACGGTACCGCCCCGCCTAGCTTATGCGCGTTGCGGGGGCACCAAATCCCGGCGGCGGCTTGTGCAAAATGACGGGCGATGAGGAGCCCTAAGGCGGCGGGGCGGCGGGGCGCCGTGGGCTGCCATGAGCCTCGGCCGGCCGCTGTCGGAGGGGCCGCGGGGCCGTGCCAGGTAGCCGCCCCCCCGCCGCGAAGCCCCCCGGGGGCATGGGAGCGGCGGGCGGCGCCCGCTGAGAGCGCCGCGCCCGGCCGCAGGTAAGGAGCAGTGGGGACGGAGCAGGGGAGGGGGCTCGGGAGCGGCTCCGTGTGTTGGGGCGGTGTGGGGATGGAGGAGGGGGGCTCCGTGCCGAGGGGAGGACGGAGGAGGGGGAGGGAAACCCCCGCGGGGCTGTGCCGCGGGATGTCGGCGCCCGACCGCTCAGTCCGGAGGGGAAAATTCTTCCCTAATGGGAAGCATCTGCCCGCGGTGAAGAGAAAAAGTAATAATAATAAAGAGGTTGGGGGGATTGGGTGGGCTGCCAAGCTGCGCGGCGGCGGAGGGGGAGCCGGCGGGCGGCGCGTAGGGATGCGCGTAGGGCGCCCCCGGGCGGAGGCGCGCAGCCGGTGCGGCCGCGCCCCCGAGGGGTCCCCGGTGGCAAAGGTGCGGAGGGGGGACCTCGGCTGGGGCGCTGGGGACTGCCCCAGACATCACTTCCTTTGTGCGAAAGAGCTCCTTCGGTGAGGCTTGGTGCCCACGCCCGAACGGGACTGGAGTGGGTAGGATGTTCTTTAAAGTTCGTTTTTTTTTATGAAAGAGAACCTTAAGGAAAATGGCACCTGAATGTTCTCCAAACAAATTAAAAGCTATTTGTCTTTGTAAAGAATGGTAAGTGTCTCATTAACTTGACCACAGATATTTGAGAAACTTCTTCATGCCGATGATCCTCTCTTTTGAACTGTAATAGTTTGCACATGATGCTCTTACAAAAAAAATGTGTCTCGTTGCTAGCAGATCTGAAAAATCTGACTTTTATACTAAAAGCAGTAACTAATGGAACTAATAATCTCTAGTAGAAATGAATGTCTTTCCCTCCTTGTCACACTGTTACACAAGAGTGAGACTACCAAATTTCTGCTTCTAATAGTAGCTTGCATTCTTGCATGGCTTTAATCTGAAGAGCTCGAGTTCTTCTCATGGTAGATAAGAATAAGGATATTTCAAACTAACTTCTCCAAAGTTAGTCTGCTTAATTTGTAATTGGACATCTACACAATGGCTAGTGTAGATGTCATTTCAGAAATGGCTAGTGCTCAATAACAGTAGTATTTTGGGTTTGTTCCAGCTTAGTGTGCCTCTTTGAACAGCTCTCCATGAGTCTCGTCATCCGGGTTTACACACAGTTCTGAAAATCTGAACCTCGGTGTTGATAGACATGGCAAGGTTATGAATACAGACTTTCTTGTTTACATTTCCTTGGAGTCCTGTGCTTATGTTTCTAAATCAATTGTCAACTTCTATCAATTCTGGGCATTCATAGCTCCTGTTTGGTTAAGATTACAGGGTAAAAGCACACCCAGCATAGCACAGTAAATGACAGAGTCCAGATCTGTGTCCAGCCAATTCTTACTTTCCTTTCTTTCACTTTCTGCTTCTCTCAGTGTTACCATTTCCCATGTACATTATGAATGGGATTTGTTCAGCCTGGTTTTACCCTCCTGGAAGTTAATAGACAGTCTTAAAATTAGGCAGCTAGGCTAGGTGAGTTAGCTAGTTAGGGACCTAAGGAGGCTGATCTGTACTCTTTCTAGGTAGTTACCTGATTAGTAGATACCTATCTAGGTAGATACTTGACATTACTCACCTTCTGGTGAATATGGGTCACTTCTCTCTCGTTGATTAACTGTAGAGGGAGCCGTGGCAACTCACTTGAACTAGATGCTTCCCTTGAAGTTTTCTAATTTGTAGATGAGACAAATGCTACTACCTTTGGCATATAGAGCAAACCTACACAAGTTACTAGAATAAGAAGACTGCATAACTTTTGTAGAATAGGTACTGAAATGAGTTATGGGAAAAAAGTTGACTTTGAAGTAGCAAGCGACTTGGACAAAATGAAAACTCTCCCCAATTGAATTTAGCCGTAATTGTCTACAGACCTTCTGGGACACTGTAGAGCATCACACGGTACACAGAGCATTTCAAAAGGGTTATTAATCTTTGTTTCTTCTCTGTCTCCCTTTGTCGTCGTTGCTGTCATCTGTTGCTTGTGTCCCCTGGCCATCCCAGGAGGAGTGAGGCGAGGCGAGCCGACAAGATGCAGGAGAGGGCTGTGGTGGGGGCACTCTCCGTGGTGCTGATCCTGGCACTGGGGCTCCCGCCAGGCGCCCTGGCCTGCCCCCACCCCTGTGCCTGCTACGTCCCCACCGAAGTCCACTGCACGTTTCGGTCCTTAGCAGCTGTGCCAGCAAGGATTTCTAAACATGTGGAAAGGATCAATTTTGGGTTTGTATTGCAGTTTGTAGCAACCAGTTTCATGTTCTTGGTGTGGAATCCTGGAATGCTTCACACATGTGTGGCATACCGGGATCTTTGTGTGTACTTTTTAAGTGGAATTGCAGAGATGGGTGGTTACTTCCAAACGCTGTATTTCAAACACTACCATTACTGGCATGAAGGAAGTTTTAGTGTAGCCCTGATATTTCAAAGGAAAGTTTGTAATACTTTCAAATAAGTATTTATATGATGGTGTCAGTTCTTATTGGCAAATAGTACATGCAGTCTTACAGTGTTTAAAAACTATATTGAATTAAACCTACTATGGGAGGATTTCTACTAGATGTTGATTATTATACCTGATACACAAAAATGTAGGACTAGAATTATCTAGTGTAAGCAGGTAGCATTCTGGAGCACAATGAAGTAGTACATATTAAAACAATACAGTAAAGACTAGTTATTCCATAACCTTTGAAGTTGTTGGTTTTTGTTTGTTTTTGTTTTGTTTTGTTTTGTTCATAGAAGCATAGAATCATAGAATATCCCAAGTTGGAAGAGACCCATAAGGATCATCAAGTCCAACTCCTGGCACTGCACAGGTCTACCCAAAATTTTAGACCATGTGACTAAGTGCACAGTCCAATCGCTTCTTAAATTCAGAAAGGCTTGGTGCAGTGACTACTTCACTGGGGAGCCTGTTCCAGTGTGCAACCACCCTCTTGGTGAAGAGCCTCTTCCTGATGTCCAGCCTAAACTTCCCCTGCCTCAGTTTCACACCGTTCCCGCAGGTCCTATCACTGGTGATTATGGTCACCTGCCTCTCCACTCCCCATCGCGAGGAAGTTCTAGACTGCAATGAGGTCTCCCCTCAGCCTCCTCTTCTCCAGGCTGAACAGGCCAAGTGACCTCAGCCGCTCCTCGTATCTCTTTCCCTCTAGTCCCTTCACCATCTTTGTCGCCCTCCTCTGGACACTCTCCAACAGTTTAACAACCTTTTTGTACTGTGGTGTCCAGAATTGCACACAGTACTTGTTTGTTTCCTAGGAATTTAAGTGCAATATAAGCAGACAACAATGTTTTGGGGTGAGGGAGCTCAGGCTCCAAATCACCTTCCTCTGCCAGAGTACTTCCAACCTACATTTCTCTAAGATGAGAAGGCAGGGACAGTTGGTAGGCTGCATATAACAGAAGTGCTGTGTATGGCCATTGTATGATATAGCATGGCAAAAGAGACTCAGTCCTCTTCTGCTTGGTAGCAGAGCCATCTCTCTACCCGGTATGAACTCCTTCCCTAGCCACAGGGCCTGTAACTTGCAAATGATCATGCTATAACTAATAGTAGTGACATTAATTTATTTGCTTCTCTATAGTTAAAATGTCTATCCACCAGTACTTTATCCACCTGAAGTCTGATTTTAGTCTCACAATACCCCTGCACTCAGTAAAACTGTATTATAGAAATCTGTATTTTCATGCCATTTTTTCCGTCATTCCAGTGGCTCATAGTCAAATCAGTGGAAGTATTATTGGAATGATACATAGCTATGTAATTTCTATAGAACAGAGTAAATGTCCAACTGGGTCAGCCTTATAACATTTTGTAGTGTGAGGGATGTTCCCTATATTTTTTCAGGCCATCTGACATCAGCTTAGTTACTCATGATCCCCTCTGAGAAAATAAAATTTCATACACAAAGTCATGTGATTTAGTCTTAACGTAACCACATGCGGTTCCAAACGGAGTCATTTAAGCAGCTTCACTGAAATGCTGTTGCCAAAGAATCTGCAATGCAGAGTGGCCAAATTCTATCCACCAGCAGGTATATCTTCAAGTGGCCTTATATGCCTCTTGACTGGGAAATGAAAATATTTTTGAGCCTGACCAGTAATTCATGTCCTTGTTTCTCTGATCGTCAACTCTTACACAACCTTCCATGGAAACCGATGTCCCTTCATTTTCTTTGCATATAGTAGAACTCATGGTAGGAAGAATTATAATTATGAGGTCTCTTTGGAGCTCTCTGTGACATTTATGTCTAGTTACCTTGCTGACTCTGAAGCTGGGAAAATATGATAGAATTTAAAGAAATAAAATCTCCGGAACACTGTAGGCTATGATGGTACTGAAAATGTGTAATCTCTTCACTGCAAACTTCAACTTCAGTACAACTTCATACAAACACACCAGATCTTATCCAAACTACATTCATTTCTTTTCATGTCTTTAGTCTCATTAATTCTCTTTGAAGCATGCCTAATGTCATATTTCCTTATAAATCCTGTCTTTGTAGAATATATCAAACTGCCCTCCTTTTCCTCTCCACAGTCAAAACCACACATATGTACAGTCACCTCTCCCCTATATGTAAACATTTTATGGCAAATTCTATCCCTAAATTTGTTTTGAAAATAGTGTGTAAGCTTCTAAATTGTGTAGGCATTTTGGGAGTTCTATCCTGTTTTTAAGTAAATTATTTGATACTGCTAGCATAAAAGCCCCTTCCTTTTTTTTTTATTTTTTTGTATTTTCATCACTAGAAATTACATTTTCTGAGTTGTCTCCTCTCCCAAGAAGAAACAGTCTTACTTATCTGTTGCATTTCTTTCATTTTTGAGAAGTGTTCTTCGAATCTTTCTGTTTCAAGTTGCTGTATATTTAAGAGGCAAAGCTTATTTTCTTAGTTGGAAATAATTTAGGAAAAATTCAAATTTAGAGAAGTTTGTATATTTTTTTAGAAGGTCCAATGTAAGCATAAGGAATTTTAATAGGATTACTGCTATAAGCCTGGGAGATCTGTAGTCAAACTAAAAGTATCAAAACATATGTCAGAATTTTTAGCAAGTTCAGAATCTTCAGATAGATAACATGATGAAAATTTTAAAGTATTTACTCCATATTTAAATTTAAATTTCTCTCGCTTCACTTCATGTCTAGAAAAAAAAAGTATTAAAAATAGGAAAATATATTTAAAATTGGATCCTTAATTTGGAATCTTCATGCCCAGATTAGCTCATATGTCTAATTTTGTATCTACACATGGAAAACCCAAATGCAGAGATAGGCAGCCAAACTTAAGGCTTCCATATTGGCAAATAAAACCTGCCTTGTTAGTCCTAAGTAAAACTGAATTGTTTTCAAAAAGTTGATTTTCTATATTCTCTAAAAGGAGTTCCTGGGCTCAAATTATATAATTGGAAGTGCAGTTCCTAGATCTTACATAATTAGTTGATGCAGCCAATTACATGTTGTAGCAGTAAGGTAAGAATGATGTGACTTCCTGCTTTTCTTGCTGTTTGGGAGATAGCCATTTTTAATGTTCTCTCTCCAAGTCTTTATTCATTTATTGTTAGATGCTGTTTTGGCAACATTGCGGCATGTGTACTTTGCCAGGCTCCATAGCATCATTGGTTGGATACAGGCCATTAATTTATTGCCATTCCATAAAGTGAGCTGCATGGAAAAACATACTGACAACTATTAGAACTTAAACGCCTATTTATTACTCTTAGTTTTAAATTATGGTTAAAGTGCTAGAGATTGATTTAAAAGAAATTTTAATGTAAACATGAACTAAGTATACTTGGCCTTGTAAAAATGTTTCAGTACCTTCTGGCTCCTTGACAGTGCACTAAGATCCATCCAAGTTTTCTTGATAGGTTATACTAATTTTACTTCTGCTGTCCATGATAGTCAGTGAAATGTAACTACACATTTTGTGATTTTTTCCAGGTTTAACAGTATACAGTCTATATATGAAAACTCCTTTGCAGGACTCACAAAACTGGAATTGCTTATGATACATGGAAATGACATTCAGAATATACCTAATGGTGCTTTGAAAGATCTTGTGTCTCTACAGGTAATACTCAGGTCTTTCTAAATTTCACAAATTCTAACTTCAGGAAGTAGCTGAAGACAAAAAAAATGGTTTTTTAGTGTCTTTCCTAGGATTAAGGTACCATTCATCCCCTCAAAAATAATATTGGAATTCTGTTAACTATGCCTATGTCATACTTGATAATGCCAACAAATGTTCATTTGTATTCTCCCTCTTTTGACCAGCATATCATTTTTCAGTGGTGCAAATGACATTTGAATGCGGGAGGAAAACTTCTGAATGTTTATTATTCTGTTCGGATTTAAATACAAAACTAATCTCTCTCTCTCTTTTTTTTTTTAAGGTTTTCAAAATTAGTTATAATAAATTGAAAGTCATAACTGGCCAAACCCTCTATGGACTTTCAAGTTTAATGAGACTGCACGTGGACCACAACAGAATCGAGTTTATTCATCCAAATGCTTTTAATGGATTAACTTCTCTGAGATTGGTCCACTTGGAGGGAAATTTGCTCCAGCAGCTTCACCCACACACCTTTTCAACATTTATGGTCCTTGATTATTTCAAACTGTCAACAGTAAGACATCTCTACCTATCTGAAAATGCTATTAGGACCTTGCCTGAGGAGATGTTTCAGGGTATGCCACTACTAGAGAATCTTTACCTTCATGGGAATCCATGGGTTTGTGACTGCAGCTTAAAGTGGTTCCTTGAATGGAATGAAGTTTCTGGAGGTATGAACAAAATTACTAAAGCCTCTTCAACTCGTTTGATATTTTTTCCCCTGTTCTGCATATGAAAAGATTTGTTATTTCTGGAGAAGCATTACTTACATGATGGCTATGTGCACTGATTTAGATTTGATTTAGATTAGATATAAGGAATAAATTCTTGACTCTGAGGGTGGTGAGGAACTGGAACAGGTTGCCCAGAGGTGCTGTGGATTCCCCATCCCTGAAAGTGTTCAAGACAGGTTGTATGGGGCTTTGAGCAACCTGATCTGGAGGAAGGTGTCCCTGCCCATGGCAGGGGGGTTGGAGTTAGATGGCTTTAAGGTCCCTTCCAACATAAATCATTCTATGATTCTATGATTCATTTAGGCTTAGATGTGAGATAAGTATCATAGTGCTTAGATCAGGAGTCCACTAAATAGTTTTTTGTTGTTGTGGTGGTGTCGTTGTTGTTTTTTTTTTTGTATGTCTGTTTTCAGTTTAGGCATTTGAGGCCACCAATGTCCCATGTCAGGTAGCTAAATGTTTGGTATAGTAGGATGGGTGTTACACCAGATCTGCTGATAGACTCTTAAGAGGAAATTGCCATTGAATTGCAACTGAAGATGTTTCAGATGAGTTCTGGAGTCACAAGGTTTCTATAATGACTTGGAGCATGTGTAGTGGATGACGATGGGTCTTGCTGTCTTAGGATATCTAATTCATTACATTTTTGTACATAGTTATAGAACAATAGTTTCAGGGATGTGTGGTACTTTAATGAGTAGTGTATGTCCCTGATTGAACTGATACTTGAGGTATCCAAATAAAGTATTATATTTATGTAATTTACACTTTAATCTTTTCATTTACTCTCCTTGATCATATGAGTGGATATGCTAAGTGTACCGAAGATGCACTGTAAGTAATAATGATGAAATATTAGATGAACTTCCTTTCCCTGTACAGTGATGGCTTGTTACCAATTTTATTCAATTTCTTTTCTGCACTAAAACGGTAGTGATTTTTGGAAAGAGGAGAATTAGTCCATGCCACTCTCATGCATGACAGTTTTAATATCTTTATACAACTATAACATTGACTTCTTTGGGAATTTTGTCAACACAGAGTGACAGAAGTGCTCTTTGAAACACGGCAATGTTCCACAGACCAGTGTGCATCTGCCAACTTGGTTGTGTGCTAGTTCTGTCATGAAATCCATTTTCCTTGTCTTTGAAGCATCATATTTGAATCTGCAAGTGGTAGACTGGTTCACTTATATATTACATTTGCGAGAACTTCTCAAGAAAACAGATCTGTCAGACTGACAAAGCATATATTTCCCTGTTTAAAAAGGTTATGAAATTTTGCCAGTTCTCTTCCCCTTGTCCAAGAATTTTATGTTAGAACCCACCTTTATTGTTCATTCATTCAAAGATCCCTCATTCCTCAGGAGCGATCAGTATAACACTTATTCCTAGAAAAACTGGAATATAGCATATTTCCAAACTAAATATGAAAGGCAACTTTGACATTCTAGTAAGCAGCACAAGTTAAACATAAATACATGGCTGTTGTTTGGCAGACAAGAATCCTTCTGGCACTGGTAGAAGCAAGGAGTCAAGGATATCATTTCCTGTTTTAATACTCATCTGTTTAATCTTTATTTTATATTTACAGAGTTTGCAGTTGTTTCAGAGGTCAGGGAAGAAGTGCTTTCATTTTTTATTTTATTTTTTTTTTGCTGCTGTCAAGTAGCTTGTAAGTGTAGGAACTAATCAGCACGTTTTGGTAGATACAGTAGATTTTTTTGTATATTGCCAATATTACTGTTAATGAATAGAGAAAAAATAAAAAGCTTCCTGAATTATTTAATGAGGAAATCCAGCATTTCTCAGGCAAATGCTGCATTTTTGAAAGCTGAGAGGACTCTGTCCTCTTCAATTTGTGTCCAAAAGATATATGGGTAGGTTGTCACCGTACACATGAAGACTATTTTATACAGCATAAATATTAACAGACTTCTAAAACATTGCTCTGGACACTTCAATTTCTACTCATTTTATTCAGAGGCAGTGAAACTAATTTTCAGAAGGATGGAGCATTCAAACTTCTCATTAAAGTCAGAAGAAACTATGGTCAGTTGGAGAAACAGGTCTGTTCAACTGTGAAAATAAAGAGGCAGCATTTTAAAACACCTTGCTTATATGTCATGTGGCATAATGTTTATTTCATGCAGTCCATTTGGCACTCCTGAGAGTTTGCTAACTCTAGGACACAATTCTACAACTTACCTGTCCTTTTCTGTTTGTTTGTTGGTTTGTTTGTTTGTGTTGGCTTCCAGGTATTCTAAAATGCAAAAAGGACAAAGCCTATGAAGGGGGACAGCTCTGCCCCAAGTGCAACAGCCCAAAACAGCTGCAGAAAGAAGATATCCAAAACTTGAAAGATATTTCCTGTAGGAAACCTATCATTCAGTCCTCATTAAGGCACAATAGCAGCACTCAGGATGAAGAAGATGGTGACAGTTATGAACTCCCTCTGGTAGAGTTTCAGTCCTCTCCGTGGAACATTACATTAAATATGACTGATGAGCATGGCAATGTAGTGCATCTGAACTGTGAAATAAAGAAACCAACAGGCTCTACCAAAATTCAGTGGAATCAAATCCAGACTCAGGAGATTGATATAAATGCTACAATTTCACTGGATTTTGAATGTCCAATGAATCGAGAGAACTATGAAAAATTGTGGAAGCTTATTGCTTATTATAGTGAAGTGCCTGTCAAATTAGAGAGGGAACTTATGCTCAGCAAAGAGCCTACAATAAGCTATCGGTACAAGCAAGGCTCGGATTATGATGCTCTTTATTACACGGGCGTAAAAGCTCAAATAATGGCTGAGCCTTCCTGGGTGATGCAACCTCTTATAAGTATCCAGTTAAACAGGCGCCAAAGTACAGGGAAAAAAGTGGTGCTGTCTTTTTTCACTGTATTTTCTCAGGCAATTCATACCAAAGACACTAGGCAGCAGAGAAGCTGGGTAATGATAGAGCAAAATCAGAGCACAAGGACAGCACAGAGCATCATGGAAGGGTCAGAGTGTCAGCTGAGCTGCAATGTGAGAGCTTCTGAGAACCCTTTCATTCAGTGGCTCCTTCCAGATGGGACTAAACTGCAAGCACCGTTTAACCAGAAAGACAGTAGGTTTTCTATTCATAGTAGTGGTCAGCTAGTAATCAAACCAGTGAGTTACACTGATACTGGTTTGTACTATTGCATTGCCCAAGTGAGAGATGATATGGACATTAAGGCTTACAGACTTCTTGTGCAGCCTCCAGCTATTCAGATAACTGATACAGAAATAGTGAGGGTTGAAAAAAATGTTGGAGATCCAATAGTTCTGCCTTGCAGTGCAATTGCCATCCCAGAGGCACAGTTGAGCTGGATTCTTCCAAACAGCCAGATAGTCAATGATTTACTGAACTCTTCAAAAGGATATATGTTGGACAATGGTACTTTGCTTATTCCTAAAAGCCACGTCAGTGACAGTGGCCATTACAGATGTGTGGCTGTCAATCAGCAGGGATCAGATCAGTTTGCTGTAAGGGTTACAGTAAATAAAATGGTGTCTGACAGGTCATTTAAAAGGATAAAACTGAAAAAGCGCCCAGGCTCAAAAAGTTCATCAAAAACAAGAGGGCAGGTCATAGATGATGGAGAGGGATCAGGGACAGGAGGGGCGGATGAGTTCCCACGCAGAAAGAACCGCCTGAAGGACCGGGAAGTATCCTTTAAACAAAAAAGTGACCAGTTGCCAGAGGCTCAAATTAAAAAGGGAAAGAAAGGCAGAAGAAAAATGAAAATTTGGAAAGGTACTGATAGAACCCAAGATAGCAATGTTGCAGAAGGCCGGAGAGTGTTTGAATCTCGAAGGAGAATTAATATGGCAAGCAAACAGATTAATCCACAGCATTGGGCTGACATTTTGGCAAAAGTCCGTGGAAAGAATCTTCCTAGAACAACTACAGCTACAGCCATTTCTGTAACAACGGCATTTCCATCATTCATGCAGAAAACTACTCCTGTCCCTCATCCGGTAGCCAGCCCTCTGCCTTCAGAGACAGCAGCTGATGTGGTAGATTCCTCTGCTGATGCATCACCACTGGGTGAAGATGAGCCATTCTCAGTCACTGTTTCCCACAGCAGTAAAGCATTTTCAGTCCAGCCCATAGTAACAGGGTCAGAAACTGAACCTTTCCCTGACTACAGGGTTTTAGAAACACCTGCAAGTACGTACTCTGTAGAGATCCCTGTATCAGGTCCATATTTGACTCCTCTCTCTGCAACTGTGCAACCCCAAGGCCAGCAGCATCAGGATGACAGGACTGATTCTTCTGTAGTCAAAGAAAATATTCAGGCTGTCACTGAAGAACCTCTAACCAAAGAAACAGTAACTAGCTTTCCTAATATTCAGAGCAGTCCATCCACAGTGGAAAATGCAGATGCAACTGTATCTTCTACATCAGAGGAAAATTCTGCTTTTGCTGAGCTACCACTTGATGCTACAGTCCTAGATGAATCTCAGACTGTAGATCTTCATAGCGTGTTGGAGACAAGTGAGAAGTTAAATGAAGTGAATCAAATGAGTGTTGATAACATAATGTTAATGCCTTCTCAGATGGATGATATCATCGCAACAGATTCTGTAGGCGGTACTGCCATTTTGTCATCTGTTTCTCCATTTGTTACAGAAAAAAGCAATGACTTGATACATCAGCACACAGAAGTATCCACAAGTCAGATAAAAATAGCAGACTTCAGTACAACTTTTCCAGCTGTCATATCCATGAGCAAAGAAGAACCAGAGACCCACAGGAATACAGTGACTCAAGAAAGCACATCCAGCAGTTATGCAGAGAGTTTTCATGGAAGAGAACAGAATCTGGCTTCTCCAAAACCAGACCCCACATTCATTTTGACAAGCACTAATGCTCCTCATAAAAAAACAGAAGAGGTATCTGCTGCTTCCATCAGCAGACTGACCACTGTGGCCACAACAACACCACCCTATAGAAAGACCACACCTTCACTTGTTACTCAGCATGCTAGGAAAAGGCCTTATGGGAGAAGGAGATTGAGGCCAAATAGAATCCGACAAAGAACAAAGCCTTTCCACCCTGTTGTTTCAATCACAGAGGCAATGCCTATCATTCCAAGAACATCTACAGTTGAAGCTGTGACCAAAACTTCCTCTGCAGTTCTTGAACGCCTTGATCTTAAAAACAATGTCAAAATACAGGCTAAGGAAGAGGAGCATATGGAATTCACTCCTTCATTAGTTACTGATCCAGTTGTACTAGAGAAAACGACCAAATTCAGACAGGTGGTCACAGCTTCTTTCTTTAGCCCTACTGCTTCTCCACCTGAAGAAAAACATGTGACTCTCTCTGCTGCTCCTGAAAACGTGGCACTTCCAGTGACTGAACCTATCACAGTTTTATCATCATACGTTGTACATAACACAGTTCCCACAAAAGAGTCAAGTACACCTCTGAAACCACAGCAAAATAAAGTGCCAAAATACCACTCATCAGACAATGTATCTGAAGGGAAGGGCCTTGAAGAAGATTCTAAAGCTACAGATGGTGAGGCAGAACAATCAAGTACAGCTACCATTGAGCATAGGAACAGCTTGATATCATCTACAAAATCTATTTACTCAGAATCTCAAGAGCCCATCTTTTTTGACTCGGAAGTTGTGGTTAATGAAACCACTGCTGGAACATTCCAGCTGATGTATCCCACTATGACAGACTTAAGTATTCCGTTTGGAACAGTGGAAGTTTTTAAGGATGTCTCAGTTTCAGAGGAGACGTGGAAGCCCACAGTAACTTTAAAAACATCAGCAATAACTGAGCCACCTCAGCAGCAAGAAATGCTGACTTTGTCCTCCTCTTTCAGCACAATGGAAACTCAAACTTTTTCATTTATAGAAACAAAGAAATCTGTTGCTTCTGAGACTGGGGCAAAACCATCTTCCTTGGATAAAAAGGAAGCTATGTCACATGGCATTTTGCAGACAGCTGAAAAGCCTCCAAATACACCCACTGTCTTTATTCCATTTACAAAATTTCCTACTCTTCCACCATCTATTTCAAGCACTTTATATTCTTCTCTTCATTATACCACCAAGGGCAGTAATGCCTTCAGTCAAGAAGGGTTGTCAGAAACAAAACAAGTTGAAACAGAAGGTGACAGAATGGTAGTGAGCTCAAGACAGAATGTACACCCTACTCCTTTCCCTAGCCAAAATAGGATTAGCATACAGTCTAAGGAGGAGCGATTCAAAGAGATGTACAGTAGCAAGTCAAACAACAGTTTATTGCTAAGTCCAAACCTTCCCCATCCACCTGCTGGAATGATACCAAGCCTAAACCAAAGACTACCTGTTGTGCCTCCAAATCATGTTCCAGTAAGAGGCACACTGAAGCCTCCATATATTGTAACACAAGGCTCATTTCGTTATTTTATAACACAACAGCCTCTTCACTACACAAACAAACCAGAGATAACAGCATATGCAGCGCATACTATCCAGGACAAAAAATCTTTTGCCTTTCAGAGAGAGACAACTACCCCAACACAAGCCACTACATTTCACAGAACAAATACATTCACTGCAAGCAAGTTTGGTAATCAGGGTCAGAACAGATACAATATTAATTCAAGATATTTTGGCAATAACTATGTTCCAGATAACAGAGGCACAGCAGGGAGACTACCAAATCAAGGGATGCCCTATTATCCCAGTTCCAGAATGCCATTCCTTTTCAACAGAACAAGGATATTCCCTCACTTCAGTATGCGTCCTAAACCTGTGGTCCCTAGTCAACTAGTCCCCAAAGACACAAATGAGAAGATTGTCCAAGTCTTCCCTACAAGGATTACAGTGCAGAAAGCTACAGTTATTCCAATGCCTCCACAGACCACGACCACAACATCACCACCACCAGCAGTTTTGAAGATTACCCCTCCAGCCTTTCTCTCTCAGCACACAAGACCCCAGATACTCACTACAGTTCAGCCTCTTAAAAATGTCCACTATCATCATCAAAAAGTTCAGTCTGTGCCTCATGTGGAAGGCATTACACCACATAATTCATCTATAATTCAATCTTCCAGCAATTTCAGGACACCCAAAGAAAGGCCTAAAATTATCTCAAAGGGGTCTCAAGGCATATCTATCCTTGCTGAAACAGATGTTCTTATCCCTTGTGATGCAGTAGGGGAACCCAAGCCTTCTATTACTTGGACAAAAGTATCTACAGGTAAGACAGAGAAAAAAGTGTTCTTCTACACACTTTAAAGGGTACAAATGTTTATTTTTTTATGGTTTTATATATATATATTGAAATGCAACATTATTACAGGAATATTGCACACCACTGAAGAACACTTAATGACATTTTATGTCCATTTTAATCACTGCAGAAACAGTGACCAATTTCAAGCAGTCATTACAGATAAAAATATCTCTGCAGTGTTTCTTATAGTAAAAGAAAACTTCTAACATTTAATAAATTTGGTTCTTGAAGGAGGAATAGCAACCAAGTGATTATTCACAGAAGTTAGAATTTATGATGACAAAGCTTGTGCATACGGGTTTGTTAACATTACTACCTTAAATATTGATGTGTGTATCATCTCCATATTCAAAATTAAAAAAAGAAATTATGTGAAGATTTAAGAGGAATGCCAAAATACAAAGCCCTTAAAAGTTCCTACACTGTACAGACTTGCCAAGCTATTATGGTTGGTTTTGCTATAGAAGCAAAGACCAAGGAGAGTGTCAGAAGATGTCACGTGATCCATCTGAAGATGTAGTTGGTGTTAAGTAAATCTATATTTTTCCATAAGCTTTTTTTCAGTGCAGTGACATATGTCTTAAAAACAAACCCTTTGATTTTCCATTCATTTCTTTCTTCTTACCTTCCCAGGAACTGTAATGACAACCAACACCAGGTTACAAAGGTTTGAAGTCTTGAAAAATGGCACCTTCCTTATCCGAAATGCACAGCTTCAGGATCATGGACAGTATTTGTGCACCGCTCAGAACCTACATGGTGTAGATAAAATGATTATTGTGCTCACAGTTGTAGCCCACCAGCCCAAAATTTTACTTTCCCGCTATCGAGATGTCACAGTCTATTTTGGAGAGACCATAGCAATGGATTGTCAGGCAAGTGGGACTCCAAGCCCACATATTTCATGGATTTTCCCAGACAGGAAAATTTTGCAGACAGTCACCACCACAGAAAGCAGGATCATGCTTCATGAAAATCGAACCTTGTCTATCAAGCAAGTGACTTTTTCAGACCGAGGAGTATACAAATGCGTAGCTAGCAATGCTGCAGGAGCCGACAGCATTGCAGTGAGGCTCCACATTGCAGCCTTACCCCCCATCATCCAGCAAGATAAGCAAGAGAACATTTCCTTGCCCTTTGGTAGTAGTGTTAACATCCACTGCACTGCCAAAGCAGCACCTTCTCCGAGCATCCGTTGGGTGCTCTTTGATGGCACACAAATTCGACCTTCCCAGTTTGTCAATGGGAATTTGTTTGTTTTTCCTAATGGAACTCTTTATATTCGCAACGTGTCCCCAAAGGACAGTGGGACCTATGAGTGCATTGCCGCTAACATGGTGGGAGCTGCCAGGAGAATGATTCAACTGCATGTGAAGAAGCAAGCTTCTAATGCTAAGATCACTGGGAGCTCTCCTCAGAGGACAGATGTAACATATGGCAGCATTCTGCATTTGGACTGCAGCGCTTCTGGTGACCCCTGGCCTCGGATATTATGGAGATTACCTTCCAAAAGGATGATTGATTCCCTACACAGGTAAATTACTATTTGAGGTATTGCAGCTAAATTACAGTTTGTATGAACTTAGAGAAAAGACCATTCATATATCTCTGTGAGCTTCATTCTTGATTTCTGTGAGTTTTGAATTAGGCCTTGAACCATTAAGGAAGAATTTGAAATTATATCAAAAGGTGGTCAAGTTGTAATTTAGCATAATTCTCTCGAAAACAGTAGTATTATTGAAAAGTCAGGTTTAAATGTTTAGGATAAGCTGTCACTATTCACCTTTTATAGCCATTCTGTAAATGTAGCAAAAAGTCTGATGGCAAAAAGTCTTATTCCAATGTGCTTAGTTGCATAATTAGGGTTTGCATAGATGCCCGCTTTTCCCCAGGATAACTGAGATCACTGAAATTCATGTATCTGCTGTACTAATCATTATACATTGTAAAGATAGGACAAAGAAATCATGATTTAAGTAATGACGAGCATTTTAAAAATGTGTAAATAAACGTTACCTCACAGTAAAGTCTCTACTTAAAACAATACCTTCTACAATGTTCACAATATCAAGTAAAATATGACTTCTTCAAAGCAACAAAAATATCCTACGACTTTTTTGAAAACACGGTTTCTACTCAATAAATTCTCTTCCATCATTGTAGACAGATGAGAAATATGCTGAAAGCAAAATACACACTTGTCATCAGCTTTCTTAATAGTGGACTGTAGTCAGCATTTTTTTTTAATTGGACAAAAAATATATTTGGGTAGCCCATAGGTAGTACAAAATCCAGAATTAATTTTATGTTTCATAGCAATTGCAACAAAATAGTTCTTTCATTTACTGTTGTAAGATTTATGTGGACTATTTTTCTAATATAGTAGATCTTCTCTTTGGGGAGAAAACCATGGAGCTACTGTGGAAATGAATTTTGACCACAATGCACCAATTCCAAAGTGAAATGGAAAGGAATAATAGTTTTTTTTTCAATAGCATATTGATTTTTTTTTTCCATATTTCAAAGCTTAGGTCATTTTAAAGTAAAATTACTAGAGGTTAACTACTGTTTGTTATTGAGTCTGAACATTTTGCTTCTTTGAGATTGCTCTGAGGGTTTAAAGTGTTGTACCTGGGGCCAGAGGAAGTAGTACATATTGATTTATTTTTAACTGGGTATCCAGGTGCCAGACTCCATAATTATGATCCATCTAGGTTTGTGTGGCGTATATTATTCAGATACGGCATGTTTGAATGTTACAGAATTCTGTACATGTAGTCATAAAAGTCAAAAAAAAAGGAATACTATTAAAGTCATTGAATGGAACAGGGTAGATTTGTTTGGTTATGACTGAACGGAATTATTTTTTTCCATTTTTTTTTTTTTGGTGGTGAATATCTAGGTCATTTCAGACCATCTAATTATCTAACAATAGCAATGCTCCTGTGCTTTTTCCATATTGTTGGGTTGTTTGTTTGTTTGTTTGTTTTTCCCACGTTACACTCAATTACTAACTCCTAAAATGTGATTTTGCAGCTCATGTCCTGTTCTCTTTTCTTCCTTACAGTAGCTTGGAGACAAGAATCAAAGTATTCAGCAATGGAACTTTGGTTGTCCATTCAGTTACAGATAAAGATGCAGGAGACTATTTGTGTGTGGCCCGCAACAAGATTGGGGATGACTATGTGGTCCTCAAAGTGAATGTGATGATGAAACCAGCAAAAATAGAACATAAGAATGAGAATAACCACAAGGTCAAGTATGGAGGGGACCTTAAAGTTGACTGTGTAGCTACTGGGCTACCAAATCCTGAGATCTCCTGGGGTCTCCCAGATGGCAGCATGATCAATACCTTCATGCAGTCAGATGACAGTGGCAGCCGGACAAAGAGATATGTGGTCTTCAATAATGGAACCCTGTATTTCAATGATGTTGGACTGAGAGAGGAGGGGGACTACACCTGCTATGCTGAAAACCAGATTGGGAAAGATGAGATGAAAGTGCGGGTCAAAGTAGTGGCTGAGCCTGCAACTATCAAGAACAAAACTTACGTCATTATTAATGTACCCTATGGTGATGTTGTCACAGTATCGTGTGAAGCCAAAGGAGAACCTACTCCCAAAGTGACTTGGCTTTCCCCAACCAACAGGCCCATTCCTGCCCTATCTGACAAATACCAGGTGTATCGGGATGGCACCCTCCTCATCCAAAAGGCCCAAAGATCTGACAGTGGTAACTATACTTGCGTAGTGCGGAACAGTGCTGGAGAAGATCGGAAAATAGTTTGGATCCATGTAAATGTTCAGCCTCCCAGAATCAATGGGCATCTCCATGCAATAACATCTGTGAGGGAGACAGCCATCAGGGACAGCCGGAAGCTTATTGACTGCAAAGCTGAAGGTATCCCAGCTCCACGGGTCCTGTGGGCTTTTCCAGAAGGAGTAATCCTGCCAGCTCCCTACTATGGAAACAGGATCACCGTGCATCGGAATGGTACTTTGGACATCAGAGGGGTGAGGCAGACAGATGCGGTGCAGCTCATATGCATTGGGCGGAATGAAGGAGGGGAAGCGAGACTGATTGTGCAGCTCCTCATCACAGACCATTTGGAGAAACCCTCCTTCAGGGACCCTGTCAATGAAAGGATCACTGCCATTGCTGGGCACAGCATCAACCTGAACTGCTCAGTCCAGGGGAACCCCGAGCCAAGCACAAGCTGGATCCTTCCCAATGGCACTGAAGTGCTGAGTGGCAGCCGTCTGCACAGATTTTACCATAAGAGGGATGGGATCTTACACATCAGTGGTCTCTCTCCAGGGGATGCTGGGACGTACCGCTGTACAGCCAGAAACCCAGGAGGTTATGTGGAACGGGTAGTCTTCCTGAAGGTGGGACTCAGGCCAGAAATCAGCAACCAGTACAACAACCTGGTGAGCATCATCAATGGAGAAACTCTGCAGCTCCATTGCATCACACAGCCGAATCAAAGGGCACAGATCTCCTGGACACTGCCCAGTGGGATGGTCCTGGATGCCCCCCAGGCTGTGGGTCGCTTCTCCCTCCTGGAGAATGGCTCTCTGACAGTTCGTGAGGCTTCTGTATTTGACAGGGGCACTTACCTGTGTAAGGTGTCCACAGAGTATGGCACTTCTGTTATGAATGTGCCTGTCATTGTGATAGCTTATCCTCCCCGGATCACGAGTGAGCCAGCACCTGTCATCTATGCCAGGCCTGGGAATTCAGTAAAACTGAACTGTATGGCCATTGGGATTCCTAAAGCAGAAATAACTTGGGAGCTTCCAGACAAATCCCATCTGACAACAGGAGCTCAATCCCGTCTGTATGGAAACAAATTTCTTCACCCTCAGGGGTCATTAGTCATCCAGCAGTCTTCTCAAAGGGATGCAGGCTTCTATAAATGCACTGCTAAAAATATACTCGGCAGCGACTCGAAAACAACTTACATACACATATTCTAACACTAAAACAAATGCCTTTGGCTGGATGCTAGAGTTCAAGTCACTGCCAAGGAAGTACAAGAAGGAAAGTACTGTCTGCAACAAAGCCAGGAAGGCTGAGGGCAGAAAAAAAAAAAAAAAAGAATTAATTCTATTTACATGCATAGTGCATTGCTTTTGTATTCAACATGATAGTACTTCCCTGCAATAACAGGAGGCAGTAGGTACACTTAAATTGAGGAGACTAATGCATTGGAAAAGGTCTTTAAATTGTTAAGGCAGTGTAATGTGTATTTTTCATGCTATCCAATAGCATCTGAGACCAGAAGTAGTCTATTCTTGTCAATAGTCCAAAGCTTATTTCAAACCTTATTTCAACAAGCACCTTAAAAGTACCAAAGAAGTATTAACTGTTAATAAATGAGCTGCAGTTAAAGAAGTGCTTTAGTATTTTGTTGGAGAAACATATTTTTCTTTATCCCCTGCAGTGCTTTTACATAATCTAGCCTTATAGAATATGATTACTAACCTTTCTGTTCATTCTTCTATCAGCTCTTCAAAATCAAAGACTAATTTAGCAATAAGAGTGATCTATTTTAATAAAAATACATGCAGACATTAGTTACCATAACATATGAACAAACCTTTTCCAGCTACTAAGGATGCTCCAGTCAAATCATTCATTATATATTTTATATATATTTTTAAATCAGACTATGAGACTAGAAAGAGTAACAATGAATTTGGTCTCATTTTATAAATTATTGGTCTTTACAAGACTCTGATACATTACAGTGTTTTATAATGTTAAGGTCAATATACTGTACATTTTATAATAAAAAATATTTTCCAAAACTTGTATTCACTGTGATTTTTTGTTTTGTTTGAGAAAACAGTAAACTCCAAACACTGGGAGTGTGAAATTAAGTCAAAAAACAGAATTCATATACTGTTATACATACTTTTTATGTTTCTATACATGGTTTCCTAATAAAAACTTAACACTTCTGTTATATATAATTAAGAATACATATACAATTTCAATACATTTCTTCCGGTCAAGGATGATTATTTTAATATATCTTAGCATAATTTTAATAAGATTTATCTATTTTTCTGTTAAAATAATTGCTAAAATAGGCTGAGTATGCCCATGTTTCAACACACAACTCCAA
This sequence comes from Stictonetta naevosa, assembly GCA_011074415.1. Lineage (NCBI taxonomy): Eukaryota > Metazoa > Chordata > Aves > Anseriformes > Anatidae > Stictonetta > Stictonetta naevosa. The sequence goes on from CM021697.1 coordinate 129,389,006, forward strand.
TCAGAATTCTGAACAAGTTAACTCTACTTCAAAGCATTTGGATTCTCTAAGATATTCCTGAAGTCTTAAAGTTCTGACCAGTCATAAGACTTATGTTTTAAAGCTATGATGAATAAAAGCTTTATTTTGATTTTCTCTATTCACTGAAATATGTTGGAAAGTAATGTAAAGTTTTCTAATACTTTTATTTTTTGAAAATTATAAATTTAATGATTATCAGATAATGTGATAGAATATTTATTCTTAAGTAAGTGCAGGGTAAAAAGCTGGGTTTTTTTGTAGCATGATGTATTAAAGTTGCACCTGTGTTACTGACCTAATTAAATAGCATTTAATTATATCTTTATTCTGTTCTTAAACCCTTGAGCCCTAAATTAGCGAATCAGTGCTCAGAGTGAGGCATGTACCTAAATATCTGGCAGGGAAGCTGCTGATCAAAAAAGGAGTTAATGAAGAAAGAATAAAATTCAAGTATTTTAACAAGATTGTTCATGTGATCTTTTCTAATCTAAGCAATTTCCTTAAACATGTCACAGATTAGGTATGTCTTTAGTTCCTTTACTTAATTGTAAAATTTTATTTTATTGCAGTTCTTGTAAAATGATAATATATTTTTTAATAATAACACGTATTTTTAAAGGGTCTCAAGTTCTCATTTTAGCATTGAAATAAAAGTCAAGCACTTTTATTCATCTGTCCAATCTTTAGTCAACACACAAATTTAGAAATATTCTTGGATGCTGAATGACTTCTAGATACTGCCATTATGCAGGAAAAAAAAAAAAAAAATAGAACCTGAAATCAAATGTTTTATCTTTTGGGGTCAAATGAAGTATTTGATAGTGTAAGAATTTGATAGTTCATCAATCCAGAATTTGTCTGCTGCTAGTAGAAGTTTTTGAGGCATAAGAAATGAAAGATTTGGTTTAAGACCTCTTAATTCAAGTCAAGACTTAATAGCTTGCAAAATTCCCTCAGAAATGGACTTCACATTTTTTAAAGTGTTATAGTTTCCATTATGTTTATCTTTATCTCCTTTATGAAGGCATATTACCAGTGATAGGCCTATAAAATACAATTCTCTTCCAAAAGAAATAGTAACTATGGCTTAAAAAATACCAGATGAACATATTTCACATTCAGTCAGTGTTTGGCCATATGTCCTGTCTTTCTCTGCTGAGATACAATTTGTCCATAATAACCACCTTGAAATCCTTTTGTAAAAATAAATTTCAGGAGGAGACCAAGTCAGTATTACTATTCTTAGGCCTGAGTCTGGGCGTCATTCCATATGCTGAAACATCTATTAAATTAAGGCAGTCATAGGGCTGTGAATTTAAGTCATAATTTCTTCCTTTATTTCCATGTTTATCTGAAAACCATGTAAAATAACTCAATGAAAAAATCACATTACTTTGAGGATACAATGCTTCATTCATTTTTTATTCAGAATTCACTCACCTTTCAGAGCAAGCACGAGCCATGCATTCAAAAAATAAAAATAAAAGAAAAATGGAGCTTGTTCCCTTTCCAGTTTCCAGAGGTGATGGGAAATGGAGTGATTGTTCTTGGTTTGAGAAGGTTTCACAATTTTTACTTGATTAATCAAAGGAGGTACTGCATAGCTTTCACAGAAAGAAAAAGTTGGCATTCTTTTATTTTTGTTCTGAAAATGGAGAAAAAAAGATTTGTTTGATAACTTTTGGAGAAGCAGACTAACAAGATGTCTCATTAGAGCTGTGTAGATTACAAATGAAGTGAGTTGTATATATATTTTTTGCTTTGGCCATCACAAAAAGAGATTGATAGTGACCATGTCCCTAACATGACTTAAAACTAGTAAAAATTGAGGTAGGAACGTAAGAAAGAAAGGGAAAATAAAATAAAATAACAGGGTATTGTGTATTCATGTAATCAAGATCTGATAAAATTTCTAAAACACTAGCCATTTCACTTACACGTTTTAGTGATTATCTTCAAAAGCTCATGAAGGCCAATTGAGGTACAAGAGAACTGAAAAAAAACATGCTAACACTGTAGTTAAGAAAACATAAAACAGTTGAACTTTGGTATCAGGAGAAGTACTTTGTTTAATACATTACTAAACAATCAATCTAAGAGCATCTGTAGAGTAAATCAGTGATAGGAAGCAGCTGTTCTGGAAGTTTCCACAACAAATCATATAAAAGCAAACTAATTACCTCCTCAAAAAAAAAGTAATTAGCCTAGAGTACAGGAAGAAATTGGTATGGTATATCTTAAGCAAAATTTTCTTACATAGTCATACAGTCTGGACATTCTTCTGTCCAAACTAAAGAAATGTGATTGATCTATTATAAAATGGGAGAACAGATGTTTTCAAAAGATTTAAAGAGAAGTCATGATAACTGGTTTTCAGTTAAACATGTCAGCTGAATCCAGCTCACGTTACTTTTTGAGACCAGTAGCATTCCACATTCTCATTAATGACTATCAGGCATGGAAAAGGCACACTGAAAATAGGTGGATAATATAAAACTGAAAGAGGTTATAGCACATGGAAAAGAATTACAATTCAAAATGATTTCAGTGAAATGACTGGAGGTCAAAAAATTTAATTCAGTGAATACAAATGCAAAAATTTTATTCAGAAGGAAGAAAGTAAATACACAAACAGCAAACAACTTGTGAGGAAGGAGTAGGAGTGGCACAAGTTTGCACGATGTTATTTCAAAGAAAACATCACTTTGAAAGGAAGGTTTTGTAAAGCAACTCAACAGAAATAGTGGAGATAATTATTCTTGTCCCAGAGAGGATCACTTTGTTATTCAAATAATAACAAAACTTATAAAGGCACCCCCCATCATATCATTCACAGAGTTGCACAGATCAGAAATAAAGAACTACCAGACCTTTCGATATTTATTTTACCCAACCTGGCTTTTATTTATCAATACACATAAATCATATTTTAAATGAGTGTTCACCATGTTTCAATATAACCAACTAATATGAAAATTTCCTCATAACGTGTGCACATCTGACTTCTACTTTTACTGTTAGACACATGATGTAACAGAGTATTCTCTGTTTGCAGCTTGACCATAGTGTACTCTGGGTGATGAAATGTGATATAAGTCGTGGCAGAGAGCATTTAACACTCCGTTAATAATCCCCCAAAGAAATACTCCCTGGAAAAGATATAATAAGACAGGAGCCATTGCACAGAGTGCGGAAACACATTAAGTAGATCATGGAGGATTATCAAGGATATATTTTGTGGTAAAAATCAGTGCTTGTTAGTTGCCATATCTTGATGTATAAAGTTTAAGATTGGTTTGTGTGTCCTAAAGGTCTGTGTCATTTTTAAACTACTCCCATTTTCCTAACAAAAGATACTGGCCTTCTCTGTAAATCTTTTCTTGCTGGTTCAGTCCAGTAACACCAACACTGAACTATTAGTTAGCATAAATGTTATTAACTTTGATAAACAACTGTATTAGAATAGACTTACATGGCTGAAGTGCCACCCAAAACATTCACCCACTCTGTGAGCATCCCCGCATCTTTCGTTGGTCTAATGTTAGGTTTCAAAGATGATGTAATAGAGAGCCAGAGAGCGCAATAGCAAG
>CM021697.1:129392716-129467633 GCA_011074415.1 Stictonetta naevosa
CGCAATAGCAAGGGGGGGGGGGGGGGGGGGGGGGAGGGGTGTGTTATAATTGTGGACATTCCTCTCATGTTTCTTCTCTTCCCATAGGCAAGACCCACTGTCACTCTTCAAATGGTGAGTGATGCATCTGACACATGGCATAATGTGATGGGGAAGATGTTATGACATTGGACTGCAGCTGTGTACAACCTACTAAGCACCTCTTTGAGTGTAGGCCCTCCATAAAGGCAAATATATGTTGGCAGGAGTACCAGACTACAGCTTCATCCCAACTCCATGACCCTATTTGTTAAGCACAGCTGGTTGTAATATCAAAGAATTTATGTGTTAGCAATGCCTGGCATGTCAGATAACCAAGTGGGAGAGAGGTATACACATGTGATGTCTCTCAGCTGCTGGGGACCAGAGATGGGAGCCAACAGTGTGAGTCTTGACACAGGTGTGGGAGTAGGATGACATGAGATGGATAGTTAGATTATAAAATTAAAAGAATAAGTGGTGCTGTCACATGTAGTTGCCTTCTGTGGTGCTCTGTATCACTCAAAGCATACCTGGCATCACATGCATATTCCATAACCCCTGAATTAACAACACATACACCAGCTTCACAGTTAACTTTGCTCCTAGGGATATTTATAAATCAAGGCTCTGACTCGAAGCTAGATTTTTTTTCTTGGTTCTACCACAAATGCTCAAGGTGATGAGCCATTATATTGTTCTACTAAGAACTGCTCTGTGCTTTTATAAGCTTCTCTGAAAAATTATGATAACAGACAAAGTGAGCAACATTTTCACTAACCTGTTACTAACCTGGGGAATGAGCCTGGTAATGAAGGATAACAAATGCACACCACTACTGTAGAGAAGGCAAGTAAAACAAACTACTGAAATCAATAAGAAAGTACTTGGACCCCTAATTGTATACAAAAATAAGTTTCTTCAGTGCTTCATTTTTTTTAGATAAAATGAGCCTGGGAACTGCTAAGGAAATTGAAAGTCTGAGTATTGTGAAAGCAAAGGGAAAAGCAAATGGGTCACAGATATTTGATAAAAGGGTACTTTTCTTATATGAAATTGAGGTTCACATTTAATACTGGTTTTGTTATTTTTGTGTTTTTGTTTTTTAAACACATTGATGAAGTTTTGTCATATTGTGAGGAACAGGTCATAAGCATGTTCAGGTATTTTTTAAAATCCTACTAGTAACTTGTTTAAAATCTGAAGAAAAGTCTCACTAGGAGTTGTAGTGACAGTATTACTGTGCTATTATTGCAGTATCCATGGAAGATGTGTGCACATAATTACTAAAAAAACTGCAACAGGTATATTAATATAATACATTCTAAGTAAAGTATTATAACCTGCAACATTAAAATAATACATATTTCTAATAATCTTTAGATCTTACCTCTGTAATGAAATATGTTTGGGGAGTGGAGCAAGAGGATTGCTTACAAGGCAGTCAGGCAAGGTGGGGTGACCTGATTTATTAGGTTGCTATTAACACAAAATATATAGAGATACAAAAAAAATAAAAATTCTGCTCTCCTAGATTGTTTACAGCACTTCTTTTGTTTCTGTAGGCTTTCTCCAAGTCAGTTCAATGCAATTCAAAACAGTTTAATTGTTTTGATAAAGAACTAATCCTAGGAAAGGAAAAAAATAAAAATAAAAAAAAAAAAGCAGAAGAAAAAAAGAAAAAAAGAAAAAATGTGTAATTTCAAAAGTTTCTGTCTGTTAAGTGGAGCTGAACCAGCTCATCCAGGATTGGTAACTAATGAAATGTCCACGTGCAAGAAAGAAAATACAGAATAATATGGAATGAAACCTGAAAGCAGAAGAACCTCTTCCAACACTAGTGAAATGTTTGTCTTACCCTGACATTTCATTGGACCTTGCCCTGTGAGTAATTGAAAAAAAATATAAAAATAAAAATCTCATTAAACCTCAGGTTTTAGTATTATACCAAAGTTTTTCAACATGTGTGCTTTTGTATAGTCTAGCAAATATTTTCATTCAGCATATGTAAGTGTATATTTATAGCCATAGGTAGTGATCCTGACCTGAAGATTACCATCCAAAGAGAGCTGGTGGTCAACATCACTGTTAGCATGAGCAGGCGCAGGCACCCTGTGCATGCACAGTGTGGCTTTCAGGCCTATGTTTTGATGTGTGCATCCCTTGGCCAAAAGATGAACTTGGCCACTTTATCCAGCTGGAACTAGCTGCCACTTGGTCCTGGTGATTACACTTACCTGCATGGCCCTGCCTTTAGGTACAGCAAAGGTACCTGTGTGAATATTTTTATTTGACAGTAAAAATGATGAATGAAGATGTTTTCTTTTTAAAAATAGCTCTAATGGCCAAAATGGGGTAACCAGGCCTGGGATGGGCATTGCATGGCATGCTGTGGCCTAATTAAAGACACTGCACCACAAAGTTTCCAGCATATGAAAGGATATAAGATTATCTATACTACCCTTTTTTTATGGTGTTAGTTCTAGTAAATATCATTTTAAGCTGTACTTGACAGAGTACCTTTTTCATTGGGATCATAATGAACCAGTAGCTCTTGGTGCAAAGCACCATGTATTCATTCCTCTTGATAGCATGAAAACTGTACGGTCTAATTATTATTCTGGTGAAGAAGTGTTATCTTTATAAATGGCAGAGATAAGAAAGATAATAGACAAATGATATTTTATAATATATATTTTTTTCTTTTTTTCCAAAATATGGCTTAATTCCATATTCGCTAGATTTTACCAAGGAACTCTTTGAAAACAATTTGTAGCAGCTTTCAATAGCAAGAGGAAATCATGCAGATTTTTCCTTGCATTGAGGATGACTTGAAGACTTGCCCTCAATTAGACCATATTTCTCATAAACACCCAGTGTTTCTCATAAACTTGCACCAAATAAAAAATTAAAAAATGATTTAATTTATACCCTAGGCACCGAAATACATAGAACACGCAACTGTGTTTAATAACAGAAAAGAAGCTAACAGTAATGAAAAGTGTCTGAAAAAAAAATCCCTTTATTCTCACTAATGAACATCTTGAGTACCCTAGGAAGTATTGTAAGAGATACTGAGAGCAAATCTGTTTGGCCCTATGAACTTATGCTGTATGTCATGCTGTTTCATTAATCATTGTGTTTTGTCTCATATAAATCGTCTCTTGCTGTGCTGAGAGAAAAGGTTAAAGGGTTGCAAAGAGTTAAATGGGGAGGAACCATGAGGTGGGACTCTGGATATATGGCCCTACAGCATCAAATTAATCTGCAATAAAAGATTTTCAGGACTAAATTTTGATTTTCTTTATTGTGATATTTCCAGTATTTCAGACTTCATTTTGTGTGTATTTAGGATATGTGGTGCCAAGCCTTTAAAACAAAATGTATCTTGCTATAACAACATTCAGTTCCATTCTTAAGCTGTTGGGCAACATTTAGCTGTTTTCAGTTTATCCAGTTCAACTTTTAGAAAATAACTACTATTAGAATAAAAATAGTCGTGTTGATTCATACAGTATGTCTGTAAAGCTAAGGAAGATTCCCAGCTCATTTTAAAAAAAAAAAAGAAAAAAAGAAAAAAAAAAGAAAGCTTTTTATATATAATCACAAACAGAGATACTGAAAGGGTTTGAAAGGCTTAATATTTGTTAGTTTAGAGGACCAGAAGACTACTTTTTTTCCTCTCTCTGACTCTCTGATTAACCTCACATAAAACAAGGCAACACATGCATACATAACATATGTGTAAATACATACAAAAATAGAGGAAGAAAAAATAACTCAGTCATGGGAGACTCGCTTAGCAAAGATTGGTTTGAGCCTTTCCTGCATAGAGATTTCTTCATGTTTGATGACATATCCTATAAGTTAAATTCAAGTAATGAATTGTACTTTCTGACACTGTATGGGTTTCCACTAAAGAGAGGAAAGCAAAAAATTAACAGTAATTAGAGATGTCAGACCACCTCTGAGAGCAAAATGTAGCTCAGAGTAACTTTTCATACTGAGATGTATTGACAACTTTCTGGGTTTCGCCAACCTTACCGTGTTTCAGTAGAAATAATTTAATTGAGGTTGATAAACCTTGAAGTTGATACATCTTCAAAGGTTTCAGTTGATACAGTTAAAGGGAGAAGGAGGGGGGAGGAGTCGGGGGGGGGGGGAGGGGGAAGAAGTAACAAAAAATTTACTCACTCCAAAAGTAATCTGATGTCATGATATTCAGCATGTATATTGCTTTATACATGCCCTGCTTTCATTCTTCACCCGGGAAAAAAAAAATGTCCTAATAGAAACATTAGGATTAAGCCATTACATCAATTTAATTATAAATTAAGGGCACCATTCTACATTTATACTTGACTTCTTTAAAGGCACAGATCCCATTATGTGTACAAGTGTTTGCATGACCTGCTCTCTTTAGATATGTGTGTGTATGTGTACTTTGTGTTTTTGTATATATGCATTCTCTCTGTATATACATGCATATTTACATGTACATACATATTTTTTATGTACACTCTGCCATTCCTATGTGGATAAATTAGGAGGATGAATTGTAGAGATACACTGCAGATATCCAAAGAAAGTTTGAACAAACTTATTTGACCTGAGAAGAAGAAGAAGAAAAAAAAGTCCTTTTCCTTGACTGGAAGGAACAAAGTACTGAAGAGTCCTGAAGAAAAAAATCTCCGATTTCAGGAAGATAACCCAGATCTCTGACAAGTGAAAAACCATACCTGCTCCAGGCTAGTTGAGAGACCATTTTTGATGGTTTTGGAAATAACTTGATATTTCACCTCACTTAGGCTCAGTTACTGCCTTCCCTGGCAAAGGAGTATCTTCCAGCTTATCTTTGAATAGACGCTCTTTATTCCTTTCAGCCACCTTGACTTGTTTTGGAAACTTATGGCCCAGCTGCAGATGCTGCAGTGGAAACAGCAAATTTTGCACTGCTTTGATCATCTCAGGAAAACTCTTACCTCTGGAAGTCTTTTATCTTATATTCTGCCAGCATGATCCAGAGAAGATGTTGGCAGTAGCACTCTGCTGATGTTACATGAATGAGATTTACAGTCTACATAGAGAAAAGAGATTTTTAAAAACCCAGACTGATTGTCCTTGGATTGGTAATAAAACAAATGACCTGGTGAGGATCACACTATGTTTTTTTAAAGGTATTGATGAAGTTTATAGTTGATTGTATTCTGGGTCTTGCTACATTTCTCTTAAAAATGCAAAGCTCCTCAAAAAGAATTTTCAAGACTGCCAAAAACTATATCTAGCACAGCAAGGGAAAAACACTGTCTGTTATATGCAAGCATCCTTGGATGATGGTGAATATTTATACAGCACTTCCTATTTAACTTTTCCCTCTGCTTTTGCAATAATCTGCAAGACATGCTGAGAAAGATAACAAGCAAGATTACATGCTACAACAGACAAGACAAGATGCAGATGTCATCAAAAGAATTGTTGCTGTTGTAACAGGCTGATAAAGAATAGGGACAAGTGAGTAAATACTAGTTTGTTTTATGTTGGTGTAATCCTGCTGACTTCAGTTGAATATAAGGAAAGATTTTGGCCTGTGATCTCAGCTGATGCATAAACATGGCACACTCAAACCTTGACAACAAGTCTTCAGTGAAGAAAAATTAAGATGATTCAGAAACCTAAGGACTTTTAGATACAAGGTAGCAAGGATTTTTATTTACTAGGTTTCTTTTTCTTTTTAACATGATTATTAAATAGTTGAAACTGTCTCCCTAGTTTTTAGTTCAGGAAACATAAAACAGTCATTGTGTTTGGTACCCATTTATTTTCAAATCACAGGACAGTAGCTGGCAGATCTTTTTTTAAGAATAGTAGGTTAAAACCAAGCATTGAAATTGTAGGAAAAAATACATGAAAAAGAGAGATTAGAGTACAAGGTGAACAAGAATAGCACCAGAAAACACTGAATTGTTTAAGTCAAGATGAACTAAAGATCTTTAATTTTCAAGATTTATTTTCATACTACTTCAAAAGTGAAATACCTAAGTGACCTGTACTTACCAGTGTCTGATTATTTTATTTACGTGTCCATCAGATTAGAACAAATCTCAGACTGAATCTTATTTCTACGTTAGCTGTGTGAGGAATCTGAAAGAGTTTGTGTATGAAACTGTCAAATAACTAATTCAGTAACTGTAGCATTTTATTTTAAATTTTATTTTTATTTTTGGTGTAGAGGTATTATATTATAGGCATACCAAGCAGGAATGTCTAAACTAAGATTGCCTAATGTTTTCCACTGAAAGCCTCGGTTTATATATGTTTATTACGTTGTTAAACTAATTGTTTAGGTTGAAACTTTCCAACTTGCCCTTTGCTTCAGACTGAGGATTTGTGTTTTTATTTTGTTTCTTTGTAATTCTTAAAAGGTTATACTGAAAATGGCTCAGTTGTTTCAAAACTGAAGTAAAGGAAACAATATCTGCCAATATTACAAACATTTTCCAACTATTTCATTGAAGCATTTGGTGAAGACTATGATGTTTAGAAGAACGCAATTCTGGGATCAAAGAATCACAGAATAAGCCAAGTTGGAAGGGACCCACGAGGATCATCAAGTCCAGCTCCAAAGAGGTGTATTCTGTTTTACACCCTAACCTAAATTGGCTCCTTTTCTTCCTACATGATGTGACTAAGGGGAGCAGAAACATTGCATTGGTTAATATGACCCCCTGCAAGAAAATGCTGTGATCTAAATTCTCAGTGGTGCCCCCACATCCTGTCAGGATTCCAGACTCCAACTTGGGGAACAAGAACCTAGAATTAAGTTGCCACATGTACAGATGTTCAGCATCTTTCAAAACAGGCTGGGCCTCTTCAGTGTGCCCAGATAAACCTCAAGTTAAATTTAATAATGACTTGACCTGCTTGTAAAGTATTGCAAATTTTGAAAATGCTGAACTAGATTAGACAGAAAGGAAAAAAATACACATGGGAAATCAAGATGAACCCATGATACCACAGGAATGTACTTCTTAAATTACTTGTTTTTTATGAATATTCATAAAACCTTATATTCAAATCAACATTGAGTACTTTGCTGGTTAAGAAATTACCATGTAAAAAATCAAATGAAAATCTAAGTAAAGCAGAGACATAAAGTAACAGAAGACCATAACCTTTAGAAAAAATGTCCCATGTCTACATGGGAATTAAGATATGTTATTCAATAATTCTACTTACAATTCTTCTGAGAACCTGAAGCTGGGAAAGCAAGAAGATGAAATAGAGGCTTTGGGTTCTGAAGTAGTGCGCTAATTAATTGTAAATCAGTATTGCCATATTGTAAAATTCTGAGTGAGCATGACATGCCTACAGAGCTTACTTTCAGATATCATCTGAGAAATAATTAACTTGGCAGAATAGCTCTTCTAGATGACTCTCCTTTCAGGAAAATGCAACCAAATATGTGGCACTTGAGTCCTTTCACTTTCTCCCCAGAATGATTTCCAGTGGGAAAGAGGGTTTGGAAATGAAATAGAACTGCTAGAGTGATCAAATTCCTCCTGCTTTGTAATAAAACGTACAACTGAAAAAAGAACATGCTGTCTAGACTTACCTGCTGGGATTTGCTGCAGTGAAAAGCATATTCTTGGTCTCTTGGTCTTCCAGTTCAGGTATCTGTCAGGGTGTGTTGGGATCTCTGCAAGCTCATATACCAAGGCATCCTTTTTATTTAAATAATAATGAAAGGGGCAATATCTTGCTTTCCTATGAATACATGGTACTAACAAGGCATGCACCTAGATATGGGAGTTTGGAAGCTTTTTTGGGCTCAGGAATATAAATAAAAATGTTCATTGTCAAACACTCAGAAGAAAACATTTTGCTTTAGAAACTCTCCAGGTTCTTTTTTTTTTTTTTTTTTTTTTTTTTAAATCTTTTGATATAAGACAAGGTCTGCTCAGCTGACAGGCAAACACAATAGGACAGGAAGGATATCTGTTTCAAAAGATTAATTTGACTGGGTGATGACTGCAGTAGTAGCCATACATTTGCTTTCATTCATTACAAGATTGTCTGCAGTGAAACCTAGCTGGAATTTAGCAGACATTTACTTACATTGTAAAAGTTGTATGTGTGTTGTACTCCCAGAGTACATGCCTCAATGTCTAAGCAACAAGATGGACATATCTCAGAGGAAAAAAATGAAAAGTCTATTCATCTATTCATCTATTGTTAGATAATTGTGTCTTTATTTGGGGGATGTTTTATACAGTTGCATTTGATCAAAGTAAAATGAGACGTCTGTAAATAATTCTGTACGTCAAAAGAATTATTAATATTTCACTTTGTATAAAGATTCTTTAAAATTAGAGGAGTATGGCATGCTTTTCCAAAATAAAGCAGCCCTGGAACAGCACTGGCTAGCATTTGCTAGCAAAGAGAACAAATTTGGAAAATAACTCATGAGTGTATTAGCAGAGTACATAATTAATCACTGTCTTTGATTAACTTCTAATCTAGACTTTTTATTTAGTCTTTTATTTAGTCTTTAGACTTTTTTTATTTTTGTTATGGTATTGCCAATGCTTCTTGTTTATTTTTCCCTGCTTTGTTACTTTTTCTTATATTTCAAAATCTGCTTCTGCAGGGTAGTAATTATGAACAAGATGTTATATGATTTATACTGGCATCATTGGCATTACACTGGCATTATATATGCTCACTCTTCATTTCCAGAACTCAACCTCAGGAATGTGGGTACCCAAAAAGACTTGTATCCAGACCTGAGGAAAGGTTTTTGTGCTTAACATATTTAATTTGTTTTTACTGTATTATTTGGCCTCATAAAACGTAGTTTCTCTATTTCTCCTAAACTTGTCTTGCTTTTGTCAATAGACCATAATGGCTAAAACACCATTCTCTTAAGCACTCACTGGACAAAATTTATACAGTTTGGGTTAGTAAGAGGATAACTCATATTAACTGGGGAAAAAATAAACACTCCTGTTTAAGCCTGACACATTCTTTATAAAATTCTCAGGACACAGAATTTCAAGATGTATGAAAGATACAGGGTAGCCCTCTTTTTTTTCTTCCCAGTCTGAGACACCTCTAAAAGACATCAGTTTAAGGAATGTCATTCATGTTGGTCCTACCAACCTCAGCTCTTGACTGGTACTTGTTTAAGATGTCCTCTGAATTCAAACCATGTTCTATTTAAGCATTAAATAAATAAATAAAATAAAATAAAACAAAATAAAATAAAATAAAATAAAATATTTATAATCAATTTCTTAGTTCAGATCGCTTGTTTCTGTCCTTTGTGGTCTTAATGTCTGTGGGACTTGAAAGTAATCAGCAGGTTTACCAACACTGAGATGATGCTAGGCACAGGCAGCCAGAGGCTGAAATGACATGACATTGCTCTTGAAGTGTGGGCTCACTTGGATACTTAAAATATGCTTTTGTTTATACTATATAGCTTCCTGAGCATTTGTCACCTTAGCAGTTCAGCTCTGCTGTCAGCAGTTTTGCAGTATTTGTTATTTTATTCATTGTGGACTTCTCTGTGTTCATCATCCCTTTATTTTCAGTTGAAAGAGTTCTTAGCGATTTAATTTAAACTTGTTTTGATTTCTCCTACTGTATCTGCTCAAAATTGGTGTCACATTTGGTAGCCACTATTTTTATTTACTGACATAAAAACTGCCTTGACATTATATGATTTCTTCTTCTTTAACAGCAACAAAAAAAATCTCCTTTCACAACATAAGATTTTTAATGAGTATAGCCATTGATATGCTTTTGTGTTATTAGCAAAAATGGATTATATAAAAAAGTGTAAAGGTTTAAAATAAATAGAAAAAAAAAAAAAAGAATAGTAGAGCGTGCGTGGTTCGGGCCTAGCAGTAAGAAAAGGTCCTTTCTACATTTATCTGTGCTTTTGTCTTCAGTCTACTTTGGGGAAAAAATTGCAGATTATTTTCCTAGGGGAAAAAATGTTCTAGTAATCAACTCATAATTGAAGTAGGTGACTATTGAACTGTTGTAAAAGAGGGTACCCACACTTAAGGGTATTGCTAGACTGGACCTTTACGCATTTTTCACACCATCTGCTTATTCTGCTGTGATGTCATGGCCTTCCTAGTCTGAACCATCCTTTCCTGACTTGGAAAAAATCCCTCTCCTTCAAGTTTTTCTTGGCAGAGACTAAAACATTTTGGTTATTTACTCTGGGAATCTCTTACAGAAGAACTAATGCACTTCCCAGAACTTTTTTGTTTGTGTTGCATTTTGTTATCATTTTACCAATGAGTCCAACAGTTTTAACAAGCCTGAAAGTACAAGTACATCTTTGAGACTTATTTCATATTGCTCCAAAATAAAAAACAGATTTGGTGAAGCAAATCATATATTTTTATTTAAAAAAGCAACATGAATGCAGTCAAAATCAGAGACAGCCTAATTCTTAATGAACTGATATAAATTTACCTGTAAAGGCAAACATTCTCAAAACTGCAAACTAGATCTGTTGAAGGATTTAGTATAAAGTCCTGATTCATATTTCACATGACTTTAGGGCTAGGCTGCAGCTGGAAGGATGAAGAAATTGATACCAAAACCATATCTGATTTGTGTTTGAGAAACTATTCCCTTAGTTGACAAAAATTTTGCCCAGAGAAAATTCAACCTGAGTTGTGCGGTGGAGCTACAGTCTGTCTTAGTCCTAGTTCTAAAATATGTCTCCTTGTGTCTGTTCTGAGGATGAATGTTCATCAATGTCTACACTAAGTTTAAGACAAAGACAGACAAACATGGTATTCTTACAACCTTCTTCTCTCCCTACCTAAAACATCTGTAATTAGTACTTTCATGAAGTGACTTTTCCATCCTTGGTTCAGTTGCATTCTCTTCCTAAAATGTATTAAAACTATAACTTATGAAAGTGTTATGGTTTGGGTCTTCCAAATGTAACACTCTGTGTCCCTCTTATAGCTTCAAATTATTAAAAATAAGTATTTATGAAATCTCAGATAGAGCAGGTCCAAAAGTGATACACAGCGACCTGTACCACTCCCCATTTTCAATGGGGTTTTGCTTCTGCTGTGTTATGGAAAGGTTGTTTCAGCATTTAACTTTGCTGAAAATAAGTAAATCATATGTTACATAGTATCAGATGTTTTGCAAGAATCTATGTCTACAACTTTTTTTTTTTTTTTTTTTTTTTTCCAGGAAGGCAAGTATGTTACTCCGAGCTGGCATACCTTTAGTAAAAAAATGTTCTGTATTTAGAAAAAAAAAAACTGTTTATCATCATGTTTATCATTATATGTTCCTTTGGAATCCTTGGAGTTGGGGGAGCAGATTGGCTTGTACCGTCACTTCCTCCGTCCTTGTGTAATTAGGAGCATTTTGCTGTTCCCTGAGCACATACCCTCAGCACTATGAAAGAGGAGGATGCTGTAATGCAGAACTCCAGATACCATGATCGGTAAAGACTGTATGCTACCCCAACTCTGGATTTATGGACAAATACCAGTAAAGATTATCTAGTTTACCAACAGGGCTGTGGTGAGAACCCAGAGCATTGCTTCCACCTCGAATTCTATAATAGTTTCAAGCTAGAAACTATTCTGTGAGTCATTCTGACTTTGCAATCAGATTATTGTGCTTAATGAAAACTAGGGTACAGCAGACATTTTCTTGGAGTATGAATAATGAATCACAGAATCACAGAATCATCTAGGTTGGAAGAGACCTCCAAGATCACCAAGACCAACCTCTGACTTAACACTAACAAGTCCTACACTAAACCATATCCCTAAGCTTTACATCTAAATGTCTGCTAACGACCTCCAGGGATGGTGACTCAACCACTTCCCTGGGCAGCCTATTCCAGTGACTAACAACCCTTTCAGTAAATAAGTTCTTCCTAATATCCAACCTAAACCTCCCCTGGCACAACTTTAGCCCATTCCCCCTTGTCCTATCACCAGGCATGTGGGAGAATAGACCAACCGCCACCTCGCTACAGCCTCCTTTAAGGTACCTGTAGAGTGCGATAAAGTCACCCCTGAGCCTCCTCTTCTACAGGCTGAACAATCCCAGCTCCCTCAGCCGCTCCTCATAAGACTTGTTCTCCAGACCCCTCACCAGCTTCGTTGCCCTTCTCTGGACTCGCTCAAGCACCTCCATGTCCTTCTTGTAGCGAGGGGCCCAAAACTGAACACAGTACTCGAGGTGTGGCCTCACCAGAGCTGAGTACAGGGGGACAATCACTTCCCTGGACCTGCTGGCCATGCTGTTTCTTATGCAAGCCAGGATGCTGTTGGCCTTCTTGGTCTCCTGAGCACACTGCTGGCTCATATTCAGCCGACTATCAACCAATACTCCCAGGTCCTTCTCTGCCAGGCAGCTTTCTAACCACACATCTCCCAGCCTGTAGTGTTGCTTGGGGTTGCTGTGCCCCAGGTGCAGGATCCGGCATTTGGCCTTGTTGAACTTCATACAGTTGGCCTCAGCCCATCGGTGCAGCCTATCCAGACCCTCCTGCAGAGCCTTCCTACCCTCGAGCAGATCAACACATGCACCTAACTTGGTGTCATTTGCAAACTTACTGAGGGTGCACTCAATGCCCTCATCCAGATCATCGATAGAGATATTAAAGAGAACTGGCCCCAGTACTGAGCCCTTGGGGATTCCACTACTGACCGGCCTCCAACTGGATTTAACTCCATTCACCACGACTCTTTGGGCCTGGCTACCCAGCCAGTTTTTAACCCAATGAAGTGTATGCCAGTCCAAGCCATGAGCAGCCAGTTTCTTGAGGAGAATGCTGTGGGGAATGGTGTCAAAAGCCTTACTAAAGTCAAGGTAGACCACATCCACAGCTTTTCCCTCATCCACCAAGAGTGTCACTTTGTCATAGAAGGAGATCAGGTTCGTCAAGCAGGACCTGCCTTTCATAAACTCATGTTGACTGGGCCTGATCACCTGGTTGCCCTGCAAGTGCCGCATGATGACGCTCAAGATAATCTGCTCCATGAGCTTCCCTGGTACTGAAGTCGAACTAACAGGCCTATAGTTACCCAGGTCTACCCTCCGGCCCTTCTTGTAGATGGGCGTGATATTTGCTAGCCACCAGTCGACTGTCTATATATAGGTAGACAATCCAAAATTTCTATTGCCCTTCTCAGTGTATTTTTTACTTTTTATTGATCTTTATTTTCTGATTACAGAAACACTTGTTCCTTCTTTTAAGTTCCTTACAAAGGACTAATTCAACTTGATTTTTGCAGTTTTCTTTGACTGATCCTGTATTTCCATTAAAAGCAGTATTCTTTCTTTAAAAATGTGATTTTTTGACTTTAATTACATTCTCTCTTATACCTAAATTCTTTTCTGCACTATCTTTTAAGGCAGTTCTTTCAGGAACTATTCTCTACAAAATTTTCATCTGATTTAGATACAAAAATCAGTTTGTGGGATTTTTTTTCCTTTATTTTTTTCTTTTTTATTTTTTTTTCTTTTTTTGAAGTCATTGACGTGCAAGCTCTGACTTTTCCCATACAGGCCCTTGATTTTTATGTTTTAGTTGATGCCTTTAACTAGTTCTCACAGTTTCTTTCAATGTTTAATGTTAAATTATTAAATTATTTTATATATTGAATGTTAGATATTTATATATTATGTTAGATATTTATATATTTAAACACTGAATATTAATTACTTTTTTATATGTAGTTGTTCCTGTTTCTTATAGTTTAGTTACTTCTGTTTTTCTTTCTATTTAAACTCAGCTTATTGTCCAAAATTACTTTGTACTTGCAGTTTCTATAGTATTTTCAGTACTTGACAACAACTCTTAAATAGCCTTATTTCTTCCTCGTGGTGTAACTGGTGAAGATATTTATTATTTCCATCACAACCATGTAGCATGACAACCACACGGACACCAGGGTTCTTTTAGGATCAGTAACTGCTACTTCTTTATTGATGACAAAACTTCATCTTTCTCTTACTGAGGGCCTAACTTCATCTCTCATATTGAGGACATACCTTCATTATCCCTGTTGCATCTCCATATTGAGGTCAGGCTCCCTTCTTATGCTATTCGCCCTACAGCAGTACTTTTCCACTAACTATTCATTGGCTAACAATTTTGCCCGGCAACAGCAAACACCCAGCAACTTCCATGCCTTAACGGCGGGAGAACAAGCAACCCGAGATGGCAAGGTGTCTCCTGAATCACCCTTCTTTGTTCCCTATAAACTCTTTACATTCCTGATGGCCTCATCGTTAAGAGTCTGATGTTATCACCAACCATGGGGCTTGTCGATCCCCGTGGCCACACTCCCACACAACCACACTACTATTACTGGTATTTTTAGTTCTTCAATTTCTGTGAAATATGTGCATTCCATAATCGTATAATTCCTAATAGTATATCTCTAATAGTAGTTGATAATCACAGTTATATCCAAGCCAGGGAGGTAAAGCAAATTTCCAAATATAGCTTTGTTTTTACACAGATTTAAATCAATTAGTTCTGTTTTCCATGTTGTCTCTTAATAGTCCCATTTGAGACCGTCATGACAGAAATGTAATTTTTTATGCTTTTTATCATTCCTGAACAACTCTTGTGACTTATGTTCAATAAAGACCAAACCTACATTGTTTTTTCTTTTCTCAGGTCCAGTGTTTTATCTTCATTTCATAGTTCTTCCTGCTTTCTTATGGCAGTAGATGTCTCCTTTTTCTTCATTACTGTGTATCTTCCATTTCTTTTCAGTGTCTACAACATAGAATATATTTTCTGCCATTCAGTTACCCACCATGAGTTCTTATAACGTTATGGTCCCACAATTTCATGTCAGGACACTTGTTCAGACAACATAACCACCTGCTTCTCTCATCTATTGAATATCTGCAAATCCTGGCCGTTTATGAGCTTTCTTTCAATCCTGTCTCATTTTTCAAATTTCTTTATTCAATATTCTGTCAACCCTGTGATAAATGATTAAGTCCCAAATAGGATTCCAATTAAAGTTGGCAATTTATTAAATGAATAGAGGCAAGCAAACAGCACTGGGTGTGCCGGGAGTCTCTGATCCACCAAGACGCACACACAACCGTCGAACTTTCTGAGTATATGGAACACTGCTTTTGCATATCCGTAAGAAACCCGAGGACGCCTATACATATAATATGCATGACCTATCCCCACTTCGTGTTGTAACTAGTATTTTCACAAATGCCCCCAATCTGCGCCGGCGCAGCGCCTTCTGGTGGTGGTCGTCGGGGGACGATCGTCGGGAGGTCGTGGGGATGAAGGCTCACGGTTCTGCCCCATCACCGCTAGCAACCTTTTGTTCCTGCGCAGACCCTGTGGGTTCCTGGATCTCATCCAGATCGCAGGGTCGGCCCCGACCGGCTCCCTCTTCTGCGCATGCTCTGCCCTCTACAAGGTTCCTGGAAGCAACAAAACGTGATCGACGCCAAGCCATGCGAGGCCGTCTTTTCCCGCGTTTCGTTAACCCTTGAAACCACACTAATAACATGATTATCATATAACATTAAACAACACATTTTAACAGTTTCAACCAGAAAACCCCCAGCAACTTCCATGCCTTAATGGCAGGAGAACAAGCAACCCGAGACGGCAAAGCGTCTCCTTAATCACCCTTCTTTGTTCCCTCTAAACTCCTTACGTTCCTGATGGCCTCATCGTTAAGAATCTGTTATCACCAACCATGGGGCTTGTCGACCCCCATGGCCACACTCCCACATCTCCCCCTTTATTAACATCAACCATCTTCTTGACACGAATTAATACTCCATATATCACAACCCTGTCTCAACTTCACCATTAGTTTCTAACATATTTCTAGTCTTTTTGTTTGCAATGAGGCAAAAGATCATGCAAATGTTGCTTGCCAGGTATTTACACATGCTTAACACCAACATCTAGACCATTTTGCTGTCTCTATATTCTTCAGAACTTCTCACTATTGGCTGCCACCTTTAAGAGAATAGTGAAATGACATCTAAGACTATGTTTCCTGATCTCAGGACACTATTAGTTTGGTGTGTTTTTGTTTTGTTTTGTTGTTTGTTGTATTTTTTTTATTTTTTCCTACCTTAAGGTAGTTCTGCCATCTGAATAGCTTTAGAATTAATTACAAAGCAGTAGTGAAACCAGAGGGCTTCACACACACACACAACTGCAGAATCTTTATCCTCAAAGTAACACATAGCCCCCAAACAGAGTGCATATTAATAAACTTCTTGCAAACCTACATGCTTTGTAAACTGCATCATAAAAATAAATAATTAAATAAAACTATGTATAGACAATATCAAACTGGTTTTTTTCCCTTTTAAAGGTAGATATTACACAAACTTTTACTATTTTCTCTGTTTAGGAAAGAAAGACCTATGAATATTGCTTCTACAAACATTTTACAGATTAATACTGGACTAGGCCACAGTGCTTCCATCTTCCCTTGCCTTCCTTGTCCCCTGTAGTAAATATCCTAACTTCTATACTAACAGCATATGTGGATGTACTTTCTCTGGAACCTAATTAATAGCAGTCGTTGATTAGATGAGTAAGTTTGGGTCACACACAGCATGGTCACAGAACACAACTCACCGCTCAAGGGTAGGAATGTCAAATGGATTTGTTCAGGCTAACTGTGCACTCAGAGGATTGAAACTGTATCAGGGACCATCTGGTTGTGCACACCCAGAGCCAAGCTGAGACAAAAGCACACAGACAGCCTGAGTTCCATATAATGTTCTCTAGCTAATCTGACAAAACAGAAATGTTGGCATGTCTTAAGCATGATCTGAATCACATTTGTGTGCGTAGGTGATGTAGAGGGTCCCAGACTGGAAAGCCCAAGCCTGTTCACCGAAAGAGGGGCAGCACCAACAGGAAGGAGAGAGAATATTCTCCACACCCCTCAAATATATTAGCTCAACTCAACAGTCTTCTCAGAGTGGTTTGGCACATCACATTTTTTTTCTCTCTGTGCATGTGGGAACTAGAAAATGCTGTCTCCCAAAGAAGCAAGACAACAGCAGTCAGCAGCTGCAAACAGATGGCTCTCACAAACAGTTCTCAGTGATCTACCAGCTGCTGGCTCTGATGAATGTTATTCAAAAGCTGCAGTTATGCTTGTCTTTGTCTTCCATACCTTGTTTGTCAGCCTTGGTGTGTTTCATTATTAGTGTGCATTTTCAGAACAAGGGTACAGATGCAGTAAACTGCAGTGAACTGCATCAAGTATTTTGTACATTCATTCCTCCATGTGTTTTGTAAGGAGAGATAGTTCTTCAGCCTCTAGCCACAAATAATAGGCCAAGATGAAGTCCAAGGTGGAGCAGGGTAGAGGTAAACAATCAAGTTTCACATTGAGTGAGACTCAAAGAGCTCAGCTGTCTTCATCAGCATCTGTTGGTTGTTTTAGGAAAATTATTTTACCAATAGTGGTAGATCTTAAGTTCCTGCGTCATACATTGTTCCTGGTAACCGTGTACAGGACTTTAATTCTGCTCTTCAGGATAAATCCATTTGTGCACGGAGGCCTATGGATCCAAAATAGTAACACAAAAAAAAATGAGTTTTTCTGCACTTGTTCGTGTATCTCAATAGTATTTTACTTGTCTGACTACTCTGCAGACATCAGAAATCATTGAGGGATTATGATAAAAATAAGACATTTTTCCCTCAGCGTTGCCTTGCAAGTTTTCCTCTCATAGAATCTGTGTTTTGCTTTGGGACTTTGAGAAAAATAATTTATCTTTTTTATAATTTAAATGTTTTACAGATCTCAGTTTCTGGCGTACTTTAGAACAAGTTTCTTACTGCATCTGTGTCTTTTCTACTATATATGTTTAATTAGCACCTCACAGTTTCAAATTTGATAGATTACCTTTAAAATCATACAGTGATTAAAGAATTTCATTTGACTTGAGTCACAGGTTTGGTATGTACAGTAAATCAGGCAATTCCCTGCTTCTTTCACAAGAGTTAATGAAGTCACCCCATATGTTGGCCTTCATCAAAGGTCTGGCTGTCATATAAAAATACAGTCTGCTCACCACATCTTTATAGGTCCATCAGTTGGAGGATTTCAGTTGGCAATATTTGAGGTCTAGATGAGCCACCCACAACAGGAAAAGATTTTACCCAAATGTGAGATAGCCCTCCTTTCCCTTAGCTCTCCTGGCTAAGGGTAGTAGACAACACTTTGTCAGTTCTCTCTCAGAAGAGAGATGAAAAGGTGTCTTAGAGGAAATTCACTAAAATAAAGATGAATCTGTGTCTTGAAGTCTTACTTTTTTTTTATGTGGAAACACATTTTGTTTTTGTTTTAACCTCTGCATAAATTTTCACCAATGTTATCCATTCCTTTCTTCATAATCACTAAGGAACCCTACTTGACTATTTCCTTTGTTTACATCCATGATCTGCTAAAGATTTGAAAAGCTTGGCATAAGTCAAATTCTAGTCCTGGTTGTACACATGAAATCCTGATACTCAGAAATTCAGAAATATTACCTCATTTTGTTTCTGTAAGTCAGGTACTAATGTTTTACAACCTATTGACAAGTTGTGAAAGCTGGTTGGAAAAATCAGTTAAACAATATGGCTCTGAAATATAGAAGAGAGCCTTTTTTTTTGGGGGGGGGGGGGGTGTTTTATGTGGAAACGAACATTTAATTGAACTGACATGGTGAAAACCTTGAGTGTGTGGTGTACCAGTCAAGTCAGTTCAACTAACCTTTCCCTTTTGTAAGCTACAATGAATTCTGAAATGAAGCTATGGTCTGAGGCAGTAGATCAAAACCAAAACCATTATCCAGGCTCCCTGTGGGAATTAAGTTGGATCCAAACCAAAAAAAGAAAAAAAAAGAAAAAAAAAAAAAGAAAAAAAAAAAAGGGCTCCAGCTGTGCTTTCTTTTTCCTTTTTATTAGACAGGAAACTCAGAAATCTCAGTTAATCTAGCCCAACCACAAAACTTTCATAGCTATATATTACAAGCTTTTGCTTTGCAAAGAGACCTACTTTGTTAATAAAATGAGATCAGTTAATGTGATATGAAAAACTTCCCTGTTGTCTATTAAGCGTCTTTGTCTTCTGCAAAGATATATAGTAAAATTAAGTACATAGGCTCTTCATGAAGCTGTACCATGTAAAGGAACACTTGTGAGCTATGCTTGAGACAAATTACCTGTTAATATTTTCTTTGGCTTGTCATACCTTTTTGTGTAATCAGAAAAGGTTTTTTGTTTGTTTGTTTGTTTGTTTAATTTCATGTCTAATGGTTAAGAAAACCTTTGTCTCATTCCAAAACTAGCTCTAGCTGGGGTCGTACCCAAGAATTGGTGAAGGAAGCAACATCAACCACAGCAATGCCAGCCAGAGGCAATATGATGATGTCTAAGGAAAGCTTTTTTTTTTTTTTTTTTTTTTTTAAATGGACCAAAGCATGAAAAGAAGAGGCAGGGAATTAGATATTGTAGGAGAGGCTGTTCTAACAGTAATAAGGTCTAGCAGGAAATGTTTCTTCTTTCAAAGAAACTGTACTGCTGTACTGATTGGAAGAAAAAAAAAAAAAAGACATTTAGAAACTACAGATAAAAATCTAAAGAAAACTTTACAGTGCTTTGAAGTTTCTTGTCACAAGACACCATGGACACAGTCCTGTTCCTATTTTCAAATTGAATGGCAGCCATTCCACTTTAAACAAGTTGAAGAGTGTACACCAACATAACTACAGCAGCTACCTGCTGGACACATGCCAAAAAGCAACTACTGCTTTACATGTTTAACAGTGAAAGTCCATGTGGTACCCAATGGTTTTTTTGTTTGTTTGCTTGTTTTTAACATATTCCATTGGTGCATCTTCCTCCATTATTAATTATGTTCTGTTTCCAGCTGTTCTGCATTTCCACCCTTATTTTCTGTGTTTAATAACATTGTCTCAAAAAAGCCACCGCAGACTCAGTTTTGGCAAATACAATCTCAACACAAGTAAACACTGACACATTAACTTTAAGTCATCATCATGTTTATCTTCCATAGCTTGTATGAAATACTTTTTACTTCTACTTTCCTGAAGAAGCGATATACATAGTAAGTCAGAGTTCTATAATTTGACCTTTATTTTATAGTATGACCAATGGTAAAGATGTAAATAAATAAATAAATAAATAAATAACAGAATGAATTATTCTCATTTGCGTGGCAACTGCCTTCTACTTATTGTGGGACATATTATATACCTAACTATTTGAATAAAGTTTTCTCCTACACCAAAGTCAAATTCTGTTAAATAAAGAGTCATTTGCAACATCAGTGTTATAACACCAAAACACCTATTACTGATTTATAGATTTAGGTTTATATATACATTTCACCCTCTTTTCTAAAATTTCTTCTGTTGCCCTAGCTATCCCAAATTATATTTCCATTTAAGGTCACTGGATATTAATTAGTTTTTAGAGAAAAAGACATTGAGTGTTTAGCATTATAGGCCATATATGTAAATAACCAAATTTAGATTTATCTATATAAAATTTAGATGTTTTATCCACTTATATCTACATAAGTACATTGGCATTATTTTTTTCAATTCTGTTTTGTTTAAAGAATAGATTTGTTTAAATTTTCTAGTTTTTATTAACTGCATTGACATTAGGTTTTCAAAAGCCTCTGAAGTAGAACATTTTTAAGTGTTGGCAAGTATATTAGTACACAGGATAACCAGTTTAGTAAATGACTGCATTATACTTTTTGCAGGAGTAAAGTGACTGCATATTAAAACAAGAAGAAAAATTAGAGCTATTATGTGTGCACTTAACATTACTTTATTAATAACCAGATATAATTATATATATATTAAAAAAAGGCAATCAAAATTAATGAGCAATTGCTGTTTTTGCTGGTGTTTTTGAACTCATGACTTCATTATGTGTACACAGTCATCCTTTGAGGCCCTTGGTAACTGCTTTCTAAATGCCATGCCACAGGATTTTGGTTCTGCTCCCCGACTGGAAGAGCAAAGCTATTCAGCTGCTTCATCCGCAGCAAATTTTGGTTCCCTGTTTGTTGGAACACATTATGAGACAAAACCATGACTTACAGATCTGGAATCTGCTGTCTGAAAACATTCATAGGAACAAAAATTTCTCAGATTATTCACAAATGTTACTGAACAATAAAACTCTGAGCACAGGCTGAAGCCACACCCAGTGTCTAATTAGTTTGAAATGTTTTTTAACTTTTCTTTACATTGTTTCACCACTTTTAATCTAACATATTGTAGGGTTTTTATTTGTTTTGTTTTTTTTTTTTTCTTTCTGATAATTTCTTCAGTCCATATGTTCTATTAAAGAGATTCATCTAATGGTTTCTCCTTTTGAACTATTTTCAGTTTTATTTTTCATTTCTGCCAAGCTGATATATAAAAATAAAGCACTAAGCTTGGCCAAAACACATGTAAGCAGGATAAGCAGGAGAAGATGTGTGGTTCTTAGACTTGTAGCTTCTTAGGGTAATTCAGGTTGGAAAGGAATTGCATATATCTTTCCTGTACAACATCTTGGTTATATTGAGTACTTCACATTCCATCAGTTGTTTACATTCTGGAAGTCGTATGACAAAAGATGCAATTGTTTCCTGCACTTCACACAAGTAACAGCCCACTACTGCATAGTATAAATTATGCCTACAGTATCACTACTAATTATTTAAAAGAAAACAAATTTTAAATAAGCACAGTAATAACAAGATTTAAGGGCTTATTTAATCAACATCAGGGTAGCGTCAAGACGAGAATTTTTTCCCTTAAATATATATATATATTCATAGTATATAGAAAAATAGCCTCAAGATTTCTTGAATTGTCATTCATATTATAGATTTAAAATTTATCTATAACATACATGCTAGGTTTTGTGATTCAGTTTATGTTTCAATGTAACATTTCCTTGATGAGGAATACAGAAAGTGTTAAAGGCAAATAATTTTCAAATCTATAATGAATAGTGCAAATATATCTAACAAGGAAATACCCTTTGTCTCCCCAAGATTTCTTTCAACTCATGATATATTTTTTTCTCCATTTTATTTCCAGAATATCTACTTCTAACAAGACATGTTCAGATTTGAGTATGCCTAGAATTTTCCCATTGGCATAAAGTATAATTCACAGCTATCAGCATAGATGTTTGGAGATATTTTTAAAATAGTAAATTTTAAAATAATTTGAGAGATGTGTTTGAAAAGATCTTTTTCTTCTATTCGTTTTTAATTGCAGCTCCTGAAGAAAAATGATGTCTTCTTGTTGTTCTTTTTTCCTGTGTTCAATGTAAGCATCAATTAATTAATTTTATACTCAATTTCTCATGTGCCATTGCTCAATTAATAAGCATATATCCAAATTCCAATACCTGAGAGAAGGCTTAATGAGGAGATTAATTCTATATATGGTTCTGGTTGGCTAAGCAACTAAGGGTGGATAAGGGCCAGATAATAAACAGAAGATCCTTGGGGGGTATTTGAAGCACGATCATATATTGTATACAACATCTGCCATAACACAGTCCCTGTCTGGGTAGTTTTTATGTGCCACAAAAGTAAAACTATTCAAGAAATACCAGAGCTGCATGGAAACTCAGATGTGATGTCCAGAATACTGGACAAAACAGTGTTTGTTCACAGATTATACCAGTTTCTCCTCTTTTAGGGGAATAGGTGGGTTAGAAAGTTTTGTATTTCAAATCAGATGTCATGACTGTTCATCTCAAGAACCTATATTACTTCACTGAAAAAGGAAGAAATGGAAATAGATTCATCAATGATCACATGGAGATTAGGCTTCCAAGAGACAGCCTCCAAGATCTGGGAAATCACTTGTGTAATTTGCCTGGTTGGTAATTTCACTGTCCTGAAGTGGAAAGTGGAGGAACTACAGAAATGCTGTGGCTGAGGTGACAGTCTGTGGAGTAAGGGAACCTATGTTTGAAGTATGCTCATATTTAGTGAATGCATACTTTCCAGTATGGTAAGCCAGACTACGTGTGACAAGATCTAGAGGAGATAAGAGATTTGCACAAAATGTTCATACAAGAGAAACAGAATATTCTTGATTATGTTTTAACTTGTATAAGTACCTTTCTGCACATCCTCAATACCATTTAAGATTGGTAGACACTTTAATAATTTTCAAACAGGTGAGAACACTACCAGCTTAAGAGAAAACGAAAGATCTGGGGGGCACTTTCCACAAAACCAAAATTTTGACACTGGAGAAACATGAATTCATCCCTATTCATTTTATCCAAACATTTCTGTATGCTCCCTAAAGTTTTCACAACTAGCAGGCTTGAGGAGGCTAGTGTTTGGGCATTTCTTGATCCAGTTGGTCTGGAAATACTGCCATGGCTATCTTTTGTTTCTGTTTCTACATTCAGACTGACCCAGGAAGTGCACCAGAAGAGTATGAAAATCAAAGGCAGCTCAGTCAGAAGAGGAAATACATGACACGCAAATGTAGACTTAATCATTTTACTTAGCATTCATCATCTTTGGAGGAAAAAAAAAAAAAAAAAAAAAAAAGTAAATTATTAACCTCCCTTCTCTTTCTTTTGGTCAAAAAAAATAATGTCCAAAAAAACTTTTTTTTTTTTTTTTTTTTTTTTCCCTAATACAAGGTAAACAGGATAGTAATTTTATTATATAAGCAATTTGAGGAATCAGACATGAAAGATAAATGAATATACAAGAGTCCTGGAAGTGTAAACATTGCTTTTTGAAATAAGTAGAAATCCAGTAAGCAATACTAGTAATAATAATAGGAAATAAAATAAAATAAAATAAAATAAAATAAAATAAAATAAAACAAAAGGAATAGTCTGTTTTACACATTTTATGTGACTTGAGCCATATTTATTCCTTGTGTATGTATACTCACAATCAAGGTACAGATTAGTCCCAAAGACTTGTAAAGCCAATAGTAGAAAAACTCCCACAGCAGACTGCTGATCAGGACAATTGGTCAGTATAGTTTTGACCCAGTATGCTAACAGGTAGACTTCAGGCATAATTGTTATTTATTTTCATAAAAATCTTCAAAGCAAATATTCTTTGCTATCAATTCACAAATGCTAACTAGATCATTCTAAAAAGAAAAAAAAAAGGCAAAGTAGATTTTTAAATTTGGTGATGAATTACATATGTCCCTATATGGTACTAAGATAGAAACTTAAATTACTTTTCAGATTCATTTAAAAAGAAATAGCATGTATGTATTTCAAGATGGAGGAGTTAATCACGACAAACTAAAACCACACACATAAAGCAAAGATATGCATATGGATTCTATTCACATGTCAATTTATGTGCATTCTTTTTAAGAAATGACATTGTGGTACAGCTTCTTCACAATTTTCCTGGACATGTTTATCATCTGTGTGAGCACTAGTGGTCCACTTTCTCCTTAATGAACCTAATATAATTGTGCACAAGGTGAGGACAATAGCAGTTAGCCTAACCATGGAATGAGTGGATCTGTAAAATTAATTGTATACAATGAATCTGGATCTTCAGCTGGGTGAATTTGTCCTCCTGAAGTGACCTCTGTAGATAGTTACAAAACATTTCTTTATCTCTAAACCAAAAAAAAAAAGGCTATAATTACAAGAGGAGAATGATACAATTCTAAAAATGTAATCAAATTGCTGCTCTAGTGGAAGCAGAAGTAGAATTCCTTTAAAATAAGCTGTGTGAAGCTACAGCTTCAGCTAACTTCCTCTTTGTACCAGAACAGGGAACTCTCATTTGAGAGAAAGGGGAGAAATGATCCACCATTAGATGGGGAAAAGAGCTGTTTTCTCACTAATAGCAAGACTGACAGACCTGTCTGTGGAAACAGTAGAAAAACTCTCCTCAATCTAAGCAAAGATTTTGCTGGCCTCCAGTGGAAAAAAAAAAAAAAAAAATCAAGTTAATAATTATTCAGTGTTTGGGTGTTTGGGATTTAGAGCAAATGACTTAGTCAAATGGAATGCTTTTAAAATAAGCTAGTGTAAACAAGCAGTATCACAGCAGCAAAAGTGTTTGGATAGTGTAGTTTTGTAGACACGTAAGGTGTACATCCAGGTATGCCAAGGGAACTGGGAGAAGCCAAGAGTTCAGTCACTACACTGGGTACCCAATAGAGAATATAGAACTTTAAAATTCCCCTGCAATGACTGGCTGTCTCAGGAGATAATTAAGACATACAGGCTGCTGTGTTGTGATCAGTTCTTAGGGACAGTTGAGTATCTGATGCTGGACATGTCCATAAATGTGTAGTAAATAGTCTCTAACTCTACAGATTTATTTCTCCCCACCTCATGAGAGATATTGCAATGGATGGTTACATTCCTAACATCTGTGGTTCAATTAGATACCTACATTGGGATGAGATGAGCCCAGACCTAAGAAAGCAATATGCTAGAGGTCTATAGCCAGTAGACACTTACGAACTAAACACCTAGAATTAAGTTATGCATTAGCTCATTATAATCAGCAGCTTTTCTAAGATCCTTATTTAGCCTCTTTTTTTTTTTTTTTTTCTTTAAATTCATTTTTGAAAGAAAACTCTTTGTGTATTTCTTGTTAGTGTCAGTATGCATGTAGGTCTAAAGACATTTGAGGGGTTTGGGTTAGTTGATTTTGCTTTTGATGAGAAGATGAAGAATACCTTATAGAGGCCTTCCAATACCTAAAGGGGGCCTACAGGAAATCTGAGGAGGGACTCTTTGTCAGGGAGTATAGTGATTTGACAAAGGGTCAATGGCTTTAAACTAAAAAGGGTAGATTTAGATTAGATATAAGAAAGAAATTCTTTACTCTGAGGGTAGTGAGGCACTGCAACAGGCTGCCCAGAGAAGCTGTGGGTGCCCCATCACTGGAAGTGTTCAAGGCCAGGTTGGACGGGGCTTTGAGCAACCTGGTCTGGTGGGAGGTGTTCCTCCCTTTGGCAGGGGGGTTGCAGTTAGATGAAGAATCCCTTCCAACCCAAACCATTCGAAGATTCTATGATTCTATAAGAGGAGGAGGGAAGATCTAGTAGAACATTAGACCAGAAAACCGTAAAACCATAAGCAATGGACAAACAAGAGACTAAATCCTGAACATGTGTTGGAGATAGTGAAACACCTTCCCATCTGCTCTTCCCTCTCTGTAAAAAAGTAGAGTTGTGTAATAAAGGAAACATCTGGATTAGAAAATATAATTCCCAAATTAGATCACCACAAATCAGTAGTTAATGAAATACTGGGCTCTCCTCAGTGTTGGAACAAATTATTCATTTCCAGCTAAAATTGTGGGGTAATATTTTCTCATCTGGATGGAATGTTTTGCAACAATTATTTGTTTTATTTGCATTTATTCCCCTTTTATATCTAAACTTTTAGTCCAGATTAAATTAACTAGTAAATGAATTTCACATTATGCTTCAGTAAAATTTAGTTGAACATTTGTAGAGGTTAAGATTTAATCTAAAAGAATGTATGTGGAAGTCAAAAGTTAATGCTTATGCAACTGTACATACCTCATAAATTCGCTGTTGTAGCACCAACAGCACACATGGTAGTTTTTTACCTTTCTCTGTCTGTTTAGGAGAGCTGCATTTGTCATGAAAATTCCTGTTCCCTGCAGGAATATTTCCAGTTCAGAAACAATGTAACAGACCAACTTTAATTGTCATGGTTCAAATGAGCACAGTATTCCAAACAACCTGGTTAAACACAGATTACTCAAGCATCAATGAGACAGAAACAAAATGAGTAATTGGCATGAATGGCATAAATGGAGTAAATAATAATAATAATAATAACACAGCTGTAGGGTTTTTCTTTAATAATTGTCCCAGACTCTTCATAGCAAATATATACTTTGGTTGTTGATGATTGCTCAGCTTTTAGTTATGCTTGTTAAAAAAAAAAAAAAAAAGAAAAGAAAAAAAAGAAAAGAAAATACATTAAAAATAGCACTCTAGTAAATTTACCACTAACAATGGGATGTCTAACTTTTGTGCAATTTTACAGAATAGTAGCTTATAAACATCACCATAAAGATGTTAATCTAATTGACCTCATTGCACAAAAAAGGCATATTTTTGCAGGACTTCAGTGAGTTGCACAGGTTGTACAAAACTGTTCCATCACTTATACCCTCCAAAATATGGCACATATTGAATCTCTCCCTCATTTGCGTCTAAGGCTAGTAATCAGTGTTGTTCTTGACCAAGCTTTTCACTTTCTGCCCCTCTGGACTTGCCATTTAGTCAGTCAGACCTTTAATGTCTATTTTTTTTCCTGATCAAGATCTGTGTTTACAAGAACAGAAAGGAAAATTGTGAGGGTGGTGACAATAATAGTTATCACAGGAATACATAGCTGCTGGAGTCCTTATTTAGTTCGGGTACAGGCCAGACCATCACCATAACTTAAAAGCAGTCACTTTAAAGACTCTGAGGTAAGGTCACTTTCTCGCCCCAGAGCACTTTATCTCTGATACTATTGGGATGAAAGAGCTGATGTTGGCCTCTGAAGAATTCCATAAGTCCATATGTGAATTAATTAGCAGACTGAGGTTTTTTTTTTGTTTTTTTTTTTTCCTTTTCTTTTTTTCTTTAAGATCTGGGGAAGTACTTCTGTAAGTTCAACTGTATCTGCAATGTGAGAAGACCTTGTAAAAGTAAAGATAACTTAAAGAGTAAAGAAATCAAGGAAAAAAGAAAAGAGGATTGCAAAATGCTTTTAAAAAGATCTCGGAGCATTAAAATATATCAATAATTTTTAAGCTGGTGGACTGAGTAGAACCTATGCAACCTGTAAAACTTAAGACTACATGCATATAATAATCCATTATAAATATATTTAATATAATTTACCATGTGCTTATACTTTTAAGATTTCATATCTTTAAACTAGTACCCCACAATTAGACAAATATTCTGTCTGTGCAAGACTCTTGTGCAACAATTGAATAAACAAATACAAAACCACCAAAGTGAACGCATATATCAACATGACTTTCCTTTCTTTGTGGGTGTTTAGATAGTTTGACTGCATAAAATCATCCTTATATTAGGCTTTTGGAATAAATTAATTAGAGAAGAAACTGTGATCTATGAAATGATTTATCTGGCTTGATGTCATTACTTTATCATCATATTGTCACAATGTTCATGCTTAATTGCATGTTTATATTGTGTTCTTGTTGTAGATGGAATGTCTTAATGAAAGATACTGTTGCATTAATTCATTTTTCTTTTTTTTTTTAGCCTCCTTTTTTTCTATTTTTTGCTTTACTCGATCAGACGTGGTCATGTGGTCAAGAAACTTTTCTTAGATAAAAGTTCAGTCTTGAGAGAAATTCGGAGGCAGGAAATATTTGCTGGAGAAGGCAGCTGAAAGGCGGTTCTTTTTTTGCTCTACAAGCCACTTTTGCATATTCTCATGCTGCTACACTTGGTGTTTCCAATCAAGATCAAGGGGTGTTTCCTACTGTTTTGGGCTTGTATTAATTATTCTGCACATCTGTTCCTCTCAAACAGAGAGCACAGATGTGAATGGTTGTAGAAAAGGCAAAAGAGGGGTGGTCTACAAGTATTTTAGATGTGTACTAGTCCTCCTCTTGGCAGGTAAACTATTCCAGGATTCTCCATACTTTTTATTAAGCTAAAGGCAACAGGGATCACGCTAAGACTGGTTTTCTTCGACCCTGCTGGAACTGTGACCTCTGGAATTTACATTTTGTTATGACAGTATTCTCTAGTGAGCAATAACACATTGCTTTCACTGAACTGTTACACCACCACTTTCTAATCTCAGCCCTACAATGGGCTCTGCCGTGTATGATAAAAGCCTTCTTGTAATATTACAATCAAGTCAAACCAACTTGATACACAAAGGAAATGGACAGAATAATCTGCCTTATGTAATGGTTTCATATGTAATTAGTTTTTCATAGACTGGATTTCAGCCACAATTACATCATTTTCTCCATTTTGTTAATCCCTGTTGACATCTCAATAACTTTCTTCCACCATGGATAGACACTTCTACTGCGGTTGACTGGTGTAGTGGTATTAATAGTGTTCATGAAAGTTGTTGGATAGAAAAATATGTGCACAGTTGACCACAAAATAAATAAATAAATAAAATAAGTTTTTCTTCAAAAGTAGAGATGTGTCAGAATCACTTTGTGCAGCACTGTATGAGCCAAATTGACCCAGAGTGGACTGACAGCTCAAAAGCTGAGAACACATTTCCCAGATCAGCAAGTGGCTCATGAACAGCAGCCAATGGGAGGAAGCTAAAATTCAGTTTCCCTTTCTGCTTGGTTTGTGCCATCAACTTCAGTTTAATTTAGCTAAAAAGCACCAACTTCCTGACCACAGAACAAACTGCTGTCTCTTAGGTAAATATGTTTCTGCCGTCTTTTTCTTCTCCTGCTTTCCTCTTTTTCTCTCTCATCAGTTTCAAGACTTTTTTTATATGATGTAGATGAAGATGAACACTATAAGCATCTTATAGTGCAAAAAATCCAATTGTAAAGAGATTTGCTTGTCAGCATTAAAAGATTTGAAAGATTTTCTTGCCAAGCAACTGACACAGAAATCTGAAGAAAGAGAGATATTCAACTCATTTTTAATCTATTTTTTGTTAATTCCACCTTACAGGCCTAAGTGATTTTTAAGACTGCTAGGTCAATCAAATTATAGCTTTTCTACAATGTGCAGCTCTGATGGCTGAGAGAGTACCAAGACATGTCTGTTTTTCTGGCCAGCATAGCAGAGTTATTTCTGCAGCTTCAGACAGGGCAGAGTTGTGCCAGGTGGCATGTACTCAAAGTCATTCACTGGGACACAGGACCACATTAATGCAAAGGTGTTTTGCGTACCTGAAACAGCTGAGAAGCCTCTTACAGCATTTTCCAGCACCAAAGGCAGTCATCAGCCCAGAGGTCTTTTAAGACATTTTTTTTTCACTGAGAGAGAAAATAAGAAACATTGACAGTTAAAAAGGGTAGTGTAACCTGACCCACAGAAAGAGGTGGTAGAAAGAATCAGTTAACAACTTTACTGTTTCCATGTTTTGAAATAAATCAGTAAGAGCACTAGAAACAGACCACCTACCAAAATGGTGACTATTTACACATGAGCAAGAGATTGCAGTCTGACTGTGCTACAGTTGATTGGGAGGAGCTACTCCTGTCATCTCTAAGTTAGTGCAATATTTCAACCATTTTTCAGAGCTTAAATAAGTTCAATATGCAAACTGTGTTTAAAAATGGTTCATGACTTCACACTAGCTCCTTCTCAGAAATCTATTTTATTTGGCAATATTCTTGCTTTCTGAAAATATTATCAGTTTGGCACATTGAAGGGGATGTTATTTTTGGCACATTTCCTGCAACCAACAACAGGATGAGATGCAGCAATGCTGCCAAGGGATTTAACAAATCAATTCTGCTAGCAGTTGAATATCAGTGTTTGTTCAGGATTTTATCTCTTTTCAGTAGCAAAAGAAGCCATGATGTTCTTTTTTAGACAAACACTCTATAGATAAGATGATAACCTCAAACCTACAGTAAGAATGCTGTCTTCATAGAATAGAAGATGTCTTAGGCCTCCATATCACACAAGACCCAAGTATCAATAAAATTTTCAGTAAGAGCCCTGGATTTTAACTTGGTGAAAAGTGAACTGGGTACATGCCATGCTGAGAGTGAGCAGTCAGATTCCTCTTACTATTTCCACACTTGTTCCCTTTATCCCCTTTTCTATAAACTTCACCAGACCCTACTTTGGAAACAGCACAATTTTTTTTTTTATTATTATTATTTTTTTTTTCCAGTTAGTCCCTGCCACTGGATTCAGTCAGAATGAAGCCACATTTTTTTTTATAAAAGGAGAAACAGCACTGGGGACAACCTATTTCTTTACAAGAAGCTTCTCTGTGCATCAGAGCTCTTTATGTAAGTGATTCATGAAAGATCAAGCAAGCAAAGATACTCACTTGAATAATGAGGCCTGACCAGCCCACACGGCACTGTTAACAATTTGACTTCCAAAAACGAATTTCAGGAGTTACTTCCTCCTTTACTCTTCCTATGCAAACATCGAAACAAAGATCATATGTCTGATTTTTCTTAGATGATTCAATTTGATTTTACCTGTAAATAAAATATAAAGTTCATCACGATATCTGGAGAAATATTTTACTTTATGCTCTGTAGTGTATGTTCATTTCCATTCAGTTATGTACATAAATTTAAAACATATGTTCAAAAGTCAGAATAGGTAACTGGGAGATCATTTCATACTTTTCAGTATGAGTGGTGTTGTCTGAATTGTGTGGTTTGTTTAACATACTACTTGAACTGGTAATATTAATGAATTTACGACCAACAAAACCATCACAGTATTTTTGTGCATATGAAAAGTACACAACAAAAAATTATATTTTTTTCCTCATTGGTAACCATTGAGATGACCCAAAGCTACAAATCTATAAGTATAAATAAGGATTCCTACCATTAAAAAGCTTACTCAGAAAAATACTAAAAGACATAATTGATGCAGGATATTTAACTCTCACTATGCCAAGAATTAATATATTTTTTTTTCTGTCCCATTCTCTGTCTTCTACAGGGAGCCCAGGTTATCAACTTGTGTCTACAAGACTGGTGCATCTGCCAGAATTTTAGGTTTTATAATCATGGAAAGAGTCTTCAAGACAAAACTGCTGAGGCCTGATGGGACCCACCTGTCTTGATGCAGGAAATGTTTTTTGGCTCATAAGCTATCAAGACTGACTGAGAGGGTTTTAAACTAGGATCAGTGAGGGAGGGGATACCATTAGGAGCCCTGAGCTTAAGCCAGAATATGGTGCGGCAGTATCTGAGGGTGGCAAAGCTAATGGGCGCATCTGTTCCACTCCAGAGAGCACATCCTGAAATACTCATATACCAACACACAAAGTATGAGGAAGAAATGTGAAAAAAAATTTTAGATGCTTTTGTCCTTTCCCAAAGCTTTGTTATCATCGGTATTAGTGCGACTTGGTGGGATGAGAAGTATGACTGGAGTACCAGGATGGAGGGCTATCGGCTCTTTAGGAGGGATAGACAGGGCAGGTGAGGTGGAGGTGTTACACTTTACCTAAAAGAGAGATTAGACTGCACAGCCCTTGCCATTAGGGATGATGCTGTAAAGTCTGTGGGTGAGGACGTTAAATTTGTATTTATTAAAAGGACTTGTGTAAATCTTTTAGCAATTTAGATAATTAAACATCTTACAATTATTATTTGACAACTATGATCAAAGAACGAGCCATGAAGGTAAGCTGCAGGATTTTGTTAGAACTTGCTAGTACAAGACAAGACACTTTAGATAAGTAGACCACTTTTCCATGGCAAAATTTTACAGATAAGTATTACTAATATTATATTATATCTGTTTCCCTTATACTGCCTTTTTAATAAAAGTCTGCATACCACAGTTATTTTTTTTGTGACTGAAATGTGTTGCAAATTTAGAAGGTGATAAATCAAATGGAGCAAGAACTCTTTAAGCTTAGGGGAGAGGTCAGGAAACCAAGGGTGAAAAAGTCTTGTCAAGCTGTCTTTAGAAAATTCACATCCTCCCACTAGCATACTGCAAACTTTACATGTGTAAATGCTCTTATAAATAAGGTTGTGATAAATGCATATAAACATTTTAGAATCATAGATGGCTATAGGACCATAATTTGTATTTTTAAAGGCATATCTCATGAGATGGTTGAATATATGCACTCGTGTCCAAACACATGTATATTTTACATTCTGATAGCAACTATTCCTTCCAGATACCTATTTTGCACCATCTTGAGTCAACTTTCGTTGTTGTTTACAGTGGTTTATACCAGAATCACTGCATTGGTTTAATTTGCAGACTGATTTACCAGTTTTCTAAGATACCATATTTTCTAACATCTTTAGACTAATATAACATGAGTCTTTCCTATAAGGAAAAAAAAAAAAAAATATTTTTACCTCTATAATACTCCTCAAAATATTGTAATGGCAATGTGAAAATGTCACAGAATATGTCTAAAATTTATGTTGTACTTTCGAGTACTTCCATTTGTTTCACTTTGCTGTAGTACCAAAGTTTAATAATCTTTTTCTGTTACAGACAAATGAATCAACATAGACTTCCAATAGCCTCTTGATTTTGATGAAGTGTTGTTCATTTCTTCTAAATTAAAGTGTCTAGAGCATAGTAGTTTTTTTGTTTGTTTGTTTTGTTATGAACATTT
Source organism: Stictonetta naevosa (assembly GCA_011074415.1). Taxonomy (NCBI): domain Eukaryota; kingdom Metazoa; phylum Chordata; class Aves; order Anseriformes; family Anatidae; genus Stictonetta; species Stictonetta naevosa. The sequence goes on from CM021697.1 coordinate 129,426,111, forward strand.
ATCTTAAATATCCCAAAATAGAAAATGTACACGTACTGTACTGGACAGAGTATAAATAAATGTTGCAGAATGTTTCTGGTCTGTATATATATCAAATACAATGTGGTTTAATTTGCTTTAAAGTGCAATTTTAAGGTAGAAGCAAATACCAATAGACTTCAGTAAATATATTCATCTTCCATGGAAAACAGTTTTTCAAGTCTTAGCAAAACATCAAGCTTTTGTTCAAAGTAGACACTTGGAAACAAAAATTAGAGAAAGAATTTAGTTTCTCATTTAGAATTCCCCTGTGTACATATTAGGTAAAGATATCTATAGGCTGGGAAGTGCAAATAATCCTTCCTATGTATCAAATTGCTAGAAACACACTTACTGCACTTCCAATATAATTCAATCCTGGTGGGTGTTGGCTTCTTTTAATATATATGTTGGGTAAACAGTTAAATTTACCTCTTTGGACTGTTTAGCTTTTTTAAAAAAATATGTATTTATGACAGTTTCACTCTTAATAACCCCTAGAGAGTTCAACGTCTAACACAAACCTTTGCTAATTTGCTAAAAACTATTTCAGTTCCTTGCTTGATTTAATGTGGCCCAACCGATCTGCACAGAACAATGCTTCCATTCCTCATGGTGCTATGGAAAATGCAATAATTCCCAGATGTGAATATCATAGTCAAAACTATTTTGGAGTTTCTCAAAGTGTTATTAAAATAACTCATATGATTGATGGATATCCCTACCCATACCAATTAATCATATATAAATAAATCATAGAATCACAGAATTATGGGGTTGGAAGGGACTTCTGGAGGTCATCTCATCCAGCAGGGCTCAAGCAGGGCCACCCAGAACATGTTGCCTAGCACCATGTCCAGGAGGCTTTTGAAGATCTCTAGGGAGGGAGATTCCACAAGCTCTCTGGGCAACTTGTGCCAGAGCTTGGTCACCCTCACAGTAAAACGTTTTTTCTTGCATTTAGAAGGAAATTCCTGTGTGTCAGTTTGTGCCCATTGCCTCTCATCTTGTCACTAGGGACAGGCTCTGACTTCTTTTCCTAGTAAAAACACGTATTTCCAATATAGAATATTTCTTTCTCTTCAAAATTAAATCCTCGTAATCAAACTGTGTGGTACCAATTTGAAGTACTTATGAGAGGGTTTTTTTCTACCCCGTCTAAGGACACCTGAGAAAACTAGAGGACACCTGAGAGAACGTAGAAAATAGAAAAAAATAAAACTGAGCACCTTTGGAAAGAGATTTGTCACACCAGAGCATGGCAGGCAAACCTGGACATACCTTGGTCTCTCCACTTACTATATATGGCAGCTCCTGTGTATAACCAACCTGTCATCTGTCCTCTAGATGGGCTGATTTGGGGAAAACAGCTTCAGACATAAGTGCATATTTAAAATAAACTTGCAACTGTATTGGTTGAATAGGAAAGTAGAAACTAAAGATCTATTTTGAAATACTATTTTATATATCATCAAGTAATCCTATTTATTCTAAAATTTCAACATTAAAAAGAAGGAAAATTAAAAGTGCAATGTGATTACTATTGCTATGAAGATAAAGGATTTGCACACCACACTTCAGTAACATACTATGGTTTTAAGGCTTTGTAGAAACTTGATATCATCAGAACTAAGTAGAGATATTTCACAATGATTCAACTTTCAACAGCTTGGTTACACCTGTCACTTTAAATTTTTCCACAAAAGCTAAACCATAAGCCTGAACTGGACTGACAGTAACACTCTAATCTACTTGACTTGTTTTCTATAGATTAATTAATTTGAAGAAATGTTGTATTTGTTCACTCACATTGCTATTTTTTGAAGGATAGATTGAGAAATTATTTTGAGAGAGGAAGAAAATTTCCTTCACAACTTTCAGTCACGGTAGTCTTTACTCAAAAACAGGATACATTTAGAAAGATAAAGCTAGGCAGGAATTAATAGGTTATTCTGCAGTTTCTCTGTCAGGTGTAAAATGGTGTGGATTGTGTTGTAATGTCCAAAATTTTTAGGGACAGATGTGTTTATGTTCTGTGATTTATGTGTTAAGCATGCTGTTTTGGTGAGTAGGAGATTTCCTGTACAATTTATATTGTAGTAAATAACAGAGGCTTTTAGAAAAACACAGGAAAGAAGGATCATCATCTTCCTTTTCTGCGTATTTTCTACCAAACCTCACAATTCATCCCAAGATGAGGAAAAGACAGCTATCAGGAAAAACTTGAAGGTTACTAGAAAATCCTGGGAGAGCCATAGTTTAAGTCAACTTTTCACTGAGCCTAAAAAGCTCATTCAAAAAATGTAGGGACTTGAAGAACTAAGCACCCCAGTCAGATAATGTCTCTCTTTCCAAGAGATTGGCATATAGTGATGCACACTGGGATAGTCTGAAAACTTTTGGACTTGGACTTATCTTCCTCTCCCACACAACACGGGCAGACAATAACATGAAATGCTTTTATATGGACTTTTTGAAAAACTTTGCATTTTACTGTGCTTTATTCTTTTAATATGAAAAACAAAACAAAACAAACAAAAACACATGGGAAATAGGAACAGGAAAAAATTTGAGAGATCATTTATTCCATCCACTGTCTGAAGAAGGGTTATCTGTAGATGTCATTCCCATCAGTGTCTGTTTAATGTTTTTTTATGCATACTTTTATTGGGAAAAACTTTACAAACCTACTGGGTAAATTATTCCACAGTCTTATGGCTGTTGGCAATGACAAACTTTTTTGTTCTTGTCTCAATTAACCCGCTTGCTGAAATACAGACCCATTATTTCAATTAGCTATCAGGTAAAAAGTCTCTTCTATTTCCATTACTATATGGAAGACAGTTACCATGTTCCCTTTAGCTGTTTGTTTGTTTTGTTTTGTTCTGCTCTCTAGGCTAAACAACAGCTTATGCAGTCACCCTCCTGAAGCCATTTTTTTCCAAATTCTGATCATTCTCAGTGTTCCTCTCTGGTCTTTGTCCAACTGGTTCACATCCTTTCTTAATTACAGTACTCTAAATAATATTTAGTGCTCCAACTGAGACTTCAAGAGCTTCAAGAAGACTTGAAGGACCACTTATTGTGTTGTTCTGAACAATGTGCCCCCTAGAGCGCCTTTTTCACAACACTATTGGCTCACATTCAGCTTGTGCTCCACAATAAGCACAGATCCTTTTTGTTGTTAGAGAGCTGTTGCTCAGCCAGCCCTTCCCCACCCTGCATTTGTACAGATGGCCGTTCCTAGTAAATACCTCGCCTGAAGAAAGCTACCAACAGCTACAAAGAGAAAACCAGGGATTGCTGTGCAGACCCAGATGTGCAACAGAAAACCAAGACTGATTCAAATATTGAGAAACATGCTTTTCTACAGAGGAAGAGGAAAAGTCTTCAGACCCAATGCCTCAAAGGAAGTCATTCCTGTAGACCAGAAGGGAACCCCATGTACACTCCCCGGTGCCATAGTAGGGTTGGAAAGGATTGAGTTCAACAGTGAATAGTGAATAGAGTAAGGAATTGATCCTTATATTGGGAAACATTATACAATAATATAGGATGCCAGGATAAAAAGGGGGTGAGAAGCTTTAGGGAAAGATGTAATCCTCATTTCTCTGGAACTGCCTTTTCACCAGAAATTCATTTCAATTTACTTAGTGGTGACAGATTTACTAGAAAAAGTGTGAGGGAGTGGCACCCCCCCTTTTCAACTCCCCCACCCCTACACACACAAAAACACACACACATATACACACGTTGGCATAGGACACAATCCTAGCCTTGGAAGACAAACTCTCTCCAATTTACAGTTGCTTCCTCATCACCCTGTGGCCCTGTCATCAGACTTCTTCCTCCCATTAGCTCCTGTGGCTGAAGTTATTGTTTGCTAAATGTGATTCTGCTGTTCTGATGATCCATCCTTCAGAAGGGTACAGAACATAATTTAAACTGCAGGATTTCCTGTGCCATGTCAGCTTTTGTAATGATGGCCATGACCAAAGAAATATTCAGAGGTATTTCTGTTAATATTTCAATTTACTTTCCCTTTACCACTTTTTTTTTTTTTTCCTCCTTACATCTTTTTGTAACAGCTTCATGCTAAAGCTTGGTCTCTGTGGAGCAGATATGAAGAGGTGAACTTACAAGCCACTGAAGAACAGAGTCAATGTGTAATGTATGTGTAATGGCATTTTTAAAATACAAATTAAAGTAAGGAGGAGGAACAGACTGCTGCCAAATGCTGAAGGCTGCAACTGGTAATGGAAGAATTATTTTCATGCATTTAAGAGAAAGTGCTGAAGTGCTGAAGAGTTTTATAATCTGTTTTATAAAGTACTTGACAGTGTCCCTCTAACATAAACATGGCCAGAATAATTACTAGATTCCTTGGCTATTCTCAGCAAATTAAAATAAAAGCTCCACCTTTCCTTGTATGAAGAGCTGTGATTTTTGCCCCTTCAGAGGGAATGAACTCATTCTCCTCCTGCTTATTCCACCATATGGCCTCCTCTAAACAGCTGAGGGCCAAACAAAATGCAAGCCTTTTCTGCTTGTGGTTCTTTTTCCCAGAGCTTGAAAGGGCTGCTGCGCCCTTTCTTTCCTACATAAAATTTGTAATAAGCCTCTGCCAAAGCACAGTTCAGCAAGAAAAAAGGAAAAAACAGAAAGAAGAAAGCAAGAAAGCAAGAAAGCAAGAAAGAGAAAGAAAGAGAGAAAGAGAGAAAGAGAGAAAGAGAGAAAGAGAGAAAGAGAGAAAGAAAGAAAGAAAGAAAGAAAGAAAGAAAGAAAGAAGGAAAGAGAAAGAAAGAGAAAGAAAGAAAGAAAGAAAGAAAGAAAGAAAGAAAGAAAGAAAGAAAGAAAGAAAGAAAGAAAGAAAGAAAAAGAAAAAAGAACACAGGTTCTTTCCTTTGACTTAATCCTTCTGACAGGCACTGATCCAGTAACTCATGAAGATCCTCATCAAGGATGTCTGCTCCATTTCAGTCAGGTGAATATAGTCATGTTGATGAAGTATCCAGAGGAACTGCTAAGCACAACTTCATTACTTACACTGACATACCCTATCTACTAATCTTGGCAGGGTAGAGTAACTTTCTCTGAAACTCCCCAGTCACTACTTGAGCTGTGGCAACTCCAGCAGCATTTCAGCCATCTTCCTTTGGAAAACTCCTCTGTAAAACAGCAATGACAAGTGGGTCAATAAACATCTATGAAGCATTTGAGCACATATTCTATTTTTACTGGTCCATTAATGCAGGCTCAGTGAAAGATAACTGTGTTTTAATGAATAGCATGCAAGACATTGACTACCAAATGCATGAAAAAGCTTTTACAGCAGTTCTTTCAGAAACAAGTCCTTGACCCTGCAAATATTTCAGATCTGGGCTGCCAAGACATGGCATGTAGCGCTGTCTGTGAAATCATCACTGGCTGCAGAAATATCTCATCAGAAGTGTCAGCTCTGACTTGGCAAAAGGTTATGTGGTGTACCAAGATAGCTTATACAAAACATGCATTTTTTGTCTCCAACTAGTTTCTCATGTGAGTGTGAGAGAGGGAAATCTTGTGGTTTTATCTTTTCTAGTTCTTTGGGGTATGGTCAAAGATACTGGCCAAGTGCAAGTTTTATTTTTCCAGAGAATTAATTTTAGTGCTTTCTGTAAAGCAAAGAACAGGTTTCAAAGCCTCTTTTTCAAACATACTGTTAGAAACTTAGAGGTATACAGCAAGTACAGAATTACAAAGGGACTATTACAGTTATTTCAATTGTGGAGGTAATAAAAATTGGCTTTTCTGATCTCCCAGAATTTTTGCAAATTTATAGCATTTAATAAGCAACAGACAAAAATAGCATTTAAATAGCAACAGACAAAAAAATATGTAATCAACAGCAGGCTGGTTAAACACTTGTGATTAACTTATTTCTTGAGGAAACTTTTTTTTTTTTTTTTTTTTTTTTTTTCTCTGACATAAATAAGTGTGTGATCCTACAGGAATAAACTGTATTTGCCCAAAAGAGTCAAGACATTTGGTCACCTCCCTTTAGCCTTCCCATCCCCTTTCAACAGGGTAACATTACTTGAACTCTGATTTAGTTTTTAAAAAACTTATAATTATTCCCTGGTATCTTATTTACTTTTTAATACACCTTGATAAAGTTATACAAGAGGAAGACTTTTCTTAGGATTCAGAAAGTCATTTCCTTTCCAACACCTGCAGAACAAAATACTCTAGAAACAACAAAAGTCCAGGATGCAGAAAAGCCAGGCAAAAGCAAATCCTTCTCTTTCGTGAAAGGATCTCATGATCCCTCATGTTCATGTTTTATGAAGGACAGTTTTCAAAACAGTGCTCTGGGAAGGAAGCACATAAGTTTAGGGCTAAGAGCTACTCCAGAAAATTAGCTGATGTGCCTGAGAAAAGGCAGTGTCTCCATCTCCTGCAACAACTCCTACTGTCTACTCTCTAGATCCCTTCCAAGAAAGAACCTTACTTTTATAGTTAAGTACTATACTAAATACTAAAGAGGCATGACTAACTATCCAGTAACATGAAATGTGTCATCTTGTTCAAGGAAACACTGGGTGCTGAAAAACCCAAGGGCTATATTTCTGTTTCTGCTACAGGTTTCTTCCCCAACTATCATTATCTGTGCCCTACTAACTTCCCAAGGCAGGAATTAAAGCTCCATTATTTCAGGTACGGCATATTCAACAACAGATGACTCATGCACCAAGGAGGCTAAGTTCATGATGACAACTATGGTCTTGCAGTTAATCATAAATATTTTGCTTTCTCTTCTATGAAAACTTGAGATAATAACACCCACCCCCTAGAATGTATTTTGAGGCTAGGAAGTATTCATAAACGTTTGGCAAGTGCTTGATTTTTCAGTTTACTAGAGAAATATAAAGTAATATATATACTTTCCCTCCAGAGCAAAAATAACCATCATAAAGAAAGTATGTAGCACATGTAGTTGTTGCAAAATAAGCAATTGTAATATTTCAGAATTTTTTCCACACAAATATGTGTTCTTTAAATGACCCCAGGGTGTTATGGTAACTGAGACCACATTCCTTCACAAGTCATCATGGTGCTTTGTTTCATTAATAATTATACTATAATGTTCGGTAAGTTACAGTAATGCTGGAAATCTCTGTCTCTTGCACACCCTCACTGTTAGATCATCAGTTTGACAGTGAAATACCCTAAATCCCAAACCAGCTCAGAAAAGATCTTTCAGCAGACTACTTGGTCCTTAACCAGGTCTCTCTGGCTTATCAACAGCCAAATTTTCCCAACATATGTGTCTGCTATTTCAGACTTCTGTTTGCCAAAGTGTTCTTTTGGCTGGGATCAACCCCCTGGGTGTTGTGCTGGAAAATTTGCCAGAAACTGGGGGGATTGCACTACGTTTGGATCCTTCTGTGTTTTCCTCAAATTTTCTCTCTAGCATGATTTCCTCTTCTGAAAAAGGTCAAGGAAATGACAAAAGAGTTAAATAACTATAACATACAATGTTCATGTGACATACTTTTGTAAAAAATATATCTTCTCAAAAGCACAAAAATTCCCATAATCTAAATGTAATTATGTACAAGGAGAATTTTGGAAGCAAACTTTCTCCTTTATGTTAAGCTGTGTTAGATGTCCAGACACTAAATGTAACAATATAGAAAGCAGCTGCTATAACCTGACCACTATTATATTTTTTTAATTGGGTACTACTGCAAGACCTTCTACATTCTCTGCTAATTTTCCTTGCAAAGTATTTCTACATCAATATCCTCCACATGGTAGCAAAACGTTTGCAGTCCTATGCAAAAGAAAAAGGGATTGATAGTGTATTGTACAGCTAATCCAAAGCTTACTGATGTCAATGCAATTCTTTGCTTTGGCTTCTGTTGGTTTAGGGGTCAGACTCTAAGCAGTGCTTGTGAAATGTTAAATGTTTATTTTAAATAGGAAAAGATGAACTGCAAGCCAAACAGCTTATTCAAAAAAAAAAAAAAAAAAAAAAAAACCTGCAAGGCAAAGATTATTCTCATTTCCATGCTGTGGACTGTAGAGGCATAATTCTTTTCTTAGTGTTGATTTATAAATAATTTCATTGCCAATCTGAAAACTCTTCAAAAGAAGAAGAAAAAAAAAAAGGCATTCACAAGAACACAAGAAGCAATGCTAGAAACATGAAGAAATCACATACTTTCTGAGGCAATAAATATTGTGAAGTCTTAAACACATGGTATTGTGGTCTTAGAACCTTAATCCTACATGCTCACACTCCTTTTTTAATGATTCCCATGAAATTAGTAATTTCAGAGACTCAGACCCAAAAACACTTTAGATCACACCTGTATTTTCAGTTCTGAATTTCCGTGGTTTACTTAGATTATCCCAACACTCCTTACTGAAAGCAGTAAGATAACTGGACCCCACTATCTGTTCAGCTCATCCCAGTGATTCTGCTCTTTCTTTGCTTTATCTGGCTGTATTTTCTGAGACCTGCTTCCTATTAAATACAGAATTTATGCCTTTGGAACAGCTATCGGAGGGCTTCACAATTCATTCCAGTAAAGAGTGATGTGAAAGCAGATTCCCATGTATTAATGGACTCATTCTTCCTCTTAAGAAAACAGTGGAGAGTAGATTTTCTCATTCCAGATCAGACCACTGATACCGTATCTCATCTCTAACAGTAGTCAGATAGAACTACATCTGAGAAAAATACAAAGGGCAATCAGATGCATGAGTCCATTGAGAGCTTTCCATTGCCTCAAGCCATTTGCATTTTAAAGTTTCAAGGTCTTATTCTTTTAACACAACTTTGTGGCCCACAGGTCGTGTATAAGCAATGGGTTGATTATATATTTTGAAATTATTTTTAATTCATTTTTTCTCAGATTCACTGGAAGTGCCTAACTGCTGTAACACAAGAAAGGATAAAGATCTTAGTTACCTCTTTCAGAATGTTTCGTGTGTTATTCTTCAGTCTCACCTTATGTATTTAGGCTAGCTGGAAACAGGTACAATCTGTTTGATATTTCCTTGTGAAGAAATCACTTACACTTTTACAGCAGTGCCATGTATAACTAAGAATATTCCAGCTAGGAAAGTCTTATTTATACAGTGGAACTGTAATCTCTCCCATTTCACAATCTCATTTTCTTTCTTAACAGGTTTTTCTGCTCTGCTGCCCACTGTCTGGCACTAGGCTAACACTGTTGTGAGTCCATTCATTCCTCAGTTTGAACATTCTTGCAGCTTTCAGAGGGTCCTCGTCCATCTTGACTTTTGATTAATTTTCAGTAATGTTTGTCACCACTTCATTATTCTATGAGCTTTGCCAGCCTTTGAAAAGCAAGCAAACAAAATGTGTGATAGATTGTAGGATTCTTAAGGCATTCTGCTGTTAATTATCTTGTAACACTTTCTCCTTCATGAAAATAATTTTAAAATTATATCATATTTCTTCAAATTTTATTTTGAAGCCATATTCTTTGGCAAAATGAAGACTATAACTCCTGCATGGGATTTAAAGGATAAACATAAAGGGGAAAAAATAAATCTGGTGGTTCAATAAAATAATTCTGCCAGAGAAAAACCATAGCTAATGTCTGATTAGTGTCAAGCTTCCTATGCTACTTGCACCTTACCTTTCCTTGAGGTTACCTTTAGTGGAGGGATGGGTGACTCTCCAGCAGCCTACCTCCTGGTTTATCTTCTAATTTTTGAACAATGCTTCCTCGCCCTCCCTGACAAACACAGCAATGCATAAAAGTCATGTGGCAAAGGGGTCTTCAGTTTTCTGAGTAATTGCATTGAGAAGCAAAAGTGAAAGCCAAGCTCAAGATGTCTCCTGTGACAGCCCATGCCAGCAACTCCCTCCATACAGTGTGGAACTACCTGGGTATGTCCATTTCCAAATAAAACAGCCACCCTTTGTTGAAATGTGAATATTAAGCAGTTTTACAACCTATAATATATATCCTAATAAATGCAGTATTTTCATCACTGTCAACCAATTCATGAAAAAATAATTTACTGAGGATTATTTGTATGTCAAAGTTAATGCAGGAAAGTTGACCTGTTTCAATTTACCTAAATTCTTTGTCTATAATGACAGGCAATTATAGTCAAGAATATCAACCATGGTTATTGAGTAATATTGCCAAATGACAAGATGCAAATGTTTCTAATCATAAACCAAATCATAAGAAAAAACTCATCTCTTGAGAGGTCAACTGACACCATGATGATTAACAACTAAGAAATTACATATTTACTACTTATTAAAAGTCCCAGCTTCTCAGCTACCTATGAATAATTTATATATTTCACATAGTTTATTATTCTTCAGCATACATTTTAAGTATGTGCATGTATATGTCCAGAAAAAATAAACACAGCTTCCTTGAATCCAAAATCTAAGGTACAGTTCCCTGGGACATTAGAAACAATGTTATTGAGTGTTGATACTTGAAACCAAACAGACCATTAAATCATCTGGAAAACAGTATTTAACAACCATTAAAATTGCATCCAACTGTCAATAGTTGATTCAGAGACTTAATTATTTTTTTCACTCACACTTTAAGGAAAATTGGTCTTGACATCTCATGGGCTTTTATTTTAGTTTAATCTATATTTAAAAGCAAAATGAAAAAACAAACTTGGTGAGTTCTGAACTGTAACATACTGTAACATACATTTTAATTTGTTGAAAGTAAATTTTACTGTGAAATCATGATAGAAATATTATTTATTTTTTAAGGATATTTTGTTGTTGTTATAAACTAGAAGCTGTCTTCATTTTCCATACTTGAACGTTGAAAAATGGCCACACTGGAGATGGCTGTCAGGCTGCATAGCAACCTAAATCTTGAACAATCATTCAGTTATTCACTGGCCAACTTGATTTCACCACAAATTGAATCCTTTCTGAAAAACACTAGCAGAGCAAAGTCAAAATAACAGAAATAGGGATTATTTTAGCACTACTGCCTTTACAATCAAAATTATTACAATTTCAACAATAGCTTTTAATTTAGGATAGATTAGGATAGTGTCTGACTTTACAGTAGAATTGTGTGGTTGCATCTTGGATCACAATCTTTCTTTTGAAGAAATTCCTGCTCTTCAGAAACCCTGTATGTAATAACTGTAATTTTCTATCTGACCTTTCTGACCTAGTAATAGTTCCCATCATACTAGCATTGATGTAGTGTCTGCTATCTTTATCTTCTAAGAAATACCTGAACTTTTCAATTTTTTTGGTTCTTCTGAGAGAAAGCTAGGTGACAGGAGTTACATTTTTATCTCAAAACCTCTCAAGCTGAGATATGGTAAAGAATATGGTGAATTTATCATTGGTCAATATTTTAAACCAAGATTAATTAGCTGTATGAAAAGAAAGGTCTATCTCAAAATCAAACCATAGGTTTCATGCAGAATTCATGTGTAATGTGGTGAGGTTTTTTTTCATAGTTTACAGCTTCTTTCATGCAGCAGATTGGATTATAGCAAAGATTTTTTCCAGCTTTAACACTCAATGTTATTTTTGTCTTCCAAAACTGAATTCCACAGTTGTCAAGAAAATATTGTGCCTTCAGCAAATGTCTGACTTTTAGAGGTAATGGATCCAGTGAAACACAAAATCCAGTTCCACACAGCACCTCACAGTGCTGGTTATGCAGTTTAGCAAAGCTGAACTCTCATTCCAAGCAACATCTTTCAAAAGTCATTGAATTGGGAGCATGCCTGGATAAACACACATTTTTTACTGTTTCAGACCACTAAGTCCCACTTGATGAAAGTGAGACCCAGTCCACCACCTCCCACCCCAAACCTAAGCACCCCATGCACTGGAAGATGCACCCATTGCGATTCCTCTGTATCCCTGTGCCTTTGGCACAATACCCATGTATTTGTCTCACATGTGAGCATTCAAGTGGCCTAAGGTGTCTGCAGTTTTTCAATGTTTATTCAAAACTGAATTCTTTCAGAGTTTAAATATATAAGCAGTGGAACTAAGTGAGATTAGTCCTACAGTCTCCTGCTTTCCTTATGTATGTGCTGCTATTTTTAGGGAGATCACAATATATGCTATTCAGGATAATAATAAACATTAGTAATTCCTATTAAAGGGAGTAGAAACACTGGAGTTCTGCTGAGTTTTTAACTAACTTTTTGGCTGGCTCTCTGCAATGTAGTGGGTGGTGGAAAATCACAGCACACCAATGGCATGGTAACAATTTCCTCTCCAGCAATAGGCTTCTATAGGACATCCTTATTTGAAAGCAGTGATATTTTCTAACCAAAACACTACCTGAAAAGCAAAAAATGCTATGTAGATCTAACTTACATATTAGGAAACTTACAGTTTTCCTAACACAGTTTCTGTTCTTATTAAGTATTTGAAAAAATTACTTAATTAGAAAGACATGGTGCAAGATTCCATAAAACAATTTGCTGTTAACAAAATAATAGCTGAACAAATAGCTACAACTGAAAGTGTGAATCCAACATAGTGAAGATGCAGGCCCAATTCAAAATCCTTATCTGTAAGTGATCTATATCTATAGTGATACTGAGATAATACAAAACCTTAAATTCTGCACTCCTCTCCTGATACTTTTTAATATTTTTCATTATTTTGATTTAAATAATATAAAAATAATAAGCTAAAATTTGCACTGCTTTTATAGAGCAATTGCTGTGTTGAGAGAAAAAGAAAAAAAAAAAGGCATGGTTATAGAAACAGAAAAATGAACAGATATACAGCAAGCCAAAGGAAGCAATTGAAAATCACAGCAGGCAGGAAATATCTCTATAAATATAAATATCACTACTGCTAGGGCTAGTGAAGAAGATGAACTCAAAAGAAGCAAACAACAATCTGTGTGCAAAGAGTACAGTGTAATAGTGAAGAAAAACTGCAAGCCAAACAAAGAATTACCTAATTGTATTATATATAGCTCACTGTAATAAATGGAAAAACAACAACAACAACAACAAAAATGGAAATATTCCACATTAAAATAATCAGCGAAAAGGGAGGTGTGGAAACTGCATTTAAAAAGAAAAAAAAAGAAAAAGAAAAAAAGAAAAAAAAAAAGAAAAATCAGCACAGAAAATTATTAGTCTAGATGTCACTGTCCTGTAAATTTAAATAGTAAATAAATAAATATCCATGAGCAGGATGCATTTATAAAGAGTAATGATATAGCTACAATAACACACAAATGAAAATCTTAACAAGTTTTAAGAGTAGAGTAATTTGGGGAAAAAAAAAAAAAAAAGACATGATGTCAAATAAAACCCTAAACTTTAACCAAAATTAACAAAATTAACAAAAAGAGACAAATGAGGTTGGGGTCTCTCCAGCCAATCTGAGTGCGGATTTTTAGAAATGCAGTCTTGGGCCTATATGTCTAATGCAGGTTCAGCATTCAATGTTTGAGTCTTTTATTGAATCAGGCTATTCCACTCAACTCTCAACAGCTGCCAGAAATCTTTGTATATAACATTTTTTGTCTCTTCCCCCCCCCCCCCCCCCCCCCCCCCCCCCACATACTTGTAGGAGTTTATCATTTCATCCTCTGACTCCAGTCTGACATGCTAATTCACTGGTGATGACTGCACTCAAAATGCTAGCAGTGCTTTGCAAATTGCATAGATAAAATATTTTGCACATAATTAGAATCTCTTTTTATAACACAAGCTGCTGTATCTAATATGTGAATGTTCCTATTTCTAAATTGGTCAACAGCACGTATAGCACACTGTAGAGTCTGAGAGTTTTTCAGTTTGAGGCATCCAGAAACTTCAAGACTTAGCTGGCTCAGTGAAGGATCCAGGCTGTGAAATCCACTGGAAAGTGCCAAAATGAAGCATGTGTTGTTTGACCTACCTCAAAGAGACAGAGGATATCAGGAACGTGCCTGCATCATATGGTGGGGACCTCGGGGATCTTGATGGATGAGCTATGAGCAGGTGCGGTGAGGACCCTCTAGTACTCTTGTAGCCCCTTACAGGAAGGAATCCCAGTCTCCTTGCAGAAGTGCTTTCCCCTGCCCGAGGCTGGGAGCCATAACTGAGGTAATGCACAAAGAACTTTGGTCTCCCTTTCTGGATACTCTAATTAATTCATGTAACTGAATGATTCATAGTGATTTTCTTACTAATCTGGTGGAACAAGAAGTTAGGTCACATTTGTGGACATATGGAAACATACATATTGAACAAACTGCTAAATGGACAGTGCTACTGATTCTCCTGTTCCGTCTCCTGAGTAGTCTGACTACAGCCTGTTCCCTTGCAATTTCCCTACTCCTCCTGGGAAATGAGTGAGAGTTTTAGGTCTGACCCTATCAACTACAACAATCATTACATATGTTTGCCACTTGCCTAGAGAAGAAAATCCAGACGCACTTTGGATGTGTTTTCCGAGCATGTGTAGTTAAATTGCATTATATAGCAGCTCTGATTGGTGTTGAACAGCTTATCCAAAGTGTCCTGTATCTGGCTTGCCCCACAAGCATAGCAAATCCACCAGTGTTCAGGGAGCTGAGGCTCTGTCCAGGTACCACCAGCCTCTCTGCTCAAATGGGGCTCCATGGCCAACAGCCCATATTCACATCCTGAGGAGTACAAGCAAACTGAGAGAATAAATTCCTAGAAAAATTGGGTGACCCACTTGGTTTGTTGAGTCATACAAGGGAAGTAAATGATACGTCACTGACAACATTTTGCTTGTTTCTCCATTTTGCTTATATGATTTTGTATTTACATTTACCAATGCATACTTCACCAGTCCCCCCCACCCACAAGACACTCCTTGTGTCACTTCTGTCCTTTGCACCTTTCTATTCCCTCAGAGTAGATGCTTTGTACATGCTTAATGTATATGCTCTTTATAAAGCACAGAACAGAGGCATTTCTGAATAGAAAGTACAGGTATGGTTGAAGCTAAAGAAACAGGAGTTCCCGAACAGAGCCCTGAAAAGCACAAAAAGTGCAGACAGAAATAGAAGCAGCTGTTGCAAAGCAAGGAATACAACTTTCTGAGGAAGGGAGGTCAAGAATTCAGAGGTGAGCAACTGCAACCAAGTTAACCCAGGTTTCTAATTTATGTGAGAGAGGGGTTTTTGAACCTTGTAAGTGGAGGAAACAGGAAAGTGTTGAATAGGGAAAGTATGTGTAGTGTCAGCAAAGAAAGTGGTGACAAGTCAAGGGACCACTTTTTTTTTTTTTTTATTATTAAAGAGCTGCAATCTAGGGGGCCTGAAGTACTTGAAGTACTTGAGAAAATAGTAAGGAATGGGGCAGAAAATACCTGAATTCAAGGTTGGAAAGATGAGTTTTCTGAGGCTTTGCATTGACATTACAGAAAAGAAAAAATCAAATTCCAGGGCAAGGCTGTGAAGGTCGGTACAAAAATCTAAATCAACCATACCTTGGACAGAAGTATATCACAGAAATAGGTTGCTTAAGTTGTTTAAGTTTAGTTTCAGCTAAATCAGCACAATGTGTCCTTGAAAGAAAAGTAGCCTGCAATATCTTGCAAGGGACAATGAGGTGCAAAATTACATCTACTCAGGAAATTAAGAATGTTTCCTTGGAAAAGGCAGCCTTTCTGAAGAAATGGTGTTGGTTAAGCACTATATCCTCAGAATGGTGGAGTATGGTCTCAAAATTTACAACAGTAAAACAGTGCTAATGGCTAATGATTTACAACTTATAAACATTTTGGAGGCTTCCTGTTGGAGCCACAGGTGATCTTCTTAGCTGTCAGTTGTAGCAAATGGACGAATGAAAGATGTTTGTTGCTTCTTTAATTTACGAGTATTTCTCTAGAAGTGCTCAACACTTGCAAAAATGCATTACTGGTAGTGATAGATTCAAATCTCATGTCTGGGCTTTGCTAATAGGACTGTCTCTATATAGAGCTTTTGCACAGCAAAGAGATTCTGTAGAAATACCTCAGATTTGACTCTGCAAAAGATAAGCACATTTTAGTTACTAGGCTATATTCCTGCCAAAAGCACTATGCCAGGAATACAATGAAAAGGCTTAAATAATTCCAGTTCCCTTCCAAAGCAACTTTTTTTTTTTTTTTCCCCAGCATGTATCCAAATAAATTTATTCAATTAAAAAAAAAAAAAAGTGAAGTCATATGTCCATGATTCTTTGATGCTGAAAGATACAAGATCTGTTAGTTAATTGTAGAGGGAGATTAAAGTCTGATTCCCCTGTTAGACTGGGCTGTTTTTTTTTTGTTTGTTTGTTTCTTTGTTTTTTTTGTTTAATATCTGTGTGTTAGCATACACTATTGACCACATTCAGTTAAGCTCTTATTGCTTAGTTTGCCAATTCACTTACAATGTGATGTAACATGCCAAACAGATATCCATAGGGATTCATTATTTCAAAATTCCCATCAAAGTATATAGGAAAATGTTAGTCTTACAGGTAAGGAAGAACTTCACTATGAATTGAAAATGAGGAAATCTAGATATTGGCATTTTGGTGTGTTAGCACAGACAAATAAGTAAGCATAGGAAATAATAATTAAAAAAAAAAAAAAGAAAAAAAAAAAGAAAAAAAAAAAAGAAGTGGAATAAGCTTTTCCCTCCTCTTGCAGTGCTGTTCTTTCAAATTTATATTAGCTTATCTTTTCAAAATCATACCTAACCATTACATAGGTATTTTTCTCTCCAGACAAAATTAATTTGTTCTGGATAGCATTTGAATAGCCCTTGAGCAGATGTTTTTCATTTTAAATGGAGCTTGCACTCAATACTTATTCAATGAATTTTTTTAACCATCAAAAGGAAGTTAACAAGCATCTAGTACAGCACTCCTTTTACTTCTAGTCAATTTACTAGTTTACAATGTTTGTATCCCTCATGCAACAGTAGTTTTTTTTTTTTTTTTTTTTTTCCCAGAATATGATGAATATTTCATGGTATGATTTTTTTCCTGAATAACTGAACCAAAAAGTTTAGGAAAAATAAAACAAACTTGTTTTTTCATTAAAATAACTGAAAGAGAGCTGTGTCATGATAAGACACTGAAGGACTTATTATTTGCTACATCAGTAATGAGACCTAATAGTTGGACAATTGTCTATACAATGAACTTTTAAAGTATTCCTAAAAAAAAAAAAAAAAAAAAAAAAAAGTTTCAGTCCTTCTAATACAGTCACAACAACAATTAATTCTTCATTTTAGTCATTTAGTCGTTTAATATTTCCAGTGTACTTGAATTGAAGCATTGCAAAGCTGCTTGAAATTACCAGCAATAATCACTGTGTCTTATTCTGAGACCTTGCTAGACCTTTACCTGTATCCCAACTTCAAAACAATTCTGTTCAGCAATGGAAAACCATGCGGAGTCCACACATCTGCTAATTCATACATACATTTGATTTTGTGTATGATCATAGAACCACTGGATTACCTATGTGTGTAGAGCATATGATGAGCAAAGTTTGGTGTTTCCAACTTCACTGAACTGGAATCCATTCCAAATTTGAAGGGCTGGAATTTAGACCAGTTTTAAAATCTTTCATATATTCAGACCCTGTACACCAAGGGACAAAAAAAAAAAAAAAAAAAAAAAAAATCATCTGAATTTTATCTATAGATATGATGATTTCAGTTTGACTCTTCTCTGGCCAGAGTGGAAATTGCTGCCCTCTGATGCCTCACTTGTATGTGTAATAGAGACGATGATAATCCATCACATTTCTGGTGAATAAACAATGGATTGTTCATTGTTCTGTGCCGTGTAGATTTACCTACAGCAGATAATAAAATTGAGATATGCTCAAAAAGTGTTAGCCTAATTGGAAAAAAAAAAAAAAGGTTCTGCTGTTAATGACCACCCACAGTATGAGGCAATGAAGACGTGCTTCTGTCAGGTTTAGCACAACTTTTGGCCGGAGTAGCAGGGACTGAGAGAAAGGTCTCCAGAGCTGAACAATGCTGAACAATGCTTTCCCCAGTATAGGTCACCCCTGAAGAGCAGAAAAGTAGTAAGTGAGACTGCAGTTACTACTGTTACACACAGGCAGTAGATAAATTGTATGGTATTTAACTACATGTTGCAGTCCTTTACAGGTATAGCATAAATTGACAAGATCAGAACCAAATAATGAGGAGTGGACATGGACAATCTGTAGAAAATAAGGCTGTAAATTTGATTTTTAAAGGCAGGAGCATGTAATGAAAGCTTTTAAAAACACATGCTACAAGTCAAAAAAAAAAAAAAAAAGTATGTTTTTAGATAACTATGATACTTGAAAAATGTTTGATCAATGTATTTAAATACACGGGTTTCATTAGGAACTTCCCTGCTTGAATTCCCTGAGTCTCAGAGAATTTTTTAAGGATGTTTCTCCAGTTTCCATATTCCATATAGAGATTGTGGCTCCATGCTTAAAATTTGGGCCTCTACTTTGATACATTTACTCAAGCTGGCTCTTGCCTTCTTCTTCAGTTAACTCCCAATAATTTCACTGGGACTGTTCACAATGTAAAGGAGACTGAATGTGGACCTCTAAAACTGAGACATACCTTCAAAGTGGGTAAGCAGCTGTGACAACATTAGTGTCTTTTAAAGAAGTATCAAGTACAACTCCTCATCAGATTGCATGGGTTTTCAGGCAAGAATATCTTGAAAACTTTTACATATTATTACAGAAAATTTTGTTCGTTTCTTTCTTGTGAGTTGGCCAAACCCCAGCAGTGAGCTCCAGATGTTGTTATGCCCAAAATTTCAGTGAGCTGAATTCCCGTAACTAGAACCACCTCAGACATGAGTAACACTCCCCAGCAGCTTTCTGGTCCATAAGCTTACAGAAACAACTGCCTCACCTAACAGCACTGCATACTTCTGTCCAAATATTGCTTTAAATATATATATTAAAAAGCATGGCAATTTTTGGCAGGCTTTTTGAGACTTATTACTCTTGTCAATTAGAGGCTATGGGATTTTCCAGATCAAAATCAGGCAGCCCTAGAGATGCATGACAAAACTCCCAATGACATCCTGCAATCCTCCACCATTTTAAGAAAGGAATCTTTTTTTTTTTTTTCTTCTGTTTCTCAAAGTTAGGGTTAAAATAGATTTAATTGTTTCAGACACTGGGAAATGTATTTGAATTTTAGTTAATTTAGTTTCAGAAGAAAACACTCAGTAAAAAATACTATCACTTAATAAGAGAGAAAGCAGTGGGCTGTATCCTCTATTCTGGATACATTTATAGTATGTATCTCATGAATCTGAGTTAAGCCAGTCCAGGTCTGTTTCCTTATCTTCAATGCAGTCTGGCATACCACAGAGCAGCTCACAGCAGAATCTACAAGGACCAAAGGGAATGATACCTGCACTGAGTGCATTATAGCTGTACACAGATGAACTCCAAGCCACCTAAGCACGTAACTTAAGACAGCAGTGTGTAGCTTAACTACACTGCAAAACCTTGCCAGAGAACTATAGACATGAAGACTACGGGACCATAAATAATTTTAATAATAAATAATAAATTCCCAGAATAAATTTGTGGGATCATAAATACAGTTAATTATGGTTGCAGCAGCCACTTGAATACCACCAACTGCAGTACTGACATCTGTCATTATATTCCAGTTGTATTCAGCCTCGGATAAGGTTTGTTCATAAGCTGATGCTTTCCAACATTTTGTTTTACTTTCTCAAAATTTAGCACTAGGAATTGAGTTTTCTTTCTTTTGCAGTTCATTACAAATATGCCCTAAAAACAGCATAATTGGAATCATATCTGATTGGAAAGTCCATGAATTAAATGCAACAATAACTTACTAAGGTTGTAATATCCATCCTTTAATTCCTTGTTAGAGAAAGAATCTCATTAATTCATTATCATTGTATCTAAATAATGCAGACGGTTTTCACATTTGATTTTCACCAGAGAGCTGTGATTATGGACAAAAGGTAAGCATTTTAAAAAGCTTAATACAAAAAATATGGTTTTTGTTTTGTTTTGTTTTGTGTTTAAAAAGGGATGACAGGATTGGGGGGAATTTCTAAAGCAAATGTGGGCTATGTCTTAGTATTAGTCATCAGGTGAGCTTCTTATACACAGCTGTATCCTTGAAGTTGCTGGAATATGGAAGTTTCTGCATGAAGGGAGATAGTTATAGTCACTGCTGTTTTACTGCAAAGGGTGGAATCAAAAGTCCATAGTTAGTAATTTCAGTAGTTCTTTGAATTTGAAGTTGTAATCTGAACCATTTTTTAATGATGTATAACAGAAAGCCTCAAGAGATGCAGGAGATTCCCAGTTTCAGCATTTGAGAGTTGAGAATGAGGTGTTCTGTAACAGGCCAATTTTATCTCAAATAATGACATAAATCGGAAATAGGTATATGTTGAAGGACATAAGAAAATCAAATAAATTGTAAAAAAAAAATAAAAATAAAAAGAGAACTTTGTGCAGGGAGGACAGAAGGTAGGCCACATTCTCCTATTTTGGAAGAACAAGAAGCAGCCTTCTACTGAAACAAAAATAGTGTCCACCCACTGCAACAGCCAGGCTGAGGCTGAAACTCAGACAGAGCTTCACAACCTCCCCAGGCAAACACTGGCACCCAAACATCCCTAGGATCAAAAGAGTTGCCTAGACCCTCAGCTGCAGGATGCTAGTGTGGCCAGCTGGATGGAGTTTTCAAGTGGTGTGAGAGGAGCTCTCCAGGCAGTGTAATATCCAGGAATCCAAGCTAGAGATTGATGCATGGCAACGTGTGCTGACACAGGCTGAGCCCTGTCTTATGTACTTGCAAGGGGAAGGCAAGCTAGCTTCCAACCCTGAGCTGATGGACTTGACTAACTCACAAGACAAGGGACACTGGACCCTTGCCTCTACCCAGAGCAGAGGGAGGGGTCCTCCACTTGCCTCCATTGTGCTCCCACGCAACAGATCCACAACAAGTCCAAGTGCAAGGTGCTGTTCCTGGCTCAGGGCAATCCCAGACATGGGTACAGACAGGGAGAAGAACTCATTAAGAGCAGCCCTGCAGAGAAGAACTTGGGGGTTCTGGTGGACAAAAAGCTTGACATGAGCCAGCCGTGTGTGTTTGCAGCCCAGAAGGCCAACTGTATCCTGGGCTGCATCAACAGAGGAGTAGCCAGCAGGTCAAGGGAGGTGACTGTGCCCCTCTGCTCTATCCTCGTGAGGCTCTACCCGGAGTACTGCGTCCAGGTCCAGGGCCCCCAGCACAAGAAGGATGTGGGGCTGTTAGAGCTGGTCCAGATGAAGTCTATTAAAATGATCAGAGAGCTGAAGCACTTCTCCTATGAAGAAAGATTGAGAGAACCGAGGATGTTCAGCACAAAGACAAGGCTCTGGGGAGACCTTATAGCAGCCTTTATAGCACCCCCCTAAAGAGGGTCTACAGGGGAGACCTGGGGAGGGGGATTCTTTGTCAGGGAGTGTTGTGATAGGACAAGGAGTAATGGTTTTGAACTTGAAGGGAGATTTAGATTAGATGTTAGAAGGAAAATCTTCACTCAGAGGGTGGTGAGGCACTGCAACAGGTTGTCCAGGGAAGCAATGAATGGATGCCCCATCCCTGGAGGTGTTCAAGGCTACTCTGAATGGGGCCTGTGGCAATCTTATCTAGTGGGTGGCATCCCTGCCTATGGCAGGGGGGTTGGAGTTAGATGATCTTTAAAGTCCCTTCCAACCTGAGCCATTCTACGGTTCTATAAGAAAAAGAGTAAGATTTGTCCAGAAACCTTATTTAATGTCTTTATATTGCACATTATTGGATGAATTCACATACACGCTCAAGCTGCCAGGGGACTTATTGATACATGACTTAACTCACACAGACTGGATGTTTGGATCTGTCTGTTAGCTCTCGTAAAAATATATAACACACTCTGCAAATACCTCAGCAACTTAAATTATTTCATGGCAGGAACAGGTATTTTTGGAGGTGAGGGATCAGGGAGGGATGATTTTGATATGTCATAATGCAAGCCTGGTAAAGAAATGAATTAATTTACAAAGACTCAATGTAGTCCACTCTGTTCAATAGTTTAGTAAATAGTCCATGATTTAGTACTTCACTGATGAGGGAAGATATCTGAAAGCCTGCACATCCAATACTTAATGGAGGAAACATTTGTGTATGCCCATAAGAGACCTTTAAGGGCTCTGTAGCCACTGCATCTTTCACAGATTCTGATTCAGGAGAGATTATGTCAGCAGGGAACGTGCTCAGGACTCTTGATAGCTGGCATGAATTTCTTCTCTCCATAGCCCGACCACTCCAAGACACTTCCCCTTAATCTGGTACCACTTCTGAGCCTGTTACCTTCCTTTCTGGTCCTTTCCTAGCAGCAGAGATGACACTTTTAGAGTTATTTAGATCATTAAAGACGTCCTTCTGTCCCTAGTGAGACTTTCAAAGGCATTTAAATTTGGTACCTTGATTTCAAACCAGAATGTTTCAATGTGTTGCTGAAAACTTGAACTATGTAATGATGTGTCTGTTTAGTTGCAAAATACTCCGAAAAACTGTTTCAGTATGTGCCTCCCCTGTGCAACCAATCTATATACTACTATGGAAACAATGAAAAAAATGCTAGAAGTGATAAGGAATTCTCTAGTGAAACTTCGCAGCACTGCGCTTCTTCAGGGATTACCCTAAAAGCATCATTGTTTATACCGTGGCTCCCAGTATTGTTAAGCTGCCCAGTTCCTCTGTGAAACTCAGCCTCTGTGAACCTCCTCTGCCTGCCTCTGATCCCACAGGGCTGCCCCACACTGTGCCCTGACTCTAGCACACAACTTCAGTAATGAAACAGTTGGTGTAAAAAGTCAGGAGACAGAACAATTTCCCCAATATTTTTTGTATTATTTAATTTCTGTACAAAACTGAAAAAAAAAAAAAAAAGATTTTGGTTTACATTTCAAAATTTCAACACAGAATTTGAGGCTGTAATCAGTTTTAAATGGTTAATGAATATTTCAATATTTTAATGAATATTTCAATATTTTATATTGAAAGTCACTCGGGTAATCTGCAGCAAAAATACTAATAAAAAGGATGAATTTTTAGTCCACTCCTACAGCCAGAAGAGACTGATATGATTCTTATATGCTTATTTTTCCTGGGTTTTGGACCATTACATTTTCTTGGACATACTCTAGCTAAAAATGTTTGATCTGTTTTCTCAGCAGCAATAAACACTTGAGTCTTCTGTACCTTCCACATTTCAGTGCCAATATTCAGAAAGACATTATCACTTGAATTCAAATCTGGAGGAACCACAATATCAGATCAAAGTCTGTGTGCAGATTAGACGTATTTTCTGTCTGGTAAATAGCTGCTTTGAAATGACATTTCCATCTTTGAGATTTATATGCTCATAAAGTCAAGTGCAGTATTGTAGATCTTTACTTAATTGCTTTTGCAACATGTTTTACTATGGGTTTTAAATCAGCCTCATCTTTTTAATAAAGAGGTTACAGTGTTGTTTCCAGGCAAATCTGTTCTACAAATATGCACCTTTTTTCTTTATTTGTTTTACTGTCACTCAGAGAATTAAAATGTATATAAACAAGTCATCCATGAAATTCCATGCATTGGTGTCATAACTCTGAGGCCTTTCAATCTTTGTATTCAACCAGTTCACAGCTCAGACTTTTGACTTGATTGAGCACAGATGTCTATGATATCACTAAGTTCTCTCGAAGACAGAGTATATTATTGCAGTATTAACATTGAATATGTTTCTGTTTAATATGTACTCCTGAGACCAAATTCCCTGTGTCATCTGGAATGTTTTTTCCAGATAAGAACAAATCAATAGAGTTCTGCTAGCAGTTAAGGTCAAAGCCAGCCCCAAAACCAACAAGTGAAATTAATATAACTAGATAATTTGTTGTGCTAATAGTTTATATGAATTCAAAAACATATCAGACAAACTTGTGGAAGAAGAATCTATTCAGGACCATTAACTACAAAGCTCAGGAAATCCATGATGGAGGTGAAAAAGTATGCTGCTATACATTCCCTGTTCATACAGTCTTTCCTATGCAGATGCTATTATCACTTATATAAACAGGAAAAATTAGATCGTCTTTAGTCTGATCCATTTTGGACATTTAGATGTTCTTATCTATATTTTGAAGAAAGCAATAGCAATTCCTAAAAAATATTTCAGTCATGTCAGTAAATGAATTAATCCAATCTAATCGAAACCACACAAGAAACCGTAGGAGACTATAACACTTAATAGCACATGCTTGCAATGCAGCAGTGCCAATACTAAAACAAATCGTAAGTCTTATGGTTTTCAGTGAAGGCTCTAGTAAGGACAGTGCAGATCAAAAATATTAATGAAAAAAAAAAAAAATCCCAAAATGTCATTACTGGAGAGACAATGCAAATGCATAGCAGCATAAAATTTGCATATTCCAAAGTAATATTTCTTGCATTTGGTAAGCCCTTTAGTTCTTCGCCATTATTTCTGGTATACAAAAATACTACATTTGCAGCATTCATTGCTGTCATATACAATTTTTAGTCAGTTGAAATTCTACACTGCCCTGCTCCCAAGGTGTTTGAAAGGTTGCTTTCTCGCTGCAGTGAAAATTCAAATGTCACTACAAAAATCAGAGCTCACTCCTCCTTGTTTAAAGTTCTGTCACAGCTCCTCATATATCGGCACTTCCTGAATTAACAACAAAAACAGATCCAGAGTTTCCTGTTAAAGTAACTAGGGAAGCATTCCTGAATTCTTCTCCCTCCCTCTCCCACTATTACCTGAACAGATGTGGATTTTATTTTGGGTCAGCCATATTCCTTACCACATCCTGTGACTAGTTTATATTAAATTCCTTGCTTATCTCTCCAATGTCCGTTCTAGTTTTACGACACAGTCTCCTTACAAAAAGAAATGGGGTGTTGATTAAAGCAGTACAATCAATCATTTATAACCCCTGTACAGCCCAATAAATGCTGATGTTGTCATTTAAGCCTTGTTTCAAAACATACCTTAACAAATGTACTTAAATCAAACAGTTAAGGTCAATTTAAAAGATAACAGGTTAGGAATAGGAGTATATATCTAAATGTACAACACCAACCATCATTAAATTCCTGTTCTGCAGAATTCACAGAGTCTTCAAAGTTAATTAGCATCCAAAAGTTTAAAAATTCAGATGCAACTTATCTATATTAACCAATCCATTATGCTTTTAAACTCAACATTAACTGAAATCAGACCTTTAGTGTTTCCTGAAAGTCCTGCTAAAAAGACACAGTTCCTTAAAGTGATGCAATTATGTATCTCAATGTTCTTAAAAAAATTGCAATTTATTTCTACTTCTCCTGACTGCAAATAAGTCTGAATATACAGCTTGGAGTGCTCAAAAACTGTAAGGCTGGGAAAAAGAACACAGAATGTACTATTTTTAGAGATTTATGATATTTAAAGAAATCCCATGACTTTGGGAACTTTGCTCATATTCATGAGTAGTTGGGACAGAGAAAATCACAGGTCTCTCTGGTTTTTGCATATTAGCATAACATTTATAGAGTAAATTGAAAGTGTTATTTTAGTTTACATCAACTTAACATGCCTAGTTCAGATAGTTAATAGCCATGAAGTTATTCATGGCTTTGCTCAAATTAGGGAGCAGAATATGCATTTGTAGAATTTGAAACTTCATTGCTAGTACATCCCAGAGATGTGTGGATCATTACTACTGCTCTCCATTGCTTATGTCTATACAAGAATGACAGTATGTGCTTTCTTCACATCTCTGTTTTGTGGTAGAGAACACTATCTCATGTATATTAAAAAAGTGCTACTTTTCAAGCCTGGACTTAGGATCATATGTGCCTACAAAATGTCTTGATGAAATTTTGGGGGAAAGTATTTCTAAAACTTAAATATATATATATATATATATGAGTGAAAAATCAGCCTTATTTCTACTGTAAAACAGCTTTGAATTTTAATTCTAAACTAAAAATATGTAAAGATGACGTTTACAAAATCACTCAATAGTGCTAAGGAAAATGCAGTGCAGTACAATACAACATTTCACTTCACAGAAGCTTAGAGATTTCAGTAGTATATATTTATGAATCAGAAAATCAAAAGAGAAGTTCTTTCTTTCATTTATGTTAATGTCTTAGTACCACTCTATTCAGAACCCTCAATGTGAAATAAATTACATTCTTCATCGGTCCCTTTTTCTGAGATAAACACAAACAGATGGATACATGCAAGTCAGGAAAAGAGATTAGTCCTATGGAAGACACATTAAGAAGAACCAAATTACATCTGTGCTTTTACGGTGGGCTTCAACTAATGTTTGCCTTCTTAACTATGCTATAACTGAGCTCCAGAAGTCAGAGAGCTCTTCTCTCTGAGGATTTGCATCCAACACAGAGGGGATGATTCACAATGTGAAGAAGTATTTCTCTCACCACTGACCACAGTGGAGGCTGGGTGCTGTACTTTCTTACAGTGAAAATTAAGTGACATTCCTTCTCATCATATGTCATATACCAATAATAAAAGTAAATAAATAAATAAAATCAAAGACCTCCCCAGTAGATGATATCCTATATAGATGATATTCTAGTTTATAGTGATGCTACATATCCAGGGATAGCTAACTAATTAGTCTTTCCCTTCCCTTTGGAAAATCCATAAAGTTCTGCTGTGGTCTGCAGCTGAAAGCAGTTTGCTTCCAAGTGATAAACACAGATGTTTCTCATAAACAAAGATACAGCAATTAAAATTTGTGTGCATATCAGATCTTTCTATGAAGCCAAAAGTAGCTCACAGTATAATGGGTTAAATTCAGAAGTACTCCATTTTATTTTAAAGGGCTGCAGAGACCATCAAGCAGCTGTTGCTGATTCCCACCCAGCAACTGTTTGGGCTGCATCACAGTGGGCATGGGATACCTGAAACTGCTCCATCCATCTGGGCAAGCTGCAGTGCTGATTCATATGCAGTCTCTCAAGCTCTCTGCTTAGCTCAGGTTAAACTTGGAATAATTGGTGGATACTCTACAAAATCTGAAAGTAACTGCTTCTGTTTGACACCAAAAGAAGTCTCGTGGGCTTAAAATTTAACTGTTTTCTGAATATACATGTTAGCTAAACAAAAGCCATGCTTTCACCCTCCAAAGTTGCATTGTTTATATCCTTCTGTGAAGAAGTCACTTCTACAACACCATGGCTACTGCTTGTCCAATCTCACATATTTCATGGAAAACAGACTCTCCCTGTCACTTCCTAACATAAGCACAACTTCCTGCCTACCAGTAGTTTTAAGTAAGCCTTTTCCAGAGGTCTGCTGTTAAGGACACCTTTGGTTTTATGATTCACCTATTCACTTTCAGTTATTGCAGCAAACAGACCTGCAGGCTTCACAAGGTTTCCAAATCTACTCACTTTTACTCTAGGTAATTCAAGAAATAAACTAAACATACTACTTAACACCCACAATGACTTCCTTGCTTCATCTTCTTACTTGCTTGAGCTGTCTTTGGATTTAGATGCAAATCTAGTTAAAGTATCTTCTCTCTCCCATGCAGCTTGCCTCTTATCTGAGGTTATGTGGTGGGTTGGTATTGAGTTGGTTTTCCCTGCATTACTTTGTACCATTCTGTTCAGCTATACTCATCCTCTGTAGGGTACTAAACCCTTCATTATTTTTAGGCAAGGACTCTTTGCCTCACTACCCTAACAGTAGTTTCTCTTGCTTTTGCCCTTCCAACTTGCTCCCGCATCCTGCTGGGGAGTGGGGGATGAGCAAGCAACTGCTAGGGGCTTAGCTGCCAGCTGGTGTCATCCTACCAAACACCAGAGAAGAAAAGTATTGAAGACCCACTCATCCTAAGTGTTTTACTTGCTGATTTTTTATTTTGTGTGTGTGTGTGTGTTCTTTTAAATCATTATCCATTTTCCTGTTTGTGCCATAGAGAGTGCCTAAGTATTTTACTGGAGGTCTTTAGTTCTATGGTGAATCAAAAAGGTTTCCTTTGTGATATTTGTTTTAGAGCCTAAATCCACCTGGGCATCAAGCCCCAGCTGCATATACTGCATTTGAAAAATGGGAATTAAGTGCTGACATTGTTGACTCTGGGTTCGTAAAGTTCTGTCCCACTCCCCCACCCCCAGTATGTTAATATCTATGTGCACTGAAGATACTGGCATATAACATTGGTGGTACGCATACAGAAGCCTACCATTTTCTATTTTCTTTCTGGATAAATATTTACTAGTAATGACATTTCATCCATCATGCTATATAATAACCCATAAAGATGAATTAGAAAATTACCAGTTGGCTGCAAACTTACGTTGCTATAGTAACATTTCCATTGCAAATCATATTATTGTAAAAGCCAATGTGCATGGAAATTTTTCCATTAGCCTGCATTAAGATTATAGTCATAACATGCCTATGGTTTTCCAAATATGCATATGAAAAAAAAAAACCCTCACATCTAATACTCCAAGATGCCTTTTTAAATAAATAAATAAATAAATAAATAAATAACTGTAGACATATGGGATGACACGTACATGCCAGTGACCCACTGGAGTGACAGAATCCCCTTCCTTGGTGTGCGCTCCATGTGGCACAGCGATGACACATGGGAAAGGTGGCTCACGGCTCAGTCCTTCACACAGATTAATAGCTTGTGACACACATGATAATTCTTGTATGTATAGCTTGAAATATTGATGTCCCTCCCTGAATTTTTCAGGGGTATGAGCAATCCACTAGAGCTTGACCTCTTATCATGCTATTACATTTCTGCTGTTGTAAGAGCCACTTACACGTGCTTGTTTTTACAGGTTGGTCAGATACTACTACTGACAGCAGATCTTTGCAAAGCTTTGTGGCTGTGCTCAAGGTAGCTGTCACACCTAGCATTAAAACTAAGTTAACAGTTCTGCAAGAAAATAATCAAAAGTAGCCAAATGCCCAAAATAATTTCTAAGCTACTATTAACAAAACTATATGGAAATTCATACAGTAAAATTAACTTTCTGAAATAAACTATGCTTTCTTTAGCAATTTGAGTTCTGTTATAACACCAAGAAAGCAGCGCTGGAACTATCACAAGTATCCCTGAAGGAAAATCTACAACCAGGCTGAACTTTTCAACTTCTAAGTATTACTTGCAAATAAAATTGTCTAATTCTGCCCAGCTGGAAGACAACTACGCAAGTACATCTTTTACTAGTGTTGTTTACTGAGGTTTTGCTTTGTTTTTTTCCTGTGTAGCATTTAGTGTTAATCATATTTTCCACAATAGGTATTTTAAACACTACGCTCAATTAAAAACCTAATTAAGATGAGCTAAAACAAAAAGTGGTCTTACAACTTGAAAAATTTGGCCTTGTTAAGTCATAAGTAAAAAATTGAAGGCAAGCCTACAGGCATTCAGCATGGTCTGAATGGGTTCTGTAGTTATCTATGTCCTCTCCTGGGAGATGTAGTACCTGTTCTAAGGGAGCCCTTGAATAAACCTTTCCCTGAAGGACTTTTGTTCTCTCTTTAAGCTGGTGCATATACACCTATTCAATTTATTAAGCAGCTTCTCATGGCAGAAGGATCATGGCTGTTGATGGCGCATACTCCCACAGGAACAGAAGAACCTGTCACTAAAGTAGAGAAAGGTGGAAAATGGCGGGGAGCTGGTGGTGGCTTTCTAGTTAATGCAGCCACACTAAGCTGCACCCTTCAGGCACTGCCCACCCACAGCCAGATCCCAGCACCATCAGCCCCTTCACCCTACACACAAAATGTCCTGTCCCACTCACCCAGGAATGAGACAAGCAATGCTGCTGCAGCCCCCCTCCACCTGAGGTCAATGTCCCACCACTAGGTACTGACCTTAACAAGATGCAGGAACATCCACCATAGATAGAACTGACCAAAGCACTCAGGAAAAAAACAACTCAGGAGTGCCTCAGCACTGCCACAGGACTCTGATAAAAGGGTGCTTAGGATCAGATTTATTTTGTTTATAACCAGTGTAGTGCTGGATCAGAGACAAGCTTGACAACATTTAATGGTATGTCCAAAAAGCAGCGTGCTTCTGTGGTGGTTTTACCCCACTGGGCAGCTGAACTTCACTGCAACTGCTCTCTCACTCCCCCTCCTCAATGGGAAAGAGGGAGAAATATGAATAAGAGGGCTCATTGTTTGAGATAAGGACAGGGAGATAGTCAACAATTATCGTCACAGGCAAAACAGACTCAGCATAAACAGTAATTTAATTTATTGCCTATTACCAACAGACTAAAACAGTGAGAAACTAATAACAAATTAAAAATAGCTTCCCCCAATCCACTCTGTTCTATGTCCTTCCCCTGAGCAGTGCAGGGGGATGAGGAATAGGGGCTGCAGTCAGTCCCTGATGCTTTGTCTCCACCGCTCCCTCACGGTCCCTCCCTGCCCCTGCTCCCCGTGGGGTCCCTCCCACGGGATGCCGTCCTTCCCCAGCTGAGCCTGTGGGGGCTGCCCACAGGCAGCAGCTCTTCAAGCACTGCTCCCACACAGCTCCGTACCACAGGGTCCATCCCCCAGGAGCAAACTGCTCCAGCACGGGTCTCCCACGGGTGGGCGGCAGCTCCCCCCAGACCCCTGCTCCTGCGTGGGCTCCTCTCCACGGGCTGCAGCTCCGGCCCGGGGCCTGCTCCTGCGGGGGCTCTCCATGGGCCGCAGCCTCCTCCAGGCCACATCCACCTGCTCCACCGGGGGCTCCTCCACGGGCTGCAGCGTGGAGATCTGCTCCATGTGGGACCCATGGGCTGCAGGGGGACAGCCTGCTCCACCAGGGGCCTCTCCACAGGCCGCAGGGGAACTGCTGCTGCCTGCCTGGAGCACCTCCTGCCTCCTTGACCTGGGGGTCTGCAGGGTTGCTTCTCTGACATTTTCTCACTCCTCTCCCAGCTGCTGTTGCACAGCAGGGTTTTTTTGTTTGTTTGTTTGTTTTGTTTTTTCCCCTTCCCTAAATGTGTTCTCCCAGAGGCCCAAGCAGCATCACTCCTTGCCTTGGCTCTGGGCAGTGGTGGGTCCCTTTTGGAGCTGGCTGGAGCTGGCTCTGACATGGAGCAGCTGTTGGACTCTTTTCACAGAGGCCACCCTGTGCCCCCCCGCTATCAAAACCTGGCCACATAAATCCAATATAGATCAGAGTTCCCAAACTAAAATGAACCAGAAGGCCTTGCATTGCCTTGCCTCTTTTCTCTCACATCCAGGCAGTGTGTGGCTGCTGCAAGCCCTCTGTGAAATCAGGGGTCTTGATGCTACCTTTGCCACAGCACATGGCTCCATTTATTAACTAGGAGGTCTGTGCTCATAATACAGCGGTTAATGCATGGAAGAGTTTCCTAAAAGCAGAAACAGGTTCCAGACATGGACTCATTTCAAAACAGTGAAACTGTGCATATTAAAGCCCTGGAAAGATAAGAGGTTAAATAATACTTTAGGGTAGAAGGATCTGTGCTGCTGCAACAAAACCATGGCATATTCAAATAAAATGAAAGTGACCTTTTAGATATGTATCCCATCATCCACTGATTATATTATATATGCAGTTTGGATGTCAGACTGAAGATACTCCATTTTACTTGGCTTACACTATGGAAACAAAAAAAAAAAAAGGAAAAGGAAAACAAAATTTTAGAATATCTTGATCACTATGCACATCTGGTTTTAATTAGACAAACTGCTATATGATTTCAACATATCAACCTTTCTTTCCTCCCTGCTACCCTGTGTCAAGTTCCCCATTCTCAGCGTGCATCTGCAGGGCCATCCCTCCCTTCCTTTCTGCAGCACCCCTTTTACTGAATAACGATGCTTGCTTTTTCCCTCAGATGTTCTGCTGTCAGTGGACAGGGAGCGTGCATGAACTTGTCCCTTCAAGCACGAGATCCACACTGTCATTTTTTCTAAAATGCACACAATTGCCAGTTTCTGTTAATGACTCTTTATTTCTGCTGCTTTGTGGGGTTTTGTAAAGCAATGTTCCCATACCCAAGTACAGACGGCTAAATAAGACAAGCATGAGAAATTAGTACAAGAACTAAATGCCATTTGCAAACAAGAGTGAGCCAAGACAAACCATCCATTACAAAAGCTTTCTTTAAAAGCAGGTTTAAATGAGGAAGTTTTGAGACTAAGGAAAGGAACACTGCAGAAACAAACCGAATTAAATATAATGCTTCCAAGTAATCAAAAGAAAATATTCACAGGTGTTAATACACTTTCACATGGAGAAACTAATTGTCACCATAATTCTTCCCATATCACCATTATTATCACCATTCTTCCCATATCTCATATTTTATCAAAGAGTTATCTTCAAACACCCAAAAACTGCTGAATGGGATTAAAACCTCAACCTAAAAAAAGATTTGGCCTCTTCTTTAAAAACGAGTATTGTGGAGAAACATTCACATTTTTTTTGACTTACAAACCTTGTGAGCCATCAGTGCATCATGGACTGTTTTGGTATCATCAAAGTAGATACCTTACTCTCTTCATATGACTCTCAAGCTTTTATCATGAAATTGTTGATTAGAAATCATCTAGTAAGTGATTGTTATGGGCCTGCATGACCTGAATAACAGAATTGAGAGTTAATTAAATTTTGTATTTGTGTCACAGTACTAAATTTATGAACACTAGAAAAACATGGATTTGTACTTGTCACTACTTACAATGTCCTTTCAGCTTTAGCTCACAACCATTTTCCAGTAGTACTCATGTTCTCAGAGAAAGCTGAAAAACGTACTTGTAAAAATATGTGTTGGATTATTAAAAACAAACAAACAAACAAAAAACCCAGTGAATCTAAACAAACAAACAAAAAGTTTAAAAACATCACACAGATACATACAACTACCTTCTTTAATAGCCCAAAATAACACTTCATGTGACAGATATATATGCAGGACAGAAAACTAGGCACAACGAGCAGAGTCTAAAGGACTAATGCATCCCAGCTTAGCAGGCAGCAGATGCCAGCTCCACAAGCTGTTCAGAGTCTTCTGTCTTGCACTTGAGATGCATTTCCTCACACTTCTCTTTTTATGGACAAAATGACCTTATCCTACTTTCAGTCTTTTCCACTGCCATAAATAGATATTAATGTACTTCAGTTTTCCATTCCATTTTAACAATGTTCAGGTCAGATCTCTCTGACCGTTGGAAGTGGCTATATTAACAATAAAATGCTAGTTCAGTCTGTTTCTGTCCTACAGCTATTTGATGTAATGCTTAGAACTGAGAGATTTTATGGACAGAATATCCATCACAGTTATGGGTATTCTACTACTGACATGATAATTGAACTGCCATTGTTTTCCCATAAAGTGATGATAACCATCTGGAAGCACAAGTAAATGAATAGACAGCACTTCAGATGGAATAAATATATTTTTAACAAACATTTTTACATCCAAAAGCCGAAAGGAGAATATACGTGCTTTGTTGAAAAGGTAGTAATTGAAGTTGTTGTTTTTTTTATTCCTCCTACAGCTTTAGCAATGTCAGCCTAGCATGAAAGTTTACAGTTTGTAAAATTTATCCCCAATATTTTTCTAATAACATGTTTACCTAATTTTGTCATGGTTGCTAAACATTGCTCTGATATAAAATTTTATTATTTGAGTAATAGCTCCCTAAATTACATTTCAAGGATTTATTACGATAATGAGAATGTCATTTCATTCATTGCACAGGTCTTCAAAATCTTTAGCGCTTATCATAAAAATCAGCAAAAATGTAGAATAGAAATAGAATAGAAAATAAATTTTGTCAACATTACAGAATATTAATCAGGTTTAAATTCTGATTATGTTCATCTGAAGAGGTCGCCCAAGTTGGAGACACAGCGGCTTATGTCAGATTTATAAACAAAATATTTTAAGCTCCTTGAGGATGAAACAGAAGTCTTTTGCATTCTGATGATGATTCTAATAGTTTCACTTATAATGCTTTAGTAAGCCAAGGAAAACACACTATTCCTCACAAATAAATGTAACAATATAAAGCATGTACCTGCCATGCAATACCAGCTTAGTCCCAGTACCTTGAAAATCAGAAGACTTTATTTCTGCTTCAGGTTTTGCTTCTGAGCCCTGTCTGCAAGAGAGATTTAGGAGGCCTAGGAGGTCCAAGTCAAGGATTAGGATAAAAAAATAAATTCATTCCTATAATAAAATGTGTAGTATCAGAAGAGGATGTCAGAAGAGATTAGAGAATCTCTATTGATTTTCAAGGTTTAATTACACAAAGCCGTAGCTGACTTCATGTGTTGCTGGTGCTAGTTTTGAGGTAGTGCTCCTCCAAGTGCTCCCTCTAAGCAACTCTGTGATTCATTGATTTCAGCAGCAGGAGTTGCCCAAATCTAAAGTCTAAAGGACTGCAGGCATACTTTAAAGATCTGATATTATACAACAGCTGTCACTGATTTTCATGCAGATGCAATTTACAGTGACTATGTGGAATTTGTTCTACAAAATCTTTCTTTAAAAACCTGACCCCAGGCTTTTAACATGCAGTTTAGTTGATTAGGTTCAAGTAAGTATAATATTATGGTTTACCATAGAGTTAGATGAAACACTATAAATAAACGTTTATATTATTCTGGGTTTGTTTTGTTTTGGTTTTAGTATTCTACTCAAATACTTAAGTTGCATGAGATTTTTGTACTGTTGGCTAATGCATCTGAGTACAAACCCAAGTATACAATACACATATGGCTGAAGACACCAACGACATCTGATTAGATCATTTTATGACTGTAGAAAATAACAAGGCATTTCAAACCCAGTTAAAAAGCATTGTTGTAGTATGGTCCTGATATCATTATAGGGTTTAAAATACAACAAATTCAACAATATTTTAACAAAGAGAGAGGAAAAAAGAAAAAGGGAAACTCATCATAGTGGAGCTAACAGAGCTCTGTTTTGAAACACATGCTTGCTTCCAGTCTCTCATAGAATACAGGTTCAGGAAATTATTTTATGGCCTAATTTCCCCTGACAGTGTTTGTTCTGAGGCTGAGCGGTAAAGAGCTCTGCCATGTCCCTTGCTTTGCTGATTGCAGCCCTGGTGCTCTACAACTAATGAGGCCCAGATGGGGCCACGAACAAACAAAATTAAGTGGGTGGGAAGGGACTGATTTATAATCCTACTCATTCTCTTCCCCCTCCAAAATAAACAAAACTAAAAAATAACAAATCCCCCTAGGCTACCAGAGAAATCTCTAGCCCATATGACATGTACAGTCTTAGAGGTCTCAAAATGGAGCAAGATGGTGAGACCATCAGATGCATTCCTTTCAACATAGCATACTAATCTGTAGCTACTATAACTGCTGTATCTTTTTTGGAGTCAGTTTACCTTGGAGGAGCAGGTGGCCTATGTATGATATTTAAAAATAAATAAAAAATAAAAAATAAATAAAAAATAAAAAAGGGTATGCATTTTCAGTCCTGCTTGTGTTAGAAGTTGTTGTATTTCAGTCCTACATGTATGGTAGGGCTTAGGATCTCCAAAGACTATCATGTCTGAAAAATCTAGCATAGCAGAAGACTAGTCTGTTTGTGTGTGCCTGCCTGCTCATAAAGTTATCTACACAAATATTTGATTGTACATGCTGACTTACCAGATAATGCATAAGACTAAGCTTCCTTTAAAATAAAACCATTTTAGAGGTAGAAATAAATCATTCATGCATGAAGCTCCTTTCATATGATTCTTGGCCCTTCCACCCCTGCTTTCTTTCTATGCACATACCCCCAAAAAAAGATTTTGTCACTGGTGAGTAAGACTTGCATAACTCACTTTTTATATGGTTTGCTCTTCCATCTGGTCTTCATGTTTGTTGTAATCATCATTTTGGAAGAGGGAAAGACTGCTGACATAGTCTGCCTAGACATCAGCAATGCCTTTGACACAGTCTCCCACAGTATTCTTCTGGAGAAGTTGGCAGGCCATGGCTGGTTGATGTATTATTTAGTAGTGTTCTAAGAACAAATAAATGTAAGCATAGTCCAAGGATGCTCATATTGCCCTGCTGTGAAACAGCATGAATGGTAACAAAAGACCAATTCCAGAAGGGGAAGGGGAAAGGGAAGGGAAGGGAAGATCTAATTTCTTCCAGAATCTGTCTAGTTCCCCCAAATCACTCAATTTAGGGTAGTTTCTCAATTGCTATATGCCTGAAGCTGTAGATATTTTGTAACTTAACGGTGCATTCTTATCATTAAGTTAGATTATAAAATCTTAGGGTTTGTATTTCCTTACTTAGAGAAGGTGGAGATGCCATTAGAACAAAGAAAAAGCCCCTCTGAAGGTAAGCCCTGCACCACTGGTTCCTTACCAAGGTGCTACTAACCCCACTGGGCTGAGACTGCCAAGGTGAAAAGCACGGCCAGGTGACTGCTCCAGAGCCTGAGGCATGACGGGGGAAAAGGGTAAGCGTGGGAGGATGGGCAGGAGGAGAAAACCTCAGCAGTGAAACCCAACTAATGCTGCGAAGTGCTGTGTACACTTCCCAGTGTATACATTCATTCAGAGGCTATGGAATAAATTAGCTAAAATGTCATTGTACCATGTTGCATTTTTACCAAGCTCTTGTTTCTTTTATTAGATATATCATGAAACAGAACATCACAGCTGCCTCCAAATTTAAATTATCACAGAGGCATTTTTCTTTTCCTTTTCTCTCTCTCTCTTTTTGTTTTTCTTCTTTTTTTTTGGAAGCAAACCACCAAACTCAGGATGACAAATTGTCTTCACTGCAGGAACACCAGGGCTCTTAATCACATGGCCCATGCTGTTGGAAGATATTTAACAATCTTTAATCTACATTGACTACTTTGTAAATGAAGCCAGCCACAGGGTCTGATGGCTTCTCTTTGTCCTACATGGAAGGCCAGCAACAATCAGTGTAACATTTCATTTTGCCTTGAGCTGGTTTTGTTTGTGGCATAAATATGAAACAGTAGCATTAAGGATGAGTGACCTATTATGACACTGCTCACCAAAATATTTTCACACTCTGCAGGCTATAAATCTATTGATGTTCCTGTGTTTTGTGAATGATTGCTGTGAAAGTGAAGAATATCCACATAATTTTATTTGACACGTAAACTGCACTGTGAGTTCCAAATCTGTCATCACTGCACTGAAATCTATCCTTGATATTAATTTGTACAAACAGCAAGTCACTTGAGGAGGATTTTTTTTTTTTTTTTTTTTTTTGTCTGGAAAGCAGTGCAGCTTGTTTTGGTAGGAGACAAATCTGTCAAGGGCATTTTGCCAGTCACAAAGCCATGGCTGTCATTTAGATCTTTTTATCAATTAAATAAAACTATTCAGAATTTTTTTTTTTTTTTTTTTTTTTTTTTTTCCTGGAAGTGCTTTGTTTACGTACAAAAAAATGCAAACAGTGATTACATTAATATAAATTGGAGAAAAAAGGCTAATGAAGATTGACAAGGTGGAGGGTTGGCTTTCTGAAAAGTTCTGAAACTTCAGACCAACTTCTTAAAGGCAAAAAAAATAGCATTAAAAAAAAAGCATAAAATTTAGCAATTTTTTTGTCTCTTTATAGAGTTTTGAAGTACAAATGCATTGCTGTATTCATTGTATTCAGAAATCAGTAAACAGTTAAAGACAAAGCCAGCGAAACCCAGATACCTTTTATACTTTCTTTGAATGTAAGACTATAAACTAAGACCATGTCATGATCTGTTTCCTTAGAAATGGACTGCAGTGAAAATTAATGCTTTACACAAAATATAAAAAAGAAAACACTGTACATTTAGTAATTTTTGAGATGTTGTATAACTCCTGGATTCCAAACATTCCCCACTCAAACATTCCCCACTCTTGCTGATTTCAAAACCTCACAGCATTAGGCCCCAGGTATTTTAAAATAGGTCCTAAGTTATCCAATAGTCTCACCTCCTTCACTGAAATCCTGATGAAAACCCAAGCCACTTATAAACCAACTTAATGCCATGGATAGCAAGATCTGAAAGGGTTCTTGTAAGATTTTTCTTCCAAAATGGAAAGAAACATCTTTTCTTTCACCTACGCCAAGCTTTTGAATGTCTGTTCTCAAAGCCTTGAGCATTAAAATAGTTGGAAAATCTTAAATCCCTATTTCCGGTAATATATAACTGTCCCCCAGACAATCAAAGTGAATTCATACAATGAGCACCCCAGTACTGGCTCAGCCCTAAAGATTATTTACTGTAATTATCCTCCTCTCTCAACACACACACACACACACACACACACACACACATTTTAGGCTTCCGAATACCAACACTTTGTTCCAAATATAGATTCAAAGGAAAGTTATCCCACCTCGCTCCTTTCCAGGTTTGTTCATAAATACTTATATGTCATAGTTGGTTTATATGTGTAATTTTTTGTAATTCTGAATTAAAACCATTCTTCATTAACTGTAAAACTGGAATGTCATACATGAAAAGTAGCTTGTTTTTCCAAGAGCTGTGTCTGTTCTTAAGCTCTTCCTGGATGACTGGGATAACAAGCACAGTCATCAGAAATCCCAGATTTCTTACTCCCTGAAAATGGCTCAAGTGCTTCCTAGGTTTGTCACAAAAAACTCTGCTTTTCATTGTGACCTCACACCACAAAGTCAATAGGAAAAAGATTTGAAAAGCAGACAGTGTTGTTCTGTCTTCAAAGATTCAGAAGGCTCTTTTTTTAA
Source organism: Stictonetta naevosa (assembly GCA_011074415.1). Classification (NCBI taxonomy): domain Eukaryota; kingdom Metazoa; phylum Chordata; class Aves; order Anseriformes; family Anatidae; genus Stictonetta; species Stictonetta naevosa. Next base: position 129,464,938 of record CM021697.1, read on the forward strand.
CTCCAAAACCCTATAATGGGACACAGAACTCCTGCTGACACCGCGGGTCTGCTTCAGTCAAACATGAAGGAACCATGTTTGATTGACAGACCCAAGTTAAAGTACTAGTAAAGTTATTTGTTTATATTCATACTACTTATTTAATGTGTTTATTTGTGTAGAGTTCTGCAAGTAGGATTGTGGCCATCCATAGTGAGACTGAGTCTCAACATCTCTTCTCTGCTTTCTGGCTTGTAACTTCCCCAAACAAGTTCCTTCTTGACATAATTTTTAACACAATTTTCAATTTGGCCATAGTTAGAAAGCAGAACACTCAAAAAATCACCAAGCATTGCATTCTCCTTGTTTATTTTCTACAGTCTTTGTCGCTGAGAACATGGAGTGAGCACAGTAATTTTTTCCAAAATATCATTGGTGAAATGTGGTGAAATAGCTGCTAGATTTCTAGCAGTCTTCTCTACCTACCTCCTTAATTCAGAGTACCCTGACCCAAAGCAAACTTGCCTTCATACTGCCTGTATCTCCTCCATTAAAGCATGCCGAAGAGCAGGCAATAGGAAAAGTCCACATTAACTCCCATTAAAGCAGTATTTCCATCTGTGAAAATGACAGGTTTTGTTATCAGGTTCTCTAGCATCAATATTATTGGTTAAAACTAAATTTTACAGTTTATTCCTTGTAGTTCATAAAATTCACGTTTTTGTTATCTTGGAACTTCAACCAGAAGTATTTTCCCACTGCTGCTACTGCTAGTCTACTTCTAAGTGTCAAGCAACAAAACTGTTCTAAACATATGTCCCACACAGAGAGTTGGAGGCAATGGCTTTGAAATCATAGAATTACATAATAACATAATCCCAGAATGACTGAGGTTGGCAGTGATCTCTGGAGGCCACCTGGTCCAGCCCCTTGCTGAAACAGGGTCACCTGGAGCTGCTTGCCCAGGACCACATCCAGATGGCTTTTGAAGGTCTCCAAGGAGGGAAATTCCACAACCTCTCTGGACAGCTTGTGCCAATGCTCAGTCACCCACACAGTAAAAAAGTGTTCAGACAGAATCTCCTATGTTACAGTTTGTGCCCATTGCCTCTTGTCCTGGCACTGCGCACCCCTGAAAACAGCCTGCCTCCATCTTTGTTGCACCCTCCTTTCAAGTATTTACATACATCGATGAGATCCCCTCTGAGCCTCCTCTCCTCCAGCTCTCTCAGCCTCATAAGAGAGATTTTCCAGGCCTTTAATCATCTTTGTGGTCCTTTCTTGTACTCTTTCCAATATGTCTATGTCTCTTAAATCCTAGAGACTTCCAAAGATCTGCCAGATAAAAAGGCCATGTTTCTCCTCTAGCTGTTAGGGACCTCAAAGCTCCAGAGTCTTAATAAATAAATAAATAAATCATGGCACTACTTCCCAGGGAATAAAACAAATCTTTCAAAAATATTCAGATCAGGAAAGACTCTCACCTCCTTTTCACCATATTTTTCTCCCTTCACTCTCATATTAGTCACTTATTCACTGATCAAGGTTTATTTTCCCAATAATTCAGGGTATAGAAGGGATAAATTCAAAATCTTGTTCTTCTCAAATTGATTTATTGGGAACTGATGTCTCTGTGGTTGACTTCACTTCTGTGACTCAAAAAAACTAACAGTGTAGTAATTGAGAATTCTGTGTAAGTTGTCTGGTCAAATCAAACCTGTTTCACTAAATTTTGCCTTTTGTGTGAGATGCAGTAACCTCTTATTTTCTTGGGTCATTCATGCATGCACTTTTACTTTCATTTGTAAAATGCCAGAACAGGAAAAAAAATATTTAATTTAGATACAGTGGGTTCCCCATATAACAGGCTTTGTAATTTGGTTCTGAGAAGAAGATTTATAAAGAATTTTGTTAGTTTGCATAACATAAACCAATCTTTTTTTTTTTTTTCTTTTTTTACTTTAGGTTGAATGGTCCTTGAGTTCTCTAAATTTCCTTGGAGTATGATGATCATTTACATCGCAGAACTGCTAAAGAAGATTCTTGGTATACCTTTTAAGCTGATCTGCTGCTTTTGCTCTGGAAAATATTACTTGAAAAATCTGATCAGTTTGGAAATACAACAATATCATAAAGGAGCAGGTCAGCTCTGTGTGCTGAGTATGTGCTAGAGTTTAACTATGCTCTGAAGTTTTGCCTCTACTAACTGTAAGCAGCTGACTTTTCAGCGGCTCATCTTTGAAAGGAGTCTTTAGTACTGAAGCACCAGCAATGGAGTTGTTAATCTTGATCAAAATAGAAATAGCAAAAAATTCACTACTGAATTCACAAAGGAGACAAGTGGAGATCCTCCAAGCTAGTGGGGGGGGAAAAAAAAAAAAAAAAAAAAGAAGAAGAAGAAAAAAGAAAAAGAAAAAGAAAAAGAAAAAGAAAAAGAAAAAGAAAAGGAAAAAGAAAAGGAAAAAGAAAGAAAGAAAAAGAAAAGGAAAAAGAAAGAAAGAAAAAGAAAAAGAAAAAGAAGAAGAAGAAGAAGAAAAAGAAGAAGAAAAAGAAAAAGAAGAAGAAAAAGAAAAAAAAAAGAAAAGAAAAAGAAAAAGAAAAAGAAAAAGAAAAAGAAAAAGAAAAAGAAAAAGAAAAAGAAAAAGAAAAAGAAAAAAAAAAGGAAAAAGAAAAAGGAAAAAGAAAGAAAGAAAAAGAAAAGGAAAAAGAAAGAAAGA